>JAWWUD010000024.1:0-733267 GCA_033964015.1 Scolanthus callimorphus | reverse complement strand
TGAAAACAATTTCGGAATATTTGCTTTTCTACTTAATCGTTTTGTAACGTTAAGAATATCTCGGTCTGAGAAATAGAGGATGCGGGATTTTCTTCTTCTTCGTCATGGGGTTGCGTTCTCTGGAGATCATTTTCTCTTGATATATGTTATTTGCCGGCTGCGAGGTCCATATAGGGGGAAACTGTGACCGAGGGCTGGGAAATGTTGACCGAGGCCTCCGGTATTTTGGTATTTTGCCTTATCGGGGTTTTCGCGCAAAAACATCAAGGGGGATGGGGAGAGGAATAAAAGGAGAGAAGATATTTTTCTCTCCCCCCTCGATTTTGTTGCGCGACACAGGTATCCTGAACCCCGAAAAACAAAATATCCGGAAAAACCGACTGGTCCGACATTCAGCGTGACCGAAAGGCTCTGGGAACGAGAATGAGCTGTTATATATAATATATGTCTTCTTTCCAACACCACTTAAACATTGCTACGAGATAGTATAATGTCAAATCTCTAACATCCGCCTTTATTGAAAGACCGGAACGAGTTATAGTCAGGTGGCGAAAATGGCGTTGTCGTTAGCACGGCTAAAAGGGTCCGGGAACTAGATTATGGCTGCGCCCGCGATCTCTTACGACAGGAAACCCATCAAGACCCGGAATGATGACAAGCCATAGACTAGGCCAGCCTAAGGGCCACCAAACGTCTAAGTATTTAAAGGTAGCCTGTCATGATACGCGCATGCTCAAGGAGCGATCACCCTGATTCATCAGCAAAACTAATTAGACCATCCTATCAGATAACTATTTAAGAATATGTAAAGCTAAAAAGCATGGTCCGATGGATCGAAAAATAGCGAGATTATAAACGATTTGTTTCCGAGGATTTTAGCCTTCGCTGTCCATCGTTACGCGGGACGATACTTCTCTGATTTGAGATGCGCAGAACAGCTGCGCAGTTGCGTGACAGGTCCCCTTCAATTCAAGATAATATATTCATCACTGACTATCAGTTTTAACTTTGTGCGTTGATCTGTTCCGCAAAATATATGTTCAGCAAAATTAGCCGTTTAATCGCCCATAAGCCTATAGAATGAGTGCTCGTTGTATACCCCGCACTCCCTTTTGTTACTCATCCCTCCTCTCTTTGTCCCTTAGTCGAGCACCCCTGCAAACAGAAAATACACCACAGAATGGATGCTGGCCATGGTTTCATCAACTCCCCGTCAGTTGTCCAAGACTATATGCTCTACAACAATACGATGGTCTACAGTTGGAGCATAGAGGTCCCCCCTGGTTTTAAGGTGGCCTTGCGGTTCGAGTCGTTCCTGCTATCAAGATGCGGATCACCCTCTAAGTGTAACTGTGATCGTTTATTGGTTGTGGATGCCCAATGTTTAACCGAAAGGGCCAAGGGCTGGGCGTTCTGTTGGCATTCCAAGCCAAGACGCATGACGTACATTTCATCCGGTCGGTATGTCCTTGTCAGCCTTATTTTAAGTGGGAAAAAGATGAATGGACGAAACTTCCGTCTTCACTTCCAAACATACGGTAAGGATGCTAAACAGGAATATATTGGCTTGCATCATGACGTCATTTCAGTATATCAATCCTAATGTCTGCAGAATGACGTCACTGCGAACCAACAAGATTTCGCTCCGTACTTTAAGGCAATCAGAATCGAGATAATGGCATGAATGAATAATAATATGTGTTATTTACCGGCTGGGAGGTTCGTATAGGGAAAACCTTGGCCGAAGGCTGGAGAACGTTGTCAGTGGCCGGATGGTATATTTCCAAGGCAAAAAGGCGATCAAGCGAATTCGCGGCTCATCTACTCGTGGGCGTTCGAAGCACACAGGAGTATACATGAATCTAATTTTAGAGTTTTTCAAATTTGCCCTGAACCTATGCGAGTCCCTGCATAGGTAACATGGGCGCACAAACAACTGACAGCGCCAAAGAAACTTGTTTGAAAAATCTGGATATGTGACATTTGATAAAATTTCTTGAATCCATGAAAATGTTGCGCGTTGGCAGGTATGCAATATAGTCGTTTAGCACAGAGGGTCTGCGGGATCAGCATTAATGTCGGGAAAAAGTGAATGCAAGCTTCAAGTTGCTTCCACAGCTTCCGGCTGGTCACCTCGCCTCACCTCGAAGGCCCTCAAATAGCTGTACTACAGCTTAGCCTACCCGACACCGCGGCAAAACGTGCTACGCACGCGCAGCTTCTCACTTCCGGTGTGGTCTTTCCTCGACCTTGCGCAAAATTTCAAAACGTAAGCCGTAGAAAGAAAACGTAAGCTTCGAAACCCCAGAAAAGTTAGGTTTTAAGTTTGCACCTGAGATGAAAATGAGAGTTGAAGTTGGCGAATGCTCTGGTTTCAAGTAGTTCAAGCTTGGATGAGAAAAAAGCATTTTAATTTAAAAATTACGCATGAAATTTGCTTTCGAGAGGCCGATCCAGCTTCCAATCCCGGTCTCAATCCCATTTCGAAAAATGTGATGTTAAAATTGAGATTCAAGCTTTTATGGGTACCATTTCTTGGTACTCTAGTTATCAAAACCTTTCAAACGAATTTATTCTTTTGTGTTTAGTAAATAAAGCCTGTAGGTTTTATTTTTCGTGGACGCCGCAAATGACGAAATTGATATTTTTTTTCGGCCTAAATGACGAATATCTATGTGCTTGTAAGGTCGAACATAGTGATTGCCCGCCAGGCCTCGCGTAGAGTTTCTTTTTCCTCGCCAAGATACACGTTCTTGAAACGGACATTCCATTTAAATGGCTTGAGCATATTCTCTCCGTTGCGGGAGATTTGAAACTCATTTTATATGTCTTTTTTAATGTATTGAAGGAAGTGAACTAGAAAAATGCAATTGATAAGAAGTTGCGGGAATAACTCCGCAGAAAATTTCTTGTGATTCCCCCTTTCAGGGCGTCAGGTTTCGAGAGATCCTCCCTTTCGCTCGCCCAAAAATAAAATGACCCCCCCCCCCAAAAAAAAAAAATCATCTGCCCGTATAATATCTCCTCCTCAATTTTGACACAAAAGAGATATCGTACGATTCTATGAAAATAATGTAATGTTGAAAATGCTTATGCAAATTAATCAAATCGTTGACCAAGACCTCGAAGATTCCGAGGGACTAAAAAGAGGGCTTGAACAGCAAGTTGCCTGATGTTAGAAAACTCTAAACAGTCTTTTAGGAATTTTTAAAATTCGAAAAATGATATAAATTAACGACTTTTTATTAGGATATAAAAGGAGGTATTTGAAAAATCCCTTTCCCGTTGAAGCATCTTGATTCCCATTCCTGGAAGACAAATCCCGTTCTCGATAACCCAAATCCGGTTTTCCCGGCCTAAAATCAGGCGAATCCCGGCTCCAGTTTTACCCAATTCAGGACCCTGTGACAAGCCACCACAGAAACGCGCGCATACGTAGTCGTTTTGCCGCGGTCAGCCTGATTCTCGTACCCAGAGCTCCCCGGCTCGTCACCTTGCGGGGGAGGCTCTGGTGACATCCACCGACGCATGCGTAAAAGAAAATGGTGGTTTTATGCCTCACAATTACTTTTAGAGCGTTCAAGTCGAAGGCGTAGGTTGGAAAGACGACTAGAAAACGAATGCCAGTGTTATTATTATCTTTGTATATACCATTATCCCTATATTTTATTGTATATATATTTTAAATTGTACAGAATATGTGAGTTTACCGTGTAATGCGCTTTTGATCATTATATGTAAAAAGCGCAATATAAATAAATAAATTATTATTATTATTATTATTATTTTGATAGGCATATTTTTATAAAGCGAGATCATGCTACTGTTATGTACGCGTGGGGGCCATTTCAACCAATCAGCGAAGGCCCTCAAATTGATGTCACCAGAGCCTGCGAGACGACGACCCGAGGAGCTCTGGGTTCGAGAATGCGGCCAGCCTACCCCGCGAGCATTCTTGAACCCAGAGCTCCTCGGCTCGTCTACGCGCGACTCGTGACAGCCATTGGCGCATGCGCAAGAAAAACTTTCTGCGCATGCTCCAATGTTCAAAATCAGCCATAATCTCGTACCCAGAGCCCGTCATCATTTGGCCAGCGGCAAAGATTCAGGGCTCTGGGGGAATATCGATTTTTTTAAAACACAGATTCTGGGTTTCCGGTTTGATTGTTGTATGAAAGTTCGTTACGTTTTTGACCTACCACGCATGCTCACAAATCGGATTCCCCCAGGGCCCTGAATCTTGCCGCTGGCCAAAAGATGACGGGCTCTGGGTACGAGGTTGAATCAGCCAATCAGCTACGGCCCTAAGTAGATGTCCGTCGAGCCTTCCATGCCAGCAGACGAGCCGGGGAGCTCTGGGTACGAGAATGACCCCGCGAGGTGTCGAGCAGGAGAACTGGACACGAGAATGGTTTCGCTGCTCTTTATGGGCGGCCGCTTCTATCACACGCCATCTTGGATATAATTCTTTGCTTTTCCTGTGGTAAAACGTAATCATGATGAGGCTGCACATGCAAGAAACAAAACGAGCTTTATCCAAGAATGTTGCCGTGTGATAAAGACCCATGAAGACGGGAATAATGTAATGATTGAATCAGTCATGGTTTTATTTAAGTTGTGCTACGTATTTTCAGATCCAAAACGTTCAACGCCGAGACCAACAGTTCCAACTACATGTAAGTTATTTTCGATACTATTCCATATTTATACTCACTACAACTGGCTCCAAAATGGCTAAGTTGCAGAATACCCGCTCCATCACTGGATGTATCCATAAACGGTGACACCACAGTCCGCAGTCACACAGAATCAATTAGAAATATAAATGTATGCTTTTCCACTACGAACTGCGGTGACGACTTAGGTGCTTACATCTGTCTTGATATTCATGAATGCAAACACCCTACTGAATTAATGCAAACACTCTACTGAGTGTCACCGCAGTCCGCAGTGGAACTAATATATTATATTTGGCCGCCGTAGAGCGGATCACCATACCTAAGAAAACGGCGTCAAAATAAAAGCAAGTAGTCGCAAAATACTACAAATATAGCATTTCATAGTATTGGGTACCCTGTGGGAGTTTATAGGGTAACCTGTGGAAGTTGCTAGGGATCGATCCAATTTTTGGACGTCTCAGCAAGTACCGGCCCTATTGTGTAAGCTTAAATAACGGGGGAACGTGAAAGCAATGTACGGTGTAGGAAAACACACCGTACAAAGCACTTTCCATGTTGTATTTACTTTATTATATTCATACTGAGACATCTTGCAAAAAAAGGGAGAGAAAACAACACCCATTTATCTCAAATATGCTGTCAAATGAATAAGGTAAAACTTTTCACAATATTTTACTGTAATAAGAAATCACGGAGCCAGAACTTAAATAACCAAATACAATGTGCTCGTAATTTATGTTACCTTGAATCATGATTTTGCGTAAATTATTACGATTTCACTATCCACTACGATGCAGCTTTCTGTTTCCATTGCCTGAATTTGTTTTTGTAGCTTTGACTGGCGGCACTTTCGAGTGAGTTTTCCAGTTCTAATTCGTTGTCATTTTGTGACACTGACTTGGTTTATTTCAGCTTCAGAAATCTCTCAAAACTAGCTATTAGCTTCTCAGACTTCCAGGCTCGTATTCTCCACCGTCATTCTTTTACAGGCTGGATAAAATCCACCATGTATTGAACAATTTCCTTCCGATAAATGTACAACAACTTTTATATATTTATTTCGCATTTCCAAAAGTTACATATGTACATATAGATATTTAGTAACTTTTTTCAATTTTGTTTAAATAAACATTATTGCTAAATTTCACTCTTGTCCTAAAATTCTTCAGCTCGGCGCCCGTTCACGACACGTCGTCCAACCCAACCCCATCCCGCGTGATTGTACGTCTTAGGGTGGTCGTGCACCATGGCAGGGCCGGGTAGAGGTCTTTCATAGAGGTGTATGGGGGACGATCTGTGATGATGGTTGGGACAGGAATGATGCTCGAGTGGTGTGTAGGATGTTGGGATACACCAGGTATACCCCAAAACCCTACTCCAGTGCCTTCTTTGGAAAAGGATCCGGTCCAATTTGGCTTAGGTTTCTCAATTGCCGTGGATTCGAAAGCAACATCCAGTTCTGCGGACACAGACCCTGGGGTTCATCTGGTTGCTTCCACAGTGAAGACGCTGGTGTAGACTGTAGGCCCGGATTGATAACCAGTAAGTAATGACACCTAGAACGTAAAATTTGGCGTGAAACCTGGCATTGGAATGGTTACTTCCCTTTGTCAGTCGTTTCATCTCACTTTCGCGCGAATTGATTTCATATAGAGCGGATTTCACATGACCGTCGTGTTTGCAATTGGTTTGCTTTCTTATTGGCTGCTTATTTCTATCAACCAATCAAATTGCGAACTAATTACAAGCAAGGAATTACTAGCCAATTGGTTCGGCTCCTGATTGGCTGGGCTGGAAACCATTCAGCAGTAAGTTGTAATTACTCTTGTTTCTGATTGGCTAGTGATTGCACAATTGCGTTTACTTTCACGATGGTCGTCTGAAATCTGCTCTATTACCACTTACACCAATCCTTCGTTTCACGTCCGATATGTGCGTCATGCTATGTATTTTAAAGGTCATTTTTTAAGGGCAAGACTGCCGATTTTCCAACAAATTTTGATGTAGCTTCAAGCTTTGAAAACTGTTTATCCCAACAAGATTTCAAAAACAGACTGTTGTAATCCGTTTCCATCCGCTCGGTAATAGGTCCAATCTATAGCCTACAATCTTGACTAGTTTGTTGTTAATGGGCTTTTAAACAAACCGCTTGTATTTTGGAAATCCATCAGTTATTTGGATGTTGTTTTACAAAAAGTGTGCTACAATCGTGAGACCCCTCTTTTAATACGGTTTCCTTAATACCATAGCCCGCCGCCCATTTACAACTCGTCGCCCATTTACAACTCGTCGCCCATTTACAACTCGTCGCCCATTCACAACTCGTCGCCCATTCACAACTCGTCGCCCATTCACAACTCGTCGCCCATTCACAACTCGTCGCCCATTCACAACTCGTCGCCCATTCACAATTCGTCGCCCATTTCCAACTGGAGTATCGATAACGGACATCGTAAGGTAACATCTCATCTATAGAGCGGATTTGAGATAATTGTCTAAAAATAAACGCAAAGTAAATACACTTAATAGCCAATCAGGAACGAAACCCATTCAACACCAACCAATCACAAACGAAACCCATTCAACAAACAACCAATCACAAACGAAACCCATTCAACAAACAACCAATCAAAAACGAAACCTTTAACAACCAGCCAATCACTAACGAAACCACATCGGGCACAATCCTATTGTTCTAAGCGACATCAATCAAACCAAAACAAATCTCATGGCTTGGCTATGCGTGAGTGAGCTCGTCGATCAGCACTGGATGTGATTAACATTTCAAAAGTTTGACTTGGAGCTCTTTTATTTGCCACAACAAAAGGCGCGTCACCTAAACAAAAGGCTGAATACTCTTGGCTTTTCTTTTTTTGGATTCTTCTGTTAGATTTGTCTCAAGGAAATGCGACTCATTATTATTCGGATTCAACCCAAAAGCGGGAACTTCAACTTCAAGATGGCGAGCTAATTTGAATAAATTCGTGTGCCTACAACAAAATCTCTCACTTGGGAAGTATCCCCCACCCAAACCGAACAAAAACGGTGAAAATCATTTCTTCAAAATCGGTACCGTTAATATCCGTTTTCAGCAACTGAGAGCGCAAAACTAGCTCCGAATATTTTTTTCCCACTGAAACTGGCTAAGACCACCAAAATCTACCTTGTCGTGGGGGAAGTAAAAATAATGATTAGTCACAGTTCAAAATGTCTTCTTGGATCTTTAAACTACAGAGATCCACTTTGAACTATTTTACAGAGAAACTAGCAATATCAAAATTTGACAATGTTATAGTCAAGGTCAGCAACAGTTTTGTCTGCATTATGGCTGATTAGCTTTCAAATCTGGCGGCGCGCTTAACCGTAGATTACCGGATGCATGTCGCTGGATTGTGCCCGATGCATTCAACAACCAACCAATCACAAACGAAATGGCCATTCAACAACCAGCCAATCACAAAGGAAACCCATTCAACAACCACCCTATCACAAACGAAACCATTTAACAACCAGCCAATCACAAACGAAACCCATTCAACAACCAGCCAATCACAAACGAAACCAATTCAACAACCAGCCAATCAGGGTACGAAGCTGTAAGTACGACTTGCGTTTAGTCGTGACCCAAGGAAACAAGAGTCACTGTCTTTTTGTTTTTTCTTTGCATTCTCATTGGCTGACCAAACAAAGACCCAAGATCTCAACCAATAGGAACGTGGATAAAACACAAGTCTGTTCTACTTCCGATATCTGAAATCCGCTCTATCATACGTCCAGCGAAACCGTATTATCATAATTGCTTCCTCGTTCATAGACTCACAGCATCGCAACGTAACACAATTGAAAGTTTACTGCGATTTTCATAATTCTGCGAACTCTCGCTATCGATTTCCAGCGGTAAAACCGCCTTCTGGCTCCGTCAATCAAAGCCCCGAGTCTTTTCGTCGTTACTCTTTGTGCTGTGTGATTGGACAGCGCCTAAGCAGTGCTAAAATGGCTTCCCGTCACCCGAGTAACGGTTACGTGCTGGACAATCAAAAAGCACAAACAGTAACGATGAAAAGACTCGGGAGTTTGATTGGCGGAAGCCATAAGGCGGTTTGACGGCTGGAAATCGTTAGTAGTAGGGTGGCTTAGCGACAAAAAACGGGTCATTTTGTGCAATTTCGCGTAAAGGCACCAAATTTGGCATGAATATTCTTTGCATCATTTTGAACAGATCTGTAAGGGGTGCCACGCGATTCGCACTGTGTAGGGGTGGGGAGGGGCAGTTTTGTCACCAATATTTAATGCTCTTTTCCTGGCCAAAACATAACTGAATTCATGCATTCAATAAATCTACGTGTTCCCTAATAAGTTTTGAAGAATTCCAGAAAGATGCTACATTTTGAAATTAAGAGGGGAGTTGAGGGGAATTTTGTCAAATTCTCATAATATATTCAATTTGACATGTCAATTTAAGTGTGCAACTGACCAAAATTGGCATACATGTTCCATGCATCACCCTTAATAAATTCAGAAGGGGTGCCAAAACATCGGACACCAAGGGGGGAGGTGAGGGGAATTTGTCAAATTATCATAATATATTCAGTGCGATGTGTCAATTTAAGTGTGCAAATGACAAAATTTGGCACATTTCCTCCATGGAACACCCCTAACAGATCCAGGAGGAGTGGCCAAGAAATCGGATACCAAGGGGGGGGGGGGGGGGGGGGAGGTGAGGGGAATTTGTCAAATTATCATAATATATTCAGTGTGATGTGTCAATTTAAGTGTGCAAATGACAAAATTTGGCACATGTCCTCCATGGAACACCCCTGAAAGATCCAGAAGGGGTGCCAAGAAATCGGACAGCAAGGGGGGGGGGGAGGGGAATTTTGTCAAGTTATAATATATTAAATTTGACATGTCAATTTAAGTGTGCAAGTGACCTAAATTGGCATACATGTTCCATGAATCACCCCTAATAGATCCAGAAGGGGTGCCAAAAAATCAGACACCATGAGGGGAGGGGAAGGGAATTTTTGTCAAGTTATAATATATTAAATTTGAGATGTCAATTTAAATGTGCAACTGACCAAAATTGGCATATATGTTCCATGGATCGCCCCAAATAGATTCAGAAGGGGTGCCAAATAATCGGACTCCAAGGGGGGAGGGGAGGGGAATTTTTGCCAAGTCGCAATATATTAAATATTACATGTCAATTTAAGTGTGCAACTGACCAAAATTGGCATACATGTTCTATGAATCACCCCTAAAAGATTTGGAAGGGGTGCCACAAAATCGGACCCAAAGAGGGGAGGGGAAGGGAATTTTTGTCAAGTTATAATATATATTAAATTTTACGTGTCAATTTAAGTGTGCAACTGACCAAAATTGGCATATATGTTCCATGGATTGCCCCAAATAGATTTAGAAGGGGTGCCAAAAATCTGACACCAATGGGGAGGGGAAGGGAATTTTTGTCAAATTATCAATAATATATTCAATTTGATGTGCCAATTTAAGTGTACAACTGCCAAAATGCGGCACATATCTTCCATGGGAACCCCTAACAGATTCAGAAGGGGTGCCCAAAAAAACGGACACAAGAGGGAGGGGAGGTGATTTTTAGTCAAATTATAATAATATATTCAATTTGACATGTAAATCCATGTCCCCGAGTGTCCAATATTTTGGCATCCCATCCTAATCTGTGAAGGGTGATCAATGGATCACGTATGCTAAATTTGATCAGTTGTACACTTATATTAATTGACATATCAAATTAAATATGTTATGATAATTTGACAAAATTCCCCTCCCCTCCCCCTTCGTGTCCGATTTTTTGGCACCCTTCTGAATCTGTTAGGGATGAGTCATGGAACAAGTATGCCAACATTGGTCAGTCGCACACTTGAATTAACATGTCAAATTGAATATATTAAAAATTCCCCTTCCCTCCCCCCCCCCCCCCCCCTTGGTATCCGATTTCTTGGCCACTCCTCCTGGATCTGTTAGGGGTGTTCCATGGAGGAAATGTGCCAAATTTTGTCATTTGCACACTTAAATTGACACATCACACTAAATATATTATGACAATTTGACAAAATTCTCCTTACCTACCCCCTTGGTGTCCTTTTTTTTTGGCAACCCTTCTGAATTTATTAAAGGTGATGCACGGAACATGTATGCCAATTTTGGTCAGTTGCACACTTAAATTGACATGTCAAATTGAATATATTATGAGAATTTGACAAAATTCCCCTCCCCTCCCCCCTTAATTTCAAAATGTACATCTTTCTGGAATTCTTCAAAACTTATCAGGGAACACGTAGATTTATTCAAAGCATGAATTCAGTTATCTTTTGGCCAGAAAAATAGCATTGCATTTTGGTGACAAAACTGCCCCTCCCCACCCCTACACAGTGCGAATCGCGTGCCACCCCTTGCAGTTCTGTTCAAAATGATGCAAGGAATATTTATGCCAAATTTGGTGCCTTTACGCGAAATTGCACAAAAAAGTCACTAAGCCACCCTACTATAGCGAGAGTTCGCAGAATTATGAAAATCGCAGTAAATGGTAGGGATGTCCGTCGGGAGACCGCAATTTCCACCCTAAAGAACACCTGGTCAGAAAACCAATTTCCACCCTAAAAAATACTCCTCAGTCCTAATATATCTTTTCCAGCGTACCGGTTTAGACAAAGAAAACCGGAAAAACAGCGTATTGTTTTCGTTCAGAAAACCCCCAAAAATACCAGACCGCCGATTTTAACCCCTAAAATAATACGACGGTCATACCTACCATTCGAATAAAATCCTAATCTCAAGTCGGCCCTGTAGCCTTGATGTCATTGTGCAGAACGTGTGTTTCGCATGGCCTTTGGTGTCAGGCATTTGGTAATGCTCTGATAAAGGTTTTTTAACAAAGTGTATGCATTGTATACTTTCCTAGTTTTTAAACTAGTTAAAACTATTGCTTCTGGTATCTCCAGGATCATCAAAGCGCTTATTGATTCGTTCAACCGTCTTCTTGGGATTGTAAGTTTGTTAGTAATATAGAAGATCAATTCATTTAGCCTTTATCGATTTTCATAATACTGCGTGTTTTAGCAGCTTCCTCCGATCGCACAACTCCTTATCGGGCACAAACATCACTCAGAGGAAAATAGAGATTGTTACATGGCAAGAGCTTGATGTCGTTCTTGCTCACGACAAATTTTATTCTTACCATAAAGTTATTCATAGCGGAGCTCCTTAGCGGCCGAAGGCCGCAGAGCGGAGCACCTTAGGTATCGCAGGAAGAATACAATAGAACTCCGGTATACGATCGACTTCATTTTTCATGGTTCAGCGGTATTCCCATTTGGGTATTGGGGGCGCGTCCGTGTCTGCGCGCCCCTACCACAGGCAACCCAACAACCGTATTTCATTTCGGCGGGAAAATACTGCGCGTCCCTTAACAGAAAATATGTAACCGGGAGCTCCGCTTTTAGCCAGTGGCTAAATCTATATATTAGCTTTATCACATGGTTGTCCGGTCACAGCATACACCTATTGCAGAAAAATTGGCACCGTCACGACTGTCTGTGGTAGCACGTGGAGCGTCATGGGCGAAACTAAGAAGAAAGAAATTCTCGTGTTAAACCAGTACAAAGGTTTCTTGCGAGCGGTTAGGTGTATTGTAGATGTTTTTGACATAAGTTATAGGGTGATATGTATAGCCATATCCTAAAAAACAGTGTCCATGACGCAACGCGGGCTGCAACAGACAGTTATGACGGTGCAACCTTTTCGTGTATATAATAAAGACCTAAATTGATCATTTTCGCAATAAAATGTATGTTTGACCGGAATCAATGTCCTTCCAGCCTCGTTTTGACATACTTACTCAACGTTGCTTTGCAGAAAAAAAAGCCAGATAATAAAGTTTTAAAACTTCATATCTCAGCCAGTTTTCAAGTAATTCTTCCCAAACTTTGCAGTTTTACTCATAGGGGTGAATTGATGTCTGAGTAGTCCCTGAGCTCTCCTTCGCGGCTCCTGTAGCCCATGATATCGCCGAAAGAAGAGTCCAGAAACCTTTGCATGCACTTGCGCTAGATCTGACTAAGAACTTGTTTTTTTTGTTAGTGTGCATGATCCAAATACCGCTGTCGCAGATTGATTATTGGCATCATGAATTTTGCTCATCGAGAAAAGCATCATGAATTTTGCTCATCGAGAAAAGGACGCCATTTTGGCCATTCCCGCGAAAATTCAACAAACAATCTCTGACAGCGGTATTTGGATCATGCGCGCTAAAGAAAAAAACAAGTTCTTTGTAATTGGCTAACGTCTTTACGTAGCTTCCCTTCATGTTTACGTGCGTTTATGAAACAGGAAACTCGCAACGCAATTTTGCCTAGATCAAATTTTGACCAGCCTTCTTTCTCGACATTTTTTCAGGTCGAGTGGTCAATCAGAGCCTTTGGTGGAAATCTGCCTAGGATGTCGGTCTTCAAACGTGAGTTTGAGTTTTTTACCTTTTTCCCTCCCTTTATTTCTCACTTTAATGGACATTCCCAATCTTACAGCTCTCCATGCGTTACATATTTAGTAACTACAGTGACGGACACTGTTTTAAGGATAAATAGTTATCACCCTCCTTATTCCAAATGATTCTACAATACATCGCTCGCAAGAAATTTTGTCCTGGGTTAACATTAGAATGCGCGCGTTGGTGCAAATTGTTTTTTTGCGACTGCCCAATGCAACGGTGGCGTGCAACCTTTTATGAAATAGGTGTTTCAAAGAGCAACTTGTTCTTTGACGACTGAATGCTTTACTGAATTGCGTGTGCCGCCTTATATCTTCAATCGTATATTAGTATTATATTATGTATTCAGTTGTGAACAAGTAGATTGCAGGTGACCTGTCTGGAGTCCTTCAATCCCAATCCCTTTACCCCTTCAAGTTTCAACAATAGATCTTTTTGAATCTATGTGATGTTCTAACTTGCTAACTTCTCACAGGTGATATAACATCTCACATGGAGAGGATCGATCGCGAGGTTGTCCGTGCTCCCTCATTCCTTGCCGAGGAGCCATCAGATGAGTACACCAGGAATGCGAAGAGGAGCTATCTCAACACGCGCATGCGTGCTAAAACACTCCTAAAGAAAATCGAAGGTGAAGAAGAAATATGTATTTTTTCTTCAGGTTTTTTTTTACATAAGATAAAGAAGAAGCCAGATAGGAGCCTTGTATACAAATATGGCACGGAGGACAAAAACCAGCTTCCTCCAAAATGGTGCGAATTTACATTTGGCATTGAGCATTAAATGCTATTTAAAATTTTGACGTGAAAATTATTAAAAGCCATGCTATAGCGCCTGATGACTTACAAAGGGTTTGTGGAGTTGAGTTTAAACCAGTAAATAGCAAAAACGAGGCTAAGCAGGATTCTAGAGAAAATTCCATACACAGTTTTGTATGTGCGAGGTCCTTTTATTCCTGAAATATGTACTCAAATACTAAACGTTGATGAAAGTTCATTCTACACGGGTAATATGACATTTAGTAGAGTTAAACTTTAAACTCACCGTGTAATTCGGAATAAAAAATGTTCCGAGCTTTCGGCTCAACCTGGAGCCTTGACTACTGCTAATCACGTGCCTTAAGGCCACGTGACCGCAGTAGATTGTCGCAGACATGGGGCAGCCGCGCCCTCCCCCCTCCCTGTTCAGGTCGGGGTGGTTTATTCTAATGTAAGCTGCCTCACGCGCCCCTCTTTAAAACCTTTTTTCCTCAACGTCCAGGACCTGGATGTTACTGATCTTGTGGTCCGGACAATCTTTATGAAAGTGCCGGGCGACTTCCGAGGACTTGGCTTTACTCTGTTGCTGGTGCTCGGCCGCCCGAGTGCCCAGTTTACGTTCTGTACCCAGGTTATGGTACCGCTATGTAGTTGATACGTATTGCGCCATCTCTCGGGAACACGCTGAGGAATTTGCGCAACACCTTAACAGCGTCGATGCGGATATTAAATTCACTACTGTAACTGAGAGTGAGGATGGTCTAGAATTGCACGCCCCACACGGAAATCAGCAAATCCATGGGTTTTTTTTTTTTTGGAAACTTGTGATATTGTCGTTGTGGCTAGCGTGGATAAATAAAACTGTATGTATGTACCCGGGCGGCCGAACACCAGCAACCGAGTAAAGCCAAGTTCTCGGAAGTGGCCCGACACCTTCATGAAGATTCGTAACATCCAGATTCGTAACACACAAGATCCGTAACATCCAGGTCCTGGACGTGGAGGGAAAATGGTTTCAAAGCGGGGCGCGTGAGGCAGCTTACATTAGAATAAACTGCCCCGACGTGAACAGGGACGGGGGAGGGTGTTGCTGCCCCATGTCTGCGACAATCTACTGCGGTCACGTGGCCCTAAGGCACGTGACTCGCAGTTGTCAAGGCAGGTTGAGCCGAAAGCTCGGAACATTTTTCTTTCCGACTTACACGGCGAGTTTAAAGTTTAACTCTACTAAATAAATAATACTAAAACTGGAACTTTGTAACTATTGTGATATAATTTATTGAGGAGCACATTTTGTGTTTATCACTAAATTATGAATGAGATGTGGAGTTTGCTTTAGAAGTAACAATGAAGTACAAAGATGTTGATATTACAAAATGACCAAATCAAAACCAATCTTCCTGGCTTTTATTTCACAGACATTGAAAGGAAGGCAAAATGAAGAAATGCACTCCTATGATGCACCTCAACCAAGTATTATAGCGAAGAGCAAGGGTTATCACGTAAACCAACAGGAATAACAACAAAAACCGCTGAAAAGAAGATAATAACTGAGAACATAAAAATTCCAGCACAAATAAGGCAGTAACTGGTCAACATTAAAAGCAATATGTGAGTTAGCCTGCGGAAGCCGACATCACTTGGTGCTCGTCGAAAAGACTCGCGCAAAGAGGCGTCTGCGCGCTCAAGGCAATCATTCCATACTGATGACGTATTTTGACCCAGATCTGGTCAGAAGAATTACGTGACCAATTGAACTTTGTTGCATCTGTTTTTGTCTTATTTGAATTTCTTACTATAAAATGCTTTGTATGCTATAAAAATTAAATATCAAATAGCCCCTGTCTCCGTCGTCCTTGCAATTGTCCTGCCAGCTTTATGTAGAGGCAGCTGATCTAAACAAAAACGGACGATAAAATGTCTTAAGAAAGGCAAGAACAAATATATGTTTTTCAGAGTTTTGCTAAAGAGAGTCCTCATTTCCTCGCGTCTTAACAAATGTGCTCATTCTCATGTTTGTGCATGTTTTCACATCTGTAGATATTGTTTCCTGCGTCTTTGAATGCCCAAAATAGATCAGCATTTATTATCTCCATGGATGATAAGATGGGAAAAGGAAGTAATATATATTGGACAGAGTGTGCTTAAGAGAGCGCTCCAAGGATTGGAATGTCAGTCAAGTTGTGCATCATTCGCTACCAAAGGGAAAAGCATCTAGAAATTCGCGAAAAATTCAGTGTCATTTCGATACAGTCTATATTATTGCAAGCTTTGTTTTTAAACTTTACCCCCAAACCTTCCCCCCCCCCCAAAAAAAAACAAGCAGAAGCGAAGCTCAGTCCCCCTTTAGAAACGAAACAGAATCTATAAGAAAAGCTACATCTTGGACCTATCGTACAAAACACACTGAAAAATATTGCCTTGTGCAGCACTACAAACCAATGTAAATCATTTACAAGCTCCGCGACTAGAATCTTCAAACTAGAACTTCACTCATGCAAGAGCAAAAATGGTTTAACTGGGCATGAATGTCGAACCTAAAAGGGAGCATTTACGAAGGGGGGAAAGATGCGTTTGAAGTCTTGCCTTCGGTATTAGGCTGCGTTGGCACTTGATGCCCTAGCACTAAAGCCTTAGCACGGGCACAGAATGGTACTGTGTGTAAAACCTGCACACTTGGTGCTTGGGCACGGTGCATAAGTATAGGGACTAGTGAAAACGCACCGATTTTTCAAGTACCAAAGCCAACGTTCACTACGCATTGGTGCCGACTATTGTACTCGGGCGTTAAAACGGGCTTGAGAAACTGTGTGTTCACATTAGTGCCAAAATCGTGCCCGGGCACCAAGTGTAACGAAGCCTTAAGATATATTACAAGAGTTACAAAGACTTTACCAGTCTAAAACGTCGCACAAAGAAATAAAATCCTCACATAGATTTATATCGGCTAATTTCGTAGATTTGTAATCTGACAAGAACTTCTATATACACTACCATATAAGGTCAAGATGGAGTGCAGATATACGCAACCTTATTACACGCCAAAAGCCACGGTTGACTACCGTATTACAGTTATAGCAAACCGGTTAAGAGCCGATTTTGCGCGCGCATTTGAATGGCTTCCCGATCGTCAAAACATGTACGTTTTCCTCTGCATCTTAGAAAGAAAATACTGTTGTTCATCGCATAATAAAGAACTCATTAGATGTTTTTTCACGTAATACTGGCGGACATTTTACTCGTTGCTCGCATTTTTCTCACCCCTGCGGGGCTCGGAAAAATACGTCCGCAACTCGAAAAATATCCGCCCGTATTACATGAAAAAACATCTAATAAGATATATATATAATTGATATATATTTCATTTTCTAATTACGTCTTGCAAAGAGCTATTGGTCTTGTAAAGCGCTAAGGGAAATAGCGCTAAATACATCATCATGATTCATTCATTTATTATTATTATTTGCGATTTCATCAATAGAGACCTTCAGTTGCGACAACAGCGAGGAGAACGTCAACAGTCGAGAAGAAACTTGATTAAGAGCACAGTTGCTTACACGCATGCAGATGTATAAAATCAAATGCATTTCAACCGTTTTCCTTAGAACAAGTAATGATTAAAAACAATTTTTAGTCACCAGGAAGTGAAACTGTCTGACATTTTACGGTCTGGCGAGAGCGTGAGGGCGGCTTGCCATTTTGTCATAGCGGAGCTCCTTGAGCGGAGCACAGGTATCGCAGGAAGAATACAATAGCTCAAAGTAGAACTCAGATATACGATCGACTTCACTTTTCATGGTTCTGCGGTATTCCCATTTGGGTATCGCTGGCGCGTTCGTGTCTATCTGCTCGCCCCCACAGGTAAACCAAGACCCCAGCACAGAAAAATATGTAACCGGGAGCTCCGCTTTTAGTCAGTGGCTAAATCTATATATTAATTTTGTTTGGTTACAGTTGGATGTGAATTTGCTGCTATCAAAGCTAAAATGCAAAGTTCATAGGTGCTGTTAGGTGGCGCAGTGCTTTAGTGCTCGGCACACTCAGTGGCGGATCCAGGATCGTTAGTAAGGGAGGTTCCGTTTCTTCTTCACTCCTTCAAAGACTGATACGGGCAATATATTATGGAGAGCTCGTCCATGAGCGATCTGTGTATAATTAAATCCATATTGTTCTGATGCTCAAGGGGGGTTCCGTGGAATCCTTAGAACCCCCTGGATCCGCCACTGACACTCTGCGCACGGTCCTGAGTTCGACAAACCGTATCGACTTTACTCTGTTCCGAGTCAGCTTGCTAAATGTGAGCTTTAATAAATTCATTTTAAATATAGCTTGAATTCCAGTCGTCCTTTCGCTCTCGATGGTCCTCAATTTGCTTCCTCGGGTCTGACCTTTCCTCAATAAAGTGAGGTACGATCGAGAACGAAGAGACGATTGGAATGGAAAATGCAAGCTATTTCAAATGGAGCTCTGATAATAGAAAGGGGGTAAGTGGTGCACCGTCAACCTCAGGTTTGTCAGCAGGAGTTAACGACGAGTCATCGATGTTAAATGAAGAGCTTTACTTTAATGTACTTTACTTTACTTTAACAAACGAATAGACGAAGTTTGAGTGATATGCCGTCGTGGCACCTTTGATCCTGTGCCAAAACATTAAACGCATCAAACACGTCAATAACGAGAGTCTTGTCAATAAAGACTGCGGTTTCTGGGTGGGTATTATCAGTGTGAGCTTGCTCTTGCTCGCCATCATGACGGTGTTGCTTTATCTCTTCGTACTTTTTGCAAGTGCAGGTATGTTGCATCCGTACCTTACATTTATGAGTTAAAATGCCACTGTAGGCCGCCATTTTGTCAGCAGCTTAGCAATATTTATCAGAGAACGCATCCTTTTCCATCGCGTGCCGTTTTAAGGTGTGTTTTAAAAGCAATATATTGTAGAATGAATTCGATAAAACAAGTAAAAACCTTGTTCATATAGATGGTTATTTTGAGATTCTATAAGGAATTCATCCTGCTATTGTCGAATGAAACCAAATACAGTGACTGCCTAGGACTCTTGAATGTATGAGTGAAGTAACAAGTAAGGCTCATGTCGTTCGCGACACTTTTGTCTTCTTAATCTACTTATACTCACGCGGGCACACAACAGATCTATTCCCCAGAAAACCTTGCTGGCCATAAGGCCAGAAAACCTCTTGCTGGTAGCTAATGTTCTTGTAATTCACTTTGCTGGCAACAAAATCAGTGTCCTAAGAAATTTTGTTCTTTCTTATCTCGGAACTTACATTTAGACATTTCAAAGTCGTTACGTATGTGTTATTTGCAACTTTTTTTTAGCTCATTTAGTTCTTTTTTCTTCTTTAATTTCCGGATTTTTTATACCTCATGCTGGCTGAGAAAATCTTTCGATCTTCTTTCTCCTGGTAAAATGGAACGGATAAATTTTCGTAAGCAGTTCAGATAAGACCAGTAGCTTGTCTCCGCTTAGATAGAACTGAATACGCAGTTTTAACGAAGAGGACTCGTTTTGTATATAGAGGATATTACATGACCGCGCAGAGATACGAAGTTTATCTTCTCACGTTAAAAATTTATCCCACTTGTTCGCACACCAAGCAGTCATGATACAGAGGATATTACATGGCCGCGCGGAGAAACGAAAGTTTAATCTTCGAGTTTTATTTGAGTTAAGTTTAAAAATCGAGCATTCAGCAAAGACAAGTGTGATATTTTCACATGTGAAAATAACATGATATTTTGTGAAGATATCAAGTTTTCTCGCGGGAGATCACCTGGTATTTCATTGGTGTTTATATAATAAATAGAGGATATTACATGGCCGCGCGGAGTTACGAAAGTACGAGATACGAAGTATTGAAAACTTATCTCACGAGTGAGCACAGCGAATTTTATCTCACGAGAAGATAAAATTCGTATCTCCAAGCGGTCATGTAATGTTCTGTTTATTATATAAACATCGGTGAAATACCAAATCGACATTTATTTTGCGAAAATCTGAAAACTAGAAGCAATGTGTGTTATCTTCAGTGGGTCTTCACTGCAAATCTTCACTGCGAAGAGTGAAGATAAAAATCATATCTTCATCTTCACAGTGTGAAGATACCATTTTTTCGCGCGAAAGATAGCTTGGTATTTCACTGATGTTTATATAATAAGTTCTGTTTCACATACAAACATCAGTGAAATACTAAATCATATTTTGTTAAAGAAAATCCGAAAAGGGGCTTCTAGTACAGGCCAGAGCGATATCTTCACACATGAAATAAGATGCGGAAGATAACCTGGTATTTCATCCTTGAGCGCAAAGGGTCCTTACACAGAAAAATGAGAAAGAGGTTCAGAATTCCCATACAAATTAATGATAAAATTGGAAAATGAAACTACAAAATCTCCACTTTGCCGTGCAAAATTTGGATAACCAATACGCTCTGAGTTTCGAAAGGTCCCTTTTCGTCTGGCGCGGGGCCCGGGGTATCGTTTGGAGTGTTTGTGCGGTTTGAAGGCCCGACGCAATTGGCCATGAGCCATGATTTATCCTTGTTGACCTTTCTTTCCTACATAGTTCATCAAGCAAAGGCCAGCAGCGATCCAGGTACAATCTTTGCTATTTCAACCTAATAATGATAATAATTATAGAGCATATCTAGACTTACGTTTGAAGTAAACAGTTTGCAAGCACAAAACACAAAACTAGGTATGAATTACTTGGGTTAAGGTAGGGGAAAAGGTTGAAGGTTTTTTTCCAAAATAGGTGGCATTTCATTTCCTTTTAAGGGAGCTACATGAATCCGAAATTTGTTATGACATTCTTCACCTTTAAGTCACATTTTCTTCAGGGTGACCTCTCTTTGGGGCATAAGGGCCCCCTCTCGCGACCTCAACGATCCCTACATTCATGTAATAATATGCAACTGATAGGTAATATGTGAAATGGCTAATCCTTTAAACCATGGCAGTGAAATATTGTCAGCGAGATCACCGATTTACTAGGAAGATGCAATTATATGCATGTTACGAAGCTCTTTGTCTATAACGTTTTACCAAATGGTATGTGCAAGAACATTTGCTAGAAAGCCCTCAAAGAGAGTGCTTTGACACGAAAGTACTTTTACGAGGGGCCGTGCTTTGATACACAAGTACTTTTTAAGAGAGGTGTTATGATTCCTAATTATATAGCCAGTACGAAATCAATTGTTGTCAACTGTCCAATTATTTGGGGGCTCAATGCCACTCACTCTCCTACGTTAACACGATATTTGCATAATTTATGCTGAAGTCATCAATCCAATCCTTCGTGGCCGTTGGCCGCTATTGCGCGAGATGCGGGATCAAGCGAGTCATCTGCGGGACTATTAGTCAAGCAAACCTAAAACTTAAGGACTCTCTCTGTTACCCTCATATATATATACACGTCAGGTTGCCGCTGAATTTATCCATGTAGGAGTTTTAAAACCTACACTGTGCTTTTACACGGAATACTTTCATGAAAGGGTGCTTTGACACGCAATTGCTTTTTGCGAGGGATGCTTTGATAAGTTGATTAGAATACTCGTGAAGCTTCATGACGGTATACATGCGCGTGTGTGCGCTGATGCTCAGCTTTCTCAAAAATAACTGGGGTTAAGCAAGGCTGCATTAATCGTCCCGATAATGTTTCATCATCTTCTTTGGTCGCATGATTTGTTCATGAGGCACTGGCTAATTGCAGAGGCGAAGGCGTTTACATCAGGCTTATAATATCTCAAGTGCGCGCCAGAAGAAAGGTGAATCACCGGCTAATCCAGGACCTACTCTTCTCTAAGTGACTGTACTCTATTCTGACATAGCGAAGACGGATGGCAGTCGCTCGTGAGCAGCTTCTCTGCTGCCCCGAAGCGGTTCGGCCTATGTGTCAGTATTAAGAAAACGGAAGTTCTCTATCGACCCCTGCCAAAGACACAGCACGTAAACCCGGCAGTCTGTATCGATAAGAAGCTCCTGAGAAGACGCTATCCTGTACTTAGGGGAGAATTCTGTCGAGTGATGACTCAACTGGATTTGGACGCTAGCAAAAGGTGTTGAACAGCCATACCATATCTCCACCTACAAAGATCGCTGTGTACCGAGCCGTCGTCTTAAGCACCCTTCTCTACGGAGCAGAGTGCTGGACAGCAAACCGCCGTAATATGAAGCAGCTTGAGATCTTCCAGTAACGCTGCCTTAGGAAGACCTTGAAGATATATTGTTTTGAGATATACCCAATCTTAAGGTCATTGTAAGGTGCTCTATAAATCAGACTGCTCATCTGTTGAAAGAGTGACAGTGAAGCGACAATTCAAGGAGACAGAACACCCGGGGGGGGGACTCTAAGGTTAAAATGCTAGGGGTGACCGTCGGGAAACTCGAATTTTGACCCTAAAAAATACCTGGTCGGAAAAAATTTCCACCCTAAAAAATACCCCTCAGTCTGAAAATACCCTAAAAAATACCAACAATTTTGACAGATTAAATTTTATTCTGGCCGTTTATTTAATATACATCAAATGTATCCTCTCGACTTTCAAAAACACTACCTTATTTGCGTGAGAACCCCCTAAAAAATACCTATTTTTCTTACTATACCGTTTTTTATTTTCGAACCCCTAAAAAATACCAGATCGCCGATTTCAACCCCTAAAAAATACGACGGTCACCCCTAGCATTCGAATATAGGGAGTCCCCCCCCCGGGACAGAACACCTCGTTCGTATGGACAGCCATAGAATTTCGAAGCAGCTATACTCTATGGCGAACGCACCAGCACTGAACGCGGAATTGGAAGACCCAGAAAGCGCTACAAGGACTCTGTTATAGACTCCCTCAAAAAGAGCGGCATTGCTGCTTGTGATCTCGAGCTAAAAGCAGAAAAAAAAGAAAAAAAAAGCGCCTACTGTGGCGAGCCACCGTTCAGAAGGGAATTTCCACTTTCGAGGAAAACAGATCTTACCAGATACATCAGGCACGTCTAGGGGCCACTAGCATACCATGAGATAGGCAGGGTCCGTACAGAATCCTCAGTGAAAATTTCCAAAACGTTTCCAAAGCCCATTGACCTACATTTCCAAAACCACACCATGAAAATGACAAATGAGTAGAATTCATGGGAAAAAACCCCATCAAAATCAAAAACCCTCACGATAGTGTTCAGTTGCTCGCGTAATATAACATATTTTTAAATTTTATTTTTTCAGGTCATAAATACAATACAATGAATAGGCAGACATAAGAATTAATAATATATAATACGAAAGTTAATAACTTTTTCATAGCCCCTTTGAAGATGTTTCTTTTTCCAAAACTTTCCAGGTACTGGAAAATGACATTATCAATTTCCAAAACTTTCCAAAACCTGTGCGATAGGCCACTAAATTAATTTTCTTTCTCAACAGCGAAGTGCACAAACGTGAACAAAGAAATCGATGTCAGAAGTGGTTACCTCACTTCTCCAAATTACCCAAACAGCTACAAGGCAGGCAGGCATGTCTGGAGGCTAGAAGCACCGGAAGGAGTCAGTATCCGATTCCTTGACTTCTCACTACAAAAATGCAAATCCAAAGTGCGCTGTGATGGCTGTGTCAGGGTGTCACTCTATGACACGCGCTGTTTGACTCCCAGTTCCAGATCATGGGTAACGTTTTGCAGCAATAAATTACCTGGTGATTCATGGTACCACTCCACCGGCCGTTACATGACTATAGAATTCAGATCAGACAACTCCAATGAAGCTAAAGGATTTCGTGTCTACTACGAGCGGGACTGTGAGTTGAAAGTCAGACAGCAACAATGTAAAGGGAAAAGAATTTCGAGATAATCGATTTCCTACTTTAGACTTTTTATGACGTTTACCCTTAACTCATTCCAGATCTAATAATAACTCGGTCTGAGAATGCATGGCCCCGCGGAAATTTTCTTCTCCTTCAGCAATGACGACAAGATTGAACAAAAGACAGCAACACACGGTTAACGTAAAAACAAATATCAGAAAATCAAGTATTGCGAAAAATCTCTGTCTGTAAAATAGAGGATATTCGATCAATAGCCTACTATTCCGAACTGTTGCTTCAAGTGACGCAGAGAACTCAAATATTGCTACGAGATATTCTAATTCCAAATCTCATAACCTTATCCAAGAAACGTTCTGCTGACGGGTTTTCAGGGGATTTTTTCCTGTGTTGCCGGGGCTACCGTGCTGGAAATCGAAGGCGGTGAATCCTCTGCCCGCCTGCTATTCCGGCCCGCAAGCACAAAAATGATATACTCCCGCACCCCCTTTTGTAACTCATCCCTCTTCACTATCTCTCTTTGTCCCTTAGTCAATAACTCCTGTAAACATAAAATACACCGTAGAATGGATGCTGGCCATGGTTTAATCAACTCCCCCTCAGCTGTCCAAGACTATATGCTCTACAAAAATACGATGGTCTACAGTTGGAGCATCGAGGTCCCCCCTGGTTTCAAGGTAGCGTTGCGGTTCGAGTCGTTCCTGCTACTAAAATCATGCGGTTCAGCCTCTAGGTGTAACTGTGATCAAGTGCAGGTTATTGATGCTGAATGTGTAGTCAAAGGGGCCAGGTACAGGGCGTTCTGTTGGCGTTCCAAGCCAGGACGCAACCGGTACATCTCAACCGGTCGGTATGTCCTTGTCAGGCTCATCTTAATTGGGAAAAAGCTGAATGGACGACGCTTCCGTGCCTACTTCGAAACATACGGTAAGCATGCTAACCACGCACTACTTGGGCTTTGAGTTATCGATAATCCGTAAGTGTTGAGTGATTAGCCTAAGTCTAAGTAGCTTCATTCAATCCATGCCTAATATGGAAATACATTACTAAGCAAAGCCCCACACGTTGACTAGACAAGTATTATACTTCATCTTATCCACACTCAAGCGTATTTAATTAATACTTATGGATTATCGATAACTCAAAGCACGATACCATCAGAATATGTTGGTGTAACTGGAATCCATCAACAGGAGCTTCCGTCATCTATTGGCGGTCATCCAAAGCACATAGCCACAAAGATATAAAGCCAATTATTTAATAGAATTCATTGGGTTCAGACAACTTCTCTCGCAAAGTGAAGTACGATAGAGAGCGAAGGGACGGCTGAATTTCAGGCTAGAGATGT
Organism: Scolanthus callimorphus; assembly: GCA_033964015.1. Taxonomy (NCBI): domain Eukaryota; kingdom Metazoa; phylum Cnidaria; class Anthozoa; order Actiniaria; family Edwardsiidae; genus Scolanthus; species Scolanthus callimorphus. Next base: position 708,138 of record JAWWUD010000024.1, on the reverse strand, counting down.
GCTAACTGTACATTTTTCAGAAAACTCCAAAAGCTCTAAAATCGTGCTGCTCTTTATGAAGACAGAATAACGTAGTGTAATGATTCAATGTCCATGGCGGTAATTATGTCGTACTATGTATTTCCAGATCCAAACAAACCACATCCAACAACTCCAGTTCCAAGTAGGTGCTTGTGTTGTTTTTCTTTGTCCGTTTGTGCCTTTATTCGAGATTCACCTGATTTCGCCATACATTTACTGTATTTGCTGGAGGAAACTTGCCAATTTTCGTCCCATGTTTTCTCTATCCGGCCCCCTTTATGAAACTCCTGGATCCGCCCTTGACAATTTTTCTTAAATTGCCTTAACTTGGATAGGTTCCGCCACATTAACACTTTAGGTTCTAAGGGTACCTCAAATAATAAATCATCATCACTTATTCGGGCGATAAGGCCTTGACGAGAGAATGCTAACTGAACTTCCCACTGAAATAAGCTAACATAGAACGAGAAAATACGTATGTCTTCGTCGACCTGAGCTGCAGCATGTTCTTATGATGTCATACAAATCTCAGCATCAATATTCTTATAAACAAGATTTTTCATCAACCTAAACAGGGCGCTCAAGAGCGAATTTCAGGCTTACTAGAGATGTGCTAGTTGTACACCTTTCTGAAAAACTCTAAAAGCTCTGAAAAGCTCTAAAATCGTGCTGCTCTTTATGAAGACAGAACAACGTAGTGTAATGATTGATTGTCCATGGAGGTAATTATGTCATCATAATCATGTCATACTATGTATTTCCAGATCCAAACAAACCACAGCCAACAACTCCAGTTCCAAGTAGGTGTTTGAGTGTTGTTTTCTTTGACCGTGTGTGCCCTAATTCGAGATGCACCTATGATGACATGCACCTATGATGACAATTATTCTTAAATTGCCTTTAACTTGGATAGGTTCGGCTTCATTAATACTCTAAATAGGTTCTAATAAGGGTACCTCAAATAATAAGTCGTTATCACTTAGTCAGTCGATGAGGCATCGACGATAGTCAGGTACACAGAAGCCCAAAACGTGACACCCGCGGGCATCTTTTTCTGATTTTTGGCAACATATCTACTTTTACTAATTCAAGTACGCTGATTTCGAAAATCGTTGTTGCCAATGCTCATTCTTGTTTTAACATGGTGTTTTCGGTCATCAAAAATGACGTCATTGTGCATATATGGCAAACAATATATTTGACGCTTTTAGACTAAAACAATATTTTTTTACTAAATGAAACACGCTAATTTTTAAAGCAATCGTAAAATTATTCAATTTCAATGGTGTCATGCTGTTTATGGCAATAAAAGATGACGTCATCCTCCATATATGGTAAACAAATTCTTTTTGCGGATTGAAACCAAAAACATGCTCTACTCATCAAATGAAGCACACTGATTTCCAAAATTATAGCTAGAAATGACCATGTCGATGTAGACGTGCTTTTAAGGTCATCATATCTTCCTTATATGGTAAAAAAATTTATTTTTGCGGATTGAAACTTAAAGTGAAGCACACTGATTTCGAAAAGTATCACTAGAAATGACCATTTCGTTGTTGACGTCTTTTTAAAGTATTCCTTATACGGGGAAGGGGAGGATTCGATGTTAATTCTTTGTAATTGCATCGTTTTTAATCTGTAAATCAAAAAAGTTACGTTTTTTTTTTCAGAAGTGCATAACCAGAAGTGTCCATCTGTTGGTTAATTCAATTCAATTTTATTGCCATAATGTAAGAAATACAAAAAGCAGTACACAAAAAAAAACAGAGACGAGAGGGCCTCAAAAAACCACCAGGCTTGTGCGAGGAGGACCCCTCTTTACAGTTAAATAATTATACTAACATTCAAGCACGAAACAGACAAGTAAAGATTACAAGAAAATTTAACGGGAAAGCAAAAATTCAGTGAGTTTCTTTTTAAATGATGGTGGTATTACGCGCGCGCCGATATCTTAGGTGGAAAATTCTGTTGGAAACACCACACAGGAAACCCACGCACAATTCGACGCGAAATGTGAATGAAAAAGTGGACAGGAAAAGGTGGACGTGGAAAACTTCTCAGTTCTTGCCGTTAGACCAAGATGAACACTTCTGGCAGGACATGCACTAACCGATCAATGGTTAAGGGTGGTGCGTTTTACACTCCAAGGAAATGCAGCTTTAAATATTGATCGGTTTGCCCTGGTAGCCGCAATCGGGTAACCAGAAGAAGCAAAGACGTTTGGTAAGGATACTGGAGAATAGATGTGCTATTTGATCGCCACCGAAAGCAATCAATCAAATCAGTAACACGGACCCGTGGCTCTGTGAACCCTAACCCTGTAAGAAGAGTCATCGAAGGAAGGGCGTTATCGTTGCCTGTGAAATGGCAATCATTTCTTTCCCTAGGAGACAAAAAGGCGGGCGTGGCGCGGTTTTTGTCAGAGGAGCTCATTGCATTGCGCACGCACCTGCTGACACTACGATTGTCACCGCTGGCGGGTGTTTAGATAAAGATGATGGAAGAGCGATGTTGTTGCGCTTAAAACTAGTTATTTAGAAATTCGTGTAAAAAGTGCTGCCTTGATGCAACCGCAAAGCTTTCTAAGCTACTATAGATTTAATTTCATCTGAGAGGCTTTTCCACAGCCTCTAGCCTCAAAAAGTAAAAGTGCACTGACCTGTAGCCGTCCTACAGAGCGGTATATGTAAGCGGTCCCTGTACCACAAAATGTTTACTATCTCTGAGTGGGGATCACGTTAATCATTGACTTATAGTGGGAGGATCACTGCATTTTTGCCTGTATTATCCAAAATCCTCTGACGATAAAAATCGAGGCGATTAATAATGACCTGTTCCTTAGCTTTTACAGAAGTAAGAAAAAGCATTTTAAGCACTATTAAAAAGGATGAAAGAGACTATAAATCACTGGGACAAGAGACTATCTGACAGTTTATTTTAGAAAATAGTAGGGTACCAAGGGTCCCATTTTTTTACCTACGACTGGGGGAGGGTCACAATTTTTTTGTTATGTTCAAGGGGAGGGTCCTAATTTATTTTAGCCTCTTAAACAAATGGGAACCCACCCGCTAAATAATGACACGTCCATATGACACCGTTTGGAGGGTGGTATCGTGCAGATGTACATCAAGCTGTGCACTTTTACGCTGTAAATGCAGGAAATCCAATGTGGTGTGGGTAAGCTTGTGTCGATGTATCAAAGCCGGCGATAACTATTGTATTGAAATGAACTGCTTTCATACATGTGATAGCACGTGAATTGATTTATAGAAGAGTTACGCCACCCTGAACTCATGAAGCATCTTCTATAGGCTGGTTTTCACTGGAACGCAAGCGCAGACGCAAGAAACTCGAGACGTTGCGTTCCCTTGCACTTGTGCTTGCGTCTAGCGTGAATCAAGTGAACACAAGCGCAATCAATAAATCAATGTTGATATTAGGCTTGCACTTGTGCTTGGTGCGCTATGATTTACACTTGCGTGCTTGCGTCTGCACTCGTTGTAGCTCTTAAAATATGAAAGAATATAGTGAGAACAGAAACCACACTTGTTTCATTTTGACAGTCCAAACTTTTACTTTATCGAATACGAAAGTTGACTTCATGTCATGATGGAATGATGACCTTAAAAGCACGTCGACATCGAAATGGACATTTCTAGCGAAAATTTTCGAATTCAGCGTGCTTCATTTGACGAATAGAGCATGTTTTTAGTTTCAATCCGCAAAATCAGATTTTTACCATATAAGGAAAATTATATCTAATAATGATGACCTTAAAAGCACGTCAACATGGAAATGGTCATTTTTAGTGATATTTTTCGAATACTGTGAGCTTCATTTGCTGAATAGTGCGTGTTTTTAGTTTCAATCCGCAAAAATAGATTTTTTTTACCATATAAGGTAGATGACGTCATCTCATAATGATGACCTTAAAAGCACGTTGACGTCGAAATGGTCATTTCTAGAGATAATTTTCGAAATCAGCATGCTTCATTTGATGAATAGAGCGAGTTTCTAGTTTCAATCCGCAAAAACAGATTTTTTTTACCATATATGGAGGATGACGTCATCTTCTAACGCCTTAAATGGCAGATAATGTTGAAATATATTTATTTTTTCAATTATTTTCAAAATTAGCGTGTTTGATTTGCTATTAAATATTTGTTTTTGTCTTAGAGCGTCAAATATAGTGTTTTGCCATATATGGACCATGACGTCATTTATGATGATCGAAAACACCATGTTAAAACAAAAATGGGCTTTGGCAACAACGATTTTCAAAATCAGCGTACTCGAATTAGTAAAAGTAGCTATGTTGCCAAAAATCAGAAAAAGATGCCCGCGGGTGTCACGTTTTGGGCTTCTGTGTACCTGACTACGAGAGAATGCTACCGAAATGAGATCCCCACCGAAATAAGCTAACATAGAAGAAAATACGGAAAATACATAAGTCTTCGTCCAACCTGAGCTACAACATGTTCTTATTATGTCATACAAATCTCATTATCAATCCTATAAAAAAGATTCTTCATCAACCTAAACAGGGCGTTCGAGAGCGAAGGGATGTGGGTAGAGATGTGCTAGCTGTACACCTATCTGAAAAGTTCTAAAAGCTCTAAAATCGTTCTGCTCTTTATGAAGACAGAATAACGTAGTGAATGATTGAATGTCCATTGCGATAATTAAGTCATACTATGTTTTCCAGATCCAAACAAACCAGAGCCAACGACTGCAGATCCAAGTAGGTGTTTATTTTCTTTGTCCGCGTGTGCTCTAATTCGAGATAAAGCTCGATGCACCTATATTGTGCCAAAACTGAACAATTCTTCTTAAATTGCCTTTAACTTGGATAGTTTTGGCCTCATTAACACTCTTAGGCTCTAGGGTACCTCAAATAATAAGTCACCATCACTTAGTCGGGTAATGAGGCATTAGTGACGAGAGAATGCTACTGAAATCCCCACCGAAAATAAGGTAACATAGAAGGAGAAAATAAGTACTAAGTTCGTACGCTTTCTAAATGGCAAAAATCCAGGATTTTCCAGGAAGTCTTTAGTTATTTTTCCAGGAGTTTTCCTGGATTTTGTAATGGTTAGAAATGCCCCCTCCCCCCAAAAAACATGATAAGTCTGAAGGATGACATAATTTGCAGCCCAAAATCAGATTCACGAAACCGACTGATTCAACCACATGTTTCACCAAGTTGAAACATTTTTCAAGGCGTTTTCCAGGATTTCCCTTAAAATTCCAGTACTTTCCAGGAATAAATGAAAATCCAGGATATTCCAGGACGCGCACGAACCTTGTACATAAGTCTTCATCAACCTCGGCTACAGCAGGTTCTGATGATGTCATACAAATCTCAGCATCAATATTCTTACAAACAAGACTCTTCGTTAAGCTAAACAGGGCGTTCGAGAGCGAAGGAGCTGTACATTTTTCTGAAAAACTTTAAAATAGTGATGCTCTTTATGAAGACAGAAATCACGTAGTGTAATGATTGAATATCCATGGCTGTAATTAAGTCGTACCAGAAACATATAACTTAGTTGGAACATGTAACGGCGAACCAAGCTGCGGATTATTCAAGATGAATTTATGACCATATTTGGTCAATAATGAACTCTCGACTGCTAACCCAAGTAGGTTTTCTCTTCATAATATTTCATTTTTCGCTCATATAAAGTAGAGCAACAATGGTAAGTGATAATATACTAACATTTAACATGTTTGGAGTCTTGCAACAACATCATTTTCGAAATCTGTTCAATTGTTCATTCTGCGAATATTCCGCAGCTTGGCACTAAAGTAATGTATACTTGTTACACGTTTCAACTCACTTATATGTTTCTGGTCGTACTATGTATTTCCAGATCCAAAGAAACCAGAAACAACTCCAGATCCAAATGTCGATCCAAGTAGGTGTATGTTTTCTTTGTCCGTGTGTGCTCTAATTCGAGATAAAGTTCAATGCACACGTACAGGGTTTGAACTCCGTGATTTTCCAGGAAATCTTTAGTTATTTTTCCATGAGTTTTTATTGGGTAGAAATGCTCCTCCTCCTCCCCCCCCCTCCCCCCTCCCCCCCAGGACGCGTAAGAACCCTGTACATAAGTCTTCGCCAACAGGGCGTTCGGGAGCTAAGGGACGGCTGAAATTCAGGCTAGAGATGTGCTAGCTGTACACCTTATCTGAAAAACTCTAAAAGCTCTAAAATAGTGATGCATGCTCTTTATGAAAGACAGAATAACGTGGTGTAATGATTGAATGTCCATGGCGGTAATTAAGTCATACTATGTATTTCCAGATCCAAAGAAACCAGAGCCAACAACTGCAGATCCAAGTAGGTGTTTGTGTTGGTATGACTAGTTTTACGGGAAAACTAGGTGGTCTGCGTCGGCGGAGACGTGAACATGAACAACAACAACCAAAAGGTTGATATTTATGTTAAACGCCGTGGAAAAATGGTGTTTTTCTGACGTTTCGAGCGTTAGCACTTCGTCGGAGCAAAGAGAGAAAACAGAGGGAGCGATATAGTAAGGTAGAGCCGTTGCTAGGCAACATATAAACATTAGGAACCGCTAAAGGTGATAATTGGTTAAGAATACACAAAGGATGCCATGGGCCATCGAAATCGTAAAACTAGTGATAGAAGTAAAGAAAGTGGAAATATGGTGAGATGTAGAAAACTATAGATATAAGAGAAAAATTAATTGATGCCGTGGGGTGATCGCCAACCGAGTGAAAGAATAAGTCTATTGCGTTGTTTTCTTTCGCCCTAATTCGAGATAAAGTTCAATGCACCTATAATGACAATTCTTAAATTGCCTTTAACTTGGATAGGTTCGGCCTCGTAATACTCTAAATAGGTTCTAAGGGTACCTCAAATAACAAGTCGTCATCACTTATTCGTCATCACTTATTCTTAGAAACAATTTTCTTCATCAACCGAAGCAGGGCCATATAGAGGATTTCAATGAGTGTCAAAGAATTAAACGCTACACTCAGCCAATCAGAAACAAAACCCCTTAAAAAAACAAGAGAACACAAGAGAACACGCAGGACTGCTGGACTTAACGCAAGTACTTATTTCTCTGGCTAATTTGTTTGAAATTGGATTGGCTGGACAAGCAAAGTCGCGATGATTTGAAACGCGAAAAAACAACAACACGCAAAAACAAAGTTGCAAGACTGATGTAGTTTCGATGTAGCTTTCTGAAATCCGCTCAAATTGGCACATCATGTTCTTGAGAGGCGGGTTCCCCTTGCAGTTGAGTTGGCTCATCAACTCAAACAAGTCGGTGCTCTCTTGCTTTCACCGTTCTCTTCGCTTGTTCCACTGTGACAGTCACCTGGAGCAAGCTGGCGATTTTTAGCCACGGGTCTCTATAATATTGTGGACTGGAATTGGCGCACAGCATTCGTTTTGTTGGTGCAGTGGTTGATACCTTTAGCGATCAGCAGATATGAGCGATATATGTAAGCTACTGGGTGTTTATGAAGTGGCTGATTGAACTGGTCTTCCAAAATCCTAGTACTTTTTTTCTGGGCCACCAGCCCTTAACCATGAGAAAGGCCACTAAATTAATTTTTCTTTCTCAACAGCGAAGTGCACAAACGTGGACAAAGCAATTAATGTGAGAAGTGGTTACCTCACTTCTCCAAATTACCCAAGCAGTTACAATGCAGGCAGACATGTCTGGAGGCTAGAAGCAGCGGAAGGAGTCAGTATCCGATTCCTTGACTTTTCACTACAACGATGCAAATTCAAAGTGGGCTGTGATGGCTGTGATAGGGTGTCACTCTATGACACGCGCTGTTTAACTCGCAGTTCCACACCATGGGTAACGTTTTGCAGCAACAATTTGCCTGGTGATACATGGTACCACTCCACCGGCCGTTACATGACTATAGAATTCAGATCAGACAACTCCAGTGATGCTGAAGGATTTCGTGTCTACTACGAACGGGGTTGTAAGTTGAAATTCTGATAGCAACAATGTACTAAAGGGAAACGAATTTCGGAATATTCGACTTTATACTTAAGACTTTTTATGACGTTTACCGTTAACTCGTTCCCGATCTAAGAATAGCTCGGTCGGAGAAATAGAGGATGATGTATGGCTGCGCGGAGTTTCTTTCTTCTTCTTTGTTCACCCCCGCACGCCCTTTTGTTACTCGTCCCTCTTCACTATCTCTCTTTGTCCCTTAGTCAATAACTCCTGTAAACATAAAATACACCGTAGAATGGATGCTGGCCATGGTTTCATCGACTCCCCATCAGATATCCAAGACTATATGCTCTACAACAATACGATGTTCTACAGTTGGAGCATAGAGGTCCCCCCTGGTTTCAAGGTAGCCTTGCGGTTCGAGTCGTTCCTGCTACTAAAACCATGCGGTTCAGACTCTACGTGTAACTGTGATCGAGTACAGGTTATTGATGCTGAATGTGCAGTCATAGGGGCCAGGTACAGGGCGTTCTGTTGGCATTCCAAGCCAAGACGCATGAGGTACATTTCATCCGGTCGGTATGTCCTTGTCAGGCTCATCTTAAGTGGGAAAAAGCTGAATGGACGACGCTTCCGTGCCTACTTTGAAACATACGGTAAGCATGCTGGGATGGGCTAGCCTGAATTTCAGCCGCTCTCAATCGTAATTCACTTTGCGATGGGAGACGTATATAAATTCACCACGAGATTTTGTCATCCACTATGTAACTGCCAAGTAAAAATCGGTTTTTTTTTACGTTTCCAAGACAACGCACGCCTTCTACAACAGTTGTGGCGCCCGGTTGTCTGGATTGGGAGTGTAGGTTTTGGTCGAGGGTCCAATTTTTTTCTGTTACAAAAAAAAAAAAACATTTCCCGCGATACATGAGCACGTAACCGATATCCATCTCGACATTTTACCATGGACATGTTACCCTCGACGTCTTACCCTCGACACTCGACCAAAACCTACACTCCTGGATTGGGGTTGTTCGCACGCTTTTCTGCTTGGGGGAGCGGCGTGCGTTATTATGTTCTTACGGTGAAACGCAACCAATCAGATTCTATCAATTGGTTTTTGGATAAGTAAATTAGTACGTAATTGGTAATGGATGAGAAAATCTCGTGCTGAATAGACCTCTTTACCTATGGCGTAATGTTGTCCCATTTGAGATCACGTGGCATTCCCATGAGTATTCTTTCTTTGTTTTTCTGGTACGCACCGAGGGATATATGAATATGGAAGCAACCCAAACAAAGACAGATCATTCAAATGAATGCCACGTGATCTGAAATGGGACAACATTACGCCCAAGGTAAAGACGTCTCCTATCGCAAAGTGAGCTACGATCGAGAGCGAAGACGGCTGAAATTTAGGCTAGGAATGTGCTAGCTGTACACACATTTCTGAAAAACTTCAAAAGCTCTAAAATCGTGCTGCTCTTTATGAAGACATAACGTAGTGCAATGATTGAATGCCCATGGTCTTAGTTAAGTCGTAATATGTATTTCCAGACCCAAACAATCCAGAACCAGGAACTCCAGTTACAACTAGATGTAAGTGTTTTAGTTGTTTTCTTTGTTCGTGTTTGTTCTAATTTGAGAGGGGCACCCAACGGCAAATTTCGGTAAAACACAACCCGACTCCACTACTCGATAATTTCGATACTCGATAGCTAATCGAATAGAATCGATGAAAGACAAAACTACTCGATCGAGAATCAGTAAAAACGGCGAAACCATAAGAATGTGTGACTATCGAGTATTAACGACTGTGACGTTATTTTGCCATATAAGGTAAAAGTTGAGTGCATTATGGAGCCGTATTACACGGCTGACTGCCGTAATATATAGATTTAGCCACTGGTTAAAAGCGGAGCACCCGGTTACACATTTTTATAAAAGGTGCGTTTACCTATCTTATTGGGCCGTTGCTAGGGAAAATAATAAGTCCTGCAAAAGATTAATAATGTGACGTGTCGCGACATCACTTGCTACAGAAAACAATCTTGTTCTCCCAAGTTTACCCAAGTTTGGTCACCTAGCGATGTTGCCTTCCTGAGATATTCACTTTTCTAGTTTTGATGACGTCATGTGACGTGACCTTGATTGTGCACCCCCTTGCCTTCAAAATAACTTTACCCAAGTTTGGTCACCTAGCGATGTTACCTTCTTGAGATATTGACATTTCTAGTTTTGGTGACGTCATCGATGACGTCATGTCACGTGACCTTGGACTAAGTGAACTCCCCTTGCCTCCAAAATAACTTTGCCCAAGTTTGGTCACCTAGCGATGTTGCCTTCTTGAGATATTGACTTTTCTAGTTTTGATGACGTCATCAATGACGTCATGTCACGTGACCTTGGTAGTGCACCCCCCTTGCCTCCAGAATAACTTTACCCAAGTTTGGTCACCTATCGATGTTGCCTTCTTGAGATATTGACTTTTCTAGTTTTGATGACGTCATCCATGACGTCATGTCACGTGACCTTGGTAGTGCACCCCCCTTGCCTCCAGAATAACTTTACCCAAGTTTGGCTACCTAGCGATGTTGCCTTCTTGAGATATTGATTTTTCTAGTTTCGATGACGTCATTCCGGACGAACGAACGAACGAACGAACGAACGAACGAACGAACGAACGAACGAACGAACGCACAAACCGGAAGTCCATGACAGAATCGTTGGATGCATATACACTTTTTTGTGTTCCTTTTTCTCCTGCATGTAGCTATGGGGCTCCGCTCGCGGGCGCCTTCGGCGCCCGCGGGAGCTCCGCTATTATACTGTAGCAAACCGATTACGAACCGGTTTGCGCGCGCATTTGACAATTCGCCTTTGTCACGCGCCGCCATTTTGTTTCAGAATGACCCGCCAAAGCAGAAAAAACAATGAGGCAATCAAATTTTTGGCTCTAAAACAAATAAAGAGTACTTTGTGGTAGCTTGGTCAACTTTTGCACCATAAATCCCAGCATCATGCTTCGCTTTCCAACATGAGCAAAACCCGCGCCCTGCTTGACCTCGCTTCCATGCTGAATAAATAGGCTGAAAAATTCAAGATGGCGCTTCTGTGACAAAGGCGAATGGCTTTCCGCTCGTGTCAAAACATGCACGTTTTCTAGGAAAATCTCGAAAAGTATATAGTATAACTCATTACCAGAAGTTTTTTCATGCAATACCCCTGCGGGCCTCGAAAAAATATCCGCCCGTATTACACGTACATGAAAAAACGCTAATCTTATCTTATATATAATACGTGATGTGGGCGGGGTCAAGGTCAAACTGTTAGCCCAGCAGCCTGGAAAAACGGCTGCAACACGGAACTTCAAAACCACGCCATTTTCTTGCATACTTGGGGAACTGTGTAATAGGATACATTTTATTCGAAAACGATAAAGTGGACGGAAGATCTAATTCAAGAGTTTTCGTAAGCGAGAAGATCGAGTTCGCAAAGGCGCCATTTTAAGTCTTCCACAGAAACCAAAAAATAAACAATTTCTCGCAGCCGAAAGCAACAAATACGTCCAAACCTACACGATTCTCTCACAAATAACAGAGTAATGTTCAGGCAAAAGTCGTTTTTCCAAAAAGTTTAGAGTGAACAATATATCCCATTCAAAGGTTTTGGCGCGTTGCACGAAGCCCCGGCGCGCCATTTATAAATAAACAAACACTCAGTTCACAAACAACAGTCCTTTGACAGCCTATTTATTTCGAAATCTATACTAAAAACAGAGAAGTTCGAGCCGAAAAAACGAAGCTCTCAAACCCGACCGGAGGGAGGAAATGTATGAAATCTTCGAAATCTATGCTAAAAACGGAGATGTTCGAGCCGAAAAACGAAGTTCACAAACCCGAGCGGAAGGAAATCTCTCCAGTGTGCATGTTTTTGTTGGAAAAGGTTTTACTTGAGCTAAGGTCTAATTCAAGCGATTTTCCCAAGTTTAACTGATAAGCTTAGATTGTTTAGCTAAGTTTTTAAATCACACACACTTGAATTCGAATTGACCGAGTTGTACAAGTCTTTAAGAAAGTCCAACATGATGAGCAGTGCAAAGCAACTTTCCATTGAAAACAGCAAGAATCTAAAAAGTTTTACTTTAGCCTTTCTGGCGCTTCCTAAACCTTCCTATTCACTAGACGAGGGACTTCTCTTGATATTATTTATACATCTAAAACCAATAGTTGTTGAAGTTCGAGTGGGTACAGCTCAGCCTTTTTTCTTTCTTGACCGAAAATACGACCATATCGATCGACACACGCGCGATCTTTTCGCGCCAAAACCACAGTGAAACCAATGCCTCAACACCTTTGTTATGAAATATTTAGGGGTTATTGTGTGGCATTTGCCTCATTTCCATTCACAAGGAACATTGTTTTCAAAGATCTAATTTAAAACGCCTTTCCTATCGTATGCTACGGTGCAAAATATTTCACACCGGTATGCCACCTATCTATAAACTGATAACAAATACTTTAAAACTTTAAAGTAAACAGGCGTAGTTACAAATTGTTTGAGCACATCTCTCTAAACGTAGCGGTATAACTGTTCATTCCACAACGGCAGACAATCCGATAGTTTTCGTCATTCAAGGAAAATTTAATTCGTGAATTTTTCACGGGTACTTACTAGTAAGATATATTTATCGATTGTAATCGACTTCCTTCAAGTTCCATCGATTTATATTTGTTTTATTTTACCCTTTTCAATATTTGATTCAATATCAATTGATAAAAGTCGATAAAAATCACCATGTCAAAACTTGATTGAATCAAAAGTGATCGCGAATATCTGCATTCTTCCACACTTTTTCTCTGCATATAGATAACGGTGCCCTCTCCCTTTTGGATTGCAATCCTCAAAAAAAAAAAAATCTGGATCCACCCCTTAATTATCTGTAATATAAAAGAAACAAGGAAATTCTACCCTCCTATGTTTTACAACCCACAGCAAAAAAGTGAATTGTTACTTTTTTCCTTCAATGTTAGATACCCGGGTGAATGGTGGTTGGAAGCTTGCTCAGCAACCTTGGTATACTTCTATGTTTTTGGTGGTTTTGGCTTGGCTTTTTATGTGAGTTATGCCCAAAGTAAAATAATGCACGTAATGGGATACATGCATTGATCATTGCAATGTAATTAGAAACCTCTACTAAAGTGCAATGTAATTAGAAACCAAGTGCAACAATCAGTTAGGCTAGCAGGATCTTGTTATTATAATACTGTAAGTAGCACAAGAAAAATGAAAGGCAATAAAGGACAAGGACTGTTGAATTGTGTAGAACCTACTGCCATATGCATTGCTAAGTGACCTCAAAATTCACTGTTGCGATTAGCGATTCACAGCAAGGAATTGTTATGTCAATTTTCTTGAGCCAGAAAGTAAATAATTCTAGGCTAGAAAGCCAAAGGATAGTGTACAATAATTTTTATAGTTTATTTTGTAAACAATGTTGACCACCTGAAGTAGCCGAATTCAAGGCGTTTTGGTTTTGATTTCAACAGCTAAAAATCACCAATTGCAACAGTGAATTTTGAGGTCATGTAGTAGTGCATACAGTGGTAACTCTGGACATGCTAAAACTTACATAAACTTTTGGCAGAACGATGTGTAGTGATTATACATAGAGCCGCCTGTATAAACTACAACCCCAGAGGGGACACCCCCTGGGGGGGGGGGAGATTTTTTAGGGGTCAAAATCGACTCTCCGGTATTTTTTGGGGCGTATCAGAGAAACATTGTGGTTTGCACTAATAAATGGTATTTTTAGGGGTACGCAAATGAATGAAAGGGTCACAAACCAAGCAAAACGTTTTCTGGCTTTCTTTCTTCATTTATAGCTCTAAAAATTGCCTGTTTTGAGATAAGAAACAATGAACAATCACAAAAAGGGTTTGTTGCTGGTATTTTTTAGGGGTCATTTCGTTTTATAAGGTATTTTTTAGGGGGTGGATTTCTTATGTCCTGGTATTTTTTAGGGTATATTTTCCGATGTCCCGACAAGCACCCCTATCACTTGGGAGAAACCCCCCGGGGGACACCCCCACAAGCAAGCAAGCAACAAATTGTGCCTGTGTTCAGGGGGCATTCCCTCTTCCCTCTGGGGTTGGAGGTTATGCTAAGTAACCAGGCTCTACGTGATCAGGGCAGAAGGTTCTGCCAAAAGCTTATGTAAGTTTTAGTATATCCAAAGTTAAGATCTACACCGTTTACCAAATGCTATTACCTGGATAGATGAACTGCACTTGTTTAGCTGTAAGGACAAGGACTGCAACAATAGGACAAATTAATTAACACAATTGTAATTTCAATTGTATGGGAGATACAGTAGCAAAATAAGTAGTAACACTTCATTATTTTTCATTAATCTGAGAAAAGCAAGTTTGATGGTTCTGTTTAGTTTTCGAAAATCACCAAAATAAAAACATTTTATGTAAAGCTCAAATCACTTGTTCAGAACTTTGTGGACCCCAGGGGGAAGGGAACTCCCTATAGACCTTTTCAAAAACGGCGGAAAGTTGCATGGAAATGAGGCTGGAAATATGAGCATACATTACCGCTGTCCAGGGAAGCCTTAGCTGGTGAATGGAGACTGAAAAACCGTTTAATGTCTAGTGTTTTCTGATGTTCTTTTCTTATCGGTCCCTGTTCACCAGCTAAGGCTTCCCTTGGCAGCTGCCATGTATGCTCATAATTCCAGCCTCGTTTCCATGCAACTTTCCGCCATTTTTGAAAAAGGTCTATACTCTGATGGTAGGTGACGTCATCTTTTTAGGGGTTAAAATCAGCGATCTGGTATTTTTTAGGGGTTTAATATATGCTTTTTTATATTGTATGCTTTTAATTAATATATGAAGAAGGTATTTTAGGAACGAGGAGTATTTTTAAAGTGGAAATTTTTTCTGACGAATATTTTTAAGGGTGGAAATTGAGGCCCGTAGCCAGGAGGGGTTCTGGGGTGCACAAGCACCCCCCACGTGACAAAAAGGGCCACATTTAAGGGTTTGAAAACACTGTTTTAGTGACAAAATGGGCCAAACAGAAGACAGCAGTCACTTTGGCATACAGCCAGTTTCGTATACTTGCTTTTTCTAGTGAATTTTGACTAGCGGTTAATAAATTCATACCACATTGGTCTGCTTTTTCTAGATTAGCAACCCCCCCAAAAAAATCCCTGGCTACGGGCTTGAAAATTGGGCTTCCCGATGGTCATCCCTACTATTTTGACAAATGAAGTCCGGATATCACAAAAACCTCATCCAATAATTGCTTATTATAATATAGCTACGATATAACGCGCGCTCTGATTGGTCCAAATCTATGCTCTATTTCACCGATAAATCTCCCCCGCTATGAGTCATAAAAGCATTAGAGCACAACTTTCTATGACTTTATCGGCGCAATAGAGCACGCGCGTAATTTCACGAGCCGCAGTAATTCCAGTAATTGCAAATACTCACGATAGTCATCTGAAAGCCTCACTCCGTCGACGCATGGGACATTCTTATAGGAAGACTGACAGAAAGAATTCTCTGCCAGCAGGGTACAGTAACATAGACTCACCTGCTGATTGCAGCAGTGCCGGAAACATTTCGATATACATGGAGTTCTTCTTCTATTTCGAAATCCCCTCCGCTGATTCGGAATTTGAAAGGACGAGCGTCTGATTGGTTGAGGGCTATAACCACTGTTGCTTTCTGGGTAATTTTAACCTGAGCCAGCGAAAATGTGCTAGCGGTATTGCCCATTTGTCATTGTCTGATCAAGATTTCAAGAGTTCACGCGTAGAATTCACGCGTAGAATGTCGAACATAACACGGAGGGAGTTTTATCGGCATTTTGCAGCACGAAATGATAAAAAATCAAGCAAGAAGAGATTGCGATGATTCTAAGATACTTTGCTGCATTTATATTTGGCGTCAAAGATGAAATTTGCTGCAGAATTGGTCGGAGTTTTGATAGCAAGATGTGCAGACGCTGTGGTGCCCGCGTTGTGTTGACATTTCCCGCAAAAGCCATCATAGAGTATATACTGCCGTCATCGTGAAGGTAGGCATTGGGTTACCTTATTACTGTTAATAACGATTATGTGTTACAAAAGTATTTAATTTAGGCAAATCCCTGATTTTGCTTCTAACACCAAAGTTTTATGCTTCCTTAGTTGGAAGTTCTGTAAGTTCTAAAAGTTAAAGTTCATATCTGTCTTTTTGTGTGCACTTTTTTGATCACTAGAAAAGTGATGGAGAGAGTGGGTGGACAAAGAACCCTAACATGCACCCCAAACCCTTTGCAGACCTTTTTTGGACAAATCCTTTGTAATTTGCCTGCCTACCATGCTGTTTCGGTTTCTGCATGAACATGCTTTGTGTACTGGCTGTGTAATTGTTTTTAAACTATGAGGTTCTGGCAGAATCATATAAGTGAGTTGAAACATGTAACAGTCAAAAGATATCTTCGATAACAAGCCTGACCACATCCAAACACGTCAATGTACAAATCTTGACCATATTGGGCATTTCCAGAAAATAAAGGTACCCTCCCCACGGGCAGCACTAGTTTTTGACCCCCCCATGCATCCAGAATTTCCAAAATGGTTTACCCCCCATGCATATAGAATTTCGGGCAGGTTAAAGAAATCCAGCTTCAAAAACCCCCCTTGCAATCAGAATTCCAAGCTCGAGCAATTTGCCATCTCTGGAAAATCAACCCAGCATGCCTTGGTGTACTTGCTTCACATCGCATTGGAGGCTCTGGACCGTGGTAACTCCTGGGTGCGCTGGTTTTTTCGCTGATTTTCGTAAGGGGTTTGATCTTATTGACCACCAGGTGTTGATAAAAAAGATCAAATCACTCCAGATCCACCCCTGTTATCAGCGCTGGATGCTGCATTTTTGGAAGGCAGAACTCAATCTGTTAAGTTAGGCTCTTCAGCATCGTCCTTTGTTAGATTAAATGGAGGCATCCCTCAAGGGACAAAAATGTCACCAATCCTATTTGCTATCATGGTAGATGACCTTCTACACGACTGGTGCCCTCGAACAAAATATGTTGATGACTTAACTTGTATTGAAATCATCCCTAGAAACACACCTTCCATTCTTAACTTCATAGTGTCTGAAGTTCAGGAGTTCGCCTGCACTAATAACATGCAATTGAATCCAGGGAAATGTAAGGTGTTGTCAGTCGACTTTCTTCACTATGATAGTTATCAATGTCCGCCAGTCGCTACGGGCGGTGTTGTAAGTCAGATCATTTAAGCTACTCGGGGTTTATATAACCGAAGATCTGACTTAGGCGGTTCACTGCAACTTTATAGTGAAGAGGGCCAACCGTCGTCTTTATGCTCTTAGGGCACTTAAGTGCTCTGGTGTCCCGTCTGCAGATGTAGTTATTGTGTACACTTCTTTAGTAAGACCTATCTTAGAGTACGCATGTGTTGTATTTGCAAACCTACCACTCTATCTATCGGATGCAGAAAAAATACAAATACGTGCCCTAAGAATCATTCATCCAGCATTGTCATATAGTGAAGCTCTAAGAGAGAGTAGATTACAACCACTCTGCGAGAGAAGGGAAATCGCCTGTGAAAGATTCATCAGGAATCTAAGCCCAGAAAATTCTGTGTACAAATAAGTCCAAAGTCGTATTATCTCACCCCAATGTAATTATGCTTAAGACCAAGAGAATCGAACATTATCATCAAAAACACTGCTACAAATAGATTCAAGAATTTCGTGACGAACAAATACGCGAATTGTATCACACGCGAATAAGTTTGCTATTGTATATACTTGTAAACCCCACTGTTTTTGTATTTTGTGTAAGTGCTATGATCCTGACCAGGCCTGTAATTCAGCTGCTGCTGCAAAAGGTCATAATAAACTACATATCTATCTATCTATCTATCTATCTCTTAAACCCCCCCATCCCATCAGAATTTCCAAATGCCGCCCGTGTGGGGGGTACCTTTATTTTCTGGAATTGCCCATTTGGAGGCCGGTTTCAACAATAAACTTGGAAATGTGCTAAATGCATACAGGATTAGTACATCAGCATGCACGCACACTTCTAAACCAATGGAAAACTGTTTGAATGCATGCACAATTTGCAACAGAACATGCTTAGTTTAGCAGAATCTTTAATTTTGTCATGGTAAAAACAAATCAAGTGAGGTTTGGTGTTGTCTGGACTCTCTTTACCACTTTTTTGCAAAACACAGGGACACACCACCCATAATTTCCTCACTTTTGATTGGCTTTCACGCTTTCTATTGTTTCCCAAATATGGTCAAGATTTGTACTGACCATTTGAATGTGGTCACTCTCAGTACACTGTTACATGTTTCAACTCACTTATATTTTTCTGGTTCTGGTTGGTAAATGCCCCCAGAAGACACAAATTTCAACTTGATACAGTCCTCAGAAGCATGCCAAAAGGTTTTGCTTTATGCCTACCTTTTTCATGCACCCAGTTTTTCCAGGTTTGAGAAATGTAATTCCATGTTTTCTCAATCTCAAGCCCCACCCTGCTATTTACCTGTCTCGTGAGCATTCTTTCTTTCATTTTCTGCTATATGCACTGAAGGATAAAATGAATGTTGAAGCATCTAAAACAAAGGAAAATTATTTAAATGAATGCCACATGATTTGAAATGGGAAAACATTGTGCCCAAAAGAAAGAGGTCTATAGTCCTAATTCAAAAGTTGCGAATACCAACAAGTCTGGCAAAAGTATCATCAAGGTTTCTTAAATTTAAGCTTATGATCATACACTTTCTCTTCAGTATGTGCAACCTTTTCCCCATCAAATTGGGCTTCCAAATTGGGCTTCCAATGTACTTATGCACCGATGATGCCTATTCAGTTTTATTGCCCTATCCACTGTCTGCACTGTATCTGCATTGCCATTCAAATGCTAGTAGCAACAGTAGATTGAATGACACCCTTTGTTCTGTAACTCAATCGATCTCTGGTTGGGACAAATAAAAATTGATTACATCAGCGCAAGAGAAAATGATATAAGAGAATCCATCGCGCGTATTCATGTCCAGGCCTATGAAAGTCGACAATAAGAATCTAGTTTTAGAAACCGGAAGTTGGCAGTTCTCACCGAGTGCTGTCACGGTGTCACGCATCGCCTTCAACAATTTGCCGCCTTGTGGGCGCTGCTCCGATTTTTCATTGATAATGCAGTTCTTGGCATCGCTGAGCCATTTAGTCCTTTACCAAGTTCTTTGGCTATTGTTTTTCTGGTTTTTGTCAAGGTTTTAGTCCTGACTAAATGCATTCATTCAAAAGAAAAGTAACTGCTCACAGCAGAAGCACTTTGCTGAGTAAGAAAAAAGAAGTTCTAGAACTGGTGGTTTTGTCGGTTTCAAACACAATGTGTTGCCTGAAATATCTCCATCTATAGATGGACACTTCTACAGTGTTTCACCAAACTTCGGAAGGAAAAACGGAAGACTATTGGACCTATAGACGTCTTCAAGAGGAGACCATTTGCCCGCAGAAGAAGTCGTTCCTGAGAAAAAAACTTTACGAGGCTGAACACGTACTCGATCGTTGGCGTTCTCAAACACGAGAAACTGATGGCAAAAGCTCTTATTCCACAAAGAGAACTTCCTTGGAATAAGCTTAACTACTTATAGTCTTTTTATTATAAACATTCTGCAGTGGATACGGATTCCGAAAGAGCAAGTAAGCGTTTTTGTGTGTTGTCTTCTTTCTCTCTTTCTGCTATCACTTCTACTAAGTTATTTCTTTGACGTTTGTTCAGCAGCGCCCTTTTTGAAGCTTCTTCACATCACTGAAGTTCAATTTGAATATATAGTTTTAGACCTATTAAATTTCTGTGAATTACCTTCCCTTTCGTGCTTATTATCTTCATTTTTGTTAAAATAAAATCAAAGTGGGGCGCAAGATCTTCGTTTTCCGCTTGATCATTCTGTTTCCAAGGCGAATGTTGAATAGACAAAAACATTTTCATTTGATTGAAAAATAAATCATTTCTCATTCTTTTAAATGAGATAGGGCTAGAAACATATTCTGCATTCACAAAACATGACTTCTACTTCTAGTCATATAAGAATTGTGCTTGAAAAGCCTAAAATAATAATAAAAATCGCCGCTCGTTATAACTTAGTTGAAGTTGTCTATTTATCGACTTTGCCGTTTGATTTTACTTGAGTTCAGTTTTGTTTTGAGCTGTGGAAAACTTGGTTGGTTTCGGAAAAAGCTGCAACCAGCTTTTGTAAGCTTGATTTGTACCACAATAATAAATAAGCCTATCAAATATTAAATTAAAAACGGTTTTGTATGTCAAGATTAGCTCTTTCATTGTATTTTGGCACAAAAAATCCTCTCTGAAAAATTTCCCGCGTTGGCCTTGAGTGACGCATGACGTCATAATTCGTGACCGGAAGTGGCTCGAAATCTATTTTTAGATTCTTATTGTCGACTTTCATAGGGCACGGGGATATGTTCTCTTATATCATTTTCTCTTGATCAGCATGAATAACGCTACTATAATAGTAAAGGTTTTGAAACTGGACTGTCTAAATTATATCAGCTAGTAGTAAGTGTCATTTAGTGTTCTCTGCCTGCAACCAAATTTATTAACAGAAACAGGGTCAGTCAGGATCTCTTTTTTCACGAGTCCACTAGAAGAATCAGTGTCAGATGGAGTTAAGTGTATATGCTTCAGAAGGCCCTGGTACCCGGGAAGGAAATCCATTTGCTCTTGTCCTGTGAATATCACTCATGTTAATATCTTCTACTTCAGAGACACCCCAACATACGCAAAATATTTTGCGATATTCACCCCGGAATGTCTTATTCATGATACCATAAATAATAGGATTAATCGCCGCGGAAATAGAGACCAGGAATACATAGACCAGGTACACTGGTCTTGGGAGACCACGATCTCCAAAAGTAGAGTCCACAAACTCGATGATAAAGACAGGAACCCAGCAAATAGTGAACCCTAACACAATCGCAAACAAGGTCTTTGTGATGTTGACTTCTTCAACGCTGAGCCTATGGTGATTCTCGTTCGATCCTGTAGCTGTTGCCGTGGAAAGGCGACGGCGATGTATCTGAACCGCTCTGAAAACCTTCCTGTAGCAATAAATGATTGTTACAAATGGAGAGAATACAATGACCAGCACTAGAAATCCGGAGTACAGGAAATCTGCGCGACGCTCGTAGAACTCTATTGAGCAAGTCATTTTGCCAGGGTGGAACTTGAAATACCCCATGCCTGAGAATGTAGGGAGGGCTAGCAAGAAAGCCGCTAGGAGCATGACAATTACGACGGAGTATACAGCGTTTTTCTTAGTGAAGATTCGTTTGAAGACGTTCGGTTTGACGACCCTATAATAGCGGTTTATTGCTGTCAGGGCTATGGTGTGCAATGAGAGGAAAGCCAAGTACAGGACAAAGAATCCGTGCATTTTGCAGACAACGCTTGTGAATGGCCATGCGCTCGAAATAAGGACACCGGCAACTAAAGGCATGCACAAAGAAGATGTCGCTACATCTGATATGGCAAGAGCCATTATATAGATATTAGTCACCGTCCTGAGTCTGGGGTTCCTGTAGAAAATCCAGCACACTAACACGTTCCCAACCAAAGCAACTATATTAATAAGAATATAGAAGAAAGATTCGGAATATTTTTGGCCTGCAGATCGGGTCTGAAGCTGAATCATCAATATCTCGTCAGAGTTGTTCATTGCTGTTTCGTTTCTGCAAAAGGAGGAGCGGTTGTTCAAGTTATGGTTCAAAGAGTCACTTTTGACCGATCCTCGAAACTTGTGCTCCAGTTCTGTTGCGATCGATTGCTTTAAACCAAATTCCAGATTCGACTGTGATATTAGATGGAACGGATTTTCTTTTCTAGACCTACTTGTTAATAAAAGATACTCCAAAGTTGTCTGCACTTTAGTTCCTGCAGTGTTCTCTCAGTCAATCTTCTTGTGTTGCTCTCAAGCGAATTCTGAATCCTTTTATGTGTTACCTTTGGAACGTATAAATTTCACGCTTATTTTCCTACAAGCCTCTTGAATTTCATCCAGGTTGGAGTGCTTTCTATGTTTTTATCCAACGCAAAGGCGGCATCTTTTCTATCCAATAATCACTTGTAAGCCGCATTGAATAATCCTCGAAATTCCCAATGCAAACATTTTAACTGATAACGCACTTCTCTCTTTCACGGTTGTTGATTTGTATGTTGGCCAACACCCTTGATAAATTCAATTCAAACCAATATTTCCACTTCTTCACGATAATTCTTGCGAAACAATGTAATAATCATAGTCCATTTCTTCATGTCCTGAGGAGCTGTTTCTCCTTTGTCTTTACATTTGCCCTGTTTTTTTTTAGCTAGCTGCAGGGGACAAGCGTGTTAATTGCTCAGAGTGCACTTTTATTACGAAGAAGGTTAAGAAAATATTTCTTTAGAGTAATCCGCGGAACAACATCCTCCGTCTTCACTCTCTATTAATTCGCCCTCCGACGACGTTTTTGATTTTTCGCACCTGAAAAATAAAAAGCGACACAAGTCAGAGAAACATAAACTTAATGTGTTTTTGTGTTAGCAGAAAGGCGAGTAAATTATAATCCCATTAAAATGAACTAGGAATTAAGATAAAAATATATTAATTTTATCGCCCAAAATATATCATGCCATTCTCAATTTCTAGAAATTCAATCTTCTAAGTCAGTTCTATGGTAAAAGTCGCCTGAAATAGCTTAGCCCTGGATTTTTATTATGTCTGCTTGTTGTGGTTTTTGATTGGTTAACGCAATCCGAGCTCTTTTGAAATAAAATCCTCAGACGCGGAACGTTTCACTTTTCAGTCATTAGTTGCTCCCTGTTATTTTGAGAATATCCCCGTGTTTTTGCTAAAATTCAATTAGAACTCATCCGGATTTGCTACGAAACAGTCGCCTATTAAATAATTAAATGATATATGCTGCTCTTTTCTTTCCTTCTTTTGTTTTTTTTTTTGCATGTGCAAAGCACAAGAGAGATGAAATAATATTTACTTTGCAAATGATGCTCAATGTTAGTCATTTTTCAGCATTCATTGCTTACTTTGCAAATGAGATACTGTTGTTCCTCAAACGCAAAATCAGTTAGTCATATCAGAGCAGAGCTATATATTTCTATTAGTGCTCAGGGCTCCTGTTGATTACAGGTTGTTTTTATTCAATCTGAAAGGGCTACCCTGAGCCTTATAACTAAATAAAGGTTTCTGTTCTGTTCTGTATACCAGAGAAATAAGCATGTCATTGCATTTGATATTATGGCGTTGAATCCACGCCCTGAAGCAGTATCGATGAACCAGTTTTCATTGAAAATCATTCGAGATAATGCCTGTAACATTGCATATCTTTATTTTTCATTCCCTACCTCACTTTCGCGAAACTGGTTGATGATCCCTTAAGATGAAAGGAAGCGATATTAACTAGAACTTAAATGTATCCTGAAACCTCCATCCTTTTGAAGTAAAATCCAATTTGTGAAAAAACAAACACACTACAATTTGCTCCGCCTCTATACAAATTATATTATTGAAACATTAAGTAAATGGTTAAGGAATATTGACAATAATGTATATGAAATTTCTGCAGAAGTAGGAATTTTTCTTTCTAGAATTATTGATTTGTGTTTGACTTGAACTGTATTGTCAGTCTGTTTTTCCTAATGGATTAAAACAGTTAGTTTGACACGATAGAACGTTAAGACTGACATACATATGACGAAAGAACAGATTTAGTTTTCAGCTGCCGTATTTTATTTACGGTAATCTGTTTTAAAAATTTACTATAAGAGTCACTGGTGAAAATAGTTTTCAGAGGATTTCATCGGGGAAAAGGATGGCAAGGAGAAATTCTCGGAAGTTGAGCATCGATATCTCCTTGGATCTATTGTAAAATTAATTGGTATCAGACGCCCAATCAGACATATGAAATAAGAGAAATGGCAGTATGACAGAATCGTGTCAGAAAAGTCAACGAAATGTTAGAATGTTTTAGAAGGATCCGCCATAGTAACAGTACATATTGAGATTCGGTACAGAGCAGTTTATCGCTGTTTCTTTGCCATGCCCAGTGCTGCCTGAAAAAGAAAAAGTACAATACTCCGAAATACTTTTCCGAAATACTTTGCCTTGTACGAAGCTGACTGCTCTAGTCGATTAAAAACTCGGTCCCTATTTAGTAATTTAAACATATCAGTATGAATAAAATAAAATGAATATAGCGGCCAAATAGTTTGGTCGCCATAATAGAAATCTGGTCGCCATAATAGAAATCTGGTCGCCATAAAAGAAATCTGGTCGCCATAAAAGAAATGTAGTCGCCATAATAGAAATCTGGTCGCCATAATAGAAATCTGGTCGCCATAATAGAAATCTGGTCGCCATAATAGAAATCTGGTCGCCATAATAGAAATCTGGTCGCCACAATAGAAATCTGGTCGCCATCGTTTTCTTCCGACTTAATGCTGTTGAAAGCTAATTTCGAGAAGGATACTGTTTAAAAACTTTAAGAAACCTACAGACTGGAAAGGTCTAGGTTGAAAGGTTTACTAGGTTGACATTTGTGCTCGCCCAAAACCTAAAACTAGTCGCAACTGGCGACATGGGGTCGCAATGTCTGGCTCTGGCGCTGTTTCGCCAATTTAACGCGCGCTTCTCGAGTGATGAATACTATGGTCAGATTTCACGGGAAGCGCAACCTATGAAATGCTCTCGCCCTCTGTTTTTGGATTTTAAGTAGAGACTTGCTGGCAGTCTGATATCAACCAGATTGAGCTAAAAATATGCATTGCCTTTTATCACTTCCGTTCTCGATGGTCATCGCCTTGGACTAAATATCAATGCGACCAAGGCGAATAGACATAGCGAAAAGCGAATCTTCTACTCTAAAGGAGCCATACACAGCATTTGTATTAATGCTGTACCCGAAATCAGTGCCCGACATCACCTTTCGGCTAGGTGCCATTGGAGACCAATTCAGAAATCTGAATCCAATTCAAAAAAGGAATATTTAGTTGCCGCATAAACGTGGATCTCAGCAAAACTTTGAAAGATGGGGTGCTATGTGGTGACCAATATAGCTCTCAAACTTTTGTCGCCATTGGCGACCATATAGTCGCCGTGTCGGGCCCTTGAATTATGTGCCACGAATAATGGCTTCAGGAGTATGATACACAGAACTCGAAATTAAGAAACTCTTAGTCGTAATTTTTCAACAAAGCATAAAACTATCTGACAATGAAACATTTCAGTCAAAAATAAAGCACATGCAGACTGGCAGCAAAAAATGTTTGTGGATGTTTCAGTTATGAAATATTGAAAAAGGAAATTTCTGCAGAAACACATCCATGGGATACGCGAATTTCCCATGGTAGAAGAATGGGAAGTGTTCGGATTTCCCACGGCGATTCATATGAATTCCGAACACTTCCCATGCGTGTGCCTTGGGGAATTCAGCTTTTCCAATAGATTGGCTTCTGCAGAAAGAATCTCAAAAGGCATGCATTGTGTTAGTCAATATTTCTGCTGGCGAAAGTAAATGTTACCTCCTGAAGCAAAAACAGGCGATGTAGGTCGGTCTGCGATAAAGCGTTTTGAGACTGGTTTGAAGTAAAGCTGCTTAGACGTAGTAGGCCTTGCAAATTCAAGCTCATCTGCCAAATTGCACTCCGCTTTGGCACCGCAGATAAGGGGTAATTATCGTCTGGTTAAACGCTTCTGCTTTTTTGGGAAATATTAACGCCCTCTGACGGTAGTCCTAATGGCGACTGCCATCGAGGTATAGACAATCCGGCAGCTGAATTTGGCACTTAAAACTAATTAATAAAATTGCTTCCTCCTTAATAACCAACTCTTAATGGTTTAATTTTTATCACTTGCCGCTTCCAGGCTGTCGTTTAAAAACTTGTGTAGAACTACAGCATTTTAGTGGGGCGTGTACGGCACAGAACTGGATATGCGTTTCCAGTTTTGTTTTTGTGTTTGAGGCAAAAAAGGTACAACAACATCCGAGGACAACTACTCAGAGACTGTCTTATTTTTGTTTTTTTACCTTTTTAGAAAACGTTTTAACGTTCCTGTAACATGTGTGACAGAAATCTCTATACTTATTCCTTTTTGAAACCAAGCAATAAAAGGCACTAGGGAGCTGTATGCCGAGAGTTTGGCTGAATTTGGACAAAGGAACTAGTGTGGCAGTAAGATTTCTTGCTCACAGAAACATTGAACCATGTATCAAATGTCAATACGTTTCTTTTTAGGTCTGAATAAGATAATAAATTATTCTTGGATTCTGGCGTCCTGTTTGGTATCAATTTCCAATCCTTTCTACCAAACAGACTAAACTGCACAGGAGACGTATCTGATCCTATGAATCTAAATGCGAAGGTTTCGGGTTTTCTCCAACATAGTGTTGTCTTCGCCCCACCAATACCGCATATAAATATTTAGTCAAATCACACTAGTGGTCTATTATCAATGCTGCATTCTGATTGGTTGAGCTACTAGTAGGCTATAAGTTATAGCCTACTAGTAGCGAAAAGTGTGGGATATGAAAGCCAGAAAAATGGCAAATGACCAGAACAAAAACATTTTTTTGGCAATACATATTTGACCCTCATGGCCTCTGAGTCAATAGCCCATTCGGCCTTCGGCCTCATGGGCTATTGACTCAGAGCCCATTCGGGCTCGAGGAATAACTGTTAAATATTTGCAAAACTCAGAAATCTCGTATGGGATAATGATCACCATAAAACAACAAAATAAAGCGAACATTGCGTTGTGCCGAATCCTTGAGTTGGGATTGAAATAACTCATTGTTCAACTCAGATGAGAAAACCCGACGCGAAACATGATGAAGGTTAGAAATATTCAATGTCGGAAAAATAAAAAGGGCTATACATACGAGCTATACAAAACAGGAGTAGGATTAAAGAGAATATAAATGAAATAGTCAGAGTTTTACTAATTGCTGTTAATATATTTACGAGTCAGACTGGAAATTCATGCAAAAAAGAAATCGAGCGAGAAGAACTACTTCTTGACGAAATCATGAAATACAATAAAAGTTGACTTTACGGATTATTATGTTACGAACTTTGATTTTTGAAAGTGTTTTACTCTTGAAATAAAGAGGAATAGCCAAAGTGTAAAGGTTGCATGCGGATTTAACGATTGAATATTGACTTAATGGAGCCTGTTCTTTACAGATGTCAGCTTACCTTTGTTGTTCGCATGGAACTCTCCTATGTATCACATGTTTTTCTTTTACAAAATCCAATCTTAAATTCAAGTCTTTGACAGGGTGGAACGTTTGAAAACGTCCCTGAAATTTCCCTGAAAGGACTGATCTGCTGTCCTATGGAATAGATTTAAAGTACTAATTACATTTGAGTGAGTCAACTTTATGTTTCCGGATTGAGAAATCCTGATTAGCATTTCCTCGCCATGTCTTTTGAACATTAAAAAAATCATACCTAAAATGAAATTTCATAAATATACTTACTTTAAAGTGAATGACGTTGAGTACCCTGAGGTCCCGCATAGAGAAAGCAAGGGCTAATTTAGATTTCGGGTCGTTTAGTTCCTTAAACAAACACAAATCTTTGTATCTGTGACGGTATAATATGCCTCCAAATGTGAGAGAGGGTTTTAATTGTTTTCCAAAACTACGACGTGTTTACTCAGCGCACTGTGTGCATTACCAGACGGCTATTATGGCAAAGCTACCATTGAAGTGAACTTTGAAGACGGTAAATGGCCGAACGCAACTTCCTTGCAATTTGATTGGGTCTAGTGGCAATTTAGGCAGTTTATGCTTCCTATAAAATCGCCGTCATGCTGTTAAAGGAAGAAATTACTGCTTTTGTATTTCGCCGTCGGTGATTTTAACAGCTGGTTGTAAAATATACAAAACGAGTTGGGCAGTCAATGAGATTGATTTAATTTTTCTAGAGTTTTAAGCAATCGGATTTGGTGACCCCAGATCTAAATTAAGGATCTGACGTCTTGAAGAGCGTCAGTTGTGGCGCCATTTTGTCATCCTAGTAACATACCTCGGAGTCAAAGAAAGCATCCATTTGTATTGGCTGAGAGTGCGTTTCTTTGGGAAAAATGAGGATTCGACGGATTCTGAATCCTTCTGTTTCTTTGGTAAAGGATTCGAAAGTAATACTTTGGGTCAGTGGTTAGCTATCATCACGCGTGCGCCCTTGAGAGGGCGTGTGAGAGGATCGTCCAGGGAATATTTTTTGCGGGCACTTAATTTCGCGAGAAAAAGGTCGGCATATTTCGCGAGTCCTTATTTTCGCGATTTGGGTGCGAACATATTTTCTTAGGAGATTAATTTTTGCGAAATGTACTGAAAGAAAAATGTTATTTCGAGAATTTTGTTATTATTTTACACCTCTTTTTGCTGAAAATCATCACATCATAACAAAACCAAACTATAGAAACCGCATCGTGTACCATAGGAATAGTCAAAGACATTATCCTTAAGATGTTCTTTGCGATTCTATAATACATATTTACATCAATATGTATATAGGAGGGTATCAGATTTCGCGATATAAAGTTCGCGGGAATTTTTTTAAATCGCGAAAATGGCTTCTGTGTGACTGATCAGTAAATTATTTAAGCTAAAGTAGTCTAAGGTGCATGATTTGTTTAGACTGCACTTTAGAAGCCTGAATCTTTCTGATTATTTTTTTTAGATCAGCTGATCTCACTTCAAGGTGCCCAAAGGATTGTTGGTCAAAACGAAACGTTCCAGGTCCAGCGAGAAATACCCGAATTTTCGCAGTTTTGTGAAGCAAATTTTTGATTTTATCATCGTACCAGATTTTTTACGTATGACATAAGGCAAGCTTTTCTGAGTAGATGAAAAAGTCTTAATGCCCAATTGATGGAAGAATGTTTAGAATCCGTTTGGAACGCTTTGCGATGCAACAAAAATCGTTCTGATTGGCTAATTTGAGAGCGAGAAAGCAGCTGGTCGTGTAGCGTAGCGAACATACATTAAAGAGCCGCCATTTTGACAGCATAGCAACATACGAAGTCGGAGAAAGCATCCATTTCCATCGGCTGATTTAGAGAATATAGAGCAATTTTCTCGATGGAATTTGGTAAATCAAATTGGAAACTTTGTTTTTAGATGTCAATTTAGATATTTCTACACGTAATTCGTCTTCTAATATCGAACAAAAACAATAACAAAGAAGTGGCTGACACGGGCTCTTTAACAATTTCAATTTCAATCGCACATAGGAAGTAGCTTTTAAAAGACACTTGCTTCGCCACGGGTGACAGATAATGTGGAAAAAGCTTTTCAGTATTTCCAAGACAACCATTGTCTTCAATTGAAGAACTTATTAATATTTACTTGGTTATTTGAATTCCGGTCTTAACCATTCTCTTCAAGAGATCACCATTAATGTCACCAAGATGCTTCAACAACCAAAACTATCCTGATCCTACCCACTTTCAATACCAACGTCACGAAACAGCTGAAGGTTGTCGAATAGTTTTCTTCAAGTATGCCGTTATTCTGATTCATTCGTATGTATACAATAGAAAACTCGACTTTTATTCCAATGTACGGGATATAACGGGATATATTTACTGCGTATGCTAACTTGCGTATAGATACTTGCACAAACCGAGGACTCCAGTTCATGGACGTTACAATGTTGAAAATTCAAAACGGAATTCTATTTTTTTTGTATTGCTTTTGCTCGAATATTGGAAGTATCCATTATCAAGTTAACGGTAAGTTCATTTCATTGCTAGCTTTTCAAGCATATATGCATAGTCAAGAAATATAAGAAGTCGCATAAAACTTTCATTTCAATTTATACAATTGCAATCAAAGTGAAGCATGCTTATTTATCCCTCGAAGTCGTCATTTACTTCATTTATTTATGATAGTTCTCTACGCAAGGATAAATTCCTGTAGTTTGTGAATTTTCTTACCTACATAACATCTTACTCCTGTTTTTTATTTTCTTAACCGGAGAATTTCTAAAGCAAAAAATCCCGAATTATTATTTAGATGCTGAACTTCATAGACTTTTAAATTGTTTATATGCAAACTTTGATTTCGCATTTTGACTTCCAAACTTGATTCTCCACAAGAGTCTTAACACGAGTTATCTTCTTAAATATTCTTGAACTGAAACGGCAAAAAAAGGCCCAACCCGCGCTCACTTGGGCTAATAATGATTTGGAAAATGTCAGTTTGTTTTTATTTTGTTGGTAACCATCAATGTTATCAGGGGGCATGGACAGCTATCCAAATTATTTGGGGAGTAGGGGTGGGGGGTGGTTAGTTATTTTTATTTCCTTAATTCCACCCTTTTCTTTGCAAATAGAGCAGATTTCGTATGACTGTGAAAAGTACCGCGAAAGAGTTGTACCGTGCCGCGACCGTGACAGTGCCGCGACTACGCGATTTCATTCGGTATCTACAGCAGGCCAGGTTCGGTACCGCCACCGCGACCGTACCGCGCCGCGTCACGGCACTTTTCACAGTCATACGAAATCTGCTCTAGCTCAACCCTTAATCTACTCAATATTTTACGTTACCAGGATTCATCTTCAAAAATGAGAAAGTGTTGCAAGGGTTTGCTGTTTGGGAAGAGACTCCTATAGGTAATCTCACATGCATCTCAATTGACACCTTTAAATGCGTCATTGCGGGACGAGACACCAATTTAATAATACGAATAGCTATGTTAATCTGTAGTACCTAGAGACGAGGAATTGTAATTTTATTCAAAACAACAATTTGAATACAGGCCATGTAGCGCAAGTCAATGAACAGTATTTGGTAGAATGTCGGCTGCAGCGTGTTTGAGTTACCCCGGTAACTCAAGAAAATATTGCTATGCAAATTACAAAAAATGTAGACTTCGATTCAAAATTGTTCGAGACATTGTTTCTATGCCTGTGATATGCTTCTAGAACCCAACGCAATGATAACAAAATAAACCAATCAACGTGTTTGTCTTGGGCGGAAAAGCCGCAGTAATATAATTTTTGATCGTGTTGTAAATTGGGATAAATATTGCGAGCGTGTATTGAGCTGTTAAAAAAACTCCAAATTTTCAAAAAATGCTCTAGCCCTGTGAAAATTCCAGACTCCTGTACAACCTTTGTGGAAATTTGAAGAACACCCTGTGGAAATTCCTCATTCTCTTGTGGGCCAGTGGAAATCCCACAGTTGCAAATGATTACCTGTGGAAATTCCAGGGTCAAAATCACAGACCCTGGTCAAAATAAACGAACCCTGTGGAATTTCCAGGGTCAAACACAGCGACCCTTGTGGAATTTCCAGGTTCCTCGATAGGGGGGTAACGGATATAATATGGAACAGCCTGCATTGCAACATCCCCTCTGCAACTTGTAGCTTTTTTCGCCCACCATTGTGTCACGAGTTTAATTGCAGCGGAACATGCCTCGGGCTTTGGCCTTGATAACGTGAAGATCCTTGTCACCTACAGTAGTTGCATTCCCTGTGTTCGAAAGCTTGTGCTACTTTGGCTACCACGCAAAATTCCGAAATTATTTTTCTTTCTTACTTCCCAAATTACAATGTAAATATTTATCTAACGCCTGTGCAATAAAGATCAATTGAATTGAATTAATCGACGTTATTTCCTAAAGGAACACCCCTCATCAACGTAACAACAGATCCTACAGCCCGGTTATATCAGCTCCAAAACGCAACCCGTGATGTGTTTGGGATAAATGCAACCTCAGGGACAATCTACGTAAAACACAGGCTTGATAGAGAGGTATGTCTTTCTAAGAAGATCGAGTATGTGCCATTGTACAAAGTCACTTGTCCTTCACAATATGAACAAGTATACTATGCTTACAAATGTGCATACTACGATATAACTCGCGCTCTGATTGATCAAAATTCATGCTCTATTTCAGACAGACTGTCGGAACGTTTTAAAAGCATTCGCCTGGGGCTTGTGATCTCGTGTCTCTCCCAACAGCACGCGTGCTCTATTTCACCGATAAAGTCGTAGAAAGTTGTGCTCTATGCTTAAACATATAATTGTTTTGTTTGTGTGTTCTAGGTAATAGGAAGAAAAGTTAACTTTAAAGTAGTTGCTTACGAAGAAGGAAGAGATAAGAAGGTGAACTGATTTTGGTGAACTGATATATACTTTATGTGCTGTTCAAAGAAACTAGAACATGCCTATTGAATAGGCCAACTACTCAAGAGCTGGGAATACATTTTCTAGTTATATGTCTGCATCTTGGGCTTGGGCAAAACCAGTTCAACATTTGATCCAACTTCATTCAACATTTGTTGAACGCGCCATGTTGAATAAAGTTGGACGGGGAGGCCACACCAGTACACCAGTTGAACATATTGTTCAACTTTGTTGAACTGCGATGTGATTGACAGTTGACTACGTTCAACAAAGTTGAATTGGTTTGGCACCCCCATCCAACATCATTCAACTTGGGTGATTCAACAAATGTTGGATGAAAATGAATGAAATTTTGAATTGGTTTGGCTCCCCCATCCAACATCATTCAACTTGGGTGATTCAACAAATGTTGAGTGAAGTTGAATCGTGTGGGCTATATTCTGCTGCTGATGATGATGATGATGAACACGTACGCCTCGAAGAAGATGATATGTAATTACAACATCAGTAGACAAATGAAAAGGGCTAATGTCTACTTGTTGCCATCCAAACGATCATTTAGGATGTCATCATTTAGGAGGTTACAATTGTTCATTTCGTACATACTTGCATGCACTCGGTCGTTTGTGAGAAATGGAACAATTGTAATAAAAAATAAAATTGTATCCAAAATGAATCATGTGATCTGAATTGGGTGGCAAGAAAACCTAAACACCGTTAGCCGATTAGCTCTATGACGTTGGAAATGGTCATGGATATGATTACAGTGGCGTAGGAAACTCCAATGAAGGGGGTGGACGCCACTTTTTGGGGACGGACTTTCTTTTTAAACATTTTTTCGTACATTTTATATTACCGACCACTGGTTGGTTATGATGATATTAAGGATGATGATGTCGATGATAAAGAGGGTGTCGATGATGGTGGTGACAACAGTTGTGATAGTGGTGACAATGATGAGTGAAGCTGTGATGATTGCGATGGTAATGATGGTGATAGTTTGTATTGCTTGCTGTAATGACCACTCTGATGCCATGGAAGATGATGATATCTATGATGATCGTAGACTGATGGGAAAAGTAACTGAAGACAGGAATAGTATTATAATATTCATTTTAGTTCACTGTACTTGACAACAGGTGTATTCGAAGCAATAACGCCACTTTTTTATTTTCAGATCGAAATCGACGCCCTTTTCGTCATCAAAGATATAAATGACCACACACCGCATTTCTCGACCCGTCATTACGTTGTCAACATCACAGAGGTATGCTGTGCGATAGATCATCCAATGACGATCCCGTCTTCTAAAGTGACCAAAAGTGGAAACAATGTTCAGAAAGAATAACTTGAAAGTTTCTTTTTGGCGTCAGTTATTAACTGTAGCAGAAAGGGAAGGAGGGACAGGTAAACAGGACACGATTCGGACAGTATCTGGTAACTAGTTCTTCTGGAAACCAGAGGAAACACTTTTGTGATTAAAAATTTTATGGTAGTTATTTTGTTATGAACTCCGGGATTTATTTTCAATGCTTGGTGTTGTGTAAGAAGACGACTGCAATCGATTGCTATAGAAGTTTCTAATACAATGGTAATAATTTTGCTCCGTGATTTATTTCCATGTGTTGCATGCTCAAACTCCCCGTTAATTTCCTCTTATGACAGAATTTTTTATAGTAAAAAAAAGCAACGTGTGGCCTAAACTCTGGTTGCTAGAAAGCATGAAACCTATTTGTTTTATTTTAGCATCTTTTGAAGATTTGCATGCAAGTAGTAACTCGTATTAGTCCCGTTAAGAAATCACGATGGCAACCTAGGAAAATACATTACAAAGTTTATATACAATATATAGGGGTTTGTATAGAATTTCATTTGATATGGAACTTTCCTATTATAGTACTCCAGATGGTCAAGTGTACTTCGAAATTCAATTTCTGAGCTTTCCATGAGTATTTCATGGCAAAAAAAGTAACTGCTTACGTGTAGGTCAAAATCAAGCCAAGGGGTTCCAAATTTTCGAGTAACTGGATTTTTGGCCACTTTCTGTCAAAATAGCTCTGTTAAATATTCCTTTCAGGTTTCAGCCGATGGCGCTTATGTAACTACAGTGACGGCGGAAGATGAAGACATTGATCTTAATGGTAGAGTGACGTACTATATAGTCGGTGGAAATGAGGTAAGTGCCATGAAAAGGATATAGCCAGAGTTCATTTAGTGTAGAGGGAGCATAGTTGTCAGATTCATTTAGAATGTGTTTACGTTTTCAGCACAGCTTTAGAAACGCGGACATGTAACTCTCGATTACTTATTCGGGATTTTTTTCCAGAATGGAACCTTTGAAATCGGTTATAACACTGGTGACGTAAAGCTTAGAAGAAACCTCGATTATGAGCAGCAAATATGGTATCAACTGAACATTACGGCGACCGTGAGTATGTAGGGTTCTCTCATGTGCCTGGTACATTGTTGACCATGGTCAGAATGACATGGTAAATGATCGCCAGCGACAGCATAACAAATTGAGTTAATTGAAGTGCATTGCGTACCAAAATAAGGGGCCTGTTAGCCAAGTTTGACATCATTGTAAACTGTATTACTGCTATAATCGTTGCATCGCGACCCGCGTTTTCAAAATTGGCTTTGCTGTTTCGCCAGTCAAATCTTATGAGCCAATCAGATTATTGTCCTGTTTCGCCTAGTGCAGTCGCCTGTACAAGACATGCTTGATTTACTTGGTCCACATCCTAGAACTATTGGGCAGATTTATTGGAACTTTATGAAAAAAAAAAGCATAACATTAGTACTACATCATTGAGAGTATTGACCTTGCTGCATATGCGGCAATTGGTTTGGATGAAATATACTGCGAAGCAAGGTATACAATTACAAATTGTTGTATTTTCCCTTTTATTTGAATTACTGCTAGGATGGACAAGGAAAAGCCAATTGGACTATGTTATCTATCAATGTTCGAGATGCAGACGATCTTCCTGCGAGGTTTTCAGCCTACGTCTACAGTGCTGAAGTCAGAGAAGACGTACCCGTGGTTTGTATTAGTGAATTGAAGGGACATGGTCATTTCATTTTTCCATGCGCTTTTATAAAAGTTGACCACTTTAAAAGAAACCAGGACTGCAATAAAATCCAACGAGCCCGGTTCAACAAACATGGCCGCGCTTTTGACCCCCTTTAGATCTTATGCAAAGTGGGCTCTGCTCGTGTACATGACATGAGAAATTTAAAGCTTTTAGAGATTTTGAAGTGAAAATTATTAAAAGCTTTAGCTCGTGATGACTTCATGATGAATAAAGGCTCGGAGTTGAATTGAAACCAGCGAATCGTGGACGAGACATATAAAAGCACGTGAAAGTGGTAGAACGTCTATAGAAATAGTAATTTCTGTATGTTCATTCTACAGGGTACAAAACTGATACAGGTTCATGCGGACGATCTGGATAAAGGCATTCATGCCCCTGTTACATACAAGATCGATCAAAGTGCTAAAGGTTTTATGCAAAAATTTATAAACATATTGATATATAGATTTTAATTGGTGCCCATTTGGAATCTTTGTATCGTAAATGTAAACAATTTGTCACCTGAGGGCGTTCCGCTTCATCCATCAGTCATTTTTTGGCGATAATGTTAGAGACATTTTCATTCCGATCAACGGAAGGGAGTTCGGAAAAAGAGATTGTTTGGGATCAAATCAGTTTCATTGAAAAACATTACCGTCGCTCGCCCCACTTTTGTCGTATCTTCATCAAAAGTAATATCTGATGCTGATTTCAACTGTATACATGATGCCGACCTTAGTTACTATTTCTAAATCGTTGTTTATTTGATTGACAGATACAAATACGGATAACCTATTCCGTATAAACAGCACTACCGGCCAGATAACTTTAAATGGCTCTTTGGACAGGGAGACACAAGAAGATCACAGACTACGGGTGTTGGTAAATCTCTTTAAATCTTCATCTTCATTCTTGCTCTCATTTTTGTCACTTGGTATTTTTTTATTAAATGTCCTTTCTATTTTATATAAGGTTTCTCTAGATAGCGATTTTTCATCTATTTTACTCAACAAACTGTTTGAAAAAGCGAATAGAGAACTGTCTGGAAAGCGAATAGGGTGCGATGGGAATCGACAATGCAATTAACAAAGATGAGATGCTATGCCCGATAAATAGATTTGTCTGAGTCAAGGAAAAACTGTCGACCTTGATATTGCTACGATATGATGCTATGATATTTATTTTTCTTCAAGGCTTTCTCCACAACACATCTTCCCGACCACGCAACTGTAATATTGACTGTAACAGACGCAAACGACAACACGCCAACATTTTCAAGGTCTTCTTACGAGGCTGCTGTTAAGGAGAACGCTGATATTGGAACCACGATCGTACAGGTCCAAGCCAAAGATGATGATAAGGTATGCCTTACAAGTTAGAAGAGTTATTTTGTAGCGAGCAGTTTTCCTCATGCAATATGCACGTTCTTTTGAGTGACCTAGTGTAGAATACCCCACGTGACAAGTGGGATGTTTCAGCAGTATGCCACGAGAAATCATTTACGCACCTTATTGATACATAGAATAAAAGGCAAAGTTTTAGGTAAATGCAGAACGTGATGAGTGGCTGATGAGGTGGCTAAGTCGAATGCCGCTGAATATGCATTCTGTTTGGCTGTTTTTTTCTGTGGCACGGGTATAAAATATAATATGCCTGCTAGAAAGTTCAGTTACTTACTAGCTGGCATTCCTAGTAATTGTGGTCAAGATCCCATTATGCATTTCGCCGATTGAACCAAAAATGCCTTACAAACACTTTTCAACCCTATTTTAAATCATAGGAATGCACCTAGCTGTAGTTTACCTTTTCTTTTCTTGGATAAGTCTTGATAGCTCTCAACAGATTACATTCTTTCTATAATTAAGACACGTACCTGGAACGTTGTAATCGCACGTCTTTCTTTGTTTGGCAATCTGGTCTAAAATATATGAACGAACAGGCGTTCAAACAAACGAATTAACATATAACATTAACATATTAAGAAGTTATTCTGGCGTTTTCCCCAAAACATCCGTGGCTGACCATTTTCTTTCGCAAAAGAAGCTCTTTCGGCCGTTGCTACTTAAGTGCCTTAATGTAAGATGGAATCTAAACAATGCCATTATTGTTTTTTTTTGTGATCTTTAGGGACCAAACGATGCCTTTATCTACGTTCTCGCGAACGGCGTAGTTCAAGATTTCGCCATTGATGCTCGTTCTGGAATCATTACTGTTAACGGAACTCTGGATCGTGAGATAAAAGAGAACTACTCATTAAGTGTAAGGAGGTGCTCATGTACTGTAACTAAAACGTTATGACTCTCATACCTGGAAGTCACCTCCTTCCTCTCCCTGAAACAATGTGTTCTCTTTGATTACACGAATAAGCGGGCTGACTAGGGCTAGTTTTTTTGTTGGTTCAAATTTTACTTTATATTTGAAAAAGTTTTTGAACCTCCTGAGATGTTATGAGTGCCTTATTTGAAGGCTTTCCCTTTTCACGATACCTGAAAATCTCAAGAGTTGAAGTTACTTTAAGTTTAACTATGATACATAGTATCAGTAGTTAGCGCACCTATAAGATTGTGGTAATACGAAGCCTCTATTCTTCTTTCAACGTTAGGTATTTGCAAAGGAGATTGCTTCTAGCGAAGGTTTGTACGGTAACGCAACCGTGACCATAACGATAGCGGACGAGAACGACAACGACCCTGTTTTCACAAGCTCTACTTATGAAGCCGCCGTTCATGAGAATAAACCCGCTGGGTCGTTTGTGGTGCAGGTTAGATTCCTATGGAGATGCACTTGTTCGGAGAAGTCCTTTCTCACTCACTTTGTCACACAAATTATATTGAAAGAGTAAATGACTGAATTCGAACTTGGAGCTCTTGGAGCGAACTCTAGAACTAATATGTTTAAACAATAATAAAAAAGTTTGAACTTTTCACACAAGTAGTTAGAAATTACATCTACCTCTTGCATTTACAAGTTATTGTGAACTCGTTTGATTTCTTCACGACCATCAAGAAATCAAATAGGTTACAACGTGTTACTTTTTTGGGGCTAGAATCATATAAACTCTATTTAGTGGCAACTAAACTGCTAAGCTCAGTACACGCTTCTGTGATATTACACCCCCTCCCTGCTTTCTCCCTCCCCCTTTTTTTCACGTTGAACGTAAACAATTCCGTCAGCTGGTTAAGATATGAAATAGGTTTTTGGTGATTGAAGCTAACTTTTAATACGTTTTTTATTTATAGCTTCCACGCCTCAAACATCTTAAACAATGCTTTTTTTTTTCAATAATCCGCTTGCAGGTGTTGGCAAGTGATGCTGACTGGGGAACCAATGCTGTGATTTCATATTCTTTGTATCTTGGTGGCTATGGGCACCACCCTCACTTCAGGATCAACTCTTCAAGTGGATCCATTACAACAGCACAGCGTTTGAATCGAGAGAATGTCA
This sequence comes from Scolanthus callimorphus, assembly GCA_033964015.1. Taxonomy (NCBI): domain Eukaryota; kingdom Metazoa; phylum Cnidaria; class Anthozoa; order Actiniaria; family Edwardsiidae; genus Scolanthus; species Scolanthus callimorphus. The sequence continues at coordinate 669,386 of JAWWUD010000024.1, read as the reverse complement.
ATAGCTATCATCTTCGAGTGATAGCCACTGATGGAGCCTCCCATGCCACTGAAAGGTACAGTATAAAACCACTTATAATATACTTCATGAAGAGTTTATCCCGATGCTTCGATGCAAGGCAAAGGCCACAGTGCAAAATCACGGGAACATTCGTGAAATACCTTTAGCGTCTAGAAGCGTGCTTCAGTACATAATAGTCCCAACCCCAGCAATAATAATATTTAATTAGTCTCGCAATTTTTGAAACGCATTCTTTACAGTCGCCCTAAAGGTCCCCAATTTCCCTTTGCTTACTTTTCGTCGAGCATGATAAAACGGGCAGCATGCCTTGCTAGTCAATACATGTCTTGCATACACAGTCGCAGCTTTCTATGTTTTGTCCACTTCAGGCAATAAAAGTAGGGTGCTTCGCAGAGGCATTTTATTTTCCATTTATAATCATGCATCCGATGAATTGGTGTAAAGATTTGAGGGTGTTGTCACATACATGGACTGAACTGGACATAGTACTCGAGACCACAATATTATGTACTTAAATGTACATTGGACTGTAAAGTGCAACAAACTCGAAGCTACTCGAAGTTAAACACTTAGAAACGTGCACTACTATTTGAGACGAAAATGCAGTTATTGCCAGTAGTAATGAATGTTACTATTTTTCCACCAAGTTTAATACTCCGAATTGTTGATTTTTTGTGCAAGGTCCTCAAGTGCAGATGTCTTGGTGCAGGTACTAGATGACAACGATAATTATCCTGTGTTCAGTCAAAACTCGTACAACCTAACAGTCACAGAAGCAGCTCCGAGGAACACTCTAGTAGGCATTGTTAAGGTAAGTGATCAGCACCATTGGTTGGCGTGACCATCACATGTAATCCATATGTTTACCTACCACGGGAAATCATTCCCTTAAGGGGTGGACCATTAGAAATTTGGGAAAAAAAATTTCGGGGATCGGGTTGTGCAATAATTTTTTCCGGAATTTGTATGATACTTTTTACTTGTTTGGATCGCTGCAACATTTTTTTGTGTGTGAAGGTTTGGCCTTGCTCGATTTTTTTTGGGAATTGCCATCCCCCCTCACCCCTAATATAACATTTTAAAATTCACTCTTCTCCAAAGGCCATCGATGAGGACAATACTTTGAATGGGCAACTATGGTATAGTTTTGTGAGCGGAAATACTGGAGAGGTGTTCACGATTGACAAGTTCAGGTATTTAAAGTATAGCTGTATAGAGAAAGGTACCTTAGTGGCTATTATAATTTCGTTTGTTTGTGATCCAAGGCCCACCTCAAAGTTAACAAAGTGAAAACAAAAACGCTGGCTTTGGCCCTTGGGTTACCCGCTTTCATATGAATGGAATTAAAGGTCAAACAGATAAACTGTTTTTTTAAATATACATTTTCACAAAGTCCTGCTTAATAAGAGACTTCTATCGTGCTCAAGATATGGGACATGTCTGTCGGTTGGAAAACAGCGCACTACAAAAACAGGTTTTGTTTGACATCAAAACTCCCAAGAAGACCTGGTCTAATGTTGAATCACTATTAGGCATCGATGTCTCTCAAGCTCGGAGGACGCTAATGAATAAATCAGAGCTCAACCGTCTGTTGAACTTGCGACTATCTCTATAGACGGTGCCCTGAGGCCGAGTACGGCCAAAGAGGGAAAGTATGTTGATGATGACGTTCTATTTCCTTCAACTAGTGGGCACATATTGGTAAATGGACCGCTTGATAGAGAGATGGTTTCAGTTTACTCTCTCGTCGTCATGGCAAGAGACAGAGGTGACGAGGTAACCATCATGTTTTTGCATAATACAAAGATATTTAAAAAATAGCACCAACATAGCATAATAATAACACTACACCTTGTTGTTGATAGGGACAAGGGGATTAGATACGTCTGTGATTTTCTTTAAAGGGGCTGTGTCACTATTTTAGCACATTTTTGGTGATGTAAAAAACATACAAATAACTGATGGATAGCCAAAATACTAGTCTAGGTTTGTTAAATAGCCCTTTAATTACAAATCGATCATGATTGCAGGCTTCAAGGACCTATTACAGAGCGGATGGAAACGGATTGCAGCAATCAGTTTTTGAAATATTGTCAGGATGACAAGTTTTCAAAGTTTTAATTTACATCAAAATGTGCTTGTAAATCGGCAATCTTGTCGCTAAAACTTGCCTACGTAGCCTTTTAGGCTAATACCAAGTGATATAAGTGATTGGGGGATAATTACATACAAATTTAGAGCTGTGTTCACAAATGTATTCAAATGACCGTGACACAGCCCCTTTAAGGTCAGATATAGTTTTTTCCTGGAATTTGTGGGATTTTTTTTTTTGCGCGGATGTCTATTACTTTTTTAGCTGCGATAGCCAAGTAACTGCATTGAACGAAACAAGACAAAAACTTGATTGCTCAGACAGTTCCGATTGTCACGTAATGGAATTATTTAAAAATTCGGGAATGTCTTCCATCCCGATATTTTACGGGGAGGAGTTTGGCTGCACACAGGCTAGGATTAGTGTGACTGTGATCTTTGTGACTTTCCTCATATTTTTAGATTCGATCGTTTTCCAAATGTTTCTTGTAGGTAGCCATTGAGCCCAACAGAAGCTCTTCACTCAATGCTACAATTGTGGTAAGTTGATAATTTCCCACACGGCTTTCAACAATGCACGAGCTGTCGGTTATTCCTCTCTAATTGTCCCTGTTTAGGTAACCATCTCCATTCTGGATGCCAATGACAATGGCCCGGTGTGTATTCCAAGTAAGCAAGACTTGTCCAAGTTCATCTTTGTTTACACGTCAGTACTCAACTGTGTTACTTATAATAGAAATTCTTATCAACAGTGCTTACCACTTTACATATTCTGGAAAATGCTTCCGTCGGTGATATTGTAGCAAGATTAAACTGCGCTGATGTGGATGCTGAAGAGAATGGAATAGTAACGTACAAAATGATAGCCAATCAGAGCAAGGTACGAATGGAAATTTTCTGGCTTTCAAGTAAATTTCCCAGGTTAGCATCTCAGAAACATTCATTGTTATTTATAGTTTGCAGTCAATTCTACGTCTGGAGAAGTGTATGTCAGGAAAGAATTGGACTTTGAAGAGAAGCCGCCCGTTCATACTGTGATGGTGCAGGCTAGAGACAGTGGAACACCTTCTCTCACGGGGTAAGCTGTTTGCTTTACTGTTTAGGGCTCCAATTTTTTACTAGAAGTTCCTATTCTTAACTGTAGGTAATCTACGGCTCATCCTGAACATGATTACAGAACACTTTCAAACTATTCTCCCGGCCAAATCGCCGCCAAAATTCGTCGAATTTTGGAGGACGAGCTTGCTATAAAGCTTGTACATTTGAAGTATAGAGTTATAGAACTGTATGCCCTTACCCCGCATGTAATTAACCGTTTTAGTGAACTATAACCTTAGGCCCAGACCTAATATAGCTGTATTGTGTTTTGCAGGTACGCCGTCGTGGTTATTTGGGAGGACAACGTGAACGACAACTCGCCAGTCTTTCTTCGACCACGTTACAGCTTCTCTTTGTTCGAGGTAAACTAAATTATTTTGAAAATCTCAAATATAAAGTATACAAATATGTTTATTATTTTTCCAGGGCAACTACCTTGACAATCCTGTAACACTGGGCGTGATCAAGGCGACAGATCCCGACGCTGACGTCGCCAGTTGCCCTGCGTGTGGTGATTTGCGTTATCGTCTCGTCAACACTTCAGGTGACGTTTGTGCAACTATGTAAGGCCCGATATTGCGATCATATGACCGCCAATGGCAACTAGATTTTTAAATCTAAAACTTAAAAGTTTTAACGAGCAAAAATTTCATCTCTTTCAATCGTAGGCTTTAAAATAATTAAATGCCCTTCTCAAAATTAGCTGTCAACAGCATTAAATCGATAGAAAAAGATGCCGACCAGATTTGTGTTGTTGAAACTTCACTATTCGCATTACAAACAGCACCATATTTGGAATATGAGAACCGTCGTCCGGTGTTTATAACAGCGCGCACGCTAACAAAACAAGCCAAAGCCAGAAGTGGGTGTGCGCCATAAGTCTTTTTTTTTCTTGTATCGTGAATAGTTTGCCACATCGCCGCGCGTTGTTTGTTTTATCTTACTGATGTTTTTGTTTTTACTTAATTGAGGATCATTCATTGTTGAAAGACTAAGGAATTTTTCTTTAAAAATAGATATGGACAGCCGTGTGATGTTAAACATCTTTTACCTCTAGGGCCATTCTTTGTTGACGAAACTGAAGGAATTTTGAGAGCTAATGGTACCTTAGATAGAGAGACCAGAGAGAGCTTTGTGTTTACAGTGATGGCTGTAGATTCTGATCCGACTAATGCATTAGCGAATGTGACGACTGTAACGATAACTCTGTTGGATGTGAACGATAACGACCCTCGGTTTGAGAGAGATGTCTATATTGCTAACATTTCTGCGGACGCTTTACTAGGTGATGAAGTTATCAAGGTGGGTAATGGACGATGGTATAATGAATGTATAGGTATAATGAATGCGCGCGCTGTATGTCGGCAGTTGTGCTACATTTCGTGAACCTAGTGCGTTGAATGCGCGCGTTGCATCATGGTACATCTGTTGCATTCCTAATTATCACAAGCAAGCTGAAATCAGCTAGAGAAGGAAATATAAACAAACACAAAGAATATAAAGAAAAATGCTGTCCCGAGTGGGAATCGAACCCACGTCCTCTGGATTCATGGCCAGATGTGCTAACCAATACACCATCGAGACATCCACGCGGCGCGCTTTTAGAATCATTTGTTTGTTGCGGTTTGCATTTTCTGGCAAACTTTCTTCGTAGGATTTGCAACCTTACGAATTTTTGAGGCGTAGTTTCATCCTTACGTTACCCTTGAGAACAAAGGCTGAAAGGCTTAATTTGCCGATACAATTTCTTGTAGTAAATAACCCTTTTAGGGTTCGCTTTTCGTGGTATAGTCTCGCATCGTTCGACCTTTCAAGCGACCCTATAGCCTCTGGTCTCCAGGATATTCTGTAGTATTCCATCTTCATGGAGTGTTTTGCGCTCTCTCTTCTAGGTGAACTCCATTGATACGGACGTGGGCTCTAATAGCAAGATATCCTACAGTATCGCCCCCGGCAATGGCCAGGGCTTGTTTTCTATCAATCAGACAACTGGCAGGATAACTGTGACTCAATATTTGGGCCATCAAAATACCTCTCAGTACCTACTAAATATCTTGGCAACAGATAGTAAGAATTTCACGGTTTTTATTTGGGAAAGCTCTTCCAACTATATGGCGATTGGACCATCGTCAACCCGATGTATCACATATGGAAAATCATTCTTCTATTTTCGCTTGGGCTTTTTCAATTTGAAGAAAGAATTGGCATTCGAGGAAATGATTTTAGGCTGAAAGGCAATCGGAGCAAATATATAAAATATATTTAAAGGAACCTTTTTGATGGAGAAAAGATTATTGCAACAAAACTAGAAATTGATCTTAGCATCAAACACCTAGTCCCCTCTTTAAAACATAAATTATACGCTGTACACATTTGCACGAAGTACCCTGCTACAGTTAAATGCAAGCGTTGGCTCACGTGCCTCCCCTTCCCTCCGCTTTCGCCCTTTCAATTGCAGTTGAGCTGGACAAGCGACCTTATTTTCCAGCCAACATTGAAAGAGCCAGGGAAGGGAACGGGAGGGCAACTACTTTTGCGTTTGATTGTAGCATAGTCTTTCCCTGGTATTGTGCTCTCGTTTTGTTGCTATTTTTCGTTGTTTGGTTGTCCCGCGTTGTTTTAGATATTTTCCTACTGACATCTTTCCATCGTTTATTTCAGGTGGAAACCCTCCCCGAAGGTCTTTAGCATCATTGATCATCAACGTGAAGGACACAAATGACAACAAGCCCGTTTGTGCTCAAGTTACTCAAACAATTCGCTTATCAGAGAATCTCCCACCAGGTCAATATGTGACGCAGGTAGGAACGCAATGCTGTTTTGACATCTATGTAGTTATCTGGCACAAGGAGCCGAGATTGAAATATTATAGAAACCGGATTAATTCTCTTTTAAAATCCTTAGTTATAACACTGCGGTTGGTTTTCATTTAGAAATGTTAACATCTTCGTGTCCCGACATTAACTTTCTTCGAGAGGTGCCATTGGCGCCCAAATGAAAAACTTCTTGTCGCCGAAAAGTGAAATTTGGTCGCCATAATAGAAATCTGGTCCCCATCGTTTTCTCCCGAATAATTCTGTTGACAGCTGATTTTGAGAAACCTAAAAACTAAAAACCTACAGACTTGAGAGGTAAGTGGCCATTTGGCGACTAGGTTGAGCTTTCTCCTCGCAAAACCCTAAATCTAGACGCTTTGGCGACCTTATGGTCGGGCAATGTCGGGCCTTGATCTACGAATTTATCTGCCGAGGATGAGGATCAGTTTGGATTGCTTAAATGTCTCCCATTACGCTTTGAAAGGTCGATTTTTATTTGTTCTGTTTATTCAAATGCAGCTTACATATCGCCTTAACAATTGGTGACCTTAGAACGTAAAAGGATGTGGAAATCTCTCATGTATTCCACTTCAATTTATCTTCTAAAAATTCACAGGCTGGAACACATTGTACACAACTCTAACCTACCTACTATTGCCCAGCACAAATTTAATTTTCGTTTTCAATTAAGGTGAACGTGAAAGACAACGACAACGGCGTTTACTCTCGACTCCGTTACCTTCTCTGGAGCGACGATTTCATTGTGGACAGGTTTTCTGGTGTAGTGACTACAACACGTTCGTTGGATAGAGAAACCACGGGATCATACAATCTGACCATCGCTGTTAAAAATGGGAACGGCTCAAACTATTCAGTGAATTGTTATGGTAATGACTGCAGATATCCCCATCCCCTTCGTAGTAACCCAGTTTCTGCTGCCTACCTTGGAATTCAATTGACTTCCTTCATGACAGCATTATGGCCCGTTCACTCTGCATTTTTAGGTGCGATTTCTGTGAACTGCCTGCGATTTGTCACTGCGATATTTGTCAGTTTGTTGGCGATCTAAAGAAATCGTGCATCATCTCAGTAGAACTGCAGGTGACATCGCAAGTGAAATCGCGATAAGGTCACCGGCCGTTCACATCACACGGCCGGCAAAATCGCATAAAGTTCCGGTTGTCACCGACAGCTGGCTGCTATTTTGAACCCTGGGTGCTTACCCTAGAATCCAAGAGCTCCTCAAAAGGGAGTGCAGTTTTCCGTGATGACCATTTTGCTTTGATAAGCTGTTTCAATCAGTAAAAACGTTTCGGTCTTCTTTTGATGTTCTTTTTGAATGAAATCCTGTCCTTGTATCCTAGTTCATGTAATCGTGGAGGACGCTAACGACCACGCACCAGAATTCAACACCAGTGGATACGACGTTTCTTTGCTTGAGAATGCTACCGTTGGGACCACTCTTCTACTGGTCTCAGCACATGACGAGGACATACACCACAATGCTGATATTAGATACACCCTTATTGGAGAAGGCCATGCATTCAGCATCAACGAAACAACTGGTCAGTGAATAAGTCAGTAGTAGTATAGTATGCACCGAATTTACCCCCTTATTTGAGGGGCATGAGGGGTACTAATTTTGGTAGGTCACGGATGACGTCAAATTCACGTGAGCACCATACCTAGTATACTACTGCAAGTAGAAGGAACATGCACACATTTAGTTTACATGGACTCAGAAACCTGCATTTTGGTTGCCAGGCGAGACGCAAGCTCTTAATGCAAGTTGAGTATTTTTTACATGGACTCAGAAACCTGCATTTTGATGGCCAAACGAGATGCAAGCTCTTAATGCAAGTTGAGTATTTTTGTTTAAATCTCATTCTGGTTTCAGGGGAGATTACTCTGACTGGATCACTAGACAGAGAAACAGTTCACCAATACAACATCCGAGTGTTGGCACGTGATCGCGGTCTTCCTCAGGCTCAGTCGTCCGAGGTTCCGTTAATCGTCAAAGTTGAAGATGTCAACGATAACGCTCCTGTCTTCACCCATACCACCTACTATGCAGATGTGATGGAGGCCCATACTGGAGTGCTTGTAGTTACAGTAGCGGCAAGAGATAGAGACCAGGGAACTAATGCCGAGGTGGATTATCTAATTATCGGTGAGAATGTCAAATTGTGGCTATGTTGCAGTTATACTGCCGTTTAATATCATGGACATTAAGTATTTTTGGTGTTGTGTTTGGCGCTGCAAAGGTTTGTTCCGAAGGCGTTTCTATGGGGAAAGCGAGAATTTGCTACACGTTTTGAATTAGGAAATGTTTAGCTCGGCTAGTGCCTGACGAGTGTGTTACGAGGTTTATTGCAGGATCGATGACTCTTTGCAAATGTTTTCTGACTACTCGGAATCTTATTCTCTATCCAACGATATAATATGGAAGAGACGCTTGACTTACGGGAGGTACAATGAACAAGGAGCTAGGTTGTGCTTGGAGAAAATGAGGAACAGAGCTTGGGATGTCGATAAGGGTAACCCGAGCTGTAACTGTATACACGTTGGCACTGGCTGACTTTACCTTGTTCATACCTGTTTTAAGTTTTATTAGCATGCCAATAGAGTCCTAAAGTGATAACGTCACAAAATTTTCAATTTAGAAATATTTGATTTCGAAAGGGCATATCGATTGAAAGCTACACACCAAAAATGAGGTGAATCGGTTGAAACGCGACCGAGATATGGCCCGCTGAATACATACTTTTCTTTAACAAATCACTGTATTTTTGGTTCAGTTCATAAAGTTATGAACTGAGTCCAAAATACAGTGATTTGTTATAGAAAATTATGTATTCAGCGGGCCATAGCTCGGTCGCGTTTCAACCGATTCTCACCTCATTTTTGGCATGCAACGTTCTTCGAAGTTGGTCTTTCATTATCCGTGGACTAAAATCTGAAATTCGAAAATTTTCAAATTTGTGACGTCACACTTTAGGACTCTATATGTACTCTATTTTTATTCCTATTCCTTGTTACCTTTTCAGATGGCAACGATGGGAATGCTTTCAAGACATATCCAAATGGCTCTCTATACACTGCCCTACCCCTTGATCGAGAGTCTGTAGACAAGTATGAGCTGACAGTGCTGGCATATGACAGGAAGAAACCCACATTAAATAACACTGCAAAAGTGTTAGTCACCGTGATGGACATTAATGACAGCCCTCCTAATATCACAAACAGCCCAGTAGAAATAGCTGTACCAGAAAACATCCCACCGGGTAAGCATCGTGTGTCTTTGGCAGAGTTTCCATTGGATACGAATGAAATAACTCAAGTATTCTCACTGCATGTGAAAGGAGCGCATCGCCGAAAATGCCAGGAATCCTTACCCATCTTCAATCCCCATGCGGCGGCTTACCGATACGCACCACCTTTTTTGCCACATACCTATTTCCACAGCTGTCGTAGATCCTTCACATGTCACTTATTGTGATGCGTCAATGCAGAATGAAACTCATTTTGTTCCTTTCTGGAGTAAAGGTTCCCTTCTGTACGTGTTAAGTGCTGAGTGCTGAGGACAGACGCTTTTTCCAACGGTTTCTGATTAGACATTCATGCAGAATGAAACTCATATTGTTCCTTTCTGGAATATAGGTTCCCTTGTGTACGTGTTACGTGCTGAGGACATAGACGAATCCTTAAATGCGGAAGTGACTTTTACAGGACATGCTGATCCTCCTGGTACGTTTTCTATTGATTCCTTTGGAGCAGTTAGTACAGCTGGACCTCTTGATCGTGAAACAGCCAAACGGTGAGTATATATACCAGTTTGAAAATGTAGCACTAATGTTGTTACATTTTTCTACCGCCTATGGTAACAAAGTCCACATCGTGTTCGTCAGTGAAGCAAATGAATCATCATTGGCGACAGTCTAAACCTATTTATCTTTCTTGTTAGTTATACGTTCTTCGCCACTGCTACTGATGGTGGAAACCCGGCCCTCAATAGCACAACTGCCTCATTCAATATAATTATCACCGACGAGAATGACAACAACCCGGTCTTCTTCCCTGTGTATTATACGGCAAATATTAGTGAAAATAGCCCACTTGGAGAGTCAGTGATATCTGTGAATGCCACGGAGAAGGATGAGGGAGGAGGTGGACAGATTGTGTTCGCTGTTTTTGCGGGTGATCCCTCGGGTCACTTCGCGATTAACAACGTGACGGTGAGTATACGTTAATGACAATTGCTGCACGTGCCATATCTTTGTCGCACAGGTTTAATCGAGAAAGTATGGTCAATTTGTCATTACACATAACCTTTAGAACCAATGGACCAAATTAAGGGTGCTTTGCGTCAAGTTTCCTAGAGTTTGTCAATGTAACAGTTTAGTTGGTGACTTTGCGTCGTCAGACCCGAAATCACCGTCATCGTTATTCCTGTGTCATAGAGCGGTTTTCACATGACTGTCCTGAAAACAATTGCAATTGAGCAATCACTAGCCAATCAGAATCGAGAGAAATCACAACTTGCTCCTAAATGGCTTTTTTCTCAGCCAATTGCAAGCCGAACCAATTACTAAGTAATTACACAATTGTATTTACTACAGAATTTGATTGGCTAAGAAAAACGAGTAGCCAATGAGAACGCAAAGCAATCGCATTTACATAACAAGTCTTGACAGTCATGTGAAATCTGCTCTATTGTAGGCCTTTGTCTGCGGTATGTCAGTCTCCCTCGATTGATTAAATCGGAGATTGTGGTCGAAACCTCTTGACAGGAACGTTTGAACGTTCACTTTAAACAGAAAAGGAAGCCATGTGGGAAAATGGCGACGGATAAGGCGAAAGAACGCAAACTATAGCGAATTAGTATAAACCAACTAATGGTCTATTACAAATCCTGCATTCTGATTGGCTGAGCTACTAATGGTCTATTAGTGATAGACCGTGCCTGGCAAAACCACTACCTTTCTTTGCAAGAAAACTTGATTTTTTTCAACATAAAATAATGGAATTCATTGCCAAAACCGACCAACTAGTTGGTTTATACTAAAACAATTACACCTCTCGTCCTCATGTGCTATGATATCAATAGACAGAAATTTACCTTTTTGCGGCACATACAAATATATGTCCTTTGTTGCATTTCAGGGTGTTCCTTCAGGCTTTTTGTATACAATTAAGCTTGGATTTTTCTTAGTTATCGCATCAGCTCACTCAGACAAGTTCTCCTTTATTAATCTAGGGTGAGATAAGTACGTGGAGATCGTTTGATAGAGAGCAGCAGGCAAGATATGATCTGGTGATCACAGCGTCCGATCATGGTCAGCCGGCGCGAGTTGGACACGGTTTTGTAAGTTAAACGTTTTCGTGTGGATCTCTCTTGCAATGGTCGGAAAGGCAGACGCTGCATGCTAGTCAGGTTGGAATATCTGCAATGAGCAATAATTCATTTCCCATTTCAAGGATGGAGACCGCAGGGAATTTCTGCATATTCAAGAAGGCTGAATTTCCCATGGAAACGAATGGAAATTGTGCGGTTTTGCCAATGGATAGCCATAGGACGTCCGAACACTTTCTTCTACCTTGGAAAAATCAGCGTTTTCCATGAATGAATACTTTTTCGATAGCTTACCCGCGAAAGGAGATTTTACGGCAAAAAAAATCTTCTTTAATTTTGTTAAAATGTAAAGGGCATACGTCGAATTAAGATCGCGAGAAGTTAGAGGAATTAAGCTTGAATGTATTCGTTCCAGGCAAACTCTCCTGGACTCCCTTTAAAGAAAATAAATATATAACTCACGTATTGTTTTATTAGGTGACGATACTTGTTGATGACGCCAATGACATGCCGCCAGTGTTTGAACACGCCCGACAGTACATCGGCGTTAGCGAAGATGTCGGTGTTGGACACACTATCTTGTCTCTTGTGGCAACCGACAAAGATATTGGTAACAACGCACTGGTGAGTTTTTTAATTTTTTGTTGTGCATTTCACGTTATGCAGGTATAATATTCCGCATAAGTATGTACTTGTTGATATTCTACTTGATTAACAAGCGCAGAATCACTCGTTGCCTCCCCCCTATTAATAATTTCCTAGCTGTTTATCCTGCCTTTTTCTCTTTATTTCATAGATTTCATATTCAATACGACGTCAGGCAGTAGGGTGGAATGCGTTTAACATTACAACAGAAGAAGTGCGACACGCGGGGACGCTACTTTATCGTGGAGTCATTACAACTGCAACACCACTGGACAGAGAGTTACAGGAAACTTATAATCTGACGGTAAAGTGCAAATGACCTGTTAGATCATAAGAAGTTCATCGGTTGATACAGGGGACAAGATCGTGGTACTGAAATTGACAACGACAGTGGGCAACTCTAATGAAAATGATGATGGCGGTGACCGTTAGAGTGTCAACGATAGTGACAGTAATAATGATAGTAACTTACAGGGAAAATCAACTAAGTGACAACGACAATGACTTATGGTGACACAACACCGACTCAGTGACAATGACAATGACTCAGTGACAACGATAATGGCTGAGTGACAACCAAAATGACTCAATGACAACGACAATGACTTACAGTGACAACGACATTGACTCATCGAAAACGACAATGACTCAGTGGCAACGACAGTAATGCTAATGATAATGTTGACAAATATAGTTGGCGCTGGTGGTCATAGATATATTTTGCTTCTCACAGGTTAAAGCAACAGATGGAGTCCACAACTCAACGACTCAAGTCATCATCACAGTTTTTGACACAAACGACAACCCCCCACTATTCAATCTTACCACAAGCAATATCAGCATATACGAGGTAAGCCATGCTATTGAACTTACACCGGGGCCGTGAACAAGTACGAGGAAGTATTGTCCAGAACAATTAGAATGACTGCATTTTGGGGCTAGCACGTGTTTCACAAAAGAGTAATAATTTTTAAAGGGGAAGAACTATTATCAGACTGTGCCCTTCTCTATGCGTAGTAATTGAAGACCGAGGAGCTGGGGTTGCACTTCAGACCGCACGGACAGAATTTGCAAGAAAAGTTAATTCCCTAATGCGACCGTCACGCATGCCAGCGAACTAAAACTTTCCCAGCTGACCAAAACACAAAATCGCCGTCGCGCAGCCAAGGGCTGTCTGTTTTGGCAAAGTGTTGTAGGAACAACAACAGTCGCTATCAATCAAACATAAAAGCCCTAGACAGAAGCAGAATTATCAATACGGCGGCAAATCTATTTTGCGCTAGTGCGAACACAATCTTTGGAGCAAAATACTTTGCTTATAATTTTTTTACGGCAAATCGTTGCTGGGAAATTCTGCGGCAATCTTGAAACATTTGATAAGTGCGTCCCCTGCCTTATTGGTTACTTTTGTATTTCTTAGAACACCCCTGGGGGCACCAAGATCTTTACAGCTCAAGCGCACGACCGGGATCAAGGAGTGAATGCACAAATATCGTACTTTCTAGAGGGTTCGTACACCGAAAGTCATACAGAAAGTAATACGAAAGTAATACAGAATTTTTAAGTTAATGCCTATAAAAAAGGCCCTGAACGCTCCCAATATACGATATTGTGATGTTCCAGCACAAATAAATACCCAGTACCGAAAAAGCCGCGCGATTGCGGTCTTTAAAACTGTACACGTATTTCTATATTGTAAATTTACGATGCATGTTAGTTACGGTTTTTATTTATTCTGTACTTCATCCAAAAAAGTTGTTAATTTGGTGCCTACTATACTGCTAGTATTTAAGGTATCAGGAACCCTTTTGGTTGCCATAATTTTCAGAATTTGCCTTTCTCTAAAAATAGCAATAAATTATTGAAATTATTAGACTTTCATCAATGGTTATTAGAAATGCAATTAAACGAATCTCCTCCTTCTAATCTTTCAGAAAATACATAGTTTATTGGGGTTATACTGTATTCCTAAGCCAGTAATTTTTATATGATATGGCTTTAAAAGGGTTCCTGATACCTTACAGAGGTGAATGCATGGGACTGAGGGTAATTCTTCCTTTGTCCTTTAGCACTTGTAACAGCCACCACACCCATACACCCTCCTCTCTCGCTCACCTCGCAGCGTCCCTAGTAAAACTTACTTGTAATGGCGATTTTCTTTCTGGTGCACTGAAGGTTTGCTGTCATTTGCAGGGGCAAAAGGGAAGTTCTTTATCTCTACGAGTGGGGATATCTATACTTCCCCTTCAGGTCTTGACCGTGAAACTGAGAAAGTTTATAATCTAACTGTCATTGCGAGGGACTCAGGAAACTTGATGGTAGGTGTTGACCTCCTTGCAATGTTTTTTTTTCAAGACTTGGGAATATTGGGAATGACATTCTGCTCACTTGTTTTTTACGTGCAAGATCATAACATTAATCCTCGTCACGCGCCATTGATGAACAAAAATGTTTAGTCGTCAAAATCGAAATGCTGCGCGTCACCTCAATCTAGGGTTTCATTTGTGATTATGAAGTCGCTAGTGACAAAGCCCTGATATTGGGCCCATCTCCTAAAGTCACTTAAATTGCAATCCCAAACGCAATACCACTAAAATCCGACAATAAATGTAAACCAACGTTTCATACATTTTGAGGAAGTGTCCTCGAAAATGCTAACAAAACTTCAAAACCTTCTTGAAGTCAGTCAGTAATTCTTAAACTTGACAGAGCTAAATTTAGGACGGACCATATAGATCCAAAAGGATTAATTTCATTTAAACAATCAATAAAGCAAAACGTTTTTGCTACTTGTTCAGGAACTGCTCCAGAGATTCTCATCTCTAATGTGCTGGACATAAATGCGAATTTGTCTCGATACATTATAACAAATCTTTTTGTCTTCCAGGATACACTTACAGTGCTTGTGAATGTGCTAGACATCAACGATAACCCGCCTCGATTCAGCCGACCTGTTTATATAATCAACGTAACCGAGGCAACGGGTCACTCAACATTCAACATCACTGCGAGTGACTTGGATGATGGAAGAAACAAAGAAATTCATTACGGAATCCGCAACGGGAATGATGATGGAATATTTAACATTAATAATGATACAGTAAGCGGAAATTGTGTGTTTTGTGGATACTTTTGGGAAAAAAACAAGCATGTAGTTCTTATAACAGTGCGCAAATAATATATGTCCCATAAAAGCCATTCTCGTCGCAGGGGAGACTCTGGTGACATCCATTTGAGGACCTCTGCTGATTGGCTGGTTTTGAACGTTGATGCATGGGCAGAAATATCTTTCTCTCAACGGCTCTGCGTCAAATCTCGCGCATGCGTCAGAAGTGGTTCGAGGATGCATAGAAGCCGTTGGAATCTTTTTTGCTCATGTGCATAAACATCTTTTCAAATTTGTCCGATATTTATTTTGTCGCCAGGACTTTGTAAATATTGTATTCTATTCAACAGGGTATGATCATTTCTAACGAGCTCCTTGACCGGGAGAGGTATGGCTCGGTTATTGACAACAACGGAAGAGGTGTTTACACACTGGTGGTAGAAGCCACGGACAATGGCGAGCCTTCCCTGTCATCCACAACTACGGTAGGCAGCTTGATTTCGTCAGGCATTGTCAAATGATTATAGACTAGTAACCTGTGCTAAACTAACACAAACGAGATTACAAATCATCAACTCTCTTGAAACTGCAAATTGAAGTTTCACTGATTAGAGGCATGCGAGAACGTTTGCACCGGGAAAAGCACAAATGGCACAGTCTTTATTGATTCAGATGACGACTTGACTCGTGTTGTAAGTCGCTCGACGTTGGGTGAGGTGATAGAGCAGATTTCGTATGACTGTGAAAAGTGGCGCGGTACTGTCGCGGTCGCGGCACGGAACCTGGGCTGAAAATACGGAATGAAATCGCGTAGTCGCGGCACGGTCGCGGTCGCACTTTTCACAGTCATACGAAATCTGCTGTATTGTCATTTCTCCTGCATTTCGCATCTTTCGGATGAGAAACAATGCACTGCATCTGGCCTGGCCCTTGGGTACGTTAAAAGAACCACTGGGGATGAGGAAGGAACAATCCTCAGTGAGAGTACTGATAATACAAGCTACACGCAATGTGGCCCACTTGCAGCATACAAAGCACTCTTGTATTGCTGCTTCCATCGGTAACGAGACGGGTAGTAAAGAAATACCGTGTTCACGATGCTGCTCTATGTTTTCTTAATTCTGCATGGTTTGAACACTGAAATGCTAATATAGTTATTGGGCAGTACAGCGGATGAGTTTGTTAACTTTTTCCTTTGCAGGTCCGGGTGCTGATTGATGATATAAACGATAATGCTCCAGTCTTTGAGCAGTCCTCCTACTCATTCACAGTATCTGAAGACGCACTCATTACTCACCCGTTAGGCCGTGTACTTGCTCATGACCGAGACTGGGGTAGCAACGCGGCTGTTCGCTACACCCTATTGCAGACAGCGGGTATGTTAGTAGCGTTAGTAGCGACTGTGACGTCATTTTACCATATAAGGTCAACATTGGGTGCAGATATGCAGCCGTATTACACGTCAAAAGCCTTATTGCACGGTTGAAAGCCGTATTACACTGTAGCAAACCTGCTACGAACAGGTTCTGTGCGCGCATTTTAATGGTTTCCCGACCATGTGATAGTAACAAAAATGTACGTTTTCTAGTGAATCTTGAAAAGAAAAGAAAATATGTTCGTCGTATAATACGTAACTCGTTTTATTATATGGATGCCAGTGTTTTACCGGAAACTAAAACACTCGTATTTTCCATATCTTCACTAGTGAGGGAGCATTTCACAAATAAACACTTTCGACTTAAGTGAGTTGTTCAATTTGTTATATTTTGCCGCTTTGCCAATTCTTATCCATATAAATAAAAAGAACATTACACGGTGGCTTGAAGATATGGATTTTATTTTCTCGTGTCAAAAACAATATTGTACTCACTCGCTGCGCTCGTTCGTAAAATATTGTTCTTGCCACTCGAAAATAAAATCCATATCTTCAAGCCACCGTGTAATATCCTCTATATATGTATTTTGAAGTAATACGGGCGGGACATTTTACTCGTTGCTCGCATTTTTCCTCACCCCTTGCGGGACTCGTAAAAATACGTCCGCGACTCATCATCTCAACATCCGCCCGTATTACATACAAAAACTTATAATTCATATTTATGAATATTCCACATTCGCTGGTATTTCATTGAAAACCATAAAGTAACCAATACGTAGCGACTACTGCTCTGGACATTAGTGTGCCGCGTGGTCTTCGTCAGGGGCGGATCCAGGAATTTGAGAAAGATTAGGCTGGATAGTGATAATATAGGGACCAACAATTGCAAATTTCCATCAGCAAACACAGTAAATGTATGAGAAAATCTCCCGAGAAAGGGTGGTGGGGGCTTCAGCCCTCCCCCCTCCCCCTAAATCTGCCCCTTTTCGTCTCGTTGGCAGTAAAAGTTTATCAAACTTGCAGCCTGCGTTTATCATTCAGTTTACCGTTCGGAATACGTGCTGCCCCGTACATTTCTGCTTCCGAGTAATACGATCTAAACCACTCTGTTTTGCAGGATCTCCTTTGCCTTTTGAAGTGAATTTAGATAGTGGTGTAATCACCGTCACTCGAACATTAGACTATGAGGCAACGTCAGTCTATAATTTTACCATAAAGGTAAGTAAATGATGTGTAAGGCCAGAGCGTATACTATTGTGGTGACTAAAGATTTACTTACCGTTCGCGTACGACTTTTGAAATAGACGAGTTCAAGCTCTCTGCTGCATCATGGGTAACTCCTATATCCTTCAAATGAATGATTTCTAACATGTTTGAAAAGCTTTGAAGTACCAAACCTTGCTGCCGTTTTGTGAACCAGGAAAAACGAGTCAGAGAATGCATCCTTTTCCATCGGATCGCTTGTAGGATTTGTTTCAATATTTTCACTTGTTTCTACAGTTTTCATAATTCTGCGAAGTCTGCAGCGACTTATTAATTGTGTTCTCAAAGCGTTCCCTGAATCAAACATCTAAGTAACCCGGTAGTTTTTGCAAAACCTCTAGTGAGTGATGTCTGTGGTTGATAAGTGTTAGTTGTGCGATCGGAGGAAGCTGCTAAAACACGGTTTGCAGAATTATAAAATATCAAACTTTGTTTCTAAGTGGTGATTTTCGAGATTTGCACTATAAATACTCGTCGCATGCTGGTAAAACGTTGACGAAAATGTAACAGCTCTCCTGTCATCTTGATTTGACACTAGGCTAGCAGTTTTCCATGAAAACCTAATGACTACCTTCGCACATCTTGACCTGTTTTGTCTTCCAGGCGTTCGATTGGGGAAACCAAAGTCTTTCTAATACAACTATCGTTCATATATCCGTCCGCGACATCAATGACAACCCTCCAGTATTCAGCAGACCTCAGTATCATGTCAATGTGTCGGAGAGTGTGCTTGGTGGCAGAGTAATACTCATTGTAACGGCGACAGACGCCGACAGTGGCGACAATGCCAAGATCCTATATCGAATTATTGGTGGAGACCTCGGGAAATTTACTATCGAAGGTACGAACTTTCACAAGTAATCAGCACAAACAGGTCTTTGATCCTCAAAGTAAGTCCATGTAAACTAAGACAAAGATGTTGTTATTGTTACAGAAAACTGGGAAGGGAATTTAGTTTTTACTTCTATGCCGCGACGGAAGCCAACAATTGCACTGGGCGAGACAAGACAAAATCTGATTGACTCAGACAGTTTAAAAAGACGTTGAGTCCAAGTACAGTGGAACCCCGATTTTACGATCCTCGACTTAACACCAATTTTACGGGGTTTTGATGTATTCGGCATAATGCCGGTATAGAGAAATATACTGACAAGTTAGAGACCTCTGTCTTAATCAATGGCCCCCGCTACGTTATCAAAAGCTAACTTGCATAAATCTTTGATCTTACATATCTCATTAACCAAAAATTTTTAATTTGTCAGAATCCACCGGCGTTGTTCGTTCTGTAGGAAGCCTGGACTACGAATCTTTGACGTCATACACGCTAAACGTCTCCGCAACCGACTCAGGCCACCCTCCCTTAGTAGCGTTTGCTACTGTGGTTGTTCAAGTCATGGACTACAATGATCAGCCGCCAGTGTTTGATCATCAGTTCTATGCAGTGAACGTAACTGAAGGAATCAGTAGTAATGGGTCTGTTTTGCTAGCGGCAAGGGCCAATGATCCGGATAAACAGATCAACTCAAAGGTACGGATACACGGCAAACTTGCTCTTGTGCAAAAAGTGGTTGTCTCGCAAGCGCTTCCCCTCCGAATTTTTTCTTAGGGATTAGGCTTCTGTTCACGAATTACATAGAGCAGATTTCGTATGACTGTGAAAAGTGTCGCAACACGACAGCGGCACGGACACGGTCGCGGCACGGACACGGTCGCGGCACGGTCACGGTTGCGGCACGGTCACGGTCACGGCACGCTCGCGGCACGGACACGGTCGCGGCACGGTCACGGTCGCGGCACGGTCACGGTTGCGGCACGGTCACGGTCGCGGCACGGTCACGGTCGCGGCACGGTCACGGTTGCGGCACGGACACGGTCGCGGAGCGGCACAACTTTGTCGCGGCACTTTTCACAGTCATACGAAATCTGCTCTACTATCAAGATGGCGAGCTGAAACAATTTCCACACATTGAAGCTTAGAATTGCAATGAATTCTCAATCGGATTTCCAAGCTCTTAAATGTCGCACACGCCTTCCTCGTCTCCTCCATTTAGATCCTCGCGCTTTGATTTCATCCCACTGCATTCGAATAATGGAGGTGACAGTGGTAAGACTATGTCTGCAACATTCAGATAACATTCAAGTTGGAGCACAAGTCTGAGCCAGGTGTTCCATCTCCCTCAAATTCAGTCCTAGTTCGTTCATCTCTTTCTCCGTATCCCTCCTCTAGTGTAATGACTCTATGAAACACAGGGCCTTCCTTTTGGATTATAGTATCCCCCTCGAACTTTCACGCTCTCACTACCTTTGTAATAATGAATGTTTGTGTTTTTTGTAGATTCGTTACTTTCTAGATGACACTTTTGGAGTGTTTGAAATCAATGCCTCTACTGGAGAAATACACGCGACGCAGGAACTTGACAGAGAAAAACAAGGAAATTACAAATTACGCGTCACGGCAATGGATAATGGAGATGTACGGTTGAAGTCTGAAGTCACTGTACGTAAGATATTTGTTTGGCACTCGAAGAATGTCCACTTCCAATTTCGTCACTCGTGTCTTCCGCTCTGGTTGCTTATAAAAGCTTCCCCGAAAAGATATACACAACACAATGACCCTGTGTCCGATGGGCGTTACATGTATCCTAAAAAGGTCTATGCTAATGTAGTAAAGCCAATCTGTTTTAAACTAATATTTAAAACATATTCAAAGTGATTTTGAAAGTTCCTTTCCATAATTAGTTCAAAGGAACAAAAAACGTATTACATTATCATGCCCATCGGACACATAGTCTTTAAATCTAACATATACGTATCAGATTTCGAATACATTTGAAGAATGATGTTGGATGATGTCACCTAAATGTGGCAGGGGTCAACATTAACTTTAGGCCAAAGAAACAACGCTTATTATTCTTGGTTTCAGTTGTATTATCAGTAGTATCAATGGTATGTTGGCAAACTTTTGTGGTACAGGGGGAAAAGTGGGCGAAAAAATGAAATTGTTTGAACCCTTCTCTTTCTCTCTCCAGGTCACTATCAACGTCATGGATGTCAATGACAACCATCCTGTTTTCCCCGAGTCCCTTCACACCCTCCAGCTGGCGATAAATCAAGACACCCATACAGGCACTGTCATAGCTCGGTATACAGCTACAGACGAAGACCAAGGGAACAACGCCAGGCTATCATACTCGCTCAGCGGAAACCTGTCAGGTAACTGGGAAACGTACACTAGCTTCGAGTGAAATGTTCCTGTAACTCTAGTGAACTTCTATATGTTATGCTGTACGAGAGCCCCAACGTTTCTCAAAAGCGGGTACGCATGCGCGCTGTTTTAAAGCGAAGATCCTCAAATTGCTGTCGTTTAGAGCCTCCCCCGCGAGATGACGAGGCGGGAAGCTCAGGAGAATGAGGGTAATTGGGTCATTCCGGCTATAGAGCAGATTTGAGATGACCGTCGTGAAAGTATCAGAAAGGAGAGTAATTACAGCTTGCTGTTGAATGGTTTCCTGCCCAGCCAATAAGGAGCCGAACCAATTCAGGATTACTTAGTAGTCACACAGTTGCTCTAAAATTTGATTGGCTAGTAATTCATTGCTTGTAATTAGTTCGCAATTAGATTGGTTGATAGAAATAAGCAGACAACGAGAAAGCAAACCAATCGCAAACGCAATTCAATTACAGTCATCTGAAATCCGCTCACATGCACTCTTTAGTTTAGGAATGTCCTTGCGCCACAGCTACAAGGATGCAGCATACTCGTTCCTTACAGTTTATTCTCGACAAATGTCCCTTATTTACCAACATCTAGTGCGCACAGACATAATAGCTGTAACCCGTCCATGGAATGTTCCAGTATATTATGCCGTATCAATTTTGCAGATTTCTTCTCCGTGGATCAAGGAGATGGAACTCTCTCATTAGTCAGATCGGCTTCACGTTTGGCCGCTCAAAATATCTCTCTTGTGATCACGTGCCGTGATAATGGTCAGCCTCCGTTGTCCTCAAGCATCAAGGTGTTTGTAGTGGTTTTCTACGAGAACAGGAATGCGCCGAAATTAAGTCCAAGAAACATTCAAATCAGCATTTACGAGGTACTTCCTGACTGAAAAGCCGTAGTACTTAAGTGACAAATCATTGGGCAAGGGCGCGCAACCACTGAAATGATATACTATTAAGGAACAGGGTCCGGTTACTCGAAAGAGGTTTACCACAAAAAAGGATTGATTACCATGATGAATCGGTGGTTTTGTTTAGACCTAAACCTGTTTTAATGTAACCCCATTTTGAACAAATTAACCCGCGCCAGCTGTCTCGAGCGCCCAGCCTGAACTACTGACAAGAAACCCAAATTTTCGATATTGCCAGTAACTCTTGGATGAAAGAACTAGTAATCGAGTAGTGTTTTTCTAGTTACAGTTTAGCACATTCCCCACAAACGAAACGTCA
Organism: Scolanthus callimorphus; assembly: GCA_033964015.1. Taxonomy (NCBI): domain Eukaryota; kingdom Metazoa; phylum Cnidaria; class Anthozoa; order Actiniaria; family Edwardsiidae; genus Scolanthus; species Scolanthus callimorphus. The sequence goes on along the minus strand of JAWWUD010000024.1, from coordinate 647,166 downwards.
GAGTTCCTCGCACTTGTATATAATTCAATAATTGCGCCATTGTTTTAAAAGTGTATCCAAAACTGAATGAGTTGAAGGAACTGAAGTGGATGAATAAGATAAAAAAGAGCTTGTGAGTTTGCTACCTCGTCATGAATGAGCTCCTATTCCAAGAAAAAAGGTCGTTCTCTGTCTCTTTTTTTCGACAAGATTTCCCATCAAGTATCTTATTTTGTCCGTAGAATACTAGCAGAGGTGTTGCCATTGGGGAGATTAACGCTACAGACACAGATGTTGGTGAGAAACTGCTGTACATCCTTATCTCTGGAGGAGATGAGAAATTCGCCTTGAATGCGACCACAGGGGAACTCAGTGTACTGGGAAGCTTGGACAGAGAGACTCAGTCCTTTCACAAGGTAGGCTACAGAGTGGTCAATCGAAGAGGTTTTCTGTATTTTGGGTAGAGACCTAAGAATGGGTGATCGTCTACTTGCAACGGTCTATTGCGTCGCAATTTTAATTTGAAGCTTAGGTCATATATCTGTGTGTTTGTATATGTTTATATAGAGCTTAATTCCATAGGCTCTAAAGCCTGGTGCACACTTGCGACATAACGACATAAGAAAAATGTCACGCGAACAAAATTTAGTGGTTTCAAGAAGTTGAAGTCGTCAAATAATAATAATAATAATAATAATAATAATATAAAATTTATATAGCGCTATTTCTTAAAAAATCCAAGAGCGCTTTACATTTCTTAGTTTAGCAATATTAAGAATATACAGTATGATAAAAATTTACACTAATATGTATATAAAAAAGAATATAAGAATAAAAACTGTGTAACCCTGATAAGAACTAAAAAGATAAAATAAAGTAAAAACGAGGGAGAGGGGGGGGGGGGGGGGGGGGGGTGCCTACAGTCCGAAACATTGTGAGAAAAGGTGTGTTTTCAGCTTCACCTTAAAAGTGCTGAGTGAAGTGATAAATAGCATCAGATTACTTTGGTGAAGTAATCTAATGAAGATCCATGGAAAATATTGATTGTTTCAATTTTTTCCCGTACTTTTTTCGTTGCAACATAACGTCCTTATGTCGTTATGTCGCTAGTGTGCACTAGGCTTAAGCGCTTTACAAATTGCGAGATGTCTGATCTCTAAGATGCGGACTGCCGTTTTACAGTGCAGTTTACAATCATGAGTGGGATTACATGTCATATATTGTAGTGAGTTCTGTCATCTGTAGCAAGCCCTGTGGTTCTTTAACGTCTCTCATGATCAGCTTTGGAGAGACGGGACCTCGGTTTATTGTCTCATCCGAAAGACGTGAAACACAGTAGAAATGACGAATCACTTCAACCCACGATGAAGACGAAAAATCCCAACTGCCCCGGCCGGGAATCGAACCCGGTGCACAGAGGTGAGAGGCAAACGCCTTACACGCTGCGCCACCCATCCTTCCCAACAAATTTGTTCATTTTGTTTCAGTTGTTCATTGCTGTAACAGACACCAGGGATCCACCATTTTCAGACTACGGGACCATCGAAGTCGTCTTACTTGATGTCAACGATAACGCGCCAACATTAAAAGGGGTAAGTTAATCTGGAATTTTGGAAGCCATGGCTAGATAACACTAACAGTACCGATGGCGTTGTCAGTAATTCTAACGTGTATATAACTTTAAATAAAGGTTCTCGGGGGAAACGCGACCACTTTACAGGGGAAGTGGCGAGAATAAGAATAGAATCGAGAAAAGGTACTAAAGTGTGCTGCGAGATATCTTTAAATAATTCTATTACATTTTTAAGGCTTCAGAACCCTTTTAGAACCCTTTAATACGGCGCATTCGTCCCCTCCTATTCTACTAATGTTTTCCCGTATATATCACCGCCTAAAAGTTTGTTTTAGAACTTCATCAAAAAGATGAGGGACCTCTCAAAAGTTTTAGAAAATCTGACCTTATTTTGGCAAATGGTCATAGCGGAGCTCCCGCGGGCGCCGAAGGCGCCCGCGAGCGGAGCCCCATAGCTACACGCAGGAGAGAAAGGAACAAAACAAAAGTGTATATGCATCAACCAATTCTGTTATGAACTTCCGGTTGTGTGTCCGTCCGTCGTCGCACAGGCAACCCATGACCAGTTTTATAGCAGAGCTAAATAAAAGGTTTATATCTTGGGAAGGGATTAACCTCAGACAACCAAACTTGAGCGAAGTTATCTTAGTGGCAAGGGGGGTGCAACGGCATGGTCACGTGGTATGACATCATTGATGACGTCATCAAACGAGAAAAGGTTTATACCTTTGGAAGGGATGAACCTCAGACAACCAAACTTGGGTGAAGTTGCCTAAGTGGCAAGGGGGTGCAACGGCGTGGTCACGTGGTATGACATCATTGATGACGTCATCAAACGAGAAAAGGTTTATATCTTGGGAAGGGATAAACCTCAGACAACCAAACTTGGGTGAAGTTGCCTAAGTGACAAGGGGGTGTAACGGCGTGGTCACGTGGTATGACATCATTGATGACGTCATCAAACGAGAAAAGGTTTATATCTTGGAAAGGGATAAACCTCAGACAACCAAACTTGGGTGAAATTGCCTAAGTGGCAAGGGGGGTGCAACGGCGTGGTCACTTGGTATGACGTCATCGATGACATCATCAAAGGAGAAAAGGTATATATCTTGGAAAGGGATGAACCTCAGATAACCAAACTTAGGTGAAGCTGTCTAAATAGCAAGGGGGGTGTAAAGGCGTGGTCACGTCGTATGATGTCATCGATGACGTCATCAAACCAGAAAAGGTATATGTATCTTGGGAAGATATGAACCTCAGACAATCAAGCTTGGGTGAGATTATCTAAGTGGCAATGCAAGGGGGTGCAAGTGCTTAGTCACGTGGTATGACGGTGACAGGCTATGCATGACAATGCGACCTCTTTTCGACTCTTTGTCTCATTAACACTGACAAATATTTAACCGGGAGCGCCGCTTTTAGCCAGTGGCTAAATCTATATATTAGAATTCCTTCGTTCTGAACTCACTGCTCTGAAAAGAGGGCAATGTCGTTCTTAGTTTAGATACAATAATTGATTTTTGTAGGAAACGAAACAACTTTGAGATGTTGAAGTCAAAATTCCTCAATTTTTTGTTTGTTTATTTTTTTCATGAAAAAATGAAGTCAAAATTAATGGCAGAGTTCGAATTTTGCCAAAGAAAGATACCACAATCGTCACCACAATCAATCTGTTTGATTTTTGTCGCCAGGTTCTAAATTAAAAGAAGTCAAAAGTCACCATTTTTTGTACATCAGGCTTGAGAAACTGTAGTTAAAAATATAATGATAAAACTATAATGCACCTGTCACTGGAACCCCCCTCCCTAATCTGGGGAAGTATGGGGCATTTTTTTGTCCTTAAAGCGAAACAAAACTGTGATAATGCCCCACATATGAGGGTCAGTTTTTCTTTCTTAAACCCCTACCAAAGTGAAAAAATTCCCTCTCTCTCTTGCCTCTCCCTTGCCTTGCCCACCAGGGTAAAACAATATGCCCAAGCCCCATTGGGGGGGGGGGGGGGGGGGTTCCAGTGACAGGTGCATAGTAGCAACATAGAGCCACGCTTGAGGATTCAGAGTTTGCTTTTTCCCGGACGGCAAAATCCGACTTTGGCCAGTTCCTGCAGATGCGATAGATAATCGACCATGTTAAAGCTTGTTTATTAACGAAATAATGTAATATTGCGTGGTGAACAGCTTGGATTGGATAAATGCATTTTAAATAATACATCGTTATCTTTTATAGTTTGGATCCCACACAGCTCCTTTACTATTGAATCAAATTATGACACTGAAGCATGACGTGTTCTTAAAGGGCACTCGCACGCTTAATTTTTCTACAACCTGTCCAAAAATAAGTCTAATTCTAATCACCAAAAATACATTTAAGTTTAACGGGAATAACCAAATATCAGTCCAGGTTTGTTAAATTACCTTTTAACTGTTAAATCAATACAAATCTATAGTTTTTTTTTATCTATAAGAGGGTAGAATTGGATTGCGATTTGCATTATTTGCTTGTTAGGCAAGCGTGCGAGTGCCCCTTTAAGTCCTTCCTCAGGGCTCGAAATTAAAAACATAATCAGTAATTTTAATTTACAACTTGTATCAACATTAGTGTTATTCATCAAATATCTAGGCGTAAATCCACTAGGAGAACACTGGAATTTTTTAGGCGTATTTACGCCTGTATCGGGCGCAATTTCAAGCCCTGTTTCTTGAATGATATATTTGATATATCTGCACTTTTCTAGGTTTATCTTTATCTGGAAAAAACTGAGTAATAAATATAGGTTTATCACGCCCATGTAGGGAATGCTACATGAATGTTGCAATGATTATTTTTTGTTGTCGATGAAATTGTTTTCTCAGGAAAAAAAAATTGGAATTCATCATTTAGGTACTTTTGCCGAGGAAATGGTTTACAGTGAATGACTAAACTTCTAGTGGTTCTTGAGGAGCTTCAAGTTCCTGATTGCAACACTTGACAGTCGTTTGGCTTGTTTGTTTAACGCACGGATGTTTTTCTCACCTGTTACCGACAAAAGTAATGCTTGTTAGCCAAAAGTTAGGCCTCCTTCTTTAAGGTCTTTACAGGGTTTGGTCATGGGTATAAAGTTTGGGGGTGGTCAAATCATGTTACAGGCTCTCAACTCACCCACGATTGCCATTGGTGAGCTAAACATAGCCAAATGCAAAGTATCTCAATTGAACTACTCCAAGAACACCCCCTTAAAGCTGAAAATCACCCCTCCTCTTAGAACATGGAATTTTTGACTGTGGCAATTTCACCAGAAATTACTCGTGAGCAAACCCCACCCCCTATCTCTGCGCTGTGAAGAGTGATCAATTTGCTGATATATTTTTTTTCCATAAGAGCCTCTTGAAATTAAGCTTTTTTAGGAAAAAAAAGTCTTGTGGTTCTGTAATGACCGAGCTGCTTTGCTAGAAAATACATTTTTACTTTCTGTTTATCTAACAATTATGTGTTGTTCTTTTTTTCCCTCGCCAAAATGAATGAAGACAAACCGAAACCGAAACTAGTTGCCTTTGTGGTCAGGGAAGTGGACTTGGGAAAATAATTAGGGAAAACATCTTGGGAGGTTTGTTTTTACCACATTGTTCTTGTTCGTAGAGAAGATCATTATAGCCAGAAATAAAAGTACGATCATTAATTATCATTATAACTAAATTGTGTGCTTCCGTAGCCACTATTTAATGAAGTGAGTTTAAAAATTGTAGCTCCTACAATAAGTATACATTGTTAAGAATCAAAAGAGTGAAAGTAAGGTTTGTAGATACCATTATGTATCTTTTAACTCAACTCAAAAGCTAGAGCTACAACTCCGAGGTGCATAAAAGCTTCGAAGACTCCAGTTGGGTTTGTCGACGTCAGTGGCTTGCTAACGAATATCTGTTCTAGGTTGATCTGCACGTTACTTACGCTGAGAATAAGTCCGAGAATCAACGAGAGCACTGGTAGTAGTTATAACAGCCACTGCTGATAACGTAGAATGAACGACAGCTTAGAACGAGCATTGCTTTTTCACAACAGCAGCGACAATTTAACAAAGTGTGGTTTTCAAGGCGATTTGACTTGGCATCACTCGTACAGAACATCTTCAACTACAGCATCCTCGATCACTGTGATTGTTATTTCTATTATCACATCACCACTAATCGTGGGACTAAATGCCATCGCCATCAAAATCATTCTGAGCAAGCCATTTCTTAGAGAGAAGGAATCCAACATTGCACTTGTCTTCTTAGCGATAACTGATTTACTAAACGGCGCCGTCGTACAGCCTCTCTATATTGCTAAGGAAGCGAGTCACCTTGCAGGACGAGAGACATCTTGTACGATCGAGAGTGCCCCCTTGGTTTCTTTATTGCTGATTGGGTTAGCATCATGGAAAATATTGGCTGTTATAACATTTGAACGCTACATCGCCATAACGCAGCCTTATAAGTATAACAGTTTGATAAACACTAAGCGCCTGATAGTCGCGTGTGCAGTCAGCTACGCTGCCGCCATAACTATCGGTATTATTTTATAATACGTGTGGTCACACGAGAAGTTCGTTTAGTACTTTTAATTGTTTACTTGTCACTTTTGATTCTCTTCATGATCCTCTGTTACGGACATATTCTTCGCCACTCACAAAGGCACAAAAAACAAGTCAAGCAACAGCAAGTAACGCATGAAAATCAGATCAAATACCAACGAGACTGGAAAGCCATCAAAACTGTCGCTGCTATCATAGGCTTACTAGTCCTCAGTTTTCTTCCTACGATTATATTAATTCTTGTTTTCATCATATTTAACGACGTTATTCCGATGTATTTGATTCAAACTGTACTTCCAATTGCTCATGGTATTGTTCCTTTAAATTCTCTCTTGGACCCTGTTCTTTACTGCTGGAGAAACACTGAATTAAGAGGCGAGTTTGTCAAGGTTCTGCGACTGCAGAAGTCGAACAATGTACAACCACAAAACCCTGTAGTGCAGGATCCACGGGCACGTGGGAATGCTGGAGATGCTGAGGCATAGATAAACAAAATAGCAAACTAACTAACACAGAAACAGCTGAATTGTAGGTTGTAAAAAAAAACTTTTTTTGAGAAGTGTTAATTATTTCCTAATACATCGTTACAGTAATATTGTTTTGGGCAGTAGCAAGCATCTAAACAGTGAACGCATAGTTTGGCGTTCAAACATAATTTTATTTATCGTAACGTTTGAGTAACTACAACGCTCTGTCGAAAGTTCTTATCGGTCGGGGTACTTTGGAACTTTGCTGTGATAGGTTGACAGGTCGTGTGTTATTACAGTACCAGGGTATTAAGTTCCTTTTTGGGGGCACATTTCTATTTTCTCCTATTTTTTGGCAAAACCTCCTATTTTTCATATTTTTTATGATTTTGACTACAAAAGTCTAATCCAGTCGATTTTGCACCAAAACTTGCAATCCTCAATACAACGATAAACGGCCGACATTGTTCTTATTAAAAATCGGCGCTTTTGCTGCTAGAGCATGGCATGGTTCCTACAGGAACCTGGAAAGTCATGGATTGTAGAAATGTTTTTTTTTTTCAGGCCTGGAAAGTCTGGAAATTTTTTTTACAAAAACATATACCTTTTCCGGGAAACGTTGTCACCCAAAAAGCAAGCTTTCGAAGCGCAAAGGATAATGGGGGCATCTAAACTGCTATTGTTTGATCTGAATTCAGACAGTTATCGCACCTACAGGTAAAATAATTAAATTTCAGTCCATTTCTAGGCATATTTGTTTCTAATGTTTTACAGAAATTCAAATAAATCTTTACCCATACTCCCTAGTGCACAAACCTTTGTTGGTTTTTTCCAGTGACAACGTATCCCGGAAACTGTATTTCATTAAACGTCATGGATCTTTTTCCTGAAGAAAGACGAAAGATATTGTGTATATTGTGTATATTCAGTGTGTATATTGTAAAATAAAAATAAAAGAACCTGAATTAAAACTAATATATAGATTTAGGCACTACCTGAAAGCGGAGCAGTCAGTTTTACACCTTTCTTAAAGCTTTGCGCGATCGTTGACGTTTCTATGACGTCGCATCACGTATCACCATTTGGTGTCGTTAATTTTGTGTGATACTCTTTTTGCGTCCATGAAGTTAGATCTTCTTTCGTGCCTCTTTCTTTATTGTAGGAGTTTTAGGTTTTGAGGTTGTTTCCTTTTCCTCTACAATTTTGCTGTATGAAAGTGATTTTGTAGAGCGTATGTTCTTGCATCGACTTTTATAATGTCAACCTATCAAAGTTATTAAAAGTAATGGAAATATTTTCCTGAAGAAAGCATTTGCAAGATGTTGAGTGAGTATATTGTAAAATGAAAATAAAGGAACCTGAATAAAAACTATCAATGTGCTATGCTTAAACTTAGGATACGCATAATGCGCGAAAATCTGCATTTTTCATCATCTCAGGGAGATTAAGGCATGAGTCTCATCATCCTTAGAAAAAGTTAAGGGGGTGGTTAAAATGTTGTTTATGATGCGTCTTGCTTCATCAAAGTTTCGATATTTGTTACTTTGCATAAAATGATGACGTCAGCGGAGACCTTGCGTGTGTGACATTTAACCTCCTAGTGTCACGCAAGTATCACTTCCAAAATGTTTCGCTTAAAATTCCGAGTTGAAAACCTCATTGAACGTAAACACGTTTTACCTTTTAAGGTGTCTAATAGCAATGCCTTCACAACTGCATCTGGATAATTAGGACTTTATTTATTCTAACTTAGAAATTAAATAATTACTTACTCGACCCAGTCCCCTGAAAATATAATCGTGAATATTTCACGTATTTTAGAAAAATCTTCAAATGTCCAGATGACAAGTTTCAAATGTTCATGCCCTTAATCTATTCATAAGAAAAAGTTTCAAGAAAACTTGCGTTTAGGACTCGGATTTTTTAAAAATATGTTGACATTTCGAATTTTTGGTGTTAAGAAATTTGATAGGTCACGTGATGAGTTGATGAAGAGTGGACATTATTTTTATTGAAGAGTTTATCCATACCGATGTTATGGACAAGTTATTCTCTTGATATATGCATTTTCCAACAGAGTTGACCACCCCCCTAAGTTCTAGGGCAAAATTAAGTATTGACCCATGTCTTAATCTACCTGAGATGAAAGGTTATCAAATTATTTCAAACGTCCTTGAAAGTCCAGGAATTTTGAAAGTCTGAAAACGTGGGAACCCTCTACTCATTCCGAAACAGTTAAGCGATAAAACGTAACCAAGTCGGGGGTGTTTTTTTTGTTCTTCTTTTTTGTTCGTATGAGAGTTTTAGCCCATCGATTATCCCTGAGAATTGACGTGTTCAAAATTTACCCTAATCTCCCGCGCAGCCCTCCTTTGTGACGGTCACGCAAAATGACCGTGACGGTCACGCAAAATGACCGTGACGGTCACGCAAAATGACCGTGATGGTCACGCAAAATGACCGACACAAAGGATGGGCTTTTTCTCATCTCTGTTCTTTTTCTCATCTCTGTTCTTTTTCTCATCTCTGTTCTAGCAACGGCCCTTTGTTTCCCTCTTTATTCTACAACATCCTTGTTATTTTGTTGCAGAGGGATACCGTATTCCACGTTTCCGAGAATGCTGCCATTGGTACAAAAATTGCGAGTGTCTCGGCGAGCGATGCTGACGAGGGGATTAATGCTGAAGTGTTTCACTCTATTTCCCGTACGTACCTGATCGCAATAGTTTCTTCCATGGTTTTGTTTAACAGACCGTCATTTTTGCCAGCCTATGAAAGCATCCATTTCCGTCGGCTGATCTAGGGAATGTGCTGCAAAATTTTCAACTGGATTCAGTAAATCAAGTGTTGTGTATGTTCACATCTACATTTCTTCGCGTAATTGTACCTGTACTTTCAGTTGTAAATGACACCAAATCAATAAAAACCAAGTCTAAAGCCCTGGCTAAACTAGCACACGTGTAGCGCGCAACATTGTAGCCAGACACATGTTTCCTTCATGTTTCCAAGGGCAGATCTAGAGGGGGGAGGGGGGGATTGTTCTCATATTTCTTGTAAAAACCTTAAGACTTAAGATTAGCCACCCCCTTGGTCTGAACTCTGTAGTATATCCTTTGTACTAGCCACCCCTCTTCTTAAGGGTCTGTATCCGCCACTGGTTTCCCTGTTTAGCCGCGTGAGAATCATTGTCGCGCGCAACACATTTCGTAGCCGGGACACAAATAAATGTTTCTCCGCAAGACAAGAAACATTTTATGTGTCCGAGACACACGCGTGCGATGTTTCCTAGTTTAGCCACTCGGGGAAACATGCAGGACACAAATGTTGCGCGCTAGATGTGACCTAGTTTAGCCTTAGTCAGGGCAAGACAATTCTAACATTGGATTTTATACGTTTTATATCTTAAGGACACAGTTTGGGAGTTTTTGCTATAAACAGGACTAGTGGTGTAATATTTACTCTTCGAGCACTGGTAAGATTCTGTTATGTGATATTGTATTCTGATCTTTTTTAGAAGAGCTTTCATTTTTTTTATATGATTCCCGAACAGAAGGCAACCCAGATACTACAGAACACGGGGCATCAAAATGGAGAAGTAATGTATCAAACATGCGACAGTGTGTTTTATTAGGATTTGAAAACACCGAGAAGTTGGTTGAAAAAAAATGTTTCAATAATAAAAAAACATCCTGATGAAATTTACTGTCGGGATTTTGATATAGCTTCTAATAAAATCTCAAAAATCTAAAGTTAAGACGGCGTATCCAAAACTCCTTCACGCTCATGATTTCCTTTGTTTAAGCTTTACGAAATTATCAATGACTTTCGTATGTTTATTTTTTTGTTTGGGAATGCCTCAAGGCGTACCACACATCGTCCTTGAATCTAGCCAATATTTGGTTGGGAAAGACGATTATACCTCAGGTGACCATAGATCTCCAATTCACCCTATATCAACATGGAGCGGCGCGCGCGCCATTCTCATAGATTTTTTTTTCGTTTGACCCCTATAGGACCGCGAGGAAAACTCATCGTACAGCTTGACCGTGATCGCCGAGAACACGCTAGCAGTACCTCCAATGCGCAGTCAGCGAACATACCTAGTGCTTGTGGATGAGGTGAACGATAACTTCCCAGTATTCAAACAACAAGTCTTCACTGCGCTAGTTTCTGAGGATGCACCCGTGGGAACAGTCGTTATTGACCTGAACGCCACCGATATTGATAAGGTGGGACGTCATATTACTTTTTTTTATAATTCGGCGAACTCTAGAGCAACAGCCAGACTATGTTTTAGCATCTTCCTTGGATTGCTCCACTAACACCTAGCAACAGCAAACATCACTCAGAGGTTTTCAAAAGCTACCGGGTTGCTTAGCAACCGCAAACATCACTCAGAGGTTGGCAAAAGCTACCGGGTTGCTTAGCAACCGCAAACATCACTCAGAGGTTGGCAAAAGCTACCGGGTTGCTTAGCAACCGCAAACATCACTCAGAGGTTGGCAAAAGCTACCGGGTTGCTTAGCAACCGCAAACATCACTCAGAGGTTGGCAAAAGCTACCGGGTTGCTTAGCAACCGCAAACATCACTCAGAGGTTGGCAAAAGCTACCGGGTTACTTAGATGTTTGATTCAGGAAACACGTTGAAAACCGCAGTAAAGACCGAATTGGGTCATGCTCGAAGTCTAGCGGGTGACTCTTTTGGGAGCGTAAAGAAGGCTTGTTTACACGCGCCGATTTGTCGGGCTCGATTTTGTTTACATTCGCGTTCGGTGTCGGCCAGACTTCTAAAAATCTGATGCGATTCAACAGATTTTTGTAGTGTCGGGCCCGATTTTTCATTTCGCAGATCAAAGCAGAGGCCCGACAAATCGCAACGTGTCAATGCACCTTCCGGCATAAATAAATAAATAAATCAGGGTAGGTAGCCGAGACTGAGGTCCTCAAAACGGGTATGCGGATTCCGTTTTCGACTGCCCAATGCCAATCACGGTTTCAACAACAAGCACCGTGAACATAATAATGTAAAAGTGTACAAGTGTACGTAATAACGATCGATGTTCTGTCGCTTATTTTGTAGGACCGAGGTGAACATTTCTACAAGATCAATCACTACCAGAGCAGTGCATGGTCTTCTCATTTTGCCGTAGATCCCGAGAGTGGCATAGTAACGACCCAAGTTCACCTCGACAGGGAGGATATGGATAACTATACCGTAAGTGCCCTAATGGAGTGAAGTCTTTTACTTCAACAAATGACCAATAGGAATTTGATCTCATAACAATATCACCAAAAAAGATTATATAATTAATTCGAAAAATGAGAATGAGAGTGGGACATCACATAACATAACGTCCTAAAACGGTTTATTTCGAAATTTTCCAACATGTACCTCTGTCAATAACACAATTCGAAGTTGCATCAAGATAGCCTTTTGCCCCTTTCTCACTCCTTCCTTCCTTCCTTCCTGGAAAAGTCATAAAATGGTTTATTAAAATAAACTATCTTGAATTTGGCCTGAGGTGAAAGTCGTGAGAGTTCACGTCGAAAAAAAGAATTCCGATCACACGTGACGAGTCACGCCGGTCGCCGAAAACTGCATCGATAACTCTGCTTTCAATTGTTCAGTTGTTTGACACCGGAAAACTACAGAAAGTGCAACGCCAGCGGCGCGCCTTATATCACGCATGCGCCAATAATATATTATTGGATTGACAAGGCTGTTCAGAGCCACTACCGTCTCCGTGAAAGAGATGGCAAGGTACAGGTTGCTATGGTAACTGTTACTATGGTTACTATTGCCCTCGGACGCCAGACTCATGGCCTGAACACAAATGTAAGGCACGTAGCACAGAAGGAATAAACAATAGACAAGGGAAATGCTTTTGACAGATTTCTTATACCGCGCCATGTTCGGGATCGCTGTGGTAGGCCCTTGCGGCATTTGGGCCGACTGACAAGCTATCTGGATTGTGTGGCGGCGAATGACTCGGTAAATTCTAAAGTAACTAAGAAATGTAACTACCAAGAATGGCACCCCAATAATCATTACAGAAGCTCGGAAGATGACCACGCTCCATAATTGAAGGGCGGCAACAGTGGCTGCCAGGATCCCAAAAGCGAGCAAGGCTAGAGTTACCCTGCGAACTGTGACTAAAGTAGCATAGCGCAGATGCCAGTGCAACGCCAGGTACTTATCAATGCTGAGAGCAGCCACGGTTAGGAACGACACGCCACAAAAAAGCACCGTGAATGAGGTAAAACATAATTGGACCTTACACCAAGTGTTGAAATGTGAACCTCGGAGTTGAAGAACTATACGAGCTACATGGAGAGCGGGGATGAGAATCCCGACACCCATGTCCGAACAAGCCATGCCTACGAGTAGCACATTCGTGGGTGTTTGCAGGGACGGGATCAACCAGATACCTAGGGCAATAAACATGTTACCAAGGATTGTTGGGACAATCACCACGCAATTCAACACCGCAATGAAAATGTAGGAACCGCGGTGTTGGCTTGTGAAGTCGGCGGCGACGCCAAGGAAATAACATTGGGGGAGGTTGATGTATTCGCCTGTAAAATTGTTGTTTCCTGAGATCATGCTCTTGGATATTTGAGCACTACCTTCTCAGTTGGCTTGAATGTCGCAATTGATTTTGGTCTAGAGTTCTATCTCGTCCGTGATTCGCCGTCCCTTATCGGCCCTTACTTTCTACGAAACCCAGTGAGCCAGGGAAGCTGTCCTCTTATAGCACATGCAATGATCCCTTTTCGCCTCTCTCAGACTTTTCGATCATTCCCTAGTTTTCCTTATTATATTCTTGCTCTCAAAGACTTTGAAATCGTGAGTTTAGACATACGATATCAATCAGAGTTTGTATTGATGTTTGAGATGTTTCTCGTGGCTTTATCCCTTCTCCAATAAACGCCCTGGCGCTCCTTTTGTCTTCATCGCCGTCTGCGGTGGGTCTAGAGAATATATATTTTTATACCAAGAAATGCATTATGTAACCACCATTACCCTTCCAATATATCTCTTTTACTGCAATTTTCATTGTTCAACTATGCGCAAACTAATAAACCGCGATTTGGCTTCCGTCAATCAAACGTGAGAACATCTCTGGGTTAATTTACTCAGGCTTTGAGAGGAAATTGTGAACTTATAAGAACTAGCTAGGCTTCAAAATCACATTTTCTACCATAAAACAGATACAATGCAAACGAAACTTAGAACAGTTAGAAATCCATACGCCTGTCTTACTACTGTATGCATTGCTACGCGACCTCAGAATTCGCTGTAATTGCGATGGGCGATTGGCGATTTTTAGCTGTCAATCAAAACCAAAACGTTGGTTTCGGCTACTCGTGGGTCGACATTGATTGCAAACTGAACTAAAATTATTCTAAGCTAATCTTTGGCTAATCTTTCTGCCCTAGAGTTATTAACTTTCTGGCTCAAGGAAATTGACATTACGATTCCTTTGCTGAGAATCGCCAATCGCAAAAGTGAATTTTGAGGTCGCGTAGCATATGCATACATGGTAAACGGTTTGATGGACGGAAGCGAAAACGCCGTCTGGCGTTCGGTACTGTACTGGGAGTTCGTAGGATTATGAAAATTGCAGTAACACAGCTGCCACTCTGATCAAATACACTAATTTATAGCGCGGTTTTCATATGACTGTAGTGAAACCAATCGCAAAGTAATATTACACCAATTCTGAACAAAACCTATAGGAGTAATTATAAAGTAATTGGGAATTACCCATGACAGTTATCTGAAATCCGCTCTATAGTTTTAAGCAATTATAATACTTTACAGCAAGAAGAACACATATAGCCGAAGAACAAATGAAATACAATCATTCGTGCAGCATGAGATAGTACTATTCGATATTGGTATAATATTTGATATGAAGTTAAATCTTCGAAGGATTTTCAATGACTTTACTCTCGGTTTTGAGATTTGTTAGAAATACTGAATCGCCAGTGCCTCGTTCTTTACATGTTGTGTTATTCTGGTTTGGTTTGGTTTGGTTTGGTTTAGCTTGTCTCGTGTTTGTACTGTTTATTTTTATTTCCAACACACATGATTCTCTGATATAATCCATTACGAATTGTTAGCTATGATTAGCAGCCTGTGTTGGTCGACTAATTTAGAGCAGATTTCATATGACTGCGAAAAGGCAGCGAACAGGCACGGTCACGCACGGCACGGGACCCCACCTTCTCGTGAATATTCAGCCAATCACATTAAGCGAAATGGCTGATCAACCAATCGAAATGCTAAACAATACATTTACAGAAACTTATGAGAAAGATATAATGCTTACAATTCACTTTTCTTGTTGTTAGATTTTTCTTACATCTTCGGTATTTCATTATATATTTTCCTTTCTTTTTATTTCTTTGTCCCTTGTCGTTTTTTCAGTGTCGTTAGTGCATTCAGCAATAAATCGCTTTAGACACACAAACAATATTGTAGTTGTAGCTTGATTTGCGAGCAAGTTGCTCATGCCATTTTGCATGCCTGCGCATGCCATTTTTTGTTAAAGACATTTTCGTTTTGGATGCAAGTTGCTCTTTCCAGCTCGAGAAACGTGCATTTGTTTCAGGTAAATAAGGAAGCTGCCGAAATATACCGTGGCAACCAAAAGTGCTAAATTTATATACAAGTTGGCATAGCTCGATAATAGGCCATGTTCGAAGTACGCTCCAGTGCCTACAAACAATAACCTCAAGTCGAGGCTCTCGTCTAAAATTACTGTAAATGTATTAGAACTTGGAGAAAGCTTTTGTCTTGTGAGCATTGAAGCGTAATTCGAACCTGGGCTATTGCGAGTCCCCATTACACCTTATTCAGAAATTGTTGCTTTGGTCATTGGTCTTTGGTCATTGGACGTCTCTGTTTCGTGGTCACTGAAGCAACGAATTCCTTTGTTTCGCGCTATAATTGAAAGACCAAACACCAAAGCAACCTTTTTTAATTAGGTGTATACACAACCCCATATAAACCCTATAATAATTCCATGTTGCAGTACACAAACAATAGACATGGGTTACCTGTGATTAAAATGATCATCTTCAATCTGTTTTTGTTTACCTTGCAGCTTTTTGTCGAAGTTCATGATATTGGTTTTCAAAAGAAAAACAGTAGTGCTGCAAAAGTAAAAGTATACGTCCAGGATGTCAATGACAACCCTCCGCGTTTCCAGAAACGAGATTATAGGTATGTAGAATGAAATAGTTCTAATTACTGCAGCTTTCCTAATTCTGCGAACTCTACGCCAACAAACAAACCGTGGTTTGGCTTCCGTTATTAAACGAGTGAACAGCTCTGGGGGATTTCACGGAGGCTTTGAGAGGGTTTTTGAACAGTGTTAGGGACTAGCTACATAGGCTTCACAACCAAATTGCCCACTATAAGAAGCAAACAAAACTGTCTTAAAAGGTTTGATGGACGGATGTCAAAACGCAGTTTGCCCTTGTGTGAGAAAATGTGGGAGTTCGCAAAATTATGAAAACGGCAGTAAAGTTCCGTGTTATTGTAACATTGCCTGATTTCAGCTGTGGGGTTCTTGGTACGAATGTCTTCACATTACGGTTTATCGACGAAACATATAAATAGCTCGGAAGATCAAATCAAGCTTACCAAAATTCCAAAATTTGGCGTGTATCGGGTAATAAGGATTAAGATACAGCCATTTCAAAACTCGAATACTAAGACATGTATGGGAACTCCTGGCGCAGAGCAAGGCTACGATTCTGTGGTTTCCTAGTTCGTGTAGTGGTTAGCAGGTTGATCCCTGCACTGAAGATTGGCAACTTCCGACGTCTCCATGGTTCTGAACGTCGGTGTTCTTGATCAGTGACCAACCTCTTTCTCCAAATGTTGCTTGGCTTAGGGACGGGAGTTGTTGATGTTGTTTTACTTTGCTGGAGGAATCAGGGTAAGCAAGCTTAGGGTCAATTTTCGCGTCGAGCAAGGGTGCAGGAGTGTTGAGTGTAAGGAATCGCAAGTCTACCCTTTCACACTTTACTCTCAGTGGTCGAGCAATGTGGGCAGGGGTATGTTCATTGCTTCATTTCTTACTTCTGTTACTTGCTTTTGGGTTACAGGTTTTTACTGAGCGAGACGACTGACCTTGGCCATACTATTGGAAAAGTAATAGCTACGGACAAAGATGTGGGGAGTAATGCTATTATACGTTACGATATCATACAAGGCAATGAAGGAGGTAGGCCATTATTGCCCACATCGTACGCAGTAACAACTAACACTTGTCAATTTATTCAAAAGTCTTAATATACACGGTAATTAATGTTCTGATTGCCACTTTGATCCACAACTTCCCCAATTGCAGGTTCCCTCCATGGAATCCCTGACTTCTCCCCAGTTAATCCGGAATAGACCTTTTGCGTCGTATGCTGTTTTCCAATTCAATCATGAGCTGATTTCATTATTTATAACTCCATTTTCATTTGACTGTTGCTTGTGGTTCTGATGCCTGTTGTGCTTGTATATCTGTATGACATCCACGCGCTGTTTGCTTCCCAAAGATATCACTTACCTCCCTCAGCAGCACATACCCTTGCTTATTAGTGTATAAGTATGATATGAATTCGTCCATTTGGTTTTCTGAAATTTCAGATTATTTTTCGATAAACAGAAGCTGTGGAGGCCTCTCTGTTATCAAGCCACTCGATTACGAAGCCAATTCATCACACGTGCTTCTAGTACGTGCAACAGACGAACAATTCAACAAGGAGAGCACGCATACCCGAGTGAGAAGAGGTATCCATTTTAGTTTACCTCTATGGAAAGAGCGGTTTTCAGATGAGTGTTGAAAACTAGACGCAAAGTAATTACAATTTAGCCAATCAGAAACGAAACCCATTCAACAACCAACCAATCAGGGAACGAAACCCATTCAACAACCAACCAATCAGGAACGAAACCCATTCAACAACCAACCAATCAGGGAACGAAACCCATTCAACAACCAACCAATCAGTGAACGAAACTTAATCAACAACCAACCAATCAGGGAACGAAATATGACTTGTGTTTAGAGCGGTTTTCATATTGCGAATTACTCACGACAGCCATATGAAATTCGCTCTTCTCGTGATGCAAGAATTTCAAGTAAAGTTCATTTGCAATGGAAATTTTATTTTCCAGGTTTAGACTGTGATCGTCCAAAGTAGAAATACTAATTATTCAATGTATGAACAAAGTAATGATTCTTTCTATCGGATGACGTATTTCTCATAAACAATTGTCTAGTTTTTCTTGACAATACAAGGAAAGATAGTTGTTTATAATGCTTTGTTTTCCCAGCAAATGTTGCTAATTTCGATGAAGCGAAAGTCAGTATTCAAGTTACAGATGAAAATGATAATCAACCAGAGTTCACTCGGGATAGGTACTTCGGAGGTAATTATTCATTATGCCCTTTATTACTCTCCGTTAGCTTGTGCAGCAGCCATGATTATTTCGGTTTGTTTTCTAACACATTGAGATTGTTAACAGACAGGCTGAGAAAAATATTTTGGGGTGACTGTGTGTAGAATTAGTAATTTTTAGGGTACTTTTTGTCAAACACTCGCTTTAAGAAACGCCTCTTCCAATCACACCATCGCTATCGTGGATTTTCCATCCTAAGCTAACCCTTTTGTTAGGTCGACAGCGTGCGACTAAGTCTATAAATCTAGTCACCTGTATTTTTAGTCGCCATTTCGTTTCCTACTGGAGACCGAAAGGATTTAACATATTTAGGTTGAAAATGTTAGTGCATTGACGACCTGTGATTGCAAATTCCCGCATTGTTTTCATTGTAGATCCTTTTTAAATGATTTCTCTTTATACAAAACCATAGTTTATGTTATTGATTTTTCAGTTTTTGATTACGAAAAATACGATGGATCAGCCCTCATTTCAGTAAAGGTAAGAATACCGTTAATGAACGTTCAGTGTCTCTTATTAATCAGGGTCATTGAAAACCTGGAAAGTCATGGATTTTAGAAATGTCCTTTTCCAGGTCTGGAAAGTCCTTGAATTTTTACAAAAGCCCATCAAAGTCACTAAAAGTCATGGAAATATTTTCCTGAAGAAATATTGGATGTGTTTCTTGTAAAATTTTGAATTAAAGGATACCCATGTTGCTCTTATCATGCGTGAAAACCCGCATTTTTCATTATGAAAGGTCATTAAAGTTTTGAAAGACCGAAAACGTGGGAATCCTGTTGATTCCTCTCGATCATTTTAGGCAACAGACAGAGATAGCAGGGACAAGGACTCCATCATTTACCGAGTGTTAGACCAGAGCACGCCAGACGGCTTGCTACTTTATCCGTCTACTGGACAAGTGTCCGTAAATAGGGCCAGCATACACGTTAACTCAGACACCCTCGTGTATATTATGGACGTCACAGCAATGGATAATGGAGGACGCGCACCTTATAACAACGCTAGTAGACCTTGTGAAGTACTGGTAAGTGAGATGCGGAACTCAGGAGTTTGATGACGAGGAGGAAAGTAGCCTATGTTTGTAGCCGAACTAAACGGTGGTTACGCGATTCAGTATGCGAAGTAAAATATAGTTTTGCTTGCATGATACTACGTAAATTAGAGTGATGGTTCCATTAGCCGAAGCTTTTGCATTGGCATCACTCCTTACACGAAGAAAACATCGTGTTTAAAGACCCTGTTTCCGATGGGTGTCACAATGTTATGATTGGCTTGTTACGGTAATAATCTTTCAAAATAAGACCATTGGTTTGTTGCTCTATGAATTCGTATCACATAAATCAGTTTTAGACCAAAGGATGGATAAAAATTCCACGACATTTCAAAGGATTGAGTTCACTTCTTTTACCGTTACCTCATTAACGTAGAGTTTTATGGGCTACGAAACTTTTCGTCTCACCCATCGGTCACAGGGTCTCTGGGTAGCAATACTGTGTTGGGATTTGGGTGACTAAAGGCAACCGTGGAAGGCATAGAACTCGTAAACCCTTGTGTATCCTCTGCTAAGTGTGTTATGCTTTTCTGAACTTTTTAGATTTTTTATCTGAATGAGAATGATGCCGTGGAGGTAACTGTTGGAGTTCCTTTAGAGTTTGTCCAGGAGAAAAGAGAGGAAGTAAAAACGTAAGTATCATCTGCTTTATATTTATTATCCTCACTCAGGAAAAAGAGTGAGAAGGGTATGTGGCGTCGGAGCGATGCTATAGTAGGCATTATTGTACGACTGTGATGTCATTTTACCATCAAAATGACGTCAAAAGTGCACACACGCATTCGTATTACACGCCAAAAGCCGTATAACCCTGTAGCGAACAGGTTACGGACCGGTTTCGCACGCGCATTTGAATCGCTTCTCGATCGTGTGCCAGTCAAAGCATGCACGTTTTCTAGTGAATCTTAAAAAGATAAATTAATATTTTTGTTAGTCGTATGATAAATAACTCATTAGATGTTTATTCATGTTATGCTGGCGAGCAATTTACCCGTTGCTCGCATTTTTCCTCACCCCTGCGGAGCTCGTAAAATATCAGTCCGTGTTACATGAAAAAATAAAGAATATATAGTCAATCCCGCAGAGCGGAGATCACGATACACTCATTGCATCTGTTATGGAATTCCCATTTAACTGGTGGCCAATGCCGGAATTGATCCTAGTGATTCTGGATCTGTTTCCTAGATGATCAAGACGCTGTATCGCTACCGTTTTCCCAAAATCGACTTCCAGCGTTCGTACCATGCAGTACCAAAGCGCATTTGATCATGTCTGGGCGGCACTCAACTTTTGGCAAGTCTAATAGATCTATTTCGTGTAACTCCTTCAAGCAACCAAATGTCGATGTTATTTCCTTGCAGCATCCTCCAAAACATAACAGAGGGAACAGTTCTGATGTTAAGTCTCAAATCGTCACCGGAAAGTGAAAGGTAAGTATTTAAAATGCTTTGAAAATAGACCTAATGTTTTCCCATTTCAGAGCGCGTGGCATTCATTTGATTAATCTTTCTTTGTTTGGTATGCTTCCTTATTATATGGCAACGATAGTACGCGCGCTGATTGGCTGTTACGAGGTCTGTAAATCCCGGCATGACCTCTCAGAAATCCGTAATGACCTCGCAGTTCACGACTCGCAAAAATTCGAATCTCCTTCAAATAAAATTCAAAAAAAAAGATTTTCAGCGAAATTCACAACAAGAATACTTGACACAGTATTTGTCTCTGTAATACAAATCTTAAACATGTGAAAAGAGGAAAATAAAGGCCTGAATATCAGAAAGACCTGTTTACAAAAGGCAAAGCAGAGTCAAAAAGTTACTCTAAGCTATGAATTCGGGTCTCTATCCGGAGAAAATGAAAACTAGAGGGAGCCAATAGCAGCAAAAGGTAAAAGCTACATATAAAGTCAAATTTATTAGGAATTCAAGAAACGTGAGAGCTAAAAATAATACAGAAAGCGAGTTCAAACTTTGTGCTTACCGATAACTGATGTCGTTGATTTCTTTCTCCATCTCGTTGAGTAGAATTCATTTTTACTTGACATCCGCTTTTGCACAAAACCATTCCTCAATATACAGTCGGCTAAATAACCATTGCAGTTTTCTGTTATTATCAATGCTGTTGAATCCAGTTCTGGCTCCCTGTTTTAATATTGTAGATCTGAAAATGCGTTTCGAAGAACACGTTTTGCAGCTTTCCAGCTTTTGCGAAACTAAAGGTGTTTTTCTTGAAAGCGTTACAAGCTCAAATTTAAGTTTAAAATTGTTCAAGTGAAGCATGTTCGCGAAAATATCTGTAAAAGAATCGATTCCGAAGTATTTTGACATCCATACCAGTAGAGATTGATCACTTTTGAGCAAATGTGGCATGGTTTTCAAACACGGGTTTCTTGTCGAGCGAGTCGACGCGGGCGCGTGTTTTTTGAGTTACTTCGGCAGGAAAATGTACGAGGCGACTTCCGGTTCGTAAAAAGTTTGAGAAAAGTGCCATATAATAAACAACTTACTAACCTCTGCCGTTCGGTCATTACGGAAAATATCAAACCTCTGCTTTTGATATTTCCCGTAATGACCTCACCATCGGTTAGTAAGTAGTAAATATTCATATATCCTTCCGTGCATAGCAGAAAAGAAAGAAAGAATACTCATGGGAATGCCATGTGATCTGAAATGGGAAAGCATTACGCCCAACTGGAATGGTGACAGTACATTGCGATCAGTTTCCCTATTTCGAAACCTCTATAAAGCTTTACTTGTATTTCCACAGATCGACGCTGCTTACCATGTATGTTATAAAAAATAACTCAACCACTGTGTTAGGCCAGGATGACATGATCAGGTATGGTCTTACGGATGTTTCAGATCATCACAGTCCAAGATTAGACATGCATATGGCTCAGAGCCTGCATGTGAAAAGGAACCGGGATCTTGGAGTTGAAGTTCAATACCCGGCACCATTATCAACCTGTATCATCTGTTTTCTCTTCATCTCAATGGGAGGTGGGCTGTTACATCGTAGTGACGCCAAGCAAGAGCAGATCAGGTCTGCCATCTCTTCAACAGAACCAACCGGAGCTCACTGCGACGTTTGTGGAGCAATTCACTTAGTTTTTGGACTGTGCGCGTAAAGTGCCTCACTCAGCCAATTATTTGTAGTCAGCGCTAGGAGATTTCCCATGGCAATTGACCTCTTGAAATAGAATATCATAATCATTTTGTGTTCCCATGGAATTTACTATTCTTTATAGCATATTCAGCAACAAGAGACAAGATATCGAAGATCAATATGGGAAATGGCACTTTGAGATTCAATCCAAGACGTCAAGGATAGATACTAGGAAGAAGTCAAGCATGAGCCCTTCGCTTGCAGCCCTGTTTACAATAGCAGTGCTGATAGGATTTGGAGGAGTCATTGGAATTATCATCTTGTGCCGCTACATGAAGTATAGGTAAGGGTGCCTGCCTTATACTTGTTCACTCAAACGCGCGGGTTTGAATGGCAAGGTAAGAGATTAGGTAATAATCCTTTATTAAAATATTTGTTTCCTTAGAAGAATACGCAAGAATGAATTTGACCCGGAGAAGTTTGGAACTACATTCGACTTTGGGACGACGAGTAATGCAGTGGCTTGCTAGTAAGTTGCGTTGCTATAATTACTACTGTTACCAACTGTTCAATAGTGAAGATCCTTTAAACATAGACGCATTCTTATATGGTTATTCTTGCATGGCTAACTGAGTTAGTTCCTCAAACAATTGCCCGTTTGGCGATTTTGTCGGCAAAGGTGGAGTGTTATTTTCCCATTTGATAAACTAATTATCTCCTTCAAAGTGTTGCGCATATCTTTTTAACCACGTGGACGATTTTGACTTACTACCGAAATCCAGAGAAGCACCGGTGGCGCAGCGCGTAGAGCGCATGTATCTCACCTCCGTGCACGGTTCGATTCCCAGGCTGGGGCAGTTGGGAATTTTCTCTGCTGTTTCGAACCTTGTTTTCATCGTGAGTTGAAGTGTTATACGTCTTCCGGATGAGACAATAAACCAAGGTCCCGTCTCTCAGCCCACTACACTTGCGAGAACGCGAGGGACGTTACACAGCCACATTACTCACTACAGAATGATATATCAAATAACCACTCATGACTGTAAACTGCATTGTACAAATCGCATTCCACATCTAAGAATGAGACATGTGTACATCTGTAAACCGCATTTGCACATATCCATATGATAATATGATAATGCGTTATAAGTGCATACATTTACATTTTACATTTTACTCGTGATTACCATATGAAACGAGCTCTATATAACAGCATCTTGTTGTTTGTCCGTCATCCTAATGTATTAACCCATCTAATCTTCATGTTCCAGCTCTATTGACATCCCTACCATCGGAGCTTACATCGAATCCCACGCCTCTAGAACACCGTAAATATACTAACCTGTTAATATATTTTTACCTGACTAATGTACCATCACTATCTATTTTAACTCGTAAATATGCGAAGCATCGAAACGAGTTATGGTGATACATCAGTGACATCACTAACCTGGATTTTCAGCCTCTTTTTTCTCTACACGTTGCGGGAGAGAAAAAAGTGACTGAACGCCGACTTCCAAAAGCGTGTTCAGGAATTGCGTGATTCACATGGTCTTGGCAATGGATTCTGATTGGTCAATTTCTTAATGAGCTCAATGATATGTGGGCTACGATTAATCTGCCTTTGAGTGTTGTTCACTTGTCACCGAAACATTTTCATATTAGAGCATTACTTAGCCTCCTCCGCATGTGTCTCTGTTGTCAGCTCTGCGGGTTTCCTGTGGCGATGTCAATTTGAACAACTGCTGGGAGGGGGTGAGCGAAATTCAATGAGGAGGCTACATTACTATTAAAGTAAAAACATAATTCAACTAAAGAATATTAACGGATCTAAAATGATGATAAAACGTTGATGGTAAGATAACATACAGTAAAAAACCGCGTATAATTAACAATTAGACCTCGAGGCCGAATGTGCTATGATGAATAGACCATGAGGCCGAAGGCCGAATGGTCTATTGATATCATAGCACATGAGGACGAGAGGTCTAATTGTTTTAGTATAAACCAACCAGTTGGTCGGTTTTGGCAATGAATTCCGTTATTTTATGTTGAAAAAAAACAAGTTTTCTTGCAAAGAAAGGTGGTGGTTTTGCCAGGTACGGTCTATCACTTATAGACCATTAGTAGCTCAGCCAATCAGAATGCAGGATTTGTAATAGACCATTAGTTGGTTTATACTAAGAACCTGTTAGGCTAAGAATTTTATTTTTAATTTTATTTTAAGCCCCCTCCACATAAGAAACTATTAAGGCTAAAATTCTAAGTCAGGTTCTTATCAGTGGAGTTGCTGTAAGGTGTTTAGGTATAGAAACTGCTAAATTAAGATCATCATCTGATTACATTTAAGAGAAACTCTACAATACACTTTTTTTTTCTTTCAAGCTTACTGTAAGTACTCAAATAATTCCAATGTATTTGTAATATATTGAAATGAAATTCATATGAAAATTTAAGAACCTAATTTAAGAACCTTGGTAGCCTAAATTTGCTTTAAGTACCATTTATATAAGAACCTGTTTAGGTTAAATTAAAAAATCCAGGTTCTTATACGCGGGTTATTACTGTATCTAAAACAAATACGTAATCAACTCTCGTGAACAATCGAAATGAAAGTTACAATCTCATGTAGAACTTATGACCTGTGCTTTTACTATGCAGAAACAGATACACCATTACCAAGGGTAAAAAGCGCAAGAATGGGAAATCTGTTCGTGAAAACGTAAGACTTAAAGATAGAGCAGATTTCAGATGACCATCGTGAAAGTAAACGCAATTGTGCAATCACTAGCCAATCAGAAACAAGAGTAATTACAACTTGCTGCTGAATGGTTTCCCGCCCAGTCAATCAGGAGCCGAACCAATTGGCTAGTAATTCCTTGCTTGTAATTAGTTCGCAATTTGATTGGTTGATAGAAATAAGCAGCCAATGAGAAAGCAAACCAATTGCAAACACGACGGTCATCTGAAATCCGCTCTATAACGAGGCCACCATTTGGTCGCCAATGGCGAGTAGATTGAGGATTTGGTGAGCAATAATTTCAACCCAGTCGGCAAAATCTTTCAAAACTGTAGGTTAAAAAAATGTCCTTCTCAAAGTTAGCTATCAACAGCACTCTTCGGGATAAATGTTTCGTTTCAGGACTAACATTTTAAAAATATGGCGACCAGATTTCAATTTTGGCGACCAAACATCACTATTTGGTGACTAGAATTTTCTGTTTGGCGCCAATTCCACCTCTCGAAAAAAGTTAATGTTGGGCCCTGTATAAATACTTATAAATTAGGTCATTCCTCTGTCTTCCAGTGCAGGGCAATGACCTCAAAGCACTACCTCATTACCGATATAAAAGCTTCGGTTAAAAGTTTAAGCACGGATTTTTAGTAAATGAACTTAATCACCTTATTAATTAACTATGATAAGGTGTAAACTTTGAATAAAAGTAATTCAATTCATCTTGGTGAATCTTACGTTAAACTCATTTCCTTTCTAGGAAATGGAAAGCCTTAAACTCGAATATTTTGAGCAACATGATCTACAGAATGCGGCGCAAAGCAATCGAACAACTAAGAAATCAGTGCTTAAACCTGCAAGATCAGGACAGGATTCATTAGAGAAGATGACAAGTAGAAAGACAGCAGATGCCACAGCTAAATGTTCCCCTCGAGTTCGTTTTAACTTAGAAGAAGACTTGATACTAGAATCAGAAGATGACCTGAACGGCATGCAAGTTATTAGTAGAACATCTAATTTGCCAGATATACTTTCTACATCTGAGGAAATGTGGAAAGACGTGGCTGGACCTTCGGTGTCGAATCGTGAAGCGTTTGCTCCGTACTCGGTTTCGCGATTGCTTCCCGAGGACAACGACCTTTCTAGGTCCACAGATTCTTTAAACCTAATCGCGGGCTATTCAGGAGATGAATATAAAGAGGAAGCCGCTGCGTCCCATGGTCGCAACCACCGAGCTCAGGGTAGGTTGAAGTGTGGATTACCAACAGTGAACGAGGAGCCCGAAAAAGAGTCCAGTTTTTCAGGATCGAGTTTCTCAGAACCGAATTTCTCAGAACAGAGCTTCTTGGATTTGAATTCTTCGGAACAGAGCTTCCCCTACCTCCATACCGGGGAGCAGACAGACAGGTATTACTCTGTTCAGAATGTCTCAGAACTGTATTCATCGGAACTGAATATCTTTGAACAGAACTTCTCAGATGCAAATTCCTCGGATTCTGAGATGAGTGAAGTTGGTGGTGGAGAAGTGTGGCATTTAGGAGGTGTTAATCCGGATGAGGAACTGTACCCACCCTCGGACGATGAGGAGGTCACCATGTATGAGCTCCAAAAGGACTGTGAAGACAACGAGGACGGAAATGATGGCGATGATGATGATTCCAATATGATGCATCGCGGAAACGTTGGCGCCGATGATCATCATCATAGCGGCTCTTTTAGAATGATTGCTTACCGAGTTGTACCTGGTACCGGAGAAATTGACGTGTAATATCACGTTAAAAAAATCCAAAGCAATAGATGGGCACATCATCACGCGAATGCCACATAACTTTGGGATTCCATTTTTTAGTTAAAATCTGGCAACAGTACTAGAAAGAGCATATTGCAAATTTTGGGAGTGAAAACGTAAAATCTAGGGAAGACATAGTCCCCCTCGGGGGGGACCAATATTTTTTGGTCGGGGATGATCGTCGTATCTTCTAGGGGTTCAAATCACGATGGTTTGGTCTCTTTTAGTGGTGATCGTGATTTTCAATAAATTTTAGGGAGATTGGTATCTTTTAGGGCCGAGACTGAGAATTGTTTTTTCTTATGATGGTGCTTCTAAAAACCGTGTAAGAAAGAGAGATTATTCGATTCGAGGAGACGATAAATTAGAAACAAACATGGAAATTTCTTGATGGGTATCTTTCACCTTTTACCTCTGTCCTTCGCGCCTACTTGGTACATAAGACCTCATCTTCTAGGGTAATAATTTTTTTTGAGCCACGCCATGGCCCGCCATGTTTGGTATCTTTTAGGGGTGAAACTGAAAATTTCCGACGATCATCCCCGACAAAAAAATATTGGAGTCCCCCCCCCCCCCCCTGGACATAGCCACGAAGAGTAAACATGTTTTACAGACGTTGTATAGAATTTTACCTTGGTTGGCAAGCGTTTATTAACCAGAATATAATCAGAGCTATATATTCGATAGCTTTTAACCTACTGCTCTTAAACTTGGCGAATTCGCTAATTTTTGGATAGCCGGTTCGTATGCAAGGTGAAAATTTCATCGCTTTTTGAATATCTTTTCAATTTCTAAATAATGCCTCAAAACTTTCCAGTGGTAGTGATGGATTATCGCTAGCTTGCCCGCGTCGGAAGTTGAAAATTTTGTGACTTCACGATGCGCAAATAGCTTCGCCTACGCTCTGCGTACCTATGTTTAATCTATTGCCTCAAAACGTGACAGGGTCATAAATTCTTGGTAGTACTTTCCAATGGAAGTGATGGATTATCGCTAGCTTATCCACCTGCGAAGTAGAAGATTTTGTGACGTCACGTTGCGCCAACCTATACGCAATATTCTCCACAGCTATTAGTATTGGTGGAGAACCCGTGCTTTCAATTAACGCAATTATTTGAAGACTTGCTGCTTGTTTTATAGAGTAACTTCCAAATGAATGTAGTAAAACCAAACACATCTAGCCAGTTGTTAACGAGAGAACATACAAGCTGCTACTGAATGGCTTCCTCTCGTCAGCCAATCACAAGATAGGTGAAGCGATTCATGAGCGCGTGGCTGTTTTCTTTCTAAGCCCAGCCAATGAAAAACACATCACGCGATGAGCACGTGATTAATACATACACAGCTCGTCACACAGCTCCGTTTACTTAAAAATTTTGATTTGATAGGAATGACGGATCAATGAGAATGCAAAGTAAACGCAAATACAAATAGTTTTCGACACCCAGCTTCGTTTTCTTTTCTTCAAAGACAACGTCGTTCTTCAAAGGACGGCAGGTTTTCTTATGGAAATATATCTTTATTGTGGTGTATAAAAAAGAATGTATCAAAATAATTAAATTATAGTGGGCAATGATTTTTTTACAATAATATTCTAGTTATTTAATCTGATAAAACAGTTGTTAAAAACTATAAAATATTTATAACGCTTGCAATGCATTACGAAGTATTAATTACACTGACCTTGGAAATTGTGCCTCGTCTTTTTATGAATGACGATTCTTTTGTGTAATTATATACTAGTTATACATTTCGAAGTTTAAGATTGAATCTAACCTAGTTTTACAATTGTTTTGAGTGTCATACCATGGAAATTACCATGGCACCGCTTGCATTTCGTGAAAGAAATACGAGTGACAATTTGATTATTTTATACCATACAACAGAAAATACAGAAGGAACTAAGTGAATGCAATGTACGGTGAAACGTTGATTTGCGTAAAGCTGAATATTATACAACAGGGTTCTGCTTCTTGACTGACCGTATTCTCTATGGTATGGAATAAAAAAGACATACTAAGCCAGTTAGAGATTAATTGAATTACAGAAAATATAAGAACACGGCCAATCAACCAATATAAACGCGCGCACGACTTTCTCATTCTTGTGTGACTCGCGCGCTGTTGACTGAACCCTTATCGGTATGTGTGCATTGGCCGTATTTATACTACGAGACGGCTAAGCCGTCCAGACGGCTTCAGCATGTTTCGTTAAGGACGTCTAGTGCGTTTAGGACGACTGTAGCAAAGCGTATATAGTTCTCCTTGAAAAGTGAATTCTGGAAAAAAAGTCGAGTTTTGAAATAGGCCTGCGCAATTTGCGGTAAGGTGATTTAGTCGTCTCGTCTTTATACTAGACGGCTAGGCCGTCCGGCAAGATAAGGTCGTCTATAAGGGCGTCGGTTGGATGCCCTTAATTTCAGACGGCTAAGCCGTCTTCCATATTTCTCGAATTCTGAGGCGGGCTAAGGCCGTCTAGACGACTTGGCTGTCTCTAGTATAAATACGGCCATTGTTCCAAAGTGGCTATCTAATGTATCCTCCGTGTGCTGGAAATATCCCACGGAAAAACTTCATGCCGCCCTGTGCACCGTAGCTACTAAAAGGAACGCGTTCAGTGGTCACGTAGCCAAGCAGCTCTGTGTAGGGCTACCCTACACAGATATACTATGTTCATTCGTGACTGTTTACATGGAGGCTGGGGACCGCACCTTGTGCGTCTACATGGGACATAGTCACGCTATTTCCGGGCAACCCATCTCAGCCGATGAATCAAGCCACTATACAATAAGACACTATAGTTCGGTGGTCTTATTATCGTCAATATTTTCCACGTTAAACGCAAAGAAAGGGTCGTGCAATAGTGCGTCTCTGTAGCTTTGAGGCTCTAATATCTGTCGCGGACCATCTGCCGGATAATTTGTCGAATCTTCTTCCCCTTTAGGGCTAAAAAGTTTATAATCAAGATGATTATTTCCGTACTCATACGGTGCTATATAGGAGCGCTCCGTTGCGGTTTCGTCCACATCAACATCGTCATAATCATTCGATTCTTCGTCGTCCGAATTCGGGACAGGCGGAGGTGGTGTTGTCGGAGGAGGGGGAAAAATGTTCCGAAGTTCGGGATCTCGCCTGCTTCGGTGGACCCGAATCTTTCCGACTCGTCGTCCGAATCGGAGGTGTCTCGTTGGTAGGCGTGATTTGTGAAGTTTATCACGTTCTCGTCAGTCGTGCTATGTTCGGAACCATTCGATGATGCGTCGTCGTCCATATGAACAATCACCTCTTGGGCTTCCTGTGGTTTCCGATGAAACATTATTTATCAGTTCTTTGCGCATGACACATTGTGTGCAGTGTTAAGGACTGCATAATAATAAATAATTTCTTGGGCCTCCTGTGGTTTCCGATGGAAAATTATTTATCAGTTCACACTGCGCATGACACATTGGGTGCAGTGTTGAGGACTGCATAATAATAAATAATTTCATACAAAAATAATGCGAATAATGCGCTGTCCTCTTTTACCAGAAAATTTGATTCAAGGAGTTTTAAGCCTCGATACATTTATTTTTTACACATAGTTCATAATTCCTTTAACATGTCTCGGTGTGTTAAATTTTCTCTGAACGTAATATACGTAAATGTACATATTGAATTTGGCAATTATATAAAGTTCGTACTAAAAGTTTATACTGATTTATCAAATTTAAATTTAAATTTAAATTCTTCAATAAATAAGTTTAGAAAACTATTTCTTTGTATAAATATTGTATCTTTTAAAATATTTACAACATTCCTTTAGGAAAGCTTGTTTAAATTATTTACACACGTAAACAAGATCAGACTGCAAGTAATTTAAAGGCCCATCACCAACCGGGAGCCTTTGCGCCCCGTTTTCTTTTTTTTTTCAAATTGATCCATTGTTTTTCGGGTGCTCTGATTGGCTAAGAGTCCGCAAAGGCTCTCGGTTGGTGATGGGCCTTTAAGGCAGTGGTCGCACTTAGCAGTTTTGACGTTTACCAAATAATGTCCCAGCGACAATGTTCCGTAAGAAATTTTAGGCAAAAGTGTTTTGCTCCAATGATTGTGGTTGCCCTTGTACTTCGGGTGACGTACTGACGGGTGTTTGTTTGATTAACAGCGATTTCAACGACAGCGCCTTTGTGTTTTGGTTAAGCTGGCAAAGATTTAGTTCGCTGGCAAACGGTTACGACGACGGCAACGAGGACGACGACATTTCACTGAACTTCGTCTACTCGTTCATATTTCTCAATATGCAATAACAGTTTGGAATCCACCGTTGCATTTCAACTTTGATACCAACAAATTGACACCCAACTGCAATCATGTCACACAACATTTTGACAAAATCAGTAGCCGCACTCGCGTTCTAGTCAGAACGTAAAACGAAGCAGTTTCACGTCCTAGTTTTGAAGAAAACGGTTGAAATGCATTTCGTTTCATACATTTGCACGTGCGCGCTTTGTGCTCTGTAATCAAGTGCATCGTTCTCTGCCGTTGTCGTCCTCGTTGACGTCGTAGCAGCGTAAGGTCTCCAATTTTAAACTGTTCTGGGAAATTCTGACCACAAAGTCAGAAGAGTTTGCTAAGTGCGAACCCTGCCTCAACAACCCTTTACATCCACCTTAGTTTGTCTTTAACAAAAATCTAATTTACAAGTTTAGCCGTTTCTCAGAATCGTGTATTCCATTCTTGCATGTTATCTTCTATTATGGTTATATTAGTAATTCCATATTTGCAATCTGTGACCTGTTACATGGGTACAAATTAAACAAGGATTAGTAGGGTTTTATCACCTTTAAGACACCTGCAAGTTTAAATGCGTTATATATTATATTTTAAGGCATATCTTTAAAAAGATATTAGGAGTGGAATTCTTCATTTACCGAATTCGGTCGAACTATCGCACTACATTCCCTAAGTCAGCCGATGGAAATGGATGTTTTCTTTGACTCGATATTTTGCTAGGCTGACAAAATGGCGGCTGCCTGAGGCTCAATTTTGTTTACTTGTATTTACTTGTAGATTACGCGTTAAAACAACCTGAACATATTATGTGATGAGATAAAAGGTACGTCACTGTCGAAATTATCTTAGTATTGTTAATGGTAGCTCCGGTCCGACTGTTGTGTACCAGAGATGCGAAACTGTCATGGCCTAGAATACCGTCCTATTTTAGCATCAAGAAATCCGACATGATAGTGGAAAAATAGTTTTTATAATTTGACTGCGAGAATATGAGTTAAAATTAGTTTCATGCCAGCGACAACGGGCTTCGTGCGAGCTTTGAATAGCTGAATTTCGCCCCCAAATGAGACCCGTAGATCATAGATCATTTCCACAAAGGGGTAGCACAACAGTCCATGATCGCTACGACTAGACAGGCGATCTTTAACTGGCGGCAGTCGCAAAAACTCTGAACCACTTCCCGTTGAGGACTCCTGGTGGGTAGCCCTGTAGATTCGTGCAGGGTACCCTGTTACAAGGGTAGAAACCCTAAACGGGTATTCTGAAATGTGGTAAGCTAGAAGCTGAGGATGGTACCGAAATCACCGGTATTCGTCGGTGGATGGGAGCTCCAAAGGGTCCTCAACTGTGGCGTGGTTTCTATGGCAACTGCCCTACCGTTTGATCACAGAAATCAGATTGAATCAGTTCCTACCTGAGCTGGATCTGGTCTCTCTCCTGCGCTTGTACCCACAGGATCGATACTGTGAGGAAAAAAGAAAAACATTCTAATGTATTGTTCTTTGTCAGTGCCGTAGCTAGCGGAGGAGCAGAGGGGGCAGTTGCCCGAATTTTTTTAGTGTCAACATGTGGGGAAAAACCTGCTTGCCCCCCCCCCCCCCAACAAAAACAAAGGATGAACAAGGTTGTCCCCCAGACAAATAATTCGGGCTACGGCCCTTCTGACTTACTATAATGGTTTATCGTTGAATGTCACCCTAGACTGTTTTCGTGGAAGTACTTCATCTCGTCTTTTTCTGGAACAAAGAGATAATCAAAGGAATGTGTTAGCCCTGCAAACGCGAATAAAGTATAGCACGAGGACTTTGAATGTCTACGTTCCTCAGAGAATATCCCCCGCCTGAAACTCATCCTATAAAGCATTCTTCATTTTGAGGTTGATCACCAGATGGCAAAGAGATGAGCGCTGTTCTGTTTATGTCCAGTGATGTTAGGAATCACCCTAGAAAATGACATTATCCGACTGGGGAAACGGGTCAGGATTTGGACTCTGGCAAATGCGACAGGTCCCTAGAGGATGGTCAATCATGGGCATGTATCACCTATGGAGTTACGCCCTACCAAGTATATATATTGCAGAACCCGAAATTGTAAACAGCACAGGGAAACGACAAATAAGACTTTATTTGTGGAAAGTACACGGGACGTGATCCAGTAATGGCGGGAAAAAAGCACGACAGTGAGCGACCAGGCACGTGAGCGTTACGGCGCGGGCCTGACATCTAACACGCTGACACAGGCAACCCAATAGCCTTTTGGCACAGGCGACCGGGTGTTTTTTTCTGGTGACTAACTTCTCGGCGACTTTATTTGATGGAGCAAGCTCTATAGGACAAATACTCTTTAGACCAAATTTTTCAACTTGGCGAACACTTTTTATCATGGTTAGGAGACGACTAACAACTGGATAAAGTAGTTATTTTCGGATCCTCTATCACGTATGGTATGTTGTTTAAATAGGCCTTGTCAGCCACTCCTTTGTGTTTGTTTTCAGTCAATATCAGACAACGAATTACGTGTAGAAATCTTGAAATAGCCTTCTAAAAACAAAGTTTTAATATTCATTTATCGAATTCAATCGCAAATATTGCACTTCATTCCCTAAATCAGCCGATGGAAATGGATGCTTTCTCTGTCTCGATATGTTGCTAGGCTGACAAAATGGAGGTTGACAGAGGCTCTTTAAATGCCTGCAAAGAAACTTACTTCCAGAGTATGAATATCATTACGATGCCTCCAACGCCAATGAGAACAGAAAGACAAATGAGTGCTCCCACCATCGCCGGCATGTCTCCATCGTCTTCGGTGAGGGCTGCAGTGCTAGGCACGTCTGCTCCTTGGTTTATGAATTTCCATTTTGTGTATTTGCTCTCGTTCCGGTTTGCAAGCAAAGCTCTGCGGGATGAATTGAGTATTCAACAATGGCGTTTAGACGAAGTAGAATAAAATCCTGTAAAAATACGTAACCAATGGAGGCTATACCTACAATCTTAGACAAAAAGTGTGGACACTTTTTAAAGCAAACGTGCAGATCAATGTTTTTGCACATGTGCTTGTCATGTGCCTCTCTCGCCACGCCCCTGCTTCAATGTTGGTTTGATGGGCAAAGCAGGGAACTATTGCTACTACCACATTGATTTAGGGATAATATATAGTGGATGCTGTATCGACTGCTAAACGTCATATCTCGCGGTATTCGATGAATTTCAACAAAAAGGGCATCTTGTGCGTCAATATAATTGTCCAAGATTGTAAAGAATTCGTGGACAATGGCTCCAAGGTCGAGGATCTCCCTTACAGACCCTGTCCGATGGGTGTAGCAGTGTTATGATCTGTTTTGTTGAGTTGATCTAATACGGTAATTAAGAAACTTTATAAAAAATTTTTAGTCTGACCTAAAATACGGACATTACATGTATTAGGTAGAGTAACCTCTTACTCGTTTAGTTGCTCATAAGACATTTCAGCAAGGTTCTTCACACCATTCACTGTTATTACAGATCTGAAAAGGAATGATTTAAGATATGTTATATTTCATGAATGGAGGTAAAATAGGAGTGTGGAAAAGGTAACGCAAAGTAAATGCACTTTGCCAATCAGAAACGAAACCCATTCAACAACCAGCCAAACGTAACAAAGAAAGAACGGACGGTGAGTCGTGGCCAAAGAAGACAAGAAACAACGTGTGTTTGTTTTTTCATCGCATTTCATTGGCTGAGTAAACAAAGACCTTAGAGTTCTACCAATAGGACCAATAGGATCCGCTCTATCTATAAATGTTGCACTTACTGGTTCGTATTGTGTGTTCGTACGGACTTGATAATAATCACAGCTCCTCCACTCAACTCACTTAGATCACTACAAGCAAAATGTATTCCAAATATTGGTAAATATATTGAAAAATTAATGTGTTACATAAATTCGTATTTTTATCTAACACAAACTGGCTCTCTTTTAAAACAATGTACTCGTTAATGAATTGTCCGTGTTAAAATAGAGATGTAATTGGATTCAAGGTATCCAATTATTAACGGCAAATAATTTTAATTGACTAACATTTGTTAGTTTTCTTCTTTTGATACCTACTTGTTGAATTCCTGGTAGTTTTGTAGAATGTAGTGTTGTGTGAGCTCTGAGTGTAGTACAACGCTATAAGATTGCCTCAACAGGAAGATCTAAATACCAACACAAATAAGAATATCATTATTATTATTATTGCAGAAATGTGTACCTATTTCCGTAATGACTTCGTTAGAATTTGTCATGAAATCAAAAACTCCAAAACAAGTACAGCCGGATTCCTGAAACGTCCCTGCTGTCCTGCAGGATTACCCACCCTGGAGTTGCAAGTGTCCTCAATGGGACCAGGGGAGGGGTGTGCATTTTGTTTTGTTACTACCCATGTGGCAGCAAACGCAGGACTGGCAACACAAAAGTCATACAGATCTCGATTCCCGAAATCCGATTCTTTAATACTATCAAGTAACTAGTCATTCACCTTTTTGTATCAGTAGGCTTAAACCGTATTTCGAGGTAATTACGTTAGTTTCAAAAAATCTTTAAATAGTATCTTACCGTCACTTGAGCATTGGGTTGGGATAGTTTGGGCGGACTACCCTTGTCAGTGGCCCGAACGGAGAACGAGTATGACTGCCCTTCTTCCCTATCTAAGAAGGTGTTAGCTGTGTTGATGTCTCCCGTGGAGGACTCGATGTAGAACAAGCCTTGTGTTCCACTAGATGCGATGTTATAAACGATCTCACCATTGGTCCCACTGTCTGCGTCAGTTGCCTGAAGATCATTGTCAAACCATGCAAAAGAAATTAACTTTTTTGTCAGAGATCGAATGGGAGATCGTTTTACTTGGCAGCCTGGCATGGCAGCACTTCTTTTGAGTTGAGTAGGTAAAATACAACCTCGATTAAGTACTTGCCTTCACAGCCAGGACTTCGAAGTTGTCAGTAGTGACCTTGTGCACCCCTGCAAAAAAATTAAAAGCATATGATTGTTGTTGAGAAAACACATCCGTGTATAAGTCAACCTACTTATATATCACATTAAACCAAAGAAATCACGAAAATCAAGGGAAGACAAGTATTGTTTCTATCGTGTTCCCCTTACCACCAATATAAGAAGACGCGGAAAATTGTGGCCTGTGACTGTTCGTGCTTGTCATAATCACGTTTATTTCCACGACACCTCGCACCGACAGGGATGGGGCTCCGCTATCAGTTGCGTTCACGATCAGCTAAAAACATGAAAAATAAAATATATCCCAACATTATTAAAGAGTCTGTGTCAGCCGCCATTTTGTGAACATTGCAACATATTAAGTCGGAGAAAGCATCCATTTCCATCGGCTGATTTAGACAGTATAGAGCAAATCTGAAACTTTATTATTAGATGTTTATTAAGAGATTTGTACAGTCGTAATTCGTCTTCTAATATCGAACGAAAACAATAACAAAGGGGTAGCTGACACGGGCCTGCAATGAATTGAGCTGTTACACCATTGACGCAGAATAGATCTCATTAGGGAGATATAGTCAATGAAGATGTGGTGTAGAGGGCATGTTATTGGCCTGTAGCTTCCGACAGG
Organism: Scolanthus callimorphus; assembly: GCA_033964015.1. NCBI lineage: Eukaryota > Metazoa > Cnidaria > Anthozoa > Actiniaria > Edwardsiidae > Scolanthus > Scolanthus callimorphus. Next base: position 610,581 of record JAWWUD010000024.1, on the reverse strand, counting down.
CATGTTCGTCAGCCGACACGCCTCGACACGGCGTCTTGTTTCTAAGCCAGTTTCAGACGTCGAACTTTTGCCGCGTCGAATCTAATTGTTCGAAATTTCATTTGCAGCTTCTAGGACACTTTGTCTAGTGCAAAAGGTAAATCTAGATGAGTCATATCAGAACAAAAATGAATGTAAAGTTTGTTTTCCTTCTTGGTTCTTCCTTTTGTTGTGAAAAGGAGCAAACCAGTCGGCTGAATTGGATTCGACGCGGCAAAAGATCAACGTTTGAAACAGGTATTGGGTCTCTAAGTGCGAACCCTTTTCCTGCGAGCTGTGCACTGTACTCACAGTATATCGACGCCTTAGATTGTAGCTTAGCGTTCCATATGTAGATATGAGACCATTGTCGTTGTTTATAGTAAAGTCCTCATGTCCACCACTCTCGATAGCATATATAAGTCGAGCATTTGAACCAATGTCGGCATCACTGGCGGTGATAGTGGTCACAGAAGTACCACTCCCTGCTGCCTGAAATAGAAAGAGAAAAGCGTTTGAAAGTTTATCTTTATTTTGTTTATGAATCAGTAATGATAGAGCTTCCTTTCCGCATTAAAAATGGAAGAAGTGATGCATGGAGGAATTTTTGCACCCATTCGAAAGGTTGGCACCCTAATTAAAAAAAAAGAATCGTTAAATAACATCTCTCGTGATTTGGATAAAAGATAGTCTAGGGAGATGTCGGAAATCGAGAGACAAACAATAAAGACCAGAGATAGATCATCAATTAAGAGTATCAAATAATGGAATTGTGGAAAACACTCGATGAAAATGGAGAAAATATGGAGAATGTGATAAAAGTAACTCTTTAATTCTACTATTCTCACTGGTCCAATTAGTGTGAATATAAGGAATGCTCTCATTAGCATATTGGCCATTTGCTTTTTCATCTCGGGAGTAAGGGCGCCTCTACCGTCCGGCTAACCCTTTGGCATGTGTTCGTCTCTTTGTGCTTACGATCCCTGGCGACGCCTTTTTCGATTTTCCCACCCACCCTCAGCTTCGTCTTTCGCGCAATCTTTAGGCTCGCCAGGTCTCCTTCCCATAACCTATATTGGGAGTACAATGGGACCAGTGATAATGTACTACTACCAACACTCCAAAAGCACTTACTTCTGATACGGAAGCCGTAACGACCGCTGGCTGCATGACGGGCGCATTGTCATTGACGTCATCCACGTTTATATTGACTGTAGTTGTGGAGTTGAGCGAGGGTATCCCATCATCCTTCACTCGTATCGTCAACACGTAATGTTCGGTGTTTTCACGATCAAGTGACCTTGATAAGAAGATCGCACCAGTTTGGTTGTTGATTGCAAATGTGCCTAAAATACAAGGAAGTGCTGTTAACATGAACAACTAGTCCTGTCAATAAACTCGCATCAAAATTAATCATTTACTAGGTGACTGTTCGTAAATGTGGGCTGTTAAATGTATATATTCTATTTTCGAAATATTTAAAGCCATATATTCAAAGCTGCTCGTACTCTCGACGTATGGATTAGCCCTTGTATATTGCATATCGGTCATGCCATCGTCATCACCGAATTGCCCCCTGGCGCATCACTGGCCTTAGGGCACTCCTAGTGGGGATTAAGCCTGCCATCCACCATTCCATTAACGCTGTTTTGCCCATCATTGATTTCCTCGCTTGGATTGTGTCAGCACCCAGGATCTCTTCAATTTTGGCCCATGTGTTCTTCGGTGTTTAGACATCAAAAGTGCCGCGGCACTTTTCACAGTCATACGAAATCTGCTCTATGGAGGTTGGAGAACAGTGCATTACAAAAACAAGTACTTTTTGATGCGGCACAACTTTGTCGCGGCATTTTCCACAATCACAGGAAATCTGCTCTATGTGCCCTAAATACTTCATCGAACACTCACCATCCATGTTGCCACTGACGATTTCATACGTCAAGGTACTGTTATTTCCTGCGTCGTCATCCTGGCCCGAGGCAGTAAGTAAAGTGTCCCCGATGTTTTTGTTTTCTCTTACAGTAAGGTTGAAAGGATGAACTCCTAGGAAGTTTGGTATGTTATCGTTGATGTCAAGGACATTGACAATAATCTGTCGACAAGACAAAATGACCAACTGTCCCATGAGCAAAGGAAGGAAAGGGAAAAAAAGGTGATACGAGAATAATTTGATATATATATTCAGTTGTTTATTCATCTGTTTCTCATCTCGGATATTTTATTGCATGATTAGGCTATACTTTGCTTGTAAAGAATGGAAACAGAGAGAGCTCTCTTCTTTGCTGTAAGCATGTTTTCAAAGTTTGGAAAGGAGTTTCTAGTATAGTTGTTTTATCCTGACAGACGTACAGTGGCCAGGTCTTTTTGTTTTGTACTTTATGCCCCATACTTCCAGCTTACAAGGCGTCAACGGTCCATAATTATATCATATGATGTCAATAAACAACACACATTGATAACAAAGTGATCACCATTATTAATAATGAACTCATCCTACCGTCGCCATTCCAACGAGTGCTCCATTCTTCATTAGAGACACTAAGACCAAATGCTGGGCCTTCGCTTCCCTGTCCAGTGGTTGTCCAACTTTAAGTGTACTTGTAGCATCGTCGATCACAAACTGGGAGCCGTAGTTTCCGAGTAACGAAAGTGTAGCACCACTTACGTTGAAGTAAGACTCTATAAGCTGAAACACCAATGTGAGATTACATGGAGTTGTTGGCAGCTTGAGCATCTAAATTGTAAGACCATTACACCTTGGGGGATGTGGCTTATCTGCAATTTCCATCCATTGAGCATTTAGTGTGATATTTTAGATTGGGCTCGGTTATATTACTGAGCTGGCGGCGAGAGATTGTAAAAAGAATGTATGGGTGTTGTGGCGTGGTGTGAATGTATGGGTATTTGTCTAGCTACTCTACAAGAGTCTCCAAGCTTCACATGCTTTCTGAGGTGTTGGGGGGGTTCCTTGTATTGCTGTGCTTGTCCGCAAACGAGCAAAGCTTGGAGACTCGGGTAACAAAACTTGTACCGTCTAGCTGCCATACCTGTAAATTATAGACCTCAATGTTCGCTTCTCCCTCCACTATTGACACGATGTAGGTTAGGTTTGGCTTTGGTCCGACTGTCACCTTAACAAGGGCAAATCCTGGTGGGTGTTTTGTGCTTGTGGCCTGGAAAATGTTACGAGAAAGGGGCGGTTAGGGGCGATTTCCCACTGCTGGTGTGATCCTGTCATTGACTTCTTCTTCTTCTCTTGGTCAATCTACGTGTTTCGACATTTTATGTAGTAGGTAGGTGTTAGTTGAAAATTAGTCGCCCGAGAGGTCGTGTACGGCGAATAGTCACCGGTTACTATTTACTGATATTCACGGTGCCTCAAGCAACTATTTCTTTTAGTATCATCTCTAGTGAATCTATTCAACGTTCCACACTGTAATTTTGAGAGAGCTGATTCAGACCTAAAAAAGGGGCCGTTTCGCTGCCTCAAAAATGGAACTCATTTTTGGGTCTGTTTTAGACCCTTATAGATAGTACCAAAACAGAACCATTCTATAGAACCGTTTCAGTCCTTTCCGGGAGGCCGAATTAGTTCCAACAGAGGCCTGATTCAGTATTCACATAGAGCCAAAATAGTATCCAGGTTGGTGCTATTACGATACCCAAAAGTGGTGCTAAATCAGACCTTTAAACTGGTACTGTTTTGATGCCTCAAAAATGGAACTCATTTTTGGGTCTGTTTTAGACCCTTATAGATAGTACCAAAACAGAACCATTCTATAGAACCGTTTCAGTCCTTTCCGGGAGGCCAACTTAGTTCCAACAGAGGCCTGATTCAGTATTCACATAGAGCCAAAATAGTATCCAGGTTGGTGCTATTACGATACCCAAAAGTGGTGCTAAATCAGACCTTTAAACTGGTACTGTTTCGATGCCTCAAAAATGGAACCTATTATTTGGTCCGTTTTAGATCCTTGGATGTGGTACTGATTTGGACCTACTAGCAATGACCATTTTATTGCAAAAGTACTGACTCCAAAATAAGGTCTGATACAGTACTCACAGAATAGCTAAATAGCCTTCCAGTTAGGACTGTTTCAGACCCCTACCAGAGGAGATTGTTTAGCAATGAAAACTGCAGTCAATTTATTCGAATTATTAATTTAATACAATCAAATTTATACAATATCTGTATGCACACTATAATAATCTACACATTGAACATCTATAGGGAAATGGTTGCTTAAAACGTCCATTTCAGGATTGAATACTGACATATTTTCTAAATATGCATCGAAACAGTACCAGTTTAAAGGTCTGATTTGGCTTCCTGCGCAGAACCACCGTGGACTTGTGTAGTTTAGAAACTCGCCGCACACTCTACCTGGCGATAGTGCGCCCAGCGTTAGGTTATGCAACACAGGTCTGGAGCCCACAGTCAGTTAGGTTAATAGAAAAAGTTGAAAGAGTTCAGAGAAGAGCCACTAAGTTCATCTTAGATTTACCGTTCTTATGCACAGAAACCTATAAAGATCGCCTTCTCGCCGCTAGCCTGTTGCCTTTGTGCTATTGGCACGAGTTCCTTGACCTGGTCTTTTTCTATAAAGCCATCAATTGCCTTGTTAGCATTTCACCTGAAGTTTTACCTTCCCGTATCAAACCAATTAGAACAACTAGATCCACTGCCAACCCAAATGCTATCAGTTTCCGCCCTCGCAAGTGCAGAACAACGTCCTTCCAGAATTCTTTTTTTGTCCGCGTTTCACGCACTTGGAACACTCTGCCAGTACAATACAGACTCGAGAGCTTATCTCTCAACCAGTTTAGATCTTTACTTCTTGAGTACTACAGGAGGGCGTTGGTACAATCCTACAGCCCCGATGATCCGAGGTCATTTAAGACTATCTGTGTTAAATGTCATGTACCTCGCCTCCTGGACACGCCCATCTCTTGTTGTTTCTAGTCATTTTAAATGTTACATGTTGTATTAACGTTTTTCGTAGTTTTATCCAAGGGCCCACAGTAATTGGCTTTGCTGTTGTGGTGTCCCTGTCTACATGTCGTGTCAATTTTTAGTCTTGTTTTTCTCCTCGCACGTTATTTTTTTTTCCTTTCCTGTATCATTTTGTAGACGAAGCATAATAAATAAATAAATAAATAAAAGAACTCAGAACTTTGGGTTTCTTTTAAAAAAATGTTTTAAATAGATGTTGTATACACTATAGGCTGTTACCATGCAAAATTGATTAATAATATTTAATAGTTATCAGAAAATGAAATCCAGCATTCAATTCTATGCACCTGTATTACTAAAATTTCAAAGTTTTGTGAAGATTGCTAGAAAACTGAGTGAGATGTGAATTTTCAAAACTTCGTATTCTGGCTTAATTTTTTGCAAGAAATGTATGGGAAAATACATTGAAATGAGGGTTGGACGGGCATCAATGCCATTCCAGCCTCAATTTGACGTATACACTTCTTTGTAAGAAGTAAGCCAGAATACGAAGTTTTGAAAATTCCTATCTCAGCCAGTTTTCAAACAATTCTTTTCAAACTTTGCAATTTTACTAATACAGATGTGTAGAATTGCAAACTGGATTTCATTTTCTGATAACTATTGAATATTATTAATCAATTTTGCATGATAACGGCAAATAGTAAAAACAAGATACATTAACACTAACTTTACAAAATACCAAATCACAGGTTGAAAAACCGGCTAGAGTTTATGTTTGCGGTGCAGCTTGTATTCTGTAAGAAATAAGACAGACAAATAATGTCTACACAATAAGAAATATTGTTGCTGTTGTCACTGTAACTGCAAGCAAATCTTTGTTGTCATTTTTTAGCAAGCAATTCATGTTTTACATGAGATACCAAAACATACCCACCAACCCCAAAAGCTCCAAAACCTGGAGATTGTGTTTCAAATGCAACAACTTTATGTGAAAATCCTGAAAAATGTACCCAGGAGATATACAGTAAAGATATACAGTAAATGTATGCCAAAATACAAGGATTTGTACTCAAAATGCACATACCTCAGCCAAAAAGTGCCTGATTAGTTTTCTGAGAAGGCTTATGAAATCCTAGGGAAAAAACATGATACCAAAACACACACCCTTACACTAAAAATGTCTGTACCTTAGCCAAAAAGTGCCTGATTAGTTTTCTGAGAAGGCTTAATTGTATGAAATCCTAAGGAAAATTTAATTAGCACAATAAATGGAGAGCAATGCATGTTTTACATGAGATACCAAAACACAAGGATTTGCACTCAAAATGCACATACCTCAGCCAAAAAGTGCCTGATTAGTTTTCTGAGAAGGCTTAATTGTATGAAATCCTAAGGAAAATTTAATTAGCACAATAAATGGCGAGCAATGCATGTTTTACATGAGATACCAAAACACAAGGATTTGCACTCAAAATGCACATACCTCAGCCAAAAAGTGCCTGATTAGTTTTCTGAGAAGGCTTAATTGTATGAAATCCTAAGGAAAATTTAATTAGCACAATAAATGGCGAGCAATGCATGTTTTACATGAGATACCAAAACACAAGGATTTGCACTCAAAATGCACATACCTCAGCCAAAAAGTGCCTGATTAGTTTTCTGAGAAGGCTTAATTGTATGAAATCCTAAGGAAAATTTAATTAGCATAATAAATGGCGAGCAATGCATGTTTTACATGAGATACCAAAACACAAGGATTTGCACTCAAAATGCACATACCTCAGCCAAAAAGTGCCTGATTAGTTTTCTGAGAAGGCTTATGGAATCCTAGGGAAAATTTTATTACCAAAATATATGGCAAGCAATGCATGTTTTACATGAGAAACCAAAAACACAGCCTTACACAAAAAATGCCCGTACCTGAGCCAAAAAGTGGCTGATTATAGTTTTCTGAGAAGGCTTACGAAATCCCAGGGAAAATTTACTTAGCACAATGAATGGCGAGCAGTGCATGTTTTACATGAGATACCAAAATACAAGGATTTGCACTCAAAATGCACATACCTCAGCCAAAAAGTGCTTGATTAGTTTTCTGAGAAGGCTTATGAAATCCCAGGGAAAATTTAATGACCAAAAAATATGGCACGCAATGCATGTTTTACATGAGATACCAAAACACACAGCCTAACACTAAAAATGCCCGTACCTGAGCCAAAAAGTGCCTGATTATGGTTTTCTGAGAAGGCTTACAAAATCCCAGGGAAAATTTACTTAGCACAATAAATGGCGAGCAGTGCATGTTTTGCATGAGATACCAAAACACAAGGATTTGCACTCAAAATGCACATACCTCAGCCAAAATTGAAAAAGTGCCTGATTAGTTTTCTGAGAAGGATTATGAAATCCCAGGGAAAATTTAATTCAGCACCATAAATGGCGAGCAATGCATGTTTTACATGAGATACTAAAACACAAGAATTTGCACCAATTGTACATACCTCAGTCAAATACCTCAGTGCCTGATGAAGGCTTATGAAATCCTAGGGAAAATATAAAATCACAATGACTGGTAAGGTAAGCACCTTATGTTTTACAAGAGATACAAGACACAAGGATTTGCACCTTAAAATTTAAGTTAAATGCATTCTTAATTATATCCCTACAATAACTTAACTTAACTTACATTTTCAATTCAAAATTGAGTCAGATTCGATTGAACAGGAGAAGTTCGAAAGTGCAAGTCAATTCAGCATTATGTATGGCAGTTTGCCGACTAAAAGGTTCTTTTGATTTGATTTAATAGCCAAAGACAATGCTATAAAGTAACAGAGTCAGAGAGAGAGGACTTAAGTTACTTTACCATATGTCCATGGTTTTCTCGCTTAACTAGCTGCCTCTCGAGTTCGACTTCACTTCTCTAGTTCTATTTCCTTCGCTGAGGCCTTCAGACACCTGAAAAGGGAAGAACGATCGATACAAAGTGCCCAAAGTTAATACATATTGTATTACGAACACAAATGAACAAAAAGCATACTTATCTTCTGGTTGAAGTTCTTGCAATGTTTTAACGGTTCCAAACTGTTTGCGCCCGCCACAATATTGCGCAGTCGTGACCTCGAATAACCGCTGACCAGATGCGCCGAAGAGCAGCACCGGGAAGGCGCGAAACGGCGCCACATCTTCGCAATTTAGCAGCAAGACTAAATAAACCTCCCCTTTTACAGTTAAATTCTTGTCGACTCAATCAGAATCCCATAGCTCAATTCTTACAAGCGAGATTTGACGTTGATAGCTGAAGTCGACAAAAACACAGGTTACCCGCGCGCAAAGAAAGTTCAAAGCTCGAATTACTTTCACTAAAATAATACTCAAATCTTTGTGGAAGATTTACAGTGAATAATTGGTACGGATTCTATAGTCTGAATTCTCGACTGCAGAATCACTCGACTCCAGAACTCCACATTAAATTTCACTTGACTAAATGAAAACGTCGCACTAGTCACTTCGAGACTTGTGAGTTTTCGCGTGATATTTACCGTGATGAATTTATCTATAGAATCCGTACCAATAATTCAGTAAATATTTCAGGGCTGTTTTAGAAGTTTTGAGAAGGTCTGAAAGGGACCAATTCTTGGGGCTGAATTACAACCCGCAAGCGATTCGGCACTTGTTATCTAAAACAAATCTTCTAGGGCTGTTTTATCAGTTTTGAGAAGGTCTGAAAGGGGCCAATTCTGGGGGCTGAATAAGAACCCACAAGCAATTCGGCACTCGATATCTAAAACAAAACTTCTAGGGCTGTTTTATCAGTTTTGAGAAGGTCTGAAAGGGACCAATTCTTGGGGCTGAATTACAACCCGCAAGCGCTTCGGCACTTGGTATCTAAAACAAATCTTCTAGGGCTGTTTTATCAGTTTTGAGAAGGTCTGAAAGGGGCCAATTCTGGGGGCTGAATAAGAACCCACAAGCAATTCGGCACTCAATATCTAAAACAAAACTTCTAGGGCTGTTTTATCAATTTTGAGAAGGTCTGAAAGGGACCAATTCTTGGGGCTGAATTACAACCCGCAAGCGATTCGGCACTTGGTATCTAAAACAAATCTTCTAGGGCTGTTTTATCAGTTTTGAGAAGGTCTGAAAGGGGCCAATTCTGGTGGCTGAATAAGAACCCACAAGCAATTCGGCACTCGATATCTAAAACAAAACTTCTAGGGCTGTTTTATCAATTTTGAGAAGGTCTGAAAGGGACCAATTCTTGGGGCTGAATTACAACCCGCAAGCGATTCGGCACTTAGTATCTAAAACAAATCTTCTAGGGCTGTTTTATCAGTTTTGAGAAGGTCAAGGGGCCAATTCTGGGGGCTGAATAAGAACCCACAAGCAATTCGGCACTCGATATCTAAAACAAAACTTCTAGGGCTGTTTTATCAGTTTTGAGAAGGTCTGAAAGGGACCAATTCTTGGGGCTGAATTACAACCCGCAAGCGTTTCGGCACTTGGTATCTAAAACAAATCTTCTAGGGCTGTTTTATCAGTTTTGAGAAGGTCTGAAAGGGGCCAATTCTGGGGGCTGAATAAGAACCCACAAGCAATTCGGCACTCGATATCTAAAACAAAACTTCTAGGGCTGTTTTATCAGTTTTGAGAAGGTCTGAAAGGGACCAATTCTGGGGGCTGAATTAGAACCCGCAAGCAATTCGACCCGTATCTCCTAAATCAGATCTACTCGTTCAGAGTAAATCGGCACAATGTGGGGCTATTTCAGAACATCATTTGACTGAAATGGCTCCTTTTCTGTAAATCAGACCTTGCAAGGTCTAATAAAGAACCGCTACGAAGGGGTCTGAATTGGTAAATGGGGCTGAATCAGCTCTCTCAAAATTACAGTGCACCCAACGAATCTAATCACCTCATTTGAAAAAAAAATCGAATAGGTGGGAATTGACACTTTGGGTGATTATACCAAATCATGAATGCCAATTCCCTGTCTAAATGAAAAAGTTGTTATCATAATGTTGTTGCTATACTGCATTTCGGACGTGCATGTCAACTTACTGTCACAGTAAGACTGAAAATATTGTCCTGCAAGCCGCCATTCACTGTTATTATACCAGTAGTTGAATTGATCATGAATATCCCAGATGGGTCACTTTCTGCAAAAAGTGATATACAGAGTATGAGGTCTGTGTTCAATAATAATGTTTGCTTGATGATGATATTGGACAAGTCCTATACCTGGGTAGATGCCATATGTAACCGGATCATTGAACGAGTCCATATCTCGAGCACTGACTTGCGTCACGAAGGATCCCTGTAAAGAGAGGGGTGATCATGCATGCGTTAGTTCAACTTGGAAGGAATAAAAGCGCTGTCTCGTCGTGAGCGTCATGACACCGCTTTCGTTTGGACATTTCTAAGACTCCGTATGCAAACGTGCCCGTCCTTGCCATTCGCCTTTGTCACACGGCAACCATCTTGGATTTTTTTTATTACAGAAATGACTATGCGTGGGTGAGCTTACGCGCTTGTCCTCGCTTTCATGACTGCTTCGCTGTATTAAAAAATCCAAGATGGCTGCCGTGTGACAAAGGCGAATGATCTAACTTGGAGGAAATAGGAGGATCCTTTGTTTACAATCCGCCGAACTCATTTGCATAAGCAGAATCTAGATTCACAATGTTTGAAGGAGCTTGAAAATAATTCGTATGAATAGCGGACAAAAAATGAAGCCTACTCAAAAATTTTGAAGAATGCTCAATAAACTCCTCTTGTCGTTGATTCTTCAGAATAATAACCAGAATAAGCATAAATACTGAAAGATGACAATAAACCTTTGTGCACATGACAATAAACCTTTGTGCTTATTCAGAAATTTTGAAGGTTATGCATAAAGTTGTAAGGGCGCAGTTAATTGTTCATTTTTGAGAGAAACTGTGGGCTAATGAGCCATTCTACTCATTTTTAAAAAGTTTCCAAAACTTGATGAAACATCAATACGTTCTTGGGAATAGCAAATTTGTTTAATCTCGACCATATTATTACATTTTTTAAGAGCAAAGAGGCATTCTCAAAAGCCTTGAATTGCATCGGCGGCAAGAGGCTCATTAACCCACATGTTTTCTGTAAATTAAAATTCCCGCAATGCGCTCAAATTTCGAACGACGAACGTCAAACTTTCTAATTACGCATCATTCGCCAGGCGCTATTGAAGTTCAGAACTTTTCTTTTCGTAGCTCCTTTACGCTTGCTGATTTTCACTATTACTTTAAATATGAAAACACTGACGTCACAAGATATACGCTGCAAGGCTGCAACCCCATAAAAGGTAGATTTTAAGAATAAACGATATCTTCTAGGTAAAAATCAGGGTCATGAGTTATTGTTGTCAATTTAATATCAGTAAATGATAATGTAAGACCATGATTTATTTGATTGGCGGCAATGGCGGGAGAAGACCGAGAATTAAGACTTTGGCGAATAAACAGTTGAAGTCATTAATATATTAAGATAAAATGATAACTAGTAAGTCAGAGTTTTCCTTCGTACCTTTGGCGAATTCTTGTCAATATGCACCTTGTAGATGGGTTGCGAGAAATTGGCGTACAGATCGTCCACGTCGGTCACATTGATTGTCAAAATGGCGAAACTTTGAAGATGAATATTGCTGCGATCATTCTATAATAAAACAATGTTTGTTACTGTCCAAAGCTCAGTCAGCCGCAATTTTGTTAGCCTAACATTATATCAAGTCACACAGGGAATTTCTGCAGAAACTCATCCATGGGAAAAGCTGAATTTCCCATGGTTAGAAGGATGAGAAGTGTTCGTTCCGAACACTTCCCATGCGTGTGCCTTGGAAAATTTAGCTTTTCCCATGGATGGGTTTCTGCAGAAATTCTCTGTGTCAGAGAAAGCATCCATCTCCATCGGCTGTTCTTGGGAATGTAGTGCAATATTTTCGTTTGAATTCAGTTTAGTGAAGTAAAATATATTGTTTGTAGATGTTTCTTTCCAGATTTGTACACGCAGTTCGTCTTTTAGTATAAAACAAAAACAATAACAAAGGATTGGATGCGTGGGGCTAAGTGGGACGTTGTGGGGCTAAGTGGGACGTTGTGAGCTGCTCTAGTACCGTTGCCGTGATGTTGAGGTTGTAGGTTCTTGTACCATCGTCATAATCTAAGGACTTGACCAACGAGATGGCTCCAGACACAGAGTTGATGGTAAAGCGTCCTTCCTGGGAACGAAGAGTTTGAGAAAGGTAAAATATAGTTAGTAACCACGTTTAGAAAAATTCGTTTGAGCGTTTCCTATTCCTTTCGACCCCGTGCTCGGCCAGCCGCACTTCTGTATTCTGTTCCCCTGCGCCAAGGGCCAAAAGACGAAAAAGGTGTTAGTGAAACCAAAACAGCCCGGCACCATCGCGACCTTTTTCTGGTCCGACAACAGCGCGCAGTAGCAGAACAAAAATCTCCACAACCACGCCCTCTATTGTCGATGTCCTCAAGATTCAAGTTTGGCGATCCTACAGGGGGAGGGGGGTAAAATGTACATTTTTATGGTACGTAAACATGCTGGTACGGTCTTTTACGGTGACCCAATAGACCTTTTTCCAAAATGGCCGCCGCAAATTCACATGTCTTAAAATTAAACCGACTGAAAATCAAATACTGACACTAGAAAGGGTATCCTCACATTAGTAATCCTTTAAATTTTCGTTATGCCAAATGCCATGTCGGCTGAGAAATCAGAGTCTGAAAATAGAAAATTTTACAGAGATTTGTATGACTGGGGGTATGACGCATCCCCCAGTCATACGAACGTCTGTAAATCTGCACATTTTTAACTTTTGTTTTCTCGGAAGATATTGGATATAATGCTGTGAAATTTTGTAGTTTTACTAAGGTGATGATGTGTGTTCTAGTGCTGGTGTTCATTTTTTAACAAAAATCGATTTTAATTGGCGGCCATTGTGAAAAAAGGTCTATTCATTCGCGATTCGATCTGCGCGTTCTTGTTCTCTCAGGCAGTAAACAAACTCAGCTACGCGAAATATACTGAGCTTGAATAGTTACGACATGATAAAAGACTCACAGGAGAAAGCTCTGCTAGCACGGTAACAAGGTGGTCCTGAGGAATTCTTTGATGGGTGAAAGCAACTCGGAATTTAGTTTGGGTTGTGGAAAGGAGGCCTTCCAACAAGGCGCGCGGATGCTTCACGAATGTCGAAACTTCTTTTAATTTGTACCACTCAAAAGTGCATAGAAAAGATCATAACTTTAAAAATATCATTTGTATTTCTTAGGACCTGGTATGCCATGGGAAATTGTTGCCGCTGAATCTGTCCCGCAAAATATGATGCATTCAATTCTGAGAAGGACATGGCCAAGCATACCTTGAATTGAATCGTTATATGTGAAAGTAAGAAAGTGAGATGTAGCTCTCGATACATTCTTACAAATTCCTCCTCCTTGTTGAGGACTCCTGGAATTCCAAGGTGGGTAATCATAAAGCAGCCTGGAATTTCAGATTGGGTGCAGCCTGGAATTTCAGATTGGGTGCAGCCTGGAATTTTAAGAGTTAGTGCCCTTCCACAAGACTGAAATACCCGAATAGTCCCGTTTCGAATTCTCTGCTCTACCGCTGAATAGGAATAGACGGCGCATAAATACAGCAGGAGCCTCAATTTGAAGCCGAAAAAGTTGTGAATACCGACGAGAAACTGATGAAGCTTGAATTGAGACAATAGACAAACTTGAGGTAACTTTTTCGACTCACTGCTATTCACAACTTTTTCGACTTCAAATTGAGGCTCCTGCTGTATTTATGCGCCGCCGAAACTGGACTATTGCTGTCCCAAAATATTAAATCCCACGGTCAATAATAATTCCAGGGTGGACGTGACGAAATTCACTTGAATTCCTGGGTGGGCTGGTAAAGCTAAAAAGTATACCACAACGCGCGCGTTTCTCGAATTCTGGTCATCACCGCGCGCGCTAAAAATAAGAACCAATGAAAACACCGTTTGGCTGCGCATGCGTGCTGCTTTGGTATTCATTTTGCCTTTTTCTTGTGGTATAAAACAAATGTCCTCAGATGGTATGTCCTCTTATATACCACAGAATGACGTAATAAAGTGGTCAAAATGTACTGCGGACCCAATCGATCGGCTGCGCGTCGTGAGTCCACAACATTTTGATCACTTTATTACGTCTGTTACGTCAGTCCGTGGTACATAGGACATACCACGAAAATCAGAGGAAGCTGAAACTCCCCAACAGTGGTACATATTTTTGTCCCTAAACATGATTTACCTGGTTTCCATTGGAAATATTATAAGCTATCAATTTGTTTGACCCTTCGTCAGCGTCTGTGGCTGATGCGGCGAATAATGTAAAACCCAAAGATGTATCCTGAAATGGTACAAAAAAGGCTTGAAAACGTCCGGCGTAGAATAACATCTAGAATACAAGCCAGAAGAGACATATTTCTCGAATAAAGTGTTTTTCGTAGTTGGTATTCATTCCCAATTAGGATCAATGCAACGGCTTTTTCTACGCGATCTGACTGCCACTCGACTAAACACAACAGTTATCGAGGGATCTATGCTGTACATTGTTCATGCAACTGCAGTGTCCAAGACCTTGTGGATCCACGGATTAAGATCGGTGGAGCCTTGTGGCCTTATCAATGAATCATTGTCGTTTTTGCTGAATGCACTTGGGAGGACTGGGTCGAGCGCGGGCTAGCTGTGGGCTATTTTAGCGTGGTTACCTAGCCCAAATCAATGGCGGACAGATCGAGAACTCGAGTCTCTGTGATTCCTGCAAGTTTTCATTCAAAATTTCACAGTTTTCTTGCTACATTTGCCGAAATTCTTATCAAAAGAGGATCTCCTGTCACTTCCTAATAAGGTAAATGATTCCAAATATGGTTTTGGCCGTGAGGTGTTGAAAAACGACAATTTTTGGTTGGAGATTGTTTCATATTTAATAGGGTGGATCTGCACAGGGATACCACCATGACCATATTAAACAGTTATTAACGCTGTCGGTCAGTTATTGCCCCGAGAAGGAACGTCTTCTTACCTCCTTAATAGCGATGCTAGTGGGCAGGATTTGAAAAGCTGGGGCGTTATCATTCACATCAGTGACTATGAGGATAACTCGCATAGTTTCCTGGTGAAGAGGTAAATATTACTATTGGTGTGGGTCCAATACAGGTTTTTATATTCTTCATCAGAAATTCAGTTTGCCGAAAGAAAATCTGTCTTAGAAAATTTGGCACATCTCTTTTGTAGATTGGTTTGTGTTGCAGGGTCTGCGAAGGTCGCTTACCTTCACGCACCCTCCCCCCCCCCCCCCCCCTCCCTCCCTCCCACGTAGAACGCTGCATTTACGTCAGTGCATCAAATATACGCAGTGCTAACACAACCCCCCACAACCCCTTGATCCAATACTGATAGCATGTCATGTCAGATTCTGGCGGCTGTCATGTTGCCCAAATTCACGTTTGAACCGTTTGAACAATTGAAAAGAGCGGCAATCCAACAAATCTGCGTTGCGTATTCCTTCCTGTTTTCGGACTGGCAAGTCTGGGATCATATAATTACCCGATCTCCGTTGGCATCTGCGTACACTTCAATGTCAAGTCTGCCAGTGCTCAGTGCCTTTGAAATGGACAAATACACAAATTAAAATCAGATCAGATCATAGATCAAGATATGATGATCATGATGATGTCACGCCGCCCGCTGCTGCTGCTGCTGCTGCTACTGCTGCTGCTGCTGCTGCTGCTGCTGCTGCTGCTGCTGCTGCTGCTGCTGCTGCTGCTGCTGCTGCTGCTGCTGCTCATGATGATGATGATGATGATGATGATGGCATTGTATTTCAAGCCGTGCTTAAAATAGAAGGACTGACTACACAAAAGAATTGTCATGTCCTGTATTACATCCATGTTAAAATCGCGCGCGTCCAACATTTTCATTGGTTGATAACAGTTGAGCAAAACGTCTGCAACTTTGGGCGTGGGAAATCAACGCGCGCGCACAATGTTCTATTTTTAGCCCCTGCATTCTACTAAAACTTTGTTTGTTTTTTAAATGACTTGGGGGGGGGATATTTTCAAAAGAAATGATTTCACTGACATTTTACCTCTCTGTCTAGTGTCTTAATGATCCAAGTCCTTCCATTGGTGCTATTAATGCTCAGCCATTCCTTAGCCTCGGTTTGGAGACTGTACGTGATAGGGTCACCATCAGTGTCTGTTGCATTAAACTGTTGAAGGTAGGTCCCTGAAATGACATAAAATATACTGTCATTCTGAAAGCGGATTTCCTCGCAGGAAGAATACAATAGAACTCCGGTATACGATCGACTTCATTTTTCACGGTTCAGCGGTATTCCCATTTGGGTATCGGGGGCGCGTCCGTGTCTGCGCGCCCCTACCACAGGCAACCCAAAAACCGTATTTCATTTCGGCGGGAAAATACTGCGCGTCCGTTAACAGAAAAATATGTAACTGGGAGCTCCGCTTTTAGCCAGTGACTAAATGTATATATTAGCCAAAACCGTTGTTTCGCGCTGTAAAATACCGATGCTGTGGATGTGGATGCTGTGGACGTGGATGCTGTCGATGCTGTGGATTTTGCTTTTTCTGTTTGGTTAGTCGTAATAGACAGCTTGCAGTCCCTTATTTGGCGAACATCCGCGAAAATGGCTTTTCATTCGCACGTTGTCACAGACGTTCGCGAAAAGGAACTGCAAGCAGTCTAGGTCAGTCAAACCATCTAAGCCAATCAGGTCCTTACCTTGTTTGGCTAGTGCAGTGAACTGGGTTTTCGTCGCGACGGTGAAAATAATTTATGCAGTTTGTGTCCGGAGTTTGGGCAAATTGTACGTAGTTGGGCAATTTTGAACAACAGAATATTACCACACTGTTGCTAATCATTTAGAGAAAAATGAGTGTCTTTACGCTGTTTATATCAGAAATCATTTTAACTTACCGCTTACAAACTTTCAAACTGTTGGGACTTTTCCGAAATGTTATAGCGCTAAACGCAAAAATCGTCCGGAGTTTGGGAAACACACTGTGCCAGTCTTTGGGTCATTTGAATGGAGCGTGACCTTGGGGAACAGAGAATGACTCTCAGGGGAGTACCCCAGGACATAATGCCGTTCCTTTATAAATACATCAATGGCTCCTCACCTGCTTTCGTTGTCACCTCAGGTAGACTTTTAAACCAAATAGGAGGTGTAAAACGAGGAACAGCACCTACAATCATATCGGTTATTTGTTAAGGTGGCTCGCATGTTGATTTGTATGCTCATTCTTTCACTCTCGATGGTTCATCAAAAACGGAATTTCACTTTTTCGTAGATGTTTTCATATGTAAATACAACAATAGACTGGTTGTCTTTGCGAGAATAGAGCTCAGCAGTAGATAGCGTGGAGCATCCGTAGACATATAAGATCTGCTGAGTGAGTGCGTAAGAAAAAGTAGGCCAACCTATTGCCAAGTCTTATATTTATAAATACAACATTATATTTTTCTAATTTGTAACTGATATCATATCAAAATCTTTAGTTCTTTTACAGTATAAATAATCATAAATTACCTCCAAAATAATGGAAAACAAAATGAATACTTGGGATGTTTATAAGCTTGTGAAATCTTTAAAAAAAAGCTGCACATCAAATAAGCAAACTTGCGCAATTTTACCCCCTTCCCATTTTATAGATATCACGTCCAAACCTAGACGACCTTACCGCGACCGCATAGAAAATATATTCGAAAGAATCGTTCTGCAATGATATCCAGTGCTACTCTTGAGGATGGTCCATCCCCAGGGGCGGGTCACAAGGGGAGGGGTTGTGGGGGTCGCAACCCCCCTATGAGAGTGAAATAGTAGTTATTTGAACTCAGTACGGATCATAACCAGTTCAACTTAGTGCTGCGATTTTGGTGTAATTTTTGGGCGGTTTTGCGGTTTCTGTACCTCCCCAATGTCCCCCTCGGTTAGTGTAGTGTCATATCCTTATCCGAGAAGACGCGAAGGTCTAACCATTTGCAGATATTAGAGCAAAGGCAGCACCTTCTCCTCAAGTATTTACAAAAAGACCCTGTGTGTTCGTCTGGCCGGGGTTTGAACTCAAGTGAACTGAACTCGATCAAGATCGCAACATGAAATATAGAATGAAAATCACAAGATCTTCTAAGATCACCTAAGATTGTTCAAGATTTAATACGGCGCTCTGAAGACCCGGAGTAGCAAATTATTGCAGAACAATTAAAATTTGTGATTTTAAACTTTCATCGTTCATTCTCAGTTCTTTTACCGTGAATTCTTCACACAAATCATTAGCCTGGAAGCCTGTGCAAGCATAGAAACACAAGAAGTTGGAAAATGCAGGTTAGTCATAACAACCGATGTGCCGGAGCACTTTGTGAACTGAGAATCTTTAATTAATTCCAAAGCAAAAGTCAGCCAATTATTTGCCCATAAACATTTCTATATTTTCATAACAAACATGAAAACTCATCGCAAGCATGATGTACGTGTTTTTTTCTTCATCACACCTAACTTTTATCTGAACTGATCAGTAGGCCGCTATGTAAACGCCTCTACTCTTCTTTTAACTTAGATAATATAATAAAATACTCAACGAAATGCTAATGCGGGTTTCGCAGTTGCTCTGTTGTTGACTTGTTCGATGTGTTTTTCTCTAGAATCTAATGCTGTTTCTCTTTCTTTCTATTCTTTAATAAAACACCGAAATTGAGCTACGTATCCACGCCATCATGTTAGAATATATTGCTGTTTTGCATGCAAATTTAAGCTAGAGGCCGCCAACAACGCGAGCTGGTGATAACTTACCTTCAACTAAATTAGGGAAGAAAGCGCATATGAATACCCATCGGTAAACCTTCCTTAAAACCGCCATTAGCAAAATGAATATCCACCGGCAACGTCTTCCTCAAAAAGCACGTTAGAGTCAATCAGGGTTTCCTGATTTTAAATTTGTAGAATTATCTGCAAGACAGCACAATATGCTTGTTGGTTGAAGGTTAGTTAGTTTAGTGAGGTTGTTTTTCTGAGGACATTTCCTTTCTTCTACAATGTTCATGATTGATTCGAGGTCGTAAGAAGCCCATTTCACTGTGAATCCAAGACTTGTTACCTTGAGAATTCCATTAACTCCAGACTTTACCACCAAAAAATACTTAAACTTCGGGGAATTTGACACATTGTTGACTTAGAGAGACTCGAAAGTGGCACAATATGCTAATGTTTTCTACCTCTCCAAATCGTCTGAACACATCAATAAAGAATGCTAATTTGCCTTTCCAGTTCAATGACAAGGAAACGCTTATTATTGAAGTCCTATGACAGTATAAAAGGATAGTAAATAGCTTTTGTTTATTTTCTATTTGGGTCACACACATCGTGAGAAAGCCACTCAGGCGAAGAGGTTTGCCTTGCGTGCGCTTGTGCGTTTTCTTGAATAAGGCCACCGCTGTGTTCTATTTAATTTACGTGGCCTATAGACTTTACAAAACTAGACTTTGTTTGTGATTTGAGCAAAGAAACCACCAGGCTATTAGCTAAAATCTCACTAGGAAATGCATACATTTTATTCATTCTTCTCTTCTCTCTTTTTTTACGAAAAAGAAAACAACATTGAACCATCCATTTATTAAGAAACAAACACAATATCTGAGCTCTTTTTAGTTGAATATTTTGCAAAAAAAAAAGTTGGACAGGCATTTTTGCTATTTATTTTATGATCGAACTAATGTTTTAGCTATGAAACGATTAAGGTTAAAGGAAAAAAATAATAAAAGATCATTGTAAGAATGAGTAATTTATTAAGCATGTAGGATGTTGGCTTGCATGTGAAAATGAGCTTAAAAGCCTGGGAAAATACGCCAAAACAATGTGGATCTACTTAAGTTTCGTAGAATGGGTGCTTGAAAATAATTAAGTGAATATCCGCCTTTGACTTCATCCTGTTATCATTCAATGTGATCCCCTATGTGTATTAAGGGTGTTTTAATATTTCACTCATTTCTGTCTTCTCGCGTAAACATGTTCCTTCAATCGAGTGGTGTTTTGGTAAAATCGGTTTATATTTTAGATGGCGAATTTCCTTAAGGAGGCTCGAAAGTGGATTTTATGGATAAGATACTACTGAGTTACAGCTAAAATACGTTGCATCGCGACCTGCGTTTTCAAATCATTTTTCCGCCAGTCAAATCTTGTAAGCCAATCAGATTCGTGTCCTCATTTCGCCCAGTGCAGTCTCGCCTGGCTTTCCGTCGCGACGGAGCCGCGAAGGAGAGTTCAGGGACTGGCACTAGGCGAAACAGGGCAAGAGATTGGCTCACATAGTTTGATTGGCGGAAGTCAGAACAAAGTCAAAAATCAAAACATAATTTTATGTTTTTGAAAAAGTGGGTCGGGATGCAACGGTGTTTTGGACTTGGGGGGGGGGGGGGGCAGACCTTGGTCATTCTTTGTTTTTGCTGGGGGCGGGGGGGGGGGGGGCAAGAAGCAGGTTTTTCCCCACTTGTTGACACTAAAAATTTTACTTCGCTGGGGGGGGGGGGGCAACTGTCCCCTCTGACCCTATGCTAGCTACGGCCCTGCCAACACAGTAAATTGGCGGATTGTAGTGCGGTTTACAAGTGCAGTTTACAATCATGAGTGGGATTATATATCATGCTGTAGTAAGAATAGTCTTTGCTTTGACCAGCCGGCCTGCGGTTCGTCCCTCCTGATCAGCTTTGGTGTAATGTATTGAGAGACGGGACCTCGACGGAGCAGCACGGGATCTCGAAACTAATATCCTCGGGCATTCCGATTGGTTTGAGGATGGGAAACTACCCCTGTCTTTTTTCGCTTTTTTGTTGTTGTTGTTGTTGTTGTTCAATGACAATGAATGCGATGTTTGGTGCCCATTTTCAACACGTTTTCCCTTGCGAAGTCTTCAACAGATATCAACAAAAGATATCAACAAAATGAGACACTTTTTTGGTTTGAGGATGGGAAACTACCCCTGTCTTTTGTCGCTTTTTTGTTGTTGTTGTTGTTGTTCAATGACAATGAATGCGATGTTTGGTGCCCATTTTCAACACGTTTTCCCTTGCGAAGTCTTCAACAGATATCAACAAAAGATATCAACAAAATGAGACACTTTTTTGCCCATTATGTGCTGCTTAATTTTATGCATTTCGCAAAAGATTTTTTAAGCAGTAGAACTGTGGCATAAGTTTTCTTCAATATACCTGCACTCTTTTATCAGTTTTTTTTTAAATTGAATGTTAGACCAGATTTGTCTATTTACTATTTAGAATATAAGAAATGAAAATTTGAAATATAAAGAGGGAGTGCCCGTTTAGAAACTGTAGGAGGGCTATTTTGTAAAGGATTACGTGAAACAAGAAATTTGTGATATAAAGTCTCACTAATAACACAATCTGGTTCGCTTGCAAGTTTGAACTAAGCTGTTGAATTCTTCATACCGAGAACAAACATTGGATTTTTTATGTGTGACAGCGGCTACTCTTCTTCAAAATGTGCAAAATTTTGGGCCTTTTTATGACGATAATGTTTCGAGTATCCCAACATTATAAGTGCTCTATTCGCCGATAAAGTCAAAGAACGTTGTGCTGTAATGCTTTTATGATCTAGCGGGGGAGAACCATTACTTTATCGGTGAAATAGAGCATTGATTTGGACCAATCAGAGTGCACGTACTATCGCAGTTATTTTATAATTTGATTATTGCGTAAAGAAATCGGATAAAAAGCGCGCGCTTGAGAGTCGTATCCTTATCTAAAGATCATGCATCCTCCTAATTTTATCAAATGAATTTGGAATTTTGTCTTTGGCTGTTAAAAGACCACTTGAGTACAAAATCGTGATCTTATATATTCATAAACTTATCTTTAGAAAATAGAAAGCCTATTTTCGCACTGTCTTTTGGAGAACGATAAGATAAATCGGTATTCGCGAGGACCCAATCAACACACATCATCTATAGTATGGCTATATAGAGGATATTACACGGTGGCTTGAAGATACGAGTTTTATTTTCGAGTTGCAAGAACAATATTTTACAAATGAGCGCAGCGGATGAGTAAAATATTGGTTTTTGACACGAGAAAATAAAACTCATATCTTCAAGCCACCGTGTAATTTTCTTTTTATTATATAGACAAACCAGAAAAAAATATTCCAAATTGATTTCCAAGCACTTTTGTTTTGACCGATATCCTCACCAGTGAAGATATGGGAAATATGTCTCTCAGGTCCCGGATGTAGCTTCATATGAGATCTACGAGTAGCATATTTCCCAATAAAACACTCGTGTCTACATATAATAATATTGAATACAGTACTATATAGTCTAAAACAAGGCTCATATCATTTCCTGTTATTCTTTCGCAAATCACCCACAGACGTCCTTTGACATCAAAAGGGATACATACATACATACTTTATTTATACACGGGGAAACATCAGTAAAATTCAGAGACGAACACAGGATCAAGAAAGTTTCCTGTGGTACAGATTAGATTCTGTCATCGCCACACGCCCGCCATCTTGGATTTCGTCTCCGAATGTGACACTAGCTAAGCTTTCCATGAAAACTCCCAGAAGTATCGCGATGGCAGAAATTGTTTCGCCGAAAAAGATGGAAAAAAGTGAACAGAGCTCATGCGAAAAGCCGTTGTGATTGCGTGAGAGAGCGCGCGCTAATGTAAGGAGAATAGATTTTAATCGACAAAAATAATGCTTGTTTCTTGCGATGTCCCCCAGAAAATCATCAAGAATCGCGATACAAAACAAATTACGATTTTGAGACGGCAATACCACATCATATTGGCATATTGTCACGTATTTGGCTCCGTCACTGCGCGACTCTGCGCGATAAATATTGAAATATTTTCTCCCAACTAGCCGTCAATATTTTGTGGTAATTGCCGTCTCAAAATCGTAATTAGTTTATAGTATCACTTTAAGAACCAATTGCACTCATCGTGAGGTTAGGGGATTGTTTCTCGGTGCAATGTCCTGGTCATCTATGTACACCTAGTTCAAAAAAGGTTGCTATGGGAATTGATCTTTTGTTGTTTTTCCAACTGTAAGCTAATTTTGTGTACTGATTAATAATCTTCTTGTGCAAAGCAGCACCGCAGCACGCGCAAGCACGCGCAAGGGTTAAACGTTTTTTTTTTTACCTCGCAATGAATACAGTCATGGATCGATCCATGATACAGTATTTTAAATGGAAATAAATGTTTGAGACCGACTCCCAGACTTGCAGCTCGTAAGCTGAATTGCGCTGGGTCTCAACGGCGCCACTGGCAGCCAAGCGGTCATAAGCACAGAAACTGAGGGTGGTCACTGCCAGAGGGTTACTGGGTAGAGTAGAAAGGCGAGACGGGACCTCGGTTTATTGTCTCATCCGAAAGACGTGAAACACAGTAGCAACGTGCAACCCACAATATGAACCAATTTTGACTGATGCCAGAACAGAAAGAAAAATTCCTCTGTCCCGGCCACGAGTCGAACCCGAACCACAGCAGTGAGAGTCCCAGCGCCGTTTGTCCATTTACCACCTCTTTCTTTATTATCACATGTCAATAGTCGTGCCTTTGCTAGAACTGAGGTAGTCGGTAACGACGACAAGTCGATGCACTCTGCGACATGTAGGATGTCACTGAATCATATGAACGAATGGCCTATCAAACTTTCGCCACTGGGAAAGGAGGACTTCTACCGAGGGCGAGGAATTCGTAAAACAGAATTCCTCAAAGAGCGCCAGCCAGCCGCTCTTTAACTATATTAGAAGACGAACTGCGCGTACAAATCTCCAAATAACAATTACGAAACAATAGTTACTTGATTTCTGAATTCAATCGAAAATATTGCGTTAATCTTTTTAAATCTGGCCATGGAAAAGAGATGTTCTCCGTACCTGCCAACCCCGGAAGCCCCACAATCGGGAGATTGCGTTTCAAATACAACTACTATATGAAAAAAACGCAAAAAGTTTACCCGGAAGATTTACCCCTCGAGACTATGGGTGAAAACCGGGAGAGTTGGCAGGTTTGTTTCTCTGACTCAAGTTGTCATTCTTCAAGGCTGTCAAAATGGCTGCTGACTGATGCTAAGTCAGTGTTAATACAATACTATGTTGGCATTACACTATATACGCCCCGAGGTCCTATTTTTTCTGCTGCTTCACAAATCCGATCAAAAACCACCAGTTTCGTGCGATACCAAGACGCTGATAACAAACGGAGCGGTCTGAAGTTCGATCCCATCGTCTTCATCGGTAACAGCCGTGCTCTTTGAGGTAGAAGACTTGGAGATCTTGTGCCACAAGCGCTTTCTGTCGCGCGCAAATCTCCTGCTACTTGGGCTTATAAACGGGCACCTTGTACTCAATGAGGAAAGGTCATTGTCCTCGTCATCTTCAAGATGAAGCAACGCTTCGCCGTTGTGATTTTGTTGGCTGTTGGAAGATCGATTGATCGTGAGGAAAGCATCGCTATCATTTGACCAAGAATCGCCCTTACAGCGCACGAGATTGGAGAGTTCGCGCCTAAACTCGGAGTTCACGACACTGTAGATCACGGGATTCACTGAACTGTTCGCCATTAGAAGTACGGAACATATATGGAATAGTACGCGTTGAATGTGGTTAGTCGGGGGGAGCAAGTCAAACACCACTAACACACGGAAGATGTTGAATGGGAGCATAGTGAAGGCGAAGACCAGGACAACAGGTGTAAGGATTTGAATCGCGCGACGGTTTTGCGATATACGAGGTAAAGGCTCACTCCTTCGGCTGCTGGCGCTTGAAGATCCAACTGGCCTTCTGTAGCTATTTTGTCGTTCGTTACTCCTTCGTAGCGCTGCGCGGATTTTGACGTAGGTAAGGAGGATAATAGTCAAAGGGATGACGTAGAATACAAGCATAGGAGTGATGCCGAAAAGCTTGCGCGAGAGCGCGTTTGGCCATTTGGGAAGGCAGTCCGTTCGACTAGGCGTTACTGCTATGTCCATGACAAAGAACATTGGAACCACAATCAGAAGAAACGCGAAGAACCAAATCAAGAAGACGACTTTCTTGGCCATGTCAACCGTCATTTGAACCTTGTTGCAGTGTACCAACATGCGATAGCGATGAAAGGCTATAGCTGTGATGCAGCCGATCTCGACGCCATAGAATATATCAGAGAACGGATAGATTGTCTTGCAAACGACGCGACCAAACGGCCAAGAATAAGGAATTTCTGATCGAATCACTACAAATGGAAAACACACAAGTAAAATCCCAAGATCGGAGACCGCAAGGTGCAGGATTAGCAAATTTCCCGTTGAAGTTTTACCGCGGCGTTTCTTCGAAGTGACAAGGCAAATAAGAATATTCCCGATTAAACCTCCTAAGAAAAGAATTGTCTGGAAGGTGAGGCGAATGATTCGCAAGCTGCTTGGTTCCTTGAGCTGTGTGTTTGGTGCGAGTGTAGAATTGATGGAGGTTAACATGTTTACTGGAGTCGTATTCGACAGTACTGAACCAGACATGGTCAACTAAGTTGATGTCAGTTGAAGATTGCGTTGGAGGTTTAATAGTCTGTTTGGTTGTGAGTTTAACACGCCTCAGCCTGATGTCCTATGTTTCCGTTTTAGTGAATCAGGTTAATGTTAAGTATCTTACAAGTTAACCAATCATGTAAGGCCATAGTAGTTGGCCCCGCAGGTGCTCCTAAGAGAAGCGCCTTTCGCAAGATGTTCGCTCAGTTTAAACCCGAGTCATTTCCTTTTTGCACATAGGACCTTGAAAAAGATCGTTCTAGCTTTAAATGTGCTTCGGAAACTTCCCACGTCAAGGGGGTTGCTGGTGCCTCTCGGCCTCGGAGAGTTTTTTCGGGTTTTCCTTTTCTAGGTTAAGTGTTTACCCTGCTCTTGCTTGCCAGGAAAACATTGGCGTCCCTGAAACAAGAAAATTAAAAGAGCGCAGCATTAGCTATAAGCTTTCCACAGGTTCCCACGGCAACAGGCTTAGATGCACATGCCGCGGGAAGCCCAGAACGATTGATTCGATTCATTCAAACTGAAAAATGTCGTAGTATATATAATAGATTTCAGGACATACTTCGAGGACGACAGGGGTGTCGCCCTTTAGGTATATATGCACCGTCACAAAGGCCTGTTGTAGCCCGAGATGCGTCATGTTACCATGACAACAAAACAGAATCACGGGCACCGGTTTTTTAGAATACATTGCCATATTTATCACCCTGCTTGTGTCAAATGATTCTACAATGCATCGCTTGCAAGAAATTTTGCACGGGTTAACACAAACATTTCGTTTTTCTTAGTTTCTAAGGCCGTAGCTAAAATTGTTTGTCTGGGGGGGGGGGGGGCTGCAAGCCTTGGTCATCCTTTGTTTTTGCTGGGGGGGGGGGGAAAGCAGGTTTTTCCCCACATGTTGACACTAAAAATTTTGCTTCTCTCTCTGCCCCTCCGCTAGCTACGGCCCTGGTTTCTTCCATGCCTAACTGCGTGCTACAACGGATAGTTGTAACGATGCATCCTTTTCTGAAATAGGTGTTATACACGCGTATTTCAATTAAGTTTGATGATAAGGCCAAGTAAAAAAAATACATGTTTATCGTCCCCGCCCGCATCGTTTTTTGGAACCGCATCCTTTTTTCTTTTCTTTTTTCTTTTCACAAATTGTCTCCAAAACTAAGTCAAACGTCACAAGCGGTTAGAAACTGCTTTGAAATGTGACTTTAATGAGCATGGAAGCTGTGTATGGACATAGATTGCCCTTAAGAATAGTTTATGAAACAGTCGTAGACATTCTGTACGCAAAATATGGCATAAACGAATAAAACAAGGCATAAACAAGGAGCAAAAAGTAATAAATAAAAAGGGCCGCATGGACACTTTTGGAAAGCTCCGGACGATAAACATGTTTATTTTTTTTACTTGGCCTAAGACAATAGAAAGTTAGTCTGAAGAAGGCGTAGTTATTGCCGCAAACCCCTGTTTTAATCAAGTAACCTTCATTTTACAATAGCAAATGGTGAGTAGTTCGTGGTCACAGGGACTAATGCAAATGCAAGCAGAAAATGCGCAAAATGTTGTAAGAACTTTCGATGTCCTAAAACGTACGAGTATTTTAAGAATAAAGCTTTTTTTCAGTTCGAACTTTTTTGATTAATATCTAACTTTAAGAGGCAATAAAGTTCTGTATAGGTACTTAGTTATTTTGGGAACCCTTATTGAGACATAACATACTTGAATCCCGGACTTGAATTCCAAAATGATTTACCTAAAACAAATGGTCACATAACCCGGGGGGGGGGGGGGGGACTCCCATATTTTTTGGCCGGGGATGATCGTCGGAAATTTTCAGTTTCACCTCTAAAAGATACCAAACATGGCGGGCCATAGCGTGGCTCAAAAAAAATATTACCCTAAAAGATACCCTAAAAGATGAGGTCTTATGTGCCACGTAGGCGCGAAGGACACAGGTAACAGGGGAAAAATACCCATGAAGACATTTCCGTGTTTGTTTCTAATTCATCGTCTAATCTCTCTTTCTTACACGGTTTTTAGAAGCACCATCATGAGAAAAAGCAATTTGGACACAGTTTCGGCCCTAAAAGATACCAATCTGCCTAAAATTTATTGAAGATCAAGATCACCCCTAAAAGAGACCAAACCAACGTGATTTTAACCCTTAAAAGATACGACGATCATCCCCGGCCAAAAAATATGGGAGTCCCCCCCCCCCCCCCCCCCCCGGGTCACATAATTATGTTCTCGTTTCGGGCTATCATTGTTGGTGAGAAAGCCTTCCTAAAGTGCGTCGCTTACTCGCTGGCTTCCGCTAACGAAAAGCCTGACAATAATTATGTCATATTAATTTATTCATTCACTCATTTTATTTCGCCTAGTCGTTTTACATTAAAATATTTTGTCACTAACATATGTAAAGTCCAATAACAAGGAAGCTGAAAGGAAACATATGCAGCAGTGCTGAAAGGTATTCAAAAATCAAAAAGAATAACGACCCATTTCAGTTGCTGTGAGAGGACTTGCTTTTTTGCCTGTGAGTTGTCAATCTTTGGGATTAACAGGCAAGTACTAAAACCGGTTTTGATTTATATCGTAGCAGGCTGCAGCAAATATCTAACCTCTAACGGAGAATTTTTCGGTAATCGTCGGCGTTGTTTGCTGCTCATCAGTAGATATACAAAGTTGTCAATTTTCTTCTGGGTGAGGCGGACTCAGCAATATTCCTTTTTTCTTTAACTTGCTGCAATCCTAACCTAAATTTGGGATGGGGACTAACTAGAAAACTTCATGAGCTCTTTTACTAGTACCTACCATTTTTTGCATAATATGTTTATTTTTATATTAAAACAGGTATAAAATAGAAAAAGGAATATTATAAAAGGCTAAATAAAGATTGTTATTATCTTCTGTTGGAAAATGGGCGGAAAAGGAAATAAGACACCAGGCGATCCCGGTTAAAGTTGTGTGCCCTGCTACAATAAAAACAAACCTGCCGAAGAGCCGGCTTTCTGGATTATTTTTTTTCTTTGTTCCGAGAAAAGCGAAGAGTTCACTGCGGGAAAATTTAGCAATGATATCAAGCATCGTCCTCAAAATAGCGCCCACACGATTTCTATTAGCACGCCCACTAGCGCTCGCCAGCTTGTCTACTTTAAATGTGCATTTATAGCAATTATTACGGAAGCTAATAAACACGGTCCTCAAGCTAGTTAAAGGAATCGACTAGACCAGAAGGCTTTGCGCGCAAAACAGAAATTATATAGTCATATCAAAAAGAGTGTTGTCTTTTTTCTTAATCCGCACAGGATGCCTGTGTGTTTTTCAAATCTCGGCCGAGATTAAACAAAAACAAAATGGCGACCAAGATAAGACGTTTCTCGAATGCCTGCAGGTTCTGGTAAATTTTTAGTTTCGCCAACAATTTCGCCAAAAACTGTCGAATTACGAACGTTGCGAAACTTCCTTATTAGGAACTCCCCTTTACCTTATTTGGAAGGTCTGTAAGTATCTTAGCAATGCCAGCAGAAAAATTCACCAAAATTTGCAGATGTTCGAGAACATCCTTCTCTTGGTCGCCATTTTGTTTTTTTCTACGCCAAAGGGCCTGGATCGAGATTTCAAAATCACTACATGCATCCCGCGCGGATTCGTAAAAACGACAAGACTTTCTTGATATGTTGTGCTTTTTTGTTGGCTAAGATAAGAGGAAAAACTACTTACAGACCTCTAGTAAACAATGAAGATGATTTTCAGAAAGTGGAGCATTCAGGACATAGCCAATAGCAAAACAGTGCATCATGATTCGACCGGGGCCTAAAGCAGGGAATCGGCCCATGTAAAGGGATACGGGATCCGGGATCCAGCTAAATTTGTGGTTTGGGATCCGGGATCCAGAGTGCAGTGGGATCCGGGATCCAGAGGTGTGGGAACCGGAATCCAGCTAAATTTGAGGTTTGGGATCAGGGATCCAGAGGTGTGGGATCCGGGATCCATGGGTCGGGATCCGGGATCCACGGGTCGGGATCCGGGATCCAAAACTTCTGTGGATCCATTCACATGGGCCGAAGGGAACTGTGCCCCTCACAGTTCCTGCCTAAAGTCGATGAATCCTTTTAATTGCCATTGTTTCCATTCGATATTATTAGGGAAATTGCGTATAGAAATCTCGAAATAAGCATCTACAAACAACGTTTTATGCTTGATCTACCGAATTCAATAGAAAGTATTGACCCACATTCCCTAAGTCAGTCAATGGAAAAGGATGCTTTGTCTGACAAGGTATGTTGCTAGGCTGACAAAATGGCGGCTGACTTGGGAGGATCTTTAACATTCAACAATGACAACAACAACTGTTGAATAGTAATATATTCTCTCTGCTCTCCTTTCTGCAATTAAGTTATGGGAAGGAGACCTGGCGAGCCAAGTGATTACGCGAAAACGAAGCTCGGGTAGGGTGGGTGGGAATGCGAAAAAAGGCGTCGCCAGGCCCTGGGAGCACCAAGGAGATGAACACACAACCAATGAAAATACCAGGACGGTAGAAGCGCCCCGCCTGCACGAGTAGAGCCAACAAATGATAACTTACTATTGAGTCCGTGCCTTATATTCGCACCAATGAGAGCAGTGAGAATAGTGAGAGGTACCTCAGGTACCTATTGCCGGATTTCAAGCCGTGAGTGCCTGGTGCGAATCCCTTAATGTTACCATTATCGAAACGCGATCCACATAAAAAGAAAGAGCATGCTGAACTGTACAAAATCTCAAAGTTTGGTATTAATCGGACAAATAGTGATCGAGAAACAGCCATTCAAAAAGTCCAAAATTTTACAAGATTTGTGTGAAATCCGGACACGGTGTCCGGAAAACCATACAAAGCTTATAAAATTCCGGCATATTGAAATGGCTGTATCTCGAACGGGATTTACACAATCAAACTCCAAACTTTAGGAGTTTGTATAGTTCAGCATGCTCTTTCTCTTTATGTGGATCTCGCTTCGATAATGGTAACATTAAGGAATTCGCCCCAGGCATTCTCGGCTTGAAATCCGGCATGGCCATACAGAACAGTTACGAGCTGTCTGTTTTCTTTCAGACCGACAGCTGGGAGAGGTGACACAATGTCATATTTTACTGATATGATTTTCGAACGATTAGCGCCGGCGATGAATGCTGAATATTGTAGCGAGGGCTGGCATGCACTTGGTCAACACACTTCGAGCAATGCGATTTAGAACGGTTGCACATCAATTGGCATGTCCAGTACCATTCTGTTTTTTCTACTGTTTTCTCGAATCCTAAAGCCCACAAAATTCATAGAACAAATAGTAATTACCCTTTTGTTGGATTTTTTCAACGATTTCCCTGTGATTTACCCCCGGTGTGGGGGTGTTCGTCGGGGGTGCTCGTCGTTCCTTTTAGGGTTTAAAATCAGGCCTCTGGTACCTTTTACGGTGGAAATTCGGAAACCTTTTTTAGATAGGTACCTGTTAGGGGACCGCTTCTTGCTTCTAGCAAATCACACTTAAAAATACGAGAGAAAATTACGAGGGCAAATACGTCTTGATGGTACCTATTAGGGGTCAAAAAAAAACTAAGCCACGCGCTTTTTGGTACCTTTTAGGGGTAAAATCGAAAGTTCCCGACGAGCACCCCCGCCCCAAAAATAGGGGAGACCCCCTCCCGCTGATTTACCTGTATAAATTGAGGACGAGATATCATAGGATTCAAGTCTATTCAAAGCGTTCAGTCGGTAGATTCCGCCGAAAATAGCACTCGTTGCTGCGCGACTCGTGCGATATCGCTTTTTTCGTGCTTTTTTCTTAGCGGAATCAACTTCAATAGATAGAACAATCTGTTAGCTTTAAAACGATATATAACTGATTATCATAGCATAAATTGCAACGCAACGAGAATTTTTTCCCGTAAGCACGTCGTTTTCTCTGACGGAGACCTTAACCGTCTAAACTTTTACTTGATTATGGCACCAGGATATCGTTTCTCGTTAATAGGTCTCTATTTAGACATACCGCATGCAGTTTAGTTGCCTGAAGGACTGAGTAGTCTATTAACTTGCTGAGAAATAATGAAATATTGAAAAATATAAACGAGTTTCGGTATTTGCCAAGGATTTGTTAATTTAGCAATCTAGACAATGTTATATTATTAAGAATACTATTTTTAGTTTTGGACTTCCTCTACTGAGGAAACTATTCTAATTGGGTTATCAGTTTATTATCTTAAATCATCGGAGACGATTTCGTAATAGTTCAGACTTTATTTTTATTTTATTCAGATGCAATGCGTTAACTTAAAATGGAACCTGTCTTCGAGGTTCATTTTCACCTGGTTTTACTTTGAAAAAAAAAAGTTGCAATTCTGGGAGTTGCGGCTCCATTTAATTTTCAGTGTTCCTTATTTTCATTTTCACCTGTTATTCTGTTATTGTTTTAATATTTTGTTAAACATTTTAACTTTCAAGATTACATGCTCAATTCTCCATTAGTAGTTGGCAGTAAAATAAAATATCACGCGGATTTCCGCGATAATGTCTTATTTAGTGAGCACGATTCATCGCCAATCTGCTACAGCATAAAAAGATACTTCACGTTTTTAACTCGTCGCACGGCGTGATGCAGAAAATACTCGCAACTCCAATGTTTCCGTTCACATCCCTACAGAACTAATACAAAGAAATTCACCATCCTTTTCCAAGGTCCTCAAATCTGGAATTCATTGCTAACCTCGATAACGTCATCTTCCTGCCTCTTACTATCTAAATCTAAGCTTTCTCAGTTCTTGTCAGCCAGAAAATAATCGTTAGTTTTTTTCTTATCTGTCCTCTTTGTACTTTCTCGTTATATATGTAGCGAGGGGATATCCTTGTACAAGCCGTTCGGTTTCGAGATCCTCTTGCTACATTCTTGTATTGATTGTAAGCTTGTGGAGGTAAATAAATAATAAAAAAGATTGAAAACTGCTTAGTACAAATTCAGGCAAGTAAGAAAGTGCATACGAGTAAATCCCCTCGTAACCAGTGACTTGGGGCATCATTTTTGTGGCTTTGAAATGCCTCCTGGCTCCGTAGTATAAATATAACAAACATTGACAAATCTTTACAGGAAGTCATTCAATAAGCTTCGCGCTTAGGGGTGAAGTTAGACATTTCTACTGTTGCCGTGGAGTTTTAGGAAAGAAAAAGGGCGAGAGTTTGCGAAAAAAAGGAGGGAGTAGTGGGTTGAGGAAGGGAAGAACGGTTCCTCTTCTTCCTCTCGATCCCACCCCCCAATGTTTCGCTTCTAACATTTCAGGTGTGCCCGTAGGCCGTACTGGGAGAAAAAGAAAGATACAAGCAATAGCTTAAGGGAATTTTGAAAGTATGTATTCAGGAAGCTACATGCAATTAATGATGAAATAGAGTCTTTCGAGTTATGTAAGAGCATAATAACTCCATGGTAAGATCTAGGCCATTCTGTCTGTGATATCATGCAGGCGTGGTTTTACCAAATTTGCATCGCGCCGTGCAACGAACTGAAAACTCGACCAATAAGAATGCGAGTTGGCGGGCGGGTCGTCGACAATCATCCCAAACTATTTTGTAATCCGCAGCAAAATGCAATGTGATAAAAAAAAACGTTATATAATATGTTTGTCTAGAATTCCATTTCCTAGTGAAACCCTTTTAACCTGAAAATGTTATTTTGTCTATAAAAATCTAATCTATTCAAGTCTAGTTTTTGAATAAGAACACCATCAGCGTTTTGGCTGGTATAAAATCACCAGAGTATAATATTCTTCGTATAATATATATATTATAGCTTCACACATATTTCGACTAGCATACGATCGATCGGAAAGCCATTTAAATGCGCGCACAATAACCGGTTCGTAACCGGTTCGCAGTCGGTAAACACGATTTTGACGTGTAATACAGCTGCGTATCTGCATTTAATTTTAATCTTATATGGTAAAATGACGTCACAGTCGTATAATAATAAAGAGTAAGCCTATGCTGGTGATCATTATTAGGCGTTTCTGGTAGTCTTTTAGCGCTTGAATAATTTATGACATTTAGAAGTTGTGGGTACTTGACTTCCTGAAGTTTTATACCTTCCTAAGCCTCCATTAGTCCTTATCTTGTATTAGTGCTTGCTAGCGACTACCTAAAGCTACCTACTTAGAGCGATCTAGGATTCAGATAAGTGTATGAGTGAACATGCGGAGATTCGGTACTGAGTATGCGCTTGGTCGCTGGTCACCGACAGATCGCTGGCTCGTAAAACAAGAAACCGCTGAAACGTTTTGCAGTGTTTGCGGGCGACAAAACTTGTTGCGAATGCTGTCCCTTTTCGCGATTTTTCTCCTCGTATTTTTTATCCAGTGCAGAAACTGTGCAATCAAATCGGAGTGCGCCCTGTGTGGCAAAAAACGTCTTTCCAGTAAAGAAAACTAGACCGTTTACATAAAAAAATGTGCAAATAAGATTTGACAGGCCTAGTACATACGCCGGTCTTATTATCATCATGATCATGCACCTTCCAAATGATGGCCGACTTTTTGTTTCATTGGCCCTTGTGGCCTCACTCTCATGAAATTCTTTTGTCTTTGTGCTTGATCGATGATATTTCACTGAATATAAAAGAAAAGAATAATTTTATGAGAACGAGGCCACAAGGGCCAGTCAGCCATTTTGGAATAAGGTGTATGAGCCGTTCCTAATAGACCTTTTTCCAAAATGGCCGCCGAAAATTCAAATCAATTTTTTGTTAAAAATGAACACCAGCACTAGAACACACATCATTAGTAAAACTACAAAATTTCGCTGCATTATATCCAATATCCTCCGAGAAAACGAACGCTGAAAATGTGAAAAATTACACGTTTGTATGACTGGGGGTATGCGTCATACCCCCAGTCATACAAATCTCTGTAAAATTTTCAATTTTCAGACTCTCCTTTCTCAGCCGACATGGCATTTGGCATGGCGAAAATTTAAAGTATTACTGATGTGAGGATACTCTTTCTAGTGCAAGTATTTGATTTTCAGTCAGTTTAATTTTAAGACATGTGAATTTGCGGCGGCCATTTTGGAAAAAGGTCTATTGGTATTTGGGTCGGCCTGAATTGTTAAGATCGGCTGTTGCATCAAATGACGCCGCCCTTAATCAGCAGAGCTTCGAATGCAAATTAATAAATTGCTTGCTTGTGTTGGAAGAGCATGCAGCTTGCGCGTGCGCGTCGACTACAACATGGCGGACGCTAAAGATATCATTAGCTGTGTTCACACTAGAGACGGAAAACTCGTCTTAGTCAAAATCTCAAGTGTGAAACAGGGACGAGACGGATTTTTGACGGGAAATCGTCTGAATTCATATCAGACGGAAAACACGTCAGACGAGTTTTCCGTCTCTAGTGCCTAGTGCCGCGCTCCAAAGGTATAAGCCGCTCTTGGTGATTTCAAACGCCCGTGATAACAGCTCATGATAAGACCGGCGTATTTATAGGCCTTAGTAATAACCAATCACTAAAACGAAACCCATTGAACAACCAACCAATCAGGAGGCGAAGTAATAATTACAACTTGCGTTTAACATGACCAAGAAACTGACGACGGCAGGACTAAACGCAGTGATGAATTATGAAGTTATGATCAGATACCAATGGCGGCTTTACACTCTATGTAAGTATTTTTCAATGCCTCCTCGAGAGACCGAAATACTCGAATCGCCACGAAGTAAGATATAACAAATAAAAAAATGTAAGAGACTCAAGTGGGACTCGAACCCACGACCCTTGGCTTTCATGTGCCAACAACACCAACTTACGTTGAACCCCACATAAACGCAAGTAATCATTTGTTTGATTTTTGTTTGCAATCTGATTGGCTGGGAAATTAAGCAAAGTTGCGGTGCTCCGCCACAATCAAAACGCGAAGAAACCGGAAAAACACGATATCATCTGATTTACTTTCGGCATCGGACTGTGGACATCCGCTCTAATGCACCATTGATCGATAGGGAGCAGTGTTTCGAAGAAGACAATTGTGCACCATCTAGGGGTCATGTTTCGACCAAAAAAAAAAGATAAACCCGTAAGTTCGACCACATAATTCCTGTTTTAAAAGGACTTCATTGGCTGCAAGTCTTGCATCGCATAAACTTCAAAAAGCTGAAATAAAAATTCCCTGCGCAGAAGGTTGGCGGTGCCTTTGAAGAATTTTGGAATTCCACAATTTTTTATCAACCCTACAAAATTTTGCAGTTTGCGGTCGCACTAGTTTTTCATCCAAAAGAATATCGCGTCAGAAAGCTTTTACCGGAGAACTTTTGTTTGACACTCTTCAATTCCGTCCTCTTTCCGAGAATCACATATGGCATATCCAGGATATCAGATTATGGTTCAACCCTCTCTTTTTAAGTAATTCCGAAAAAGCTGCTACAAAAATAAACAACTCTGTAGACAGTCCTCAATGGACTTTTACACTCTTGTTACCAAAAACAGGCAGAACGAGGAGTGTGCGGCCTAGAATATACACTTTATACTTTATATTGCGACTGCTTCAACACCGGGTCACGCTTTGAAAGAAGTTAGCAAATCAGAAAGCGAGTACAGAACGATTTTGACTTTCTTTATATCTGGGACATTTATATCTAAGAAAAAAAGGATTGGCTCTCAAAACTGAGAAACGTTTGAGCTGAAACGGCTCATGGAAATATGTTAATATAGTCTTGTCTGAAAATTAAATTCTTTGAATTAAATGACTTTTCCGCGGTAAAGTCGCATAGTGGAATATGTGTGGAATATTACTAATGTAATGTAATTATTAATATGTCGATATAACATTTAAGTTATGTTAATGTTAGTGTGGTATATTAATGCTGTTTTTAATATCAAATTCAAACAAAACAACGCCGGCTACACCTCACAGAAACGTAGATTTAAAACCTCACACTTCAAACGTTTATGCACGGTTAAGCAGGTGCACCATTATTCACAAGAAGAGAATTTGTCAGGCGCGCTTCCAAGTAAGCTCATGTTTTGTTGTTTCCAAATCGCATTTATTTCTATATCGATCAAATTCCGCCTCCCCCGAAACAGGACACTAACCTTAATTAAACTGAAAGACATGGTTGTCGCATAGATATTCTAGCAGCTCGTCAACTTTTTATTTTTATGTTACTTTTTGAATTCAAGGACTGCACTCGAAATTCGGTACATATTTTCTCATTCGATTAAAATATTGGGGATTTCATCTGACCGACAATACGTTAGTCAAAACTAAGTCACAAGAGCAGTGTTATCTGGTTTTTAGCACTAGCGATAATTTAGTCATGCCTTGAAGACAATCGGCGCAAACTTCTGTCCTTGTCTTTGCTGAATCTTTCAAGCTAAATGTGATCTGCAATGGTCCTCCTTTTTATCTCTCGTTAAATGAAAAAAGTTGACAAATCAACATTACTGGCGAAAATTAAAGCACTTCGAGTTGAAATAAACTACGAATGCTTGTGGCTGTGTTTGTTGACAGGGAAGTGGAATTAATAAAAAGGGCAACTAATACAGAATCTCGATAAATTAGATAAATTAATGGCAAGTCATGATAAAAAAGATCTCGATCTAGTGTCAGACTGAATTCTTACCTGAATGTATGTCGAAGTTTGGTTGATTAAAGCATTTTCATGTTGCTGTTGGTGTTTTCTCGGCAAACTGAAAAACACATTAAAACGAGCTGACAATTTTGTGAACTTGTGACGTCATATCCATTGCGCGCACAGGTGGTCTGGAATTTTTCACTTAACGTGCGCAGTTGAAGGAACGAATAAACAACACCCAATTTGGTCTTGATAACATCGATTCCTTTATCGGTGCCAATCCAAAAGCCCCTTAAATTACCATCAAGGGGGATTATGTTATGTTGTGCAGATAGTTTAGATTAGAACTTAGTTCTTCCGTTGTGCATGTCTATTTGTTACCAAGGCAACGCATTGTTGGCTTTGCATTCAAAGTGGCAGAACTCCGGAGGTATAACGAGGATCTCCTCTCAAATTGCATTTTAAAGGCTTGTTTTGCTTTTTATGGGTTTCTGTGTTGTAAAAATGGCCGAGTTTCTTTGGGAAATTTAGGACTCGGATTTTGGAATCAAAAGGATTCTGAATCTTCACGGATTCAATCCGGATACCATGGATTCTAAAAGTCCCAAGCTAGCATTTCTTTGGCGACGGATTCGAAAAGTAACTTTCGGTCAGTGGCTAACTATACCATCGATTTCTAGTATGACTGAAAAGTGAGCTTCCAAAACTGCAACGGTTTCTCTGCCTACATCCTAAACGGTTTCTCGGTGCATCCTAAACGGTTTCTCGGTACATCCTAAACGGTTTCTCGGTACATCCTAAACGGTTTCTCGGTACATCCTAAACGGTTTCTCGGTACATTCTAAACGGTTTCTCGGTACATCCTAAACGGTTTCTCGGTACATCCTAAACGGTTTCTCGGTACATCCTAAACGGTTTCTCGGTACAACCTAAATGGTTTCTCGGTACATCCTAAACGGTTTCTCGGTACATCCTAAACGGTTTCTCGGTACATCCTAAACGGTTTCTCGGTACATCCTAAACGGTTTCTCGGTACATCCTAAACGGTTTCTCGGTACAACCTAAATGGTTTCTCGGTACATCCTAAACGGTTTCTCGGTACATCCTAAACGGTTTCTCGGTACATCCTAAACGGTTTCTCGGTACATCCTAAACGGTTTCTCGGTACATCCTAAACGGTTTCTCGGTACAACCTAAATGGTTTCTCGGTACATCCTAAACGGTTTCTCGGTACATCCTAAACGGTTTCTCGGTACATCCTAAACGGTTTCTCGGTACATCCTAAACGGTTTCTCGGTACATCCACGACACAGGAATCCCGTGCGCCAAAACAAATCAAACATCTCGCAGGCTGATATATTCGTCGTATAATATTTCTTCGAAGAAATTATAGAAACGAAACCAGCGAGTTTTGCCACCATATTAATTATTGTTTTCAAGTTTCCCGCGCAGTAGGAACGCGCGCGTTCTCGATTTCTGATTGGCTCTCAGCCATGGGTACATAAAAGCGCTAAAGCAACCAATGACCAAAAAGAAAAAAAAGTGAGACTAACGGAGTTATAATTGCCAACGTTTCGGACTCTTTATTCAGCTGAATAAAGAGTCCGAAACGTTGGCAATTATAACTCCGTTAGTCTCGCTTTCTTTTTATTATTCTACTTATCTTCGGAGAGACCAGCATCCTTACGGATCCGGAGACGTCGCTGTTTTGTTTTTTCTCATCTTTTATATATAACAACAGAAACATATAACTTAGTTGAAACGTGTAACAGACGAATGATGTTTCTGATAGAGCGGATTTCACATGACCGTCGTGACTTGTTATGTAATGGCGATGGCTTGGTGTTCTCATTGGCTACTCATTTTTCTCAGCCAATCAAATTCTGCAGTAAATGCAGTTGTGTAATTACTTAGTAATTGGTTCAGCCAATCAAATTCTGCAGTAAATGCAGTTGTGTAATTACTTAGTAATTGGTTCGGCTGAGAAGAAAGCCATTCAGGAGCAAGTTTTGATTTCTCTCGATTCTGAGTGGCTAGTGATTGCTCAATTGCGATTGTTTTCACGATGGTCTTGTGAAAACCGCTCTAACGACCAATGACCACAGCGTTTGGCTGCGCGTGCGTAAAACCATTTGGAATTCGGAACGTCGTATCATTCGATTCAGAAAAGCACAAAAAGTGCAGATGCCGCTACGTCCGCGCGTGTTGCGGAGCGAAATCGTGAAATGGAGTACATCCCCCCGAGCTCCCCCGACCACCGGGAAAAACAAAAATCAAGTAGAATTGAGGTGTAATCCTCGCTTTGCCCCCAGTAGTGGGGTCCGGGGCTTTAAGGTGATTCCGTTAAAAAAGATGTACTACCTAGACTTTTCAAACTTGGTACAATTGATACCCATGCATAGGAAATTTTAAAACTGTAAAAACGATGGGGTCACCATGCTCTTTTTTGAGCTGCTGGACCGTTACGTGATATATTACTGTTTGACGAATTATGTTAGAAATTCAAACATTACGAAAACGTTTGCTATTTTTCACTTATAATGGTGATATTATTTATTGTTATATAGCGAGTGCTCACTCCAACCGAGCGCGCGCTCCTATTGGCTAAATCAAGGTCGCTTGGTGAAGTATAATTTTGATAAGTTTTTGCTTATGCAAGAAAATTGTGGGATTTTAGGAGTGTTTTTATTTTATATGATGCAGTCGCGCACACACTTTGTAACTTCTCTTTCGTTCTTGAAATACATTTGTTTTGATTTAATAATTGCAGTTTATTTTTTGCTATATAACAAAACACTTAATAACTGCTCCCTCAGGAACTGCTCCCTCGACTCCGTCTCGGGAAACATCGAGATTCTCGGGAAACAAAACTAATGTTTCCCTCGGGAGCAGCCATTAAGTGTATATTCTACTACCTAGTATATTCTACTACCTTTCTGCATCGAACATATTTAAGAAAAAAAAATGGTGTTACCATCCTTGTTTTTCTTTTTTTTTTGTAATATTCCTGAATCCATAAATTGCGCGTTTTACCATAACATTAAGCTTTCTCTTAAAATGATTGGCTGATTTGCCGTGGGAAATAAGAGTCCATACCACTCTGCTCGCATCAGCTTGCGCGCGCGGCTCCGATCAAATTGTTCGAATGCGCGCACTATTTGCAACGGAAAATGATCATAATTATAACATTTTGTTTTAGAAAATAACACCTATGTTGTATTGTGAATGGTTTCTTACAAACACTCGGGAATGTTGGTCGAACTGATAAAACTTGAAAGACACTCGCCTTCGGCTCGTGTCTTTCAATTTTGATCAGTTCTCCCAACATCCCCCTCGTGTTTGTAAGAAAGCAGAGAGCACGCGGAAAGTACTTTTATTGCTTAATGAAATAACCGTGCGCGCGAAATAAAAAGTGTGCACTCGGAGCAAAATAAGGCAAAGAACAGTGATGTGGACTCTGATTTACCACTTTCGCGCGCACGGTTATTTCGAACAAAATGCGCGCGCAAAAGTCGTGGGCGCAGCCGCTTCCCTACCTGGCTGGGAAATTCTGGACAAGAATGTTGCTGGAAAAAAAATGTTCTGCTGGGAAAACTTGTTCAAATTTCGGGACAATTTTTTCTGTTATGGTAAGCCATGTTTTTATATGATATTCAAAAAGTACACGCTTGTAAAACAATCAACATTTTCTCAGCATTCCAGCAAAGAGGGAACATCAATGTTAATTTTTGCCAACAATTTCGATTTGAATTTTCCACGGAAATTGGTACTTTGAGAGTGCGAATACGGGCTTCAGCGCGTGCAGTGCGTTGGCGGCATCTTTCCTTTGAGAGCGGGGACAAAATTAATTTGTAACCATGACTGATTAATGTTCGCTAAAAATAGATTCATCTACTCCTGTGCTTCGAA
The DNA here is from genome assembly GCA_033964015.1 of Scolanthus callimorphus. Taxonomy (NCBI): domain Eukaryota; kingdom Metazoa; phylum Cnidaria; class Anthozoa; order Actiniaria; family Edwardsiidae; genus Scolanthus; species Scolanthus callimorphus. The sequence continues at coordinate 569,500 of JAWWUD010000024.1, read as the reverse complement.
CGCCCACTGGGCCGCTCGAGGAATAATTCAAATAGGTCAATTTGTATAGCCAAAAACGCTTTCTGGTCTGGTCATTTACCATTTTCTGGCTTTCAAATCCAAAACTTTGGCTACTAGTAGGCTATAATTAACAATTATATTCCTCGAGCCCGATTAATGGGCTCTTAGTTAATAGCCCATGAGGCCGAAGGCCGAATGGGCTATTGACTCAGAGCCCATGAGGGAGAGAGGAATAATTGTTTTAGTCAAATCACACTAGTAGGTCAATTTATATAGCCAAAAACGTTTTCTGGTCTGCTCATTTGCCATTTCCTGGCTTTCAAATCCGACACGTTTCGCTACTAGTAGGCTATAACTTATAGCTTACTAGTAGCTCAACCAATCAGAATGCAGCATTGACAATAGACCACTAGTGTGATTTGACAAGTAGCTCAACCAATCATCAGCGGCCAGCGCAGCATTGAAAATAGGCCACTACTGTCATAGGCGGCGCGGAACCATATAAAGATCTTAGGCAAGCCCTCATTAGCTCTACTCACTTCAGACAAAAAAGCTATCCCCTGATCAGCTTTTTAAGGTTATTATTAACCCTCCATCCAGTCTACAAAAAATGTGTTCAAAATATATATTCGATCATATTTCGAAAAAAGGAAGAAAAATATAAATTTAAACTAAAGTACTGCTGAATTATTTATTGGGCCAACACCGATGTATATTATATTTTACAAGGTGCCAATAAAGATTGTCTATGTCTATGTCTATGCCATATAAAGGGGGGGGGGGGGGGGGGGGGGGGGGGGGTGGTAACGATGTATGGGAAGAGCGAAAAAGTGGGGTGTTCATTATTTATCGCCTTTGGGGGGAGGATTTTGGGTAATACAAGGTCAAAATGCAGTGATCCCTCTATAAGTACAATGATTAACGTGATCCCATCTCAGAGCAGTTAAACGTTTTCGTGATCCCCCCGCCCCCTATTCGACTTATTGGAAGACAATTTACAGAATTTTTTTTACCCGAATTTTGATAAACGCATTTCATCTAGTCTCAGAGAAAGTGTAGATGAACATTCCGTTTTTTCATGTATAGTAAACAAATCCTGTAGGTTTTATTATTATGCGCGCAATTGTGCGCCGAAATGACGAAATTATTATTATTCATTTGTGTGAAGCGCGGCCCAAATGACGAATTTCTATGCCTGTAACGTCGAAACTCACGCTTACTCTTCTTTCGAACATAGTGACTGCCCCGCCAGGCCTATCACTGCAGGGCATCAATTTTGGTAGAGTTTGTTTTTCCTCGCCAAGATACACTTGTTTTTGTGAACGGTGCGAAGGTAGTGTCTTCGTTGCGCGAGTTACCAAAGATTATTTTAGATTATATTCTTTATATGCAGGCGAAGCGCGCCGAAATTTTTATTATGTATTGAGTAAAGTGAAGTAGAAAAATGCAAATGATAGAGAAGTTGCTGGAATAACTACTTAGAAAATTTCTCGTGGTCCCCCCTTTCAGGGCTTCAGGTTTTGAGAGATCCCCCCTTTCGCTCTCCCTAAAAATGAAGTGATCTCCCCCAAAATCGAAATCCCCCCCCCCCCCCCCCTCCGCAGGCGATAAATAATGACCGGTCCCCTTAGTTGATTGGTGATTAGTGGAAGACTAAGGGGTTTTGGCGAATATGAAAAGTAGGGAAATACTCCCTCCTTGTTGTATCCCCCTCCTTCGTTGTATTTTTTATTATTTAATATTTTTTTTTGCCAAATACTAAGTAATTTAATTTCCCCTTTGCAATCACTTTTCCGATCATTATTATGCGAAGCTTCTCGGTCTCATTTGCGCGCGCTCAAACGAGGAAAGCCTGGACATGACTCTGCACTGGTTTCCCGGGTCACCTGGGGACTTCTTTAGCCGTGCAACCGGCAAACAATGATTGGGGTGAAAAACGAAGCTAGGGGAGGGTGGGTGGAAATGGAAATGCGAAAAAGGCGTCGCCAGGGCCCGGGAGCACAACGAGATAAAAGTACAACCAATGTGGTTGACAGGACGGTAAAAGCGCCTTACCTGCATGCGCGAGGATAGAGCATAATGGCGAAATATCCTTATGAGTCAGTGCCTTATATTCGCACTAATGAGACCAATGGGACTCAGGTGAATTAAGGCTTGGTTTTCGAATAAAATAGCATAAACATATATTTTGCAATAACGCTTGGGCAATTTGACATATCATGTTCATCTGTCTATGGGAGGTACATATTAAGATTTCTGACATTTTGATGGGGATAAAATTTCATTTCAAGGGTCACGTGACCTTAAGGCAGCTAAAATGAATTTTCGAAAATGGGGAGTACTTAGCATTGAAATAGCTAAGTGAAATATATATTATTTATGAGAATGTTAGGGTAGCTATATGAAATAGACTTTGCAGGTTGACTACCGCTATTTGGGAAGGAGATATTAAGGAAAAGCTGATATGCAAATTAGGTCACGTGACCTGTTTTGCAGGATATCTCACTTTTTGGAAGGTTTTTCCAAACTTCAAAAACTATTCCTTAACCTACTCTAGGGAAGGAGCAAAATGAACGGTTATTTGTGGTATCCTTCACTTTCCTTGTACTCCCCATTTTTAATTGAAAATTTTGGCTCAAATTCCAGTGCTATACCAAAACATTTGATATTCCATCAGTTTGTAAGATGAAATGTCTTAAAAACCAATTTATTGAGAAAATTGGTGTCTAGCCAAGCCTTAATCCACCTGAGGAATAATCATTCTGGTTTTCATAGTCTCAAGGTGGGCAAGACTTCATTGTAGGAAATATGGAAATATTATTGTCAGGTCTTTAATCCTGTTACTGGATCGTAAGTGAGTCCATGCGGGCAAAGACGGCGAAGCAAACTTCGGCGGGAGGCCTCTTATGAGGAACCCTCTATGGCTAATGGGCTCATACAATTGTTGATTGGCGATTTCATGAACTCAATGTTATTAAGAGACACTAACGAAGCAGAAGTAAAGCAAATAATCAAAGACATGAAGAGTCAAAACAGCAGTGGTACAGACGGCATCTGTAGTAAATTATCAATCCAATAGCGGATCTAGTATCAAAACCATTAACATATATAAATCTTACATTTAAATGCGGAGAAATACCTAAAGCACTGAAAATTTCTCTTGTCACACCTATTTTTAAGTCTAACGATAAAACTGATTTCAGTAATTACAGACCTATAGCTGTTCTGCCCATATTCTATATTAGATTATGTATAAAAGACTAATTCATTACATTGAGCTTAATAAAATCCTATCCGATCAACAATATGGATTCAGGAAAAATAAGTCAACCGACCTTGCGATAATAGAGCTTGTCGATAAGGTAACACAGGCAATAGAAAATGGAGAATTTACAGTAGGCATCTTTCTCGATTTATCAAAAGCTTTTGACACAGTCAATCATGCTATTCTGCTTGATAAACTCTCTTTCTATGGTATTAGAGGCATATGCAATAAATGGTTTCAAAGTTATTTGACAGATAGAAAACAGATCGTTAAATTCATTAATACCAGATCGTCTGAAGCGTCAATCAAATGTGGGGTACCTCAAGGTTAGTGCTAGGGCCACTACTATTTCTAATATATATTAATGACATTATTAATTCAAGTAACAATTGATGAAAATTTAACTTGGAAAAATCATATTAACCTTGTTTATTCTAAAGTCTCCAAGACTGCTGAAGTGATCTGTAAACTTCGCCACTATGTCCGCCAATCTGTACTGAAATCAGTGTATCATTGCCTGGTTTATCCACATTTATATTATACAAATGTTCTTTGGGGTAATACTTACCCAAGCCGTCTAGAAAAAATCTACAAATTACAAAAGAAATTGATTCGAATTATGACATTTTCAAAGTATATAGCCCCCTCTGCGCCACTTTTCAAATCATTATCTCTCTTAAACATTTATGAGCTAAATGATTTTCAAACAGGCTGCCTCGCTTATAAACTAATACACAGTGCCCTCCCACCATATTTTAACAAATTCAAAGTCTATAACAATAACATACACAACTACAGTACAAGAAACCGTAATCTACTACGTCAACCAAAAATAAGGACAAACTACGGACGCTTCTCCACGCGTAATAAGCTTTCTTTAACCTGGAATTCCATACCGGATTACCTAAAACAATGCAAACTCGTTCCTAATTTTCAAAAGAAACTACAAGAAACACATCTTAAAAATTGAATAATCCCTCACCACTGTACACAATAGAAATTCTATATCTTTTTATAAGTGCTGCAACCTGGTTTTTATATATATATATATTATTTCACTAATCTAATAACTACAAAGAAAAACGACTAGTACCGCCGCCTGGATACCTTACAAAATATATATATTGTAAATAGTACTCAAGGGGGACTTCCTTGTAAAAGCGCAGTAGGGTTTCCCAAGTCCTCCTACCAACATGATTTGTATTTTTTTATAAAAAAAATGATTGTAATTATGGAATGGTGAATAAACTGACTGATATTGTTGCTTATTGACTGTTTCAGAATTGTAAATTCAACAAGACTCACCCTGTTGAAGTTTGATTGAGATTCTACGATTCATTATATTCCGCTTCTATGCTTCTAGCCCCGAATATTTCTCCCCCGCCCCTTATACCCCTTAACATAGCGTATCCATTGGGACTATGCCTTCATTTATTCAAACAAGAAGATCTTGAGTTGACAGGAAGGGGGAATTTAAAGGACTTTCAAGAACAGAGACATCTGGAGTGGCTGGCGCACTGCGTCCATGGAAAACAACTCACCCCAGAAACAGACTTTATTCATGGAAATTCAAGCCAGACTTGGGAGACGCAGACCAGCAGATAGGTGGATAAGGGACAAGTGTTGAGGACAATGATGGACCGTTCGCTGTTCAAACGGTGGAGCCGCGAGCGCTACAGGCGTTCGGACTCCCCGGACTCAGAGGCATGAATGCCTCACTGAGCAAAAATGATGAGATGATGATCCATACATTGAGTGTATTATTGGTATACTCTAAGGGTTGATTTTAACTAGCAACATACTAGCATGAGCGAAAGCATAAGCATAAGGATCAAACTATATAGCTGTTTTCTTTAGTGCGGTATTTACTACGACATAAGCGTAAGCATAAGGATCAAAGGCTTCCGTTCTTCTTATGCTTATGCTTACGTCGCTTATTCGACATGAAAACCAACCCTAAAGGCCTGAAGCGATGATGACGTCACTCCCTCGCTACCATGGTGATGAGAGTCGCAGAATACAACCATCTTATTAACGAGGAGATAATTTAGTATTAATAACGATCAGTGGTAATATTGCTTGATTATGGACTCGCTTATCCATCGAAGGTCTACTGACATGATACGCCACCACACGCGGTTTGATGAAATCTTCTCGCGGCTCTCGCGCGAACAGTACCATGCACTGGTTGCTAGGGTCACCTAGCAGAGATCTAAGGGTGTATCTAGCCGTGAAAGGGGACGTCAAAATGTGTGTGTTGGGGAATGGGGTAAGATTGTAAGATTACAAGGTATGAGATTTTCCCAGGAGAGCCTCAACAATATTAAAGGGGGTAGTTATAGCTGTTTCAGGTAACACGCGACTTCGCCGTTGCAGCCTGAGTTTGGCAGTTGGGTTTTCTGTGCTGTTCCGCGACTACAAGTCAGACCCCCAGTGCGGCCCGCGCGACGACACCCGTATACTCAGAAATGCAAAAGATTTTGGACGGCCGATCAAACTCGCTACCATGGTGATCAGAGTCGCAGCCCGGAAGAAGTGTCCACTAAATTTTAATAATAAAACCAATTACATTTAAACCTCAAGTACCAGAGATCTATAGCGAGGAGCTAAATCGGCGTTAATATAACGATCAGTGGTATAGCCATTGCTTGATTATGGAATCTCTTATCCCAGGTCTACTGACAATGACAGTAATGACGCCGAAGCTCGCGTTTGATGAAATCTTCCGGCTCAAGAACAACTTGAGCCGGAAGATTGGGTGATGGGGGCATTGCTGGTCCCACGGCTGGATAATAAAACCGGTGCCCAGCGACGAGAGAGGCAAACGTCGCCCGTGCTTCTCAGAAATGACAAAAGAAAAGGCACCATAGTTTTATTTAGTTTTGGACCCGATCACTAAAACTCGCTACCATGGTGATCAGAGTCGCGGTCAGAAGAAGTGTCCACTAAATTTTAATAATAAAACCTTATCTAATTAGCGAGGAGCTATTAAGTGTTAATAACGATCAGGTAGTATTGCTTGATTATGGACTCGTTTATCATTCCCAGGTCCTCTGACATGATACCGTCGCCATGAAGCACGCCATTCTTCGCCGCTCTTTTGAACAACTTTCTGAAACGCTACAGGGCGATTTTTCTCATCCGGCTTAGTCGCTTATATATTGGAAACTATTTGGAATATTTCAAAGCAAATCGTGGCAAACTAATTTAGAAACTCCTTGAAATAAGCATATAGGTGCTAATACTGTAAGTAAACGCGTATTTTTCATTTATTTTGAGTAATACAGAAAAAGCGCATAATTTCTCTAATCTTGAATCTGATTGGTTTAGCGTGTGACTATGGTTGACTACCGATTGTTCTTTTTTCAAAGTTCTTTACAGCTTTTGATGAGTTTGTTTGTGAGCACAATTGCGAAAAAACTCGACAAGATATATTCATGCTGAGAGTTCAGAGAGCACAGAAAACACAATTTCGAGGAATAATTTAGACCAGGTCGGTTTTTTTACTGCTGATTATTAACCTTCGTCTGAAGGGGTTTTGAGTGACAAGCGGACGGTCAAGTTTCGACGTCACGAGTCTGCTGCTGTTATTGAGATCTTGACAGAATTAATGGCGACCAGGCGAAGGGGATGGCGATAGCCACCAGAATAGTGATTTCTCTGGCCCTCCTCATCGGATTGTGTGCTGTAACTGAAGGTATGAGCTCGGGCACTGTTTGAATTTTTGATTTAATCTTTCGGCGAAGGTGTGAATCCTAGTAATTTCGAGCAAATAGCATCGCTGTATGTGATATCAAAATGGCGCCAGAGAGGAATGCTCTGGCGACATGAAAACTTCGCTCGATAAATGCCCGCCAGAATGGCCTCGCACATCGTCAGTTTTTCTGTCCTTTGGTAGTTTAGACACAGTAAAGTAGGTTTTTCATAAGCTGGGATAGGTCTTTCTTAGTAATGTTGCCGAATTAGTGCGCGAATTATAACTGGTTGTAATATTGGGTCGCCGAGGGTCTGCACATTTTAGTTCCCTTGCAAATGGCTAGAAGCAACACGAGATAATTTGCGTCGGGAAACCAAGCGAATGCTAAACTTGCACACCGCAATATTATTCCCAACATGGGGTATACGTTCCGCATTTCAAATGTTTTCTTATATTTGAGTTCCCGTGTTCAATTGACATTGTAATTGTGGCGATTCGTGAAAGCGTGTCAAACGTAAGTTGAGCAGAGTAAGCTTCAAAAGAGTTGTTCTCACTCGTAGTGTCTGCCTTTGTCAAAGCTCTTGCATTCCTCGGCAGATCTAAACCTCGATAAATGTTCTCGCTCCTTCACGAAATAAACTAGTAACTGACTTACTTTAAATGCTTGTGTATAAGCAGTTCCGAAAGTAAACTTATTCAGTAAAGCCTGCCTGTGATCTGCTAAGCCAGTAGTTAGGTTCCTAAAGAGAGATGCACCCAGGCCCAGGGCTTAGAAAATCAGCAGGACTTATCCGAGCCCTAGCCGTCTGGTCTTCGATCATAGTTCTCAGTTCTTTATTGTTTCGTCCTTTGAAATAATCTAGTGTCTAAAGTTAAGCGCATAGACTTACTATATAGTATACTTGTTTAGTTATTAGGCTAGTTTTTAGCCTTATTTTGCTGGATAGTTGGGAAGAACTTGTCGCTAAAATGACGTGTGTGGTTGAAACCGATTACAACACCTAAAGATTGTTGATGAAATTGACACTACCCTGTAACTAACATTACGAAAATCACACTTAATAAGAAATCGGTGACTTAAATAACTGTTCAACTTTGGACTTAAATGCACGATCTTCGGAACGTGTTTATTTACTGTAAGAAGCGTACGCGTCTTTCGGCTTCTATTTTGAGTTTGAAGGGTAACAAGTTTACTTTATGTAAGCTTATTATTGTAGTGATGTTTTATGCTTGTTTTTCCACTACAAGTTCTATCATTCGCGAGCCACGAAATGTTTAAAAGAGATCCTTTTAAGCTACGCATTCACTAAGTACCTCTAAGGATATGCACTCTTTTACAACGAAATACAATCACTTCTATTGTATATCCTAAATCCAAATTTTGTATGTCTTTTCAATTTCAATCGTATACCAGTATGGGCAAAGCTAATTAAAAACTCCAAAGCCTTTTGAAATTTTAAGGTCATCTTTTCAAATTCTAGACATACTCAGGGCAGTGCAAGTATGCTGTTATTTGTAATTCGGTTTTGTGATAAATTGGCTTTCTCATTCACATCACAGCCATAAAATTTGTTGAGTAATGAACAGTATAATTGGGAGCTATTTCTGGACAACATTGTATGTATGTGTCCTCGACAAGTGCTATGGTATGAATTTGCCCAAAATTGAACTGACATAAGGGACCGATCGTTTATAACGTCTACGGGGGGGCGGTGGAATTTGGGTGGGGGTAAAAATTTAGAAGACATAGATTTTAGGGGGGTAATTTTTTGGCACACTCTCTCAAAAGAGGGGGTAATTTTTTCAGGGACACTGGTTCAAACTAAATAATAATATGTACAAGCTATCGCGTCGTGGCATACAGCGCTACGCCATATAGCAAGTACGCCAATTTCGGCGCACTTCGCGCGCAACGGAATGTACAATATAGTTTTTGAGAACGTGCGAAATGGAATGGCTACGAATGTCATTACAAGAAAATATATCTTAGCCAGGAGAAAAACTAACTCTCCCCAAAAAGACGCTCTGCAGTAATAAGCATCGGAGCTGTCTCTCTTCGAAAAAAGAAGGCCTAATTATTAGGCAAGCGTGAGTTCCACTTTACGAGGATAGAGAGTCGTCATTTTGACCCTGCTTCACGCACGTCATTTGCGATCTTTGTTTACTACACATAGCAGATGGAATGTTCATCTACATTCTCTTTGAGGTTTGGTGAAATGCGTTCATATCGTGCATAAAATTAGGGCGCGCTTCGCGCGCAACAAGAGAAATTTCTGTAAATTGTCTTCCATTAGTTCAAACGGGGATCTGGTTACAGGGTGGGGGGTAAGTTTTTAGAACATCAAGGTTATGTGGGGGTTATTTTTGTATCGCCTTTTTAATGAGGGGGGTGCGAATTTTAACATTCAATAAATTTAGAAAACCACCGCCCCCCCCGTGGACGTAATAAACGATCGGTCCCTAATCTAAGGTGATTTTGCATTACCACATTGTTATGACTAGTGTAGTTTATTTTTACTTTGTATAAACAGCATACATTTGGCACATTTCCTAAATTTACTTTATTATATGTCCTATTCTGATTTATCATTGGTCATAGCCATGTGTGCCTCTGCTATATCTGATTATGCAGGTCTTTTCTTTATGGAACTGAAAAACAATGGCCATTATCCTGAACAACAATCTGCTAAAATGTGCATAATATGTATTAAATAAGAAGGAAAAACACCTTGTAGCTTCTTGTACTTAAAGCTATAATTAGCTAAATGTGAATCTGTAGAAAGTAGGCCCAAAGAGCATGTGTATCAGCAGTTGTTGTTCTTTAGGGTTTGTATTGATTAATATCTGTGCTCATAATTTTCATATTTTATGGTAGCCGCTTAATCTTCAACAAAATTTTATCACATGCCAGTGTTCTCTTTACTATGTTCCGTCATAAGAGATGTTTCTCCTTAAATTTTTACAGTACTTGTATTAGTATGGAAAACGAATTGTACTAGACAAGTATTTAATGTGCGTTTTCATCACACAATTGATGATGACAGCCCTTAAGAAATATCTACAAAACTAGTTGAAATTTTGCAACTTTTTGCAAAGTGAAACATTCCTGATAGCTCCTTGTGACTGTGAGTATTCATAGGTTGGTATTCTTCATTGACTTTAAAGTGTCTTAGACTTTGGTGACGTCAAGCACTTCAAAAATCTGTAGACTGACTTGAAATGTTGAAATTTCCTTAAATTCTCCCGGGAGAAATAGAGTAAATATATGGCAGTCCTCTTGAACTTTTCCCGGGAGAGGGAGTGAAAAATCTTGAGATTCCTTGCAAAACTGAGAGAATTGAGGTCCCTGTGATAATAAATTATATACTAGTCAACTCTTAGTATGTTCACAGCATGGTGTTTCTGTAAATTAGAAAGATCCCTGAAGCTATGTTACATTTTTGTTCAATATTGACTTGCAAAAATAGGTCTAAGAATATTATGTGGTAAGAATATTTCCAGCTTTGCTCTTCACATCACTTTACTCTCCATACAAGTGCAAAATCTTTATTTTTGCTGCTCTGATATTGTAACTAATTTCTTATGTGCCAAAAATAGCCAATTTAGGCATTTTGTCATTCAAGTAAGTTTTGTTTCATGAGTTTTTTTCAGAAAATCCCTATTGCTCGTGTTCATCAATGCCAAACATTGTAACACAAGCACCTGGGTTCATTGTCCAGGTTTTTAGTGCCTTTGTGTTCTGATTCTTGTTGTAAACCCTTTATTTTTTGTTCCTTTGTCAATTTTTCTAGTGGCTCTATAATTATAATTGACCCATTTGAAATTTGCATTTCAATGCATTGTACTAGATATTAACAAGATCTTTATTACTCGCAGTGCAAAGACCATGAAGTTGAATGTTACTTGACTGTTGGTTGCAGCTATCCATTTACATTTGCGGTAAAACTGCATGTGAAACAAAGTTTTGACAGGAAAACTTGAACATTTTTACCACAATATTCAAGTCCACAATTCCAATTATCATTCAAAAAAGCTAATATTTTGTTTGTTTAAAAGTTCTGGCCAGGAAGAAATAATGCAACTTTTTCTGTTTTTTTTTTTTTCTGAGAGATTCATACCTGTTAACTCTCCCAGTTTATGCAGGAGACTCCCGATTTTTACCCTTGGTCTCCTGGGGGAAAAATTGAGACTTCCCATATATTTACTGTACTTATGTACTGTCACCTGGGTAAATTTCTTGTGATTTTGTTATACAGTTGTTATATTATTTGAAGCACAATCTCCCAAATTTGGAGCTTTTGGGGTTGGCAGGTATGGTCTACCCAAATCTTTGCACATGGGGGGGGGGGGGGGGGGGGGGTGTAGGGGAAGGGAGAGCAACCATTGAAGTTTATCTGTCAAAAAGAGTTTCATGTGCAGACAGAACATGTTTTTGTTGAGCATGTTAGATGGGTAGATGCAAACGATGATAAAAACAGTTTTATACTGTAGTGTTAGCAAAGTTAATTCTTATACTATGAACAAAGGTTCAACTGATTTAAAGGCTTTTTGGATATTTTATTAACAACATTGATTTACAAAACTAGAAGATGAGCTGTAATTAATCCAGATCTACTGGCTGTAACACCTATACAAAGCCCAGTACTAGTTATGTTTCAGGTTCTTATTCAAGATTAATATCTTATAAGCAATAAACCACATTTTCACTGGCTCCAGAATGTCTGAGTAGATTCTATCAGACTTGAAAAAGCGTTGTTAGATGTTTTACTGCATGGAGTTGTGGCAATATATACCAAGCACATCTTGTGATTTTGTTGCATTCCATTTCTGTTGCTAGGTTGTTCAGGCTTTTCCTCTTATGAAAATCTAACTCAAGGGGAGTTAATAATTTCTGCCTTATAGGATTTCTAGGTTTTTTAGTAATTTGATGAACTAGAGGGAATGGAGAGTCAGAGCTCTGTATACCAGGTGTATTTCTATGGACTCTTGTGGTTTTCAGACATCACCTATATGTGGGAAATTTTCATACCCTAGCTGTATCATTATCAAGTATTTCCAGCCCTTTACCACTGTATGCATTGCTACGCGACCTGAAAATTCACTGTTGCGATGGGCGATTGGCGATTTTTAGCCGTCAATCAAAACCAAAACGTTGGATTCGGCTACATCAGTGGGTCGACGTTGATTGCAAGATCAACTAAAATTATTGTAAGCTATCGTGTGACTTTCTGCCCTAGAATTATTAGCTTTCTGGCGCAAAAAAATTGACATTGCAATTCCTTTGCTGAGAATCGCCAATCGCAAAAGTGAATTTTGAGGTCGCGTAGCAATGCATACAGTGGTAATCTTTAAATTTCACTAGGGGAAGGTTTAGCAAACAATTTTACAATTATTCAAATGAATATTTTCATAAAAGCAAGCAAACATTGTCTCATTATTCACAAGACACTATGATGTCACAAATTTAGAAAGTTTGTTTAACAGTCTCAAAACACAATTTCAAGGCAATTTTGTAACATTGTCAGGCATTGAAGAAATCACCATGACAAAGCTAGTTATTTTTATAACCATTTCTCACCATTCCTTCTGGGTGAGATCTAACATATTTCAGCTTAAGGGCTACTGTATCTGCAAGTCTAGAGAGTCGGTCTCTTTATATTTACATTTGCATTTCTCAGATGACAAGAGCTAGACTTAACTTTAGGAATATGCTGAGCGAGAGGGTCTGATGTCTCTGATTGGGTAATGTGTAATATTTATAGGATAATGCCATCAAACTATGCATTGTTTATACAAGTGCTATAGTATAGAGGTTACTGCAAAACATAGTCATAATAAGATAAAGCAATTCTACTATTTGTATTTCTAGCTTTGGCAGTAGAAGACAGCAATTTCTGTCTAATTGTCTCATCTGCTTTGTAGTTTCTTTAGGGATCAGATGTAGGTGCAGTGAACACAGTTGTGCAGGCGACAGAATCAATGACACATGTACTACAGAGGGAAAGTGCTATAAAAAGATAGCCGAGGAGGATGGGTATGAACTCATTACATATGGGTGTTTGGCAGCTGCCGAGCAGTCAGATATGCAGTGTAACACCCCAGCAAGGGCACACCGGGAGAAGATTTCAGTCCTCTGCTGTAAGGGGCAAGATTTGTGTAATGCGGACCTTGATCCAACGTTTCCTCCTCCTACATCACCTACAATAGGTAAGGATTTCGTAGGGGGTAGACCCGGGGGGGGGGGGGTAATTGAAGGTTAAAATGGTAGGGATAACTGTTGGAAAGCCTGAATTTCCACCCTAAAAAATACCTGTGAGAAAACATTTCCACTCCACTGTCCTAAAATACCTTCTTCGGCGTACCGTTTTAGTCCAAAGAACTCCTAAAAATTACCTGATTTTCTTCAGCGTACGGTTTTCATTCAGAAAATTTTCATTCAGAAAACCCCTTAAAAATACTGGATCGCCGATTTTGACCCCTAAAAAAGATGACAGTCATACCTACCATCTGAATGCTATTTAGTGGCCCTTTCAAATTCAACATTGCCTTTGTTTTAACAGATCAGGGCTCGTAGAGTTCACTTTGAAGTGAGGATGAAGTGAGGGTCTTATAATAAAGAATGCATAATTGGATGGGGTGAATAGTAGAACATGTAACATCCATCCATGTCCCTCCCTCTCCACAGGCCACAAGCATTTGCAAATGGCGAGACTTTTGCATTTTATTAATCCAAGTAGGAATATGTTTTAACAACTGCCTTTGAACAAACTTGTGTTTTTCAGGTGTCCAAGCCAAGGTGCAAGAGGAAAATGTTGGCTCCAAGCAGTATTTCATTCTGTTTGTAACAGCAGGAGCGTGCACTATAGTGTTTGTAGTTTTCTTGGCAATCCTCTATATTAGGTACATTGAAGTACTGTTGTTTCATTTTATTATTCATGATTTCATGCTTTGTAAATGCCTAGATTATCACACCCTATTCCCAACTGCAGATATAATCCTCAAGAAAACTTGACTCAAAACAATTTATCATAACATGCCATGTATGGCACATCCTGCAATATGGTTTCCCTTTTGATCTCCTGTGTAAATTTGTTATTGCATTTCCATCTTTTGCTATTTTTCATTTTTTTTTTTGTTATGTAATTTCAGGCGAAATCTCACTTAAGAATCTATTGGTTTACCAGCAGGGGTGTTTCCACGTCTTTTGTTCTTGTAAGCCACCCCTGGAAATAAAAATGGCAATAACCTAGTTATTTGATATCCAACTCATGTACTATAAATATTACAATACTGTACCAGGAAGAGTCTGTTCAATTGGTTAATTGACGTGGCAAACAAACATGGTTTGAAATAGGCCTAAGCAAATGAAATCAATTTTAGCCTTAGAAAAATATATAATTAAATGGGTATTTTCAATGCTTGGGTGAAATATTTGTAAGCCAGTGCTTATTCCCTTGTCTTAAGGCAAATTTCGTAGCTAATAAAAAAATGCCTGTATATATTAGTGGCACTAAGTTCACTTGCATGAATAAAACACTGTCACAAATTATTCATATTTTTAATCTACTTTCATGAAATATGTAAGCTGTTTGAAATTGCTTAGTGTTGTTTAAACTTGAATGTTCTATTACGTTTTAGGTTTAGAGATATGAGAAGACGTTTACCGATTTCATTTGACATGGAAAGGCAGAATACTTTCATCACATCTGGAGAGACTCTGAAAGATTATTTTGATCAAAGTTCTGGCAGTGGTTCTGGACTACCTCTTTGGTAAGAGTGTTTTAAATGCATTGTACAGTAGAAGTGAATAATGTGTGGGGATGGGTATTTTGGATCCTTTTAAGATATTTGTTCTTTAAAATTGAAAATTAACTAAATATGTATTTAACATTTTACAACAATGTTTCCTCAATTTTTAGACAGTCAAATAGATTCTCTATTGAATCAGATATACATTGACATAAAGCTACTTCATACATGTACAGTTCAATCTTTTCTTTTCATCAGACCTATTTTGTACTTTTATGCAGTATGAACAATAAACAATGCCTTTGGTGAATTGTAACTACTACAAATTCAGATATGGATTTTTTCTTCCAAATCTGCATCTCTAAACTATTGAACAAGCTATCAGTCTACAACAATAGGGGCTGTAAATCTCCCTTTGACCCTTGCCCTCCCCCTTGTCCGCCACCTATGTTGGGATGTGGGAGCAAGAAAAATTGAAGAACCCCATTTCTGAACCTAAAACAGCCACATGTACCCACAACCACTGTTATCTGTGATAGGAAGCATAACATTAATAACTCAAACTTGCATGAGTATGCTCAAAAGTGTTTATCATATGGTCTGAAGTGTAGCTAACATATACAATCTGTCATTTTCATGGAGCTACTGTTAACTCCAAAAACAGCTCTCAGCCACCAAAATATCATATTAGCTGCTTCTCCAGCTATCAGAAGTTGTTCTCAACTCTGATCAAATAGACAAAATATTGGCTAAAAGTTTTTACATATTATTGTTGCCACCCTATTCAGATCACCTGATGATGCGTTTGGGAGGTTACCATTGTTCATTTTCTAAACTGCATGCGTTTCGTCATGTGGGATAAATTGTAACCTCCCAAATGAATCATCACATGATCTGAATTGGGTGCCAACAAGAGGTAAACAATGATAGCCAATGGGGTCTATTGATGTTTGAACATTTTTTCTGGGCTTGAATGGCCTTGCGATAACAATTCTACTGTTCTATCTTGGCCAAGTATCAGACAGAACTAACACCATTTGTTTTGTTTTCCAGGTTCAAAGAACAATAGCCAAACAGGTAACCCTTGTCCAGAGCGTTGGTAAAGGCAGATATGGGGAAGTGTGGAAGGCTAGATGGCATGGTGAAGACGTAGCTGTCAAGATATTCTTGTCACACTGTGAGACTTCTTGGATGAGAGAAACAGAAATTTACCAAACTGTACTGCTTCGACATGAAAGCATACTAGGATTCATTGCATCGGACATCATAGGAAGTGGTCAAGTGACCCAAATGTACTTGATAACAGACTATCATCTTCTTGGGTCACTGTATGATTTCTTACGAGGGCATCAGCTTAATAAGAAGATTACGGGGAAGCTGGCATTTTCTGCTGCTGCCGGCATTGCTCATCTACATGCAGAAATTCGGGGCACACAGGGAAAGCCCATGATTGCACATAGAGACATTAAGAGCAAAAATATACTTGTCAAAGAAAACCTCACATGCTGTATTGCTGATTTTGGACTGGCCGTGAAATTTGTGCCAGAAACCAAGGATATTGACATGAAGGCAGATAATAATCGTGTTGGCACCAAGAGATACATGTCACCAGAGGTGCTTAGTAATAACCTTGATCGTAATAGCTTTGCAGCCTTTAAAATGGCAGATATGTACTCCTTTGGTCTTGTGCTGTGGGAGATTGCAAGGAGATGCATTTCAGATGGTAGGTACTGTGTTTAGAAGTGGCCGCCTTCCACTTCCCAGGGGCACACAACGAGACAATGATGTAAAATAGCTAAAATGCCATTATAAGTCATTGCTGAGTATGCAAATGACTGTAAATTGGGTATATTTTTATCCCTAAAAATGTTGTATATGTTCGGATTTCGTAGCTGAAATTTTAGGGATTGAAATTAAATCTTCCGAAAATGAAGGGGAAGAACTCTATCCGAAAATTCAATGACCTTTTTAATGGCAAAAATACCCCCCAAACCAGTGAAAATTTCCAGGGGATCTTACAGCCGATTGCGTTTGAGCGTTTTACCCTAACAGTTCGCACGTTATGTTTGAACGTTTAAAAGTTGTGTTTCTAGGATGAAACGAGACGTTTCTATGGCGAACCAAAGAGTTCTGTCCTCTCTGATTGGTCAGTGAAAATACACATGGCGGTTGCCCTTGGAAACGTCCGACGTTTTGTCTCACAACGCAACTTTCAAACGTTCAAACGTAACGTGCGAACTGTTTGGGTAAAACGCTCAAACGCAATCGGCTGTATAATCTTCATACGAAAATAAAAGTTTCAAATTCTGAAGCGAAAATTTTTGGTCTCCTCACGCCATCCGAACAGATAGATATTTTGCCAATCAGATTTTTGCTCTCTTTCGCCTAGTGCAGTCACCTGGCTTTCTGTCTCAAGGTTGTCTGGTTTTAGTTCAGAGGGAAGAGTTTCATTGGCTTAGATAGTTTGATTGGCAGAACAGCAAAGTCAAAAATCAAAACAAAATTTGATGTTTTTGAAAACGTGGGTTGTGATGCAATGGTTTACTAAGCTGTAATCATTCTTCGTTTATTTTCTATGATATTTCTGTTTTTGTCTCAGAAACTGGCTTGTGCGAGGATATGAAGTGCCATACTATGATGCAGTACCCAGTGATCCTACTTTTGATGAGATGAAGCGTGTTGTCGTGACAGAGAAACGGCGTCCAAACATACCCAACCGGTGGTGTAGAGATGAGGTCAGTTTGTGTGTAGGCCTTACTATCCCCCTGCTCTGACTTTCCTCCCCATTTTGAGCTCCTGCAGATTATAAGGACATTTAACCAGGCACTGCAACAGATCCAGAAGCTGTATGGTGTCGGATACAGACATTTATACCACGCAACCGAAAATACAGCCAATCAGAATGCAGGAATAGCGTTGCATTTCGGCAGTATTTCACTCAACTTCTCAATGTGCATTGCATTAAAACGCCATTCCTGCAGTTGCCTTTAATTTTCTGCATACTAGTCCCAATTTATGCATAGAATTGTACTCCTCCATTGTTTTGCTTCGTTCTTTAATAAACTTCATTGTGTTAGACAATGTATTGCATATAAAAATTATATGTGTATTGGACAACCCTTATTTTCTGTAGCATTGTATAAAATGATTATACAATGCTTTCGAATGGCATACTGCAGAATATTCCACTTGTCTCTTGTATTTTCCTAGCATACACACTCGCCTAAAGGCTAGTGTTTATTTCAGCAAATACTAGCAAATCTTGACAACTGTATTGTTTGCAATATGTGAGCTGTACCGTGAGCAGTACGTTAAACTGAGCTGTTACTGCAGGTTCAGTTTATTTCTAAAGCATTTATAAGTAGTTAGGCTTATAGTCCCTTTTCGTCTCTCCAGATGCTGAGAACAATGGGGAAATTGATGGCAGAATGCTGGTCCCCACACCCAGCAGCCAGGCTGACAGCCTTGCGAGTGAAGAAGTCCCTCAGCAAAGCTGTGGCTGCCATGAATGATCATGAAATCATTCCTCCTTTAGCAATGACACCCGACTAATGATGACCATGGTGATAGGAGAGGGTGCCGAGAGACAGGGTGTTGAGAGACAGGGTGATAGCCTGCCTAGTGTCAGCAGTGTAAGGGTTAGCCATCGGTAATGTGGCTGATGTAGCTATCGGTAACGTGAGTGAAATAGCTATTTGCATATGAGTAGAGGTCATGTTTAGGGCAGAAATACAATGACATTTCAATGGACGATTCTAGCTACAAGCGTGCGCGCACTCTTTTCTTTAATGCCGGTTTGCACTTTTTGTTGCATTTGTCGCAGCGATTTTTCTCGCTTGAGTTGCAATTCAACTTTCTAGTATAAACTAGATGCAAATCCGGTGCGATTTCTGTGCTTCAAATCGCATCAAGTTGCAAAGAGTTTCGGACATGTTTGAAATCTCCGCGACAACACGCGACAAAAATTGCGGTCGGTCGCGCCGAGTTGCACTTACTTTACATTAGTGATTTTGAGTTATACGCGTACGTGCGAGAAAAATCGCCGCGACTCGCGCAACAAAAATTACAAGTGTAAACGGGCCTTTTAGAAATACCTTTGAAATGTAACACAGCTACCATGGATGCAACGTGCGCATACAAGGCGCATGGTTCGTGACATTTAACACAACTATCGATGCGGCGTGCGGCGTGCGGCGTGCGGCGTGCGCATTCATTATAGCTGGAATCATCGAGGCAAGGCCTCTCTTCAACGGCTTACGGAAATTTCAGGGATGTGTGGGTTATAACGATCACCCCCTGGAAAGGAAATGGAAAACAATGAATCTTAGGTTTCTTTATCTTTATCCCTTCCGTCTAATATGAGCCTTTGGTAGCAAGCATTTAGATCTTGTTCCGATCAACGTATTTTTCTGCTAAGGTTGTGTTATCATCTCTTCGTAGTTTAAACGAAGAAAACTCGGTAATCAAGTGGTTTAAATCGAGTGGGTATTGTAAAATCTGCGGTCTAATTTTTCTGGAAATATTTCCATATAATCACCAAGATCAATAAGAATTTCTCAAGCACAAGTAGTGGGGGTCATGCCACAGCAGCTCATTAAAAAAAAACAGTTTTGGACAGAAATGGTCATCGGAAGACCCTAAAAAATTTTTCATGTACATGTTTTTGAACATTTCATCGAAATTCACTAGCAACGCCACTAACCTGGATACTGAATAGTTTTTTTCGTTAGGTTTGATCGAGTCCCGGGCCCAAGCTAAGCCATTTTAGAACTCTAAATTGATCGAGGGGTTCTGAAGTGACATAAAAAATTGCACCGGCGGATCTAAGGGAGGGGCCAGGGGGGCCGGTGCTCCCCCTTCCAAGAGTAAATTTATAGGAAATGTGTGAGCATTTCAGATGTTAGCTTTTTCTTTTTGTCCTTTGGTCGCCGTGGCAATTTTCCCTTTCGTAAGCGATCGTTGCCTTTTGGACGGCACAAAATTTACACGTTTAGTTTCGTTGTCTCAGAAAAGGTAAATTCGTATATCAATTCCACCCTGTTTAGAACCCTAACCCTAACCGGTAAACCGATTACTAACCCAAACCCTAACCAGTGTGCTACGAGTGAATTCGCTGGGTTGGAGGTGCTTTTTAATTGGATTTGTACTATCTTTCATTAGCATCTATAGAACGAAGCTATATGAATGATAATTACTAATTATCCAAGGGATGAGAAATGGCAACGACCTTTCTGAAATGGCAACGACCGTTCAAAGAAATGGCAACGACCGTTCTAAAAGGCAACGATGGTTTACGAAAGGGAAACTAGCGTCGCCGTGTACCCCTCCCTTCTCCATTCCCAAATTTCTGAATCCGCCACTGAATTGGCATTATGTTTTTTGTTTCGTTAGGTTTGATCTAGTCCCGCGGCCTAGCTAAACAATGTTAGAACTCGATCGAGGGGTTCTAAAATGATATCAAAAATTGTCCCAATGTTTGTTGACGTATTGTGTGTTCTTTAATAACGAGAGAACTGGAAAATAGTATTTAGACTTTTTTCCATTTATTTTTAGAAATAAGCAAATATGAAAGTTGAAAATTTTGACATGTTAAACAATGACCTAATATACTGAATGCATCCGGTCTTAGTGGTTGTGTCAAATACATGTAAAGAATACGTTAATAGTTGACGATGTTACCGTTATTATTAGTTTTCAGTGTGCCATTTTGAAATAAGACTGCTACAGTGGAGCGGTTTTCACCAATCCTTGTATACGCTTTAGCGTTATTACATATTATTATTTTCTTATACTCAAATTCTTTTGTTTTGTTTTCTTGGCTATAACCCTTTGTTTCATAGATTAATGAAAAATGCTTGGACAGTTCTGTTTGGTGGTAAAGTCTATAAGCGCGCCGCACTAAACATCCGCATAATATAAGAACAGCTCATTTCAGGCTCCTCCTAAATAGAACTTCCATTTCTAAAAGAAGTATCTAAATGACAAATTTCAGCCTGATGTTCTTAATCCATTTGTTCTTATATGCGGTTGTTTTCTGTATCACGAGTGGCAAATTCAATAATACTTCTTATCCTAAAGGGACAGTTTACGGCATTTTAGAGAGTTCTCTATCCTCCCAAAGAAGGACTACTGACAGACTTTTTAACGGAATAGCCTTCCATTTGAAAACGTTAAGATGCACAGAAATTTTGTTTTCAACTGAACGTTTTGCGAAGTAACTGGAATGGCTCCAGTTTAAAAAGTTCTCGACGGGGATAACATTATTTTCCGCGACTGGAATGAATCCACGGAGAGTAAGGCTAACTGACGACAAAATGGTTTTCCTGCGCATGCTCGAGGAACCGCGAAAGTTCGCGCGGCAAAGCAGCTCCTTTGGGGGTAACCCTTTTGGGGAGCGCCCGCAAGGCACGGGACCCTCGAGCATGACGACAGCGTGGAATACCTTTGCTTCTTTTTCTTTCCTTTTTTTTTGAAATGGCACATTCCCATATAGGGATATATGTATATCAATTATTAATGTCATTAGATATTTGTTATTTTTATATTACACGTATAAACATAGGGGAGGGGTTAGGAAATTTTCTCGACTGCATGAGGTGTAAATAGTGTACATTATGCATTTATACTAGAAGTCCCACAATATTGTAAATTTAATGCATTATCCCTACAAATAAATCGATGATGAATAAATAATTCCATGTTATTGTGCGTTTACGACAAAAAAATATTGGGTGAGGGAATGGATGGGAGCCTCCCACTACCCCCACTTGTGTCATGGGGTATTCAGCGTTTCCCTTTTGAATACCCCATGACACAAGTATGGGAAAATTATATGAATTTCGAACACTTACCATTCTTGTGTCATGGGAAATTCAGCCTTTTCCAGGAATGGGTTTCTGCAGAAATTCCCGGTGAATAAGACTTTGCTACCCACACCCTATATACATGTACACCTAATTCAGAAAAGGAACAGAAAAAGTTGCTTTGGTCTTTTGTCAATGAACGCCTTTGTTTCGTGGTCACTGAAACAAATGTCCTTTGTTTCGCGCTATTATTGAAAGACCACCCTTCATTTAAGCATTAGAGCATAACTTTCTATGACTTTATCGGCGCAATAGAGCACGCGTGATGTTGGGAGAGACACGAGAACGTTGTAAAATCACGAGCCATTTTAAAACGTTTCGAGTATCTCTCCCAACATCACAAGTGCTCTATTTGCCGATAAAGTCATAGAAAGTGCTCTAATGCTTTTATGATATAGCGGGGGAGCAGGGGACCTTTATGTGACGCATGCGCAAATGCACGGCCTGATCGGCCTGATTTGTCTTCAGCTGAGCAAATGCTGGTTTGTTGTCGTGTCGACCGAGTTAATTTCTCCATTTTTATGCGGGAATAAGTAATGTAAACCACAAACGGAGTTCAACAGAAACAATACTTGTACTTGGGGAATGAATTTTGAGCTTGAGATTGCTACGCTATTCGCTTCGGCAAAGCAGCTCTATTCAAGGATTTCGATTTAATATGGCGGATGTCTGTGATCTGTGGTGGAATTCCCAAGTTAACTTTCTGCCAGCAGCTGAAAGGTGAAGTGTCAAATTATCCGCCAAGGTAAGCTTTTAATTACTGTTGGCTTATGTAGGTCTCTCTTTGAGAAATCGCACCAAGGGGTTTGTGGAATCTTTCGTTGAGCTTCCTTGCTGTAATGCAATAAGCAGATTCTTATCGTCTTGCCAGAATGTGCTTTCAAAATCTAGTCGTTGTACCACAGAGTTGTCAGTGAAAAATGGAAGTACTATCATTTTGAAATTCGTTTATCTGACGGGGATGAAACAGAAAATGGGGGAAGTTATGTGTTTTTGGTTCGACAGTTACGCACATGAGTTTCAGTGGTTGTTGTTCTTGGACTCCCACTTTCCTCACGGGGAATATTAGATCTGGAAATAAGTCACACGCAGTTTCTAGGACCCAGTTTAAATGAAACCATTTGATTTCCTTGAGATCGGCAGCAAAATCGGGTCTTCACTCGATTTCTAAAATCTGCTTGAAAATGTTGACTCATGAATATTAATTAATTGAACATTTTTCGAAAACTGCTCGTTGTACCACTGAAGTATCTCTCGAAAACAAAACTACATACTATATGTCTTCATTGTGTGGTGCTATTTTTTTGGAAATAATGGGGAAGTTAATGATTTTTTGGTGTGTTCACCTTCAGGACACCTATGCTTGGGCATGCTCCTTAGAAATATTTTCACTGAAATAGCTGTTGCAAGAACTGAAGTGCTCAGTTTGTTTGCCCAGAAAGCAAAATAAATTGAAATCTGAGCTGGTATAAAAAAGAACTGCTAGTTGTGTATACTTACTGAATTTAAAAATAAATTTGGTGAGAAATTGGATTTTTTGATAAACCATTTGACTTGTGAGTGGAAATTGTAGATCATGTTACAGTGAAACGAGATGTTCTCTTCCCGACAATTTTGCAATATTGCCTAGCAACATTGATGGACAACTTGCTTGAATCAAATTTCAAAAATCTTTTGTATCTGTCTTCACGATATTGTACCAGAACTTGAAATATTTTGTTTCCAAAATCGTTCCATTATGGTCTGCCCCTCCAGTGCTCAGACATGTGGCGAATTAAAGTTGCTCACAAGAAATTGCAATTTGATACCAAAGTTGTCCATCAGTGTTGTACAACCTGTGTGACTGTAATAATACAAATTCCATTTCACTTCTCCTAGTTACTATGCATTAAAAAGGAAAGTTTTTTAGAAGCACCTGATAAAAGATATAATAGAGGGTAGGACATTCAGAAGTAACTTGTTGTGCATTGTTTGTTCCAGGTTCGAAGGTGTAGGTGTACATGTATATGCCCAATTCACAAAAGGAACATAATGCCATTCTTGTCTGGATGAAACTAAACAACTGCATCCTGCAACCAAATAGCAATTTCTAGCACAAGTGCTGGTGGTTCAGGGATGCAACATTTTAGATGTTACAGTATGCGAGAGCATTTCATCGATTGATTTACAGAAGTAGAACTATAGCAGGGGCTACTTTAAAGAGTTTTCACTACAGATAGTTTACTGCTCTGAAGAACATCACAGTGCTGTATCAAAATCCTCTTTGATTCAATTTTTCTTGTGAAAATTATGTTGCCACCTCAAAACCCAGTGTTGTCAACAGGTGTACTTTTGTCAACTACCCAGGTTCCACTATTACAGAACTTGTCAGAATACTCTGTTAGTTATAAATAGCACAATAAAAAGTTCACCAATTTGGAGTCTCATCCTTTTCATGGACATAATCCACCATTTAATCCCAGGGAAGGGTGGTGAAAACTGAGCTTGTATTTCCAGGGTGGGTACCCCTCAGTCTGGGCATTTACACATTGTTTGACAAAATCCCAGCTTGGTTAGATACAAAATCTGGGGTTGTAAATCATCAGTAGTCAAATCAATTGAATTCCAGGATAGGTTATGGTGAAACTTGTCCAGACATTTTCTAATAAGGTTATCACACAAACTAATCAACATGTTTGTTTGGTCACCATGACATTTTTTTTCATTATACTAAAACAGTGTGACCAGGTTTTTCAAGCAAAATTTATGTATCTGCAATGGTGCAGAACTTTTATTTCTCAACCCAAAACTATGACATCTCTTTCCGCTTGATCTAATTCCACTGGAAGGCCCCGAAATATCAGGGTAAACTGATAGGATAAAAAACGAAATCGTTACGATTGCTAAACGACTAAACAAAAACAACGTCATTTTTCTTGCACTTGCAGTCTGAATTTTAAACAGTTTAAACAGTCGCAGATGAAGGTCCACAGATCCTAAAATCAAACAATTTTTATTTGCAATATACAGGCAGCTGAATAAACGTTTTATTTTATCCTTCCCGCTTTCAGAATAAAAACAAAACAAACGAGAAATAGAAATAGAGCGCTATTTGATTACAATTCGTGATACTCAACGTGCTTTTCCCTGAGTTGAGTCTGCAATGTAAACTTGGAGAGCAGCGGTTATTGCGCATGGCATAAACAAAAAAGTCCCCTGCTTAGCGGGGGAAAACCATTACTTTATCGGTGTATAATAGAGCATAGATTTGGACCAATCAGAGCGCGCGTTATATCGTAGCTATATTATAAAAACAAACAGTTTGTCCACGGGTACCATCCCCGAGGTACACTGCTGCAGTCCCTTACTTCGGCGTTTAACGCCGTGGCGCGTCTCCCTCCTGAGTGACTCGACACCGTAAACAAGCGGCGCAAAAAAAAAACATTTCCCTCGGTTTATGGACGTTCGCCGATGAGGGGGCTGCAACAACAGTCTATCCCCGAGGGGAAAGAGGAAAATGCTTTTCTTCATAAGGACCATAGCCTTGAGCCTCCTGAATAGATTGCCCCGTGAGGGGACCAACATTGGGCCCTTGGATTTTCTGTTTTTGCTTTTAAAAATGTAATCACTTTCGCCTTTCTTGTGGTTTGTATACAAGGGCGTAGCCCGGAGGGGGGGGGGGGTCTTGATCACATGTCGACCTGATAGGGGTGCTCGTCGTATTTTTTAGAGGTCAAAATCAACTCCCGGGTATTTTTTAGGGGGTATCGGAGAAACATATGTGGCCTTCACTAATAAATGTTTTTTTTAGGGGAGAGGTCAAAACATCCGTACTTCCGTGGGTGCCCAATTTGGGGGGGTGGGGTGTGTGCCGGAGCCACCTACCTCTCAGAGCTTAATTTTAGAGCAAGTATCTCCTTAAATAAAATAAATATTAAAAAAGTGTATGCTCCAACGCTTTCCTCGCAGCGAGAGGAGTCCATATGTGCAATAAAATCAGGTACCCCTAGATCATGCTCTGAGAAAATGAGGTCTGAAAAAGGGGTATTGGGTACCTAAGGGGGTAGATGCCGGTACCCACCACCTCCCCTGAACAAATTGGGCAACATTCGAGTACAAGTGTTTTGACCTCTTCCCTTAAGGTAGCGGTTAACCCTAAAATTTCGTTAAATATGTCGCATGTATAAAATTTCGGAAATATAGCCTAATCTTTTCGTTTTTTATACCTCTTCTATATTCTGGCTTCAAAAAGCCTTATTTTAAATTTTCCCGCCGATAAATTAGCAATTTTTGTAGAAAGTTCAATTAAAATGTTGCTAGCAACGCCGTGTTTATTTTCGGGCAAATTGGTTGCTATGGGGATATTTTTAAAACTAAAAAAGCCACAAACAAAAAAATTGCGATCCGCTGTCCCAGGAGACCTGTAGTCCCTTGTTCCAGTGCCATTTTTCCGATCCCATCAGTCTGTGCGGTCCTAGAGCTATAAATACAGCAAGTCGATCGATCGCTCAACTCCGCTCACACTCTAATCTCGAGCGGTGCTACGATATTTGTCATATAATTTCTAGTTATTTTTGCTGAAATGGATCCCCCCACGCCAGCAAAGAAATCCTGAAGCATTCAACGTAAAAGTGTAAAGGTTTTCTTGGCAAAAATAGGTAGGAAGTTACTAAAAAACTCCAAGAACCCGACAATAACAGCGAGTCGTTCTGCTGAGGTCCGCCATGTTGATTCACCGGAGATCGAAGCTGAAGGTTCGAATGCTGTGGATAACAAGAAATCTACACCGCAAACAGCCAAATAACCCCGAAATGTTTTAGCTGAGAAACTGTTGAACAGTTCTTTTAAAGAATTAGAGAAGCAGGAGGGCAAATTCACTCGTTCGAGTACATGAAGTCTTGGCCTTGGGACAAGAAAGGATGTCACAAAAGCACATGGCATGAAACTTCAAGACTCGTCGCTTCTGTCGGAAAGCATTATAGCTATTTGTAGCTCATGTAGGAAATCCGACAGAACGCTGGAAAGGTTATACGTTCTTCGAAGCACAGAGTTTTTTTTTGTTAGTTCTATTTTAACTGGGGAAGTGCTTGACTAGGAAGTCAAGTCCTTAGGGCCAGTCCATTTTTTATCCACATACCCCCTATTGACGAGTTTTTCCGAGGGGTTCTGAAATCTGATTTCCGAGGGGTGTTAATGGGAAATAACTGCTGTTTTGGGTGTATTTAGGCTCCTATTGACGAGAATTTCCGAGGGGTTTGGCTTCTACTGACAATATTTTCCGATTTTCCGAGGGGTTTTGAAGCCTGTTGTGGAAGAAATTGGGAAATTTCCGAGGGGTCTCCGGCTTCTGAAGCAATTTTCTGAGGGGTCTAGTCAAAAAATCATTTCCGAGGGGTCAAATTCTTAGTCATCTCGTCAATAGGGGGTATGTGGATATAAAATGGAATGGCCCTTAGTGGGATGTGGGTAAAACATGGACGGGGACGCGGGACGGGGACTCGGGACGGGGACGGGGACGCGGGACGGGGACGCGGGACGGGGACGGGGACGTGACCCGGGACGCGGATTTGGGTGTACAAAAATGCGAAAATATGACATTTCATGGTACCTCATTTACTCTTGGGTAAATTTAGTAAATGGATACCACAATTGGTTAAATTTTTAAATTAAAATTCAGTTGACGCAATCAAAACAAAAAAATCCGCGTCTGAACAGGCTATAAATTCGCATCTCGAGAAGGTAACACGGACGAACAAACTTGGTTATAGTGTTTAGAGAGCAAAGGGGGTGGAACACATAACCACGTGATGTGACGTCATCGATTGCCGTTTATGACGTCATCGAAACAAGAAAAAGTCATATCTCCACAAGGAAGCACTGTCAGGCAATCAAGCTTCATCAGAACCTGAGAATGGTTTAAATGTAGCACCATGGTCACGTGGTGTAACGTCATTGATGACGTCATCAAAACAATAAAAAATAACTCGAGGGAAACACTGTCAGACAGCTAAACCTGGTTAACTTTGTTTAGGAGTTCAAGGGGGGTGCGGCTTGAAGTGGTCATGCGATATGACATCATCGATGACGTCGCATCAAAACAATAAAAAAACGTATGAAGGGAAATCGATGGCGATGGCGTGACCACGTGACCATGGTGTTGCACCCCCCTTGCCCTTTAAAAGCTTTGATTAAGTTTGCTGACATCTGTTCCCTTCTACCTCATGCCACGTGGCCATATTGTTGCAACCCCTTGTCCTTGAAACCAATCGACTAAAGTTCAGGTTGCCTGCCACGGTGTTCCCCTCTAAAGATACGCTTTTTTCTTTCTGATGACGTCACTGACAGTGTCAACTAGTTAAATTTACCCAAGCGTGAATTAGGTACCATGAAATGTCATATTTTCGCATTTTCGTACACCCAAATCCGCGTCCCGGGTCACGTCCCCGTCCCGCGTCCCCGTCCCGCGTCCCCGTCCCGAGTCCCCGTCCCGCGTCCCCGTCCATGTTTTACCCACATCCCCCTTAGTGTACCAAGAATGTGTGACACATGTGAAATGGGACAAAGAAAGCATGGAATACATGACATGGAAGGAGTCTCATGTTTCTGTTTGTGCTATCAACCACAATATAGCTCTTTAGAGGCCATGGAGACAGATGGAGGAGTAAACATTTTAAAGTAGCTTTGAAACGATAGGGCTGTGCTGTACATTGTTCATAGGTGATGGGGACAGTAGTTGCTATGGAAACAAAGGATGCTGTGTAGGACATGTATGAGGTCGCGAAGGAGGAGTGTGTGGGTCATGTGCAAAAGAGAACGGGAACAGCAATAAGGAAGTACAAGACCGAAATGAAAGGCTGTCAGATGGGAAGGGGGAGGGGGTGCAGGAAGATTGACCGAAAAGCAGGGTTGATAACACCAGAACTACTATGTCGAGACAATTAGGAATCATCCTGGAGACTTGTTTTTGTGTATTGGCGTTGTCTAGGTACTTTAAAATGTGCTTGAGGTAGTGTTTTCAAAATATGGTAGAAAGTTAGCCAAAAACATATTTTTCCTTGCAAACCAAGTGTTTGCCTAAAAAAGCTTGTTTTCTCATGTTAAGGATTTTGAGAGGAAAACACTAATAAGTAGGCAGGGATTTGATATTTTACCTTCAAATTTTCAGAAGACATTAGTCTTGTTGACTTCTGTGCAATGAGTGAAGGATTTTGAGGAAACGTCAATTTGCTCCAGTTGCCATGGAAACATTGATTATTTAGCTTTCGGCAACACAAAATGTAAACTATGACTATTCCTTCACTCATTGCACAGAGCTTCATCAAATAAATCTGGTTACTGAGTTTGAAGTCAATATCTTCTATTTGGACTGAGATATTTAGATTAAGAGAAACAGTTGAATCCGAATAGATTTTACATTACCATGGTAACTATGTAATTAAATTACCTGAAATCTATGTCATTTTGTTTTGATTTTAAATGCCTCTATTTTCACCAAGTCTGATTTCTTCAACTACAATTCTAAATAAATTGTGATTTTTTTCGATTTTTGACCAATTTAGGGTTAACCGCTACCTTAAGGGTTTGTAAATGAATGAAAGGGTCACAAACCAAGCAAAACGTTTTCTGGCCATCTTTATTTAATTTATAGCTCTAAAACCAAGAACAAAAAAGGTTTATTGTTGGGTTTTTTTAGGGGTCATTTTGTTTTACAAGGTGTTTTTAGGGGGTGAATTTTTTTTTCGGCCGATGTCCCGACGAGCACACCCCTCTATCACTTGGGAGACCCCCCCCCCCCCCCCCCCCCCCCCCTAGAATGATATGGGAGTACACATTGTTCATAGACCATGACTTGACCTGATAGGTTACATTTTGATAGTAAAAAGAAAGGGCAGGGGGAAGCAGGGCGGGTCCAGGATCTCCATCGGGGGTGGAAGCTGAATAATGAATTATGAATGACGGGTTTTACCAACAAATGAATAATGAATAATTGCGTCGAAAAGTCGAGGAATAATGAATAAGAAGTTCCTACATTAAATGAATAATGGTTGTGTGAATAATGAAAAACGCCTAAATAATGCACTAGTCATTTGTTTCCACCGACCCCCAACCCCCGCGACATAGCAGTGGAATATGAAACAGATATGTTGTCAAATTTGAAATACTTCCACCGCCTACCAGGGGAGAAAGCCTTGGCAAATTCCCTACACCCCGGGGAAACATTTCCTACACCCAAGGGACAAATTCCACCCTCCACAAGATCGATACAAGAAACTTTCCTAATACTATCAAAACCAGTAGAGTGTCTTTGCCGAAATGAAAAGACAGGTGTTTTGTTTCCCCCGCCATTCCCCCGGCCAGTTATCTGAGCCATAGCAAATTTGAAGTAAACTCCCTGGGGATCGGGGCAAGAATACAAGACAAACCACTGATATTTCCCCCACTATTGCCTGGCAAAATCCCCGCATGTCGCGGGGGTTGGGTGTCGGTGGAAGCAAATGACTAGTGCATAATGAAAAGGAATAATGAATAATTGAAGAAAAATAAGGTCAAAGAATAAGGTCAATAATAAGGTCCACTTATTCAGCTTCCAACCCCGAATCTCCACGAGAGACTAACGGAGTTAAAAGTGCCAACGTTTCGGAATCTTTATCAGTCCTTCTTCAAGGCGGTTGAAAAAGGACTGAGTAAAGAGTCCGAAACGTTGGCACTTTTAACTCCGTTATATTTTAGTCTCTTTCTTTTTATTATTCTACTTGTCTTCGGATCGAGACCAGCATCCTTAAGGATCCGGGGACGTGGCTGTTTTTTTTTTCTCATCTTTTATATATATTATTGACCTGTATCAGAAACATATTATATGTTTCTGCCTGTATGGCACACCACCAGAGAGACTCGCAGCTCTGTATTTTGCGTATATGGTAGCTACGCTCCTGTCCTGATCATTTCCCCACATTTTGACCACCCTGAAGAAAGAAATTTTCAGATTCTTTTCGCCGTAGATTAAAATATTTCTAACTCTGGGTATGTACATGAGTATGTATGTGATTAGTGTTTGACTCATTTGTGATGTTGCAGTCTCCCAGTCACTTGAGTGACCCACTTCTCAGAAATTGAGAAGTGAGGGCTAATATACGAGGGTATTGTACCAGGCTAGAGTCATTACAGTGATGGAAGACAATTCTCTACTCTTACGACAAGTGTAGAAAATGCGGTAAAAGGTTCCCGCCTGTTTTTAAATTAATTCTAAGAACTGGGGGAACTTTTTAGACGCCGGATGAAATGAACCGGAAGTAAAAGGGAACTTCCCTTCTGTGTGCGGTCTAAAAATAGAAACAGAAACAGCAACAAAGCGTCATTTATATGGCTCCTTTGGTAAATGAATAACTGTATACTATTTCTTTTGTGTGAGATTCTAAACATAATGATTACAACTCCAAGGCTGCTTGAAATCGATTTTTTCCCTGATTTCCCTTTCCGTTTTTGTACGTGCGAAGGTTGGGTCGAGCTATGACGTCACGCCGCCTCGACTTCGTCACTGCATAAATGTCAGAGGATTTAGGAAGAAGGTAGACGAAGAATATCTTGCAAAAAAGTTCATTTTACAGCCTAAAGATGCAATCTGCACACAGGAACCTGCTACGAACCCATAGGAGGGATCTTGCTAGAGATCTCGAGGCAGACAAGATAGCGTCGAATCTTTTCGGGGTGGGAATCTTGACCGAAGAAGACAAGGACGAAATCAAGGCAGCTAAAACTCCAACCGATAAAGCCGAACTCCTTCTCGATAAACTACCGAAAAGGGGTCCCGATGCCTTCGGCAAGTTCTGTGATGCATTAGATGATATTTCACCGCATCTTGTGGGCTTCTTGAGGCCTGTTCAAAAGAAAGGTTAGTCAATTTAGAGCATGAACCTCTGGATGGTTCGATGTTTTGACTTCTTCCAGCGCGTGGCTTGGAACATTGGAACTACTCTACCATGGAGTTCAGAAGAATTTTTAGTACGCTACCAGTTGTAATTTTAGCCTATAACCGTTCTTTAAGAAGCTCTATCAATGCTTTTTTCTCCTTTATAACCATGTCGAGACCGAAAAGTGTGGTTGTTTATTTTCAACATCCCTTTCTAACCTAGTTAGCAGATGGCACTGGAATTTTGAGCTCAAACACTTTCTGGAGAGGTTTAATTCAAGAAGACCGGAAAATGATTTTTCCACAATTTCGTTACATTTTCCTAGTAACAAGACCGGGAAGTAACTTATTAGAGAGCGTTTTTGAATTTTACTGACTCTTGAAATTGATCAAAGGCCGTTACTCGTTACGTTCATGCTGCAACAATATATTTAAGTTAGATGTTCAATTAATGTTAAATTTCAGACATGCTTGAGTAAATTTAGGGTGTATGGCAAATCCAGCAACAAGTGCTACAATATTCATTGTAGTGTAAATTCTGATTAATGTCTGAAATTGTGCTTGATGAAGAGATATAACAAGTCAAAATACTGCTTTATTGTTGACATTACCCTCTGAAACTGCTTTTTATTGCTTTAATACACCTGTGTACACCTATTTCAGAAAAGGTTCCACCATCACAACTGTCGTTGTAGGCTGCGGTGCATCATGGGAGAAACTAAGAAGAATGAAATTCTCACGTTAATCCAGTACAAAACTTCTTGCAAGTGATGTATTGTACAGTCATTTTACATAAACAGGGTGATAGTTATGGTTATTTCACCTAAAAAACAGCATGCATGATTCTGTTTTGGTATACCTATTTGCTCCCATGATGCATTGTGGGCTACATCAGACGGATGGTGCAACAGTTGTATCTGTCATAGTGCAGATGCAGGTCCAGGTTGTTAATTGGCCTTTAAAGTTATTCAACAATTTGCAAAATTGCTGAATAACTCCAAAATCAGGGACTCTGACAGTGTATGAAATTATTGCCTTGTTTCCTGGATCTCTGAAGATCTTATTATTTCTATAGGCAAGCCTAGTGAGGGAGATGAAATGGACACAGGAAAACCGCCTATCCCAGCAAATGACGACTTAACCAAGCAGCAAACAGGTATTGCAGCCATCCCTTGCAAGCAGATGCCATCTATTGTTACTTTTGTTAATATCACTTGTGTTAAAGTGGCTCTGTGTAAAACACCCCCTCCTATTTTCAAAATGTTGCCATTTTTTTAAACGAATCTATGTCATGGGGATATTGTGATATTTTAGAGATAATACTTATATTATATTTCTTGTTTCCAGATGGAGGGCAAGCAACCGTTGATGGTGGGCTCTCCATATTTGGTGGTAGTAGCTCAAGATCCAGTGGGAGTTCATCAGCTGATGTGGGCACCATGTATCGCATGGACAAGCAGCCAAGGGGATTAGCTGTCATCATCAATAATAAAGACTTCCTTCCTGCCTCAGGCATGGCTCGCTACCCTCGGAATGGCACCGATGTTGACAGAGATTCTTTGGTGAAGACCTTCAAGGCACTGATGTTTGATACTCATGTCTACAATAACAAAACCACCTATGACACCATGAAGATCATCAAGGATCTTGGAAGTAGGGACTTTTCTAACTACAACGCCTTGATCTTTGCCATCTTGTCACATGGTGAAGAGGGTATTCTGTATACCACAGATGGGACCATTGAGGTCCGAAAGATGATGGGTTATTTCAAGGGAGATAACCTAGTAGGGAAACCCAAGGTTTTCATCTTCCAAGCATGCCAGGGTAGGTACTGGTATTGTTGATTGATACTAGTATTTGACTGAAGTTTTGTTAAACTATTATTTAGTTGCACAAAAAGTGTTTCAAAAATTGTGCCCATTGTGATCCATGTCTTTGTAGTGTTTATATAAATTTGGGAAATCCCCATCAGGGAAAGCATAGCTGACATTCTCATGGTTAGAAATTTGTTTTTTTAGTGACAAGATGAATTTATCTGATAGAGATGATATCTACAAGCTAAATGGGCAAGCCACAATATTTTAAGTTAAAGCAGAAAATGCTTTCTTCATTACTGGATGTAGTAGCAGCACCAAGAAACTTTGTAATATTTGACGTTTTTCCGTTGCTGTGGCTTTTCCCGCAAAACATGAGTGGTATTGAACCAAGAAAGCAAAGAATGTCTTAGGATTCTTACAGCTAATTCCTAGTCCCACGCAACATGGCGGCCTGCATGTCACAGCCAAACATGTTTTCCACTCTTTTATAAGCCCATTTACTTGGTAGACTGAGACATTTTATTTATTTGAATTTTTTGAAAAAATAAAATTTGTCAGAAAATGGGAGCGATGTTTTTCCATGCTCGATAATGGCAAATTCTGTTTGCATTTAGCAAGTTAGCTTTTGGGAATTTCAAACCCTGATTCTGGGACATGGTTATCCCCCCCCCCCCCCCCCCCCCCCTCCCTCTCACCACAGACGGAAGGGTGTTGAAAAGTGACCATCCCCCCCTGGAATACACAGCATTTGTATGGAAACATATTTTGATGATTTTGTTATTATTTACCATTACACAGGCCATGAGTACATGGATGGTAAAGATGTAACTGATGCCCCTGGCCAAGAAAAGAGGATCCAGGTCCCAGTAGAAGCTGATTTTCTCTATGCCTACTCAACTGTCCCTGGCTACTATTCCTGGAGAAATTCAGTCAATGGCTCATGGTTCATCCAATCAATTGTTGATGTATTTTCCAAGCATATGTACACAATGGACTTGCTTACAATGATGACTAGAGTTAATGCCCTAGTAGCAACATATCAGTCTAGAACAGGAGATTATTATTCTGATAGGAAAAAACAGATACCCAGTATTGTATCAATGCTTAGGAAAGATCTTTACTTTTTCCCAGAAAAGCTGGCTGTGAATTAGATCTGAGCTTGAAATTTTAAATCTTGAATATGAAGCCTACTTACGGAATTAGTTATCTGAATTGATAAAAAACATATTTTGATTTTGTTGCACCGGCTCTGCGAACACCTGCATGTTCTGTCACAGGGACGTCAACCCTGCCACTTGAAAAACCTTGAGACAACAAAATATTGGGCTTATTAGAGACAGGAAAATGGCATCCAGCCCCATACCTGCAAACTCTCCGGGTTTTCACAGGAGACTCATGGTTTTTACCCTTGGTCTCCCAGGTAAAAAATTGAAACTTTCCACATAATATTACCTTTACGTCTCCTGGGTAAATTTCTTTCAATTTTCTCTTACAGGTGTTACATTTGAAACACAATCTCCCAATTTTAGGAGTTGGCAGGTATGCAGCCCCTGACAAATAAAAGTGGAGTTGCAAAAAAAGGAATTTTCTCTGACTTCACATGTTTTTATAGTAACAAGACACAAGAATCTGTTCTGTTTGAATTCCACTCTTGATCAGCTACTGTGATTTTAGGTCCCCTAGTTGACTTGCTGAATAATATTGAATCACCATAGGAAAAATGACTAGTCTGCAGAATTGATCAGGTGTCAATGTTCAACAATCATTTTTAATTCATTTTAGTCATGCTTCAGCAGCTTAATCTTACTTAGTAATTGCCATACCAAGGCTAATTGCTGCACAGTGACACAAATATGATAAAAAAAAACTTCACTCTCCTCTATGATGCAGGAGAGTTGCAGGCAAGCGTATTATTAAGCAGGCTGTACATAACGCTGTATTTGTATGCTTGTGTAGGTTTTAAAATGCTTTATGTGAAGCTTAGATGGCAACCAAAATGTAGCTCAACCTTGCAGAAAATGGCCAAGCAAATTTTACTGTTGTATTTTACAAGAAGACCAATAAAAAAGAATTGTTGATTTTCTAGCACTTGTTATTTCATTTAGAACTTGTATGTGAATAACTTTTACAGGGGTGGATACAGGAATTTCAGAACGAAAACGTAGCTCAAGCTTGCAGAAAATGGCCAAGCTAATTTTACTGTTGTATTTTACAAGAAAACCAATAAAAATGAATTGTTGATTTTCTAGCACTTGTTATTTTTTATTTCATTTAGAACTTGTATGTGAATAACTTTTACAGGGGTGGATACAGGAATTTCAGAAATGGGGGCTGGATAGAAAATTTTCAAATTTCCTCTAAATTTTCTCCAGCAAATACAGTAAATGTATGGGAAAATCTCTCAAGAAAGGGGGGCTGCAGCCTCGTCAGCCCCACTAAATCTACCCCTGTTTTACAGATATTAATAATGCACTTAAGGGCAGAAGTAATTTCTAAATATTTCCAAGAGATTGGAACTACAGTATTCTAATTATGGCACATTTTCAGCAGCCTCTGGACTATAGTCCCTTAGCATAGATTTTGAGCAAGAGGTTATCTACTAAAAGACATTTTGGACTGGAGGGGGATCATTCAATGCACAAGTAGACCTCATGCGCAATAGCCGAGTTTGAACTTTCCTTTTTTTGTTTTTTATGTGTCGTGATTTTATGTCGGATTTTATGTGAAAGATTTTCTTTTTCTGAGAAAAGTTACATTCAGTCTTTTCCTTTTATTGGGCGCCGGCTAGCCTAGCGCCGGCTGGGCTAGAGTGAATGTCAAGTGAATGTGAATGTAGTACCTGGGCACCCTGTGGTAGAAATGGGGCGGCCTCTCCTTGTGTCAGGGGCTCTAAGTACCACGTGGTTATGAGCGGGAGCGCCTTCTGTTTTTTATGTGTCGTGATTTTATGTCGGATTTTATGTGAAAGATTTTCTTTTTCTGAGAAAAGTTACATTCAGTCTT
This sequence comes from Scolanthus callimorphus, assembly GCA_033964015.1. Classification (NCBI taxonomy): domain Eukaryota; kingdom Metazoa; phylum Cnidaria; class Anthozoa; order Actiniaria; family Edwardsiidae; genus Scolanthus; species Scolanthus callimorphus. The sequence continues at coordinate 533,220 of JAWWUD010000024.1, read as the reverse complement.
TTCCTTTTATTGGGCGCCGGCTGGGCTAGAGTGAATGTCAAGTGAATGTGAATGTAGTACCTGGGCACCCTGTGGTAGAAATGGGGCGGCCTCTCCTTGTGTCAGGGGCTCTAAGTACCACGTGGTTATGAGCGGGAGCGCCTTCTGTTTTTTATGTGTCGTGATTTTATGTCGGATTCTATGTGAAAGATTTTCTTTTTCTGAGAAAAGTTACATTCAGTCTTTTCCTTTTATTGGGCGCCGGCTGGGCTAGAGTGAATGTGAATGTAGTACCTGGGCACCCTGTGGTAGAAATGGGGCGGCCTCTCCTTGTGTCAGGGGCTCTAAGTACCACGTGGTTATGAGCGGGAGCCGCCATTTTCTCTTGACTTTCCGTTGACCCGATCCCTTAGATTTCTGATTTCAAAGCGGGTTTTGATAAGCTTTGAAAACAATTCAGAAATCCTGACACATCTGCCTAACATAAGGAATGACAAGTGTCGATTCAGAAGACATCAGCTCTAAGGTAAGTGTGCATTTTCCTTCTGCTTACACTGTCTCGCCTTTCAAGTTGAAATTCAAAATGGCGTCGCGTCTTCTAGCGTTTCAGGTATGGTTTGCCTAGAAATACTCTTGTGAGGGACACTCCTCGCTTGAACGATGAACGAAAAGCGCATAGTAACTATTAGGTCTCTTTTAATGCTTGTTTATATACTCAAATACGAAAAAGTATTCTCAATCCAGACTTTTGTCTTTGTCACTATGTTGTAAGCGTTTTTGGAAACGTAGAATTATTAAGTTCAAAGTCTGAAATGCCGTCAGTTTTCGTCGTTAATGCTTGTCTGTAAGCGTAATGACAATAAAACTGGGACACCATTGTTAATATGCTTTAAAATATAGGTAAATTGCGGTAGTATTTAGAAAATCCGCTCAATCATACTCTTGTCTTCGTCCGGCGCAAGGCGGGAAAGCATCGCCATCACACTTTGACTACTGTAGATCCTACATTTCTCTGCCTCGTCTATTAATTATCCCACACTTTTCTATTCTAAAATGAGTAACAATATCTTTGGCATTAAAGAGAGGGTATTTGGGGAGCTCGAAATACCTCAAAAGTGCACAAAAAATCTGAAAATAACAAATTTAATATAGTTAAGTCATCAGTGCTCGACCTTAACTTTCTTGGCCACTAGTCCCAGGACAATAGTACAGAAAAGTTACTTGCCCTAGCCAAATTTCTAGTTGTCCAGTTATGGTATGAACAAAATTGTTGTAAAATATAGGCCAAGCCTATGTACGAACCATATAAATGTAACTTGCTTGCCAATGCTCATTACTTATAAATATTAGGAACCAATATTAGCCTCCCTGTGGACTCGTCCAGTCATCATGAACTGACGATGACAGCAAGAGGAAAGACGAACATTTTTTTCTGAAAAGATGATAGCTTTGAGAGTTTGAAACAAATCTCACTCAAAAACAGTGTGAACACTTTTAAACAACAAACCACACACCAGCAAAAAAATTTTTTGTTTATATTGCACACAAAATTGTTGCTCATCCTGTGACTAGTGCCCCTGAGTTTTCACTTGTCCTGAAGCATTTCTTACTTGCCCAGGACAAGTGGACAACTGCTAATGCACTAGTCGTTTGCTTCCACCGACCCCCAACTCCTGTGACTTAACAGGGGAATATGAAACAGATGTTGTCAAATTTGAAATAATTCCACCGCCTACCAGGGGAGAACGCCTTGGCAGATTCCCTACAATTCTGCACCCTCCACAAGATGGATACAAGAAACTTTCCTGATACTATCAAAACCAGTAGAGTGTCTTTTCCGAAATGAAAGGTTTTGTGACGTCATCGCTAAAGTTTTGTGATGTAGTCGACTAAGTTTTAGTTGCTATTCCAACAGGAAGGGCAAAAGAATCCAAAATAAATCAACTTTTAAACCATGCCCGGTGTTTCTTGCCTTTCCCCTTGGCCGGTTCCCCGGGTTATCTGAGCCATAGCAAATTTGAAGTAAACTCCCTGGGGATTGGGGCACGGATACAAGACAAACCACTGATATTTCCCCCACTATTGCCTGGCGAAATCCCCACATGTCGCGGGGGTTGTGGGTTGGGGGTTGGTGGAAGCAAATGACTAGTGCATAAGGTCTAGCACTGGTCATGCCTTAGGATTAACATCACCACCATCAACTTGGTTTTTTCATCACAATCCTGCAAGTTTACAGCCAAGAACCTGCTCATTGTCAGGTGTGACAGAACTGCAGTGCTGAACAATTTTTAGCCAGGTCATATTGCACAAAAATCTACCATCACTACCATACCCTAAGTCCCAAGGATCCCCTCAGTACATTAACATTTTTCAAGTGTGAGATATGGACAATTCATATTGATTGTTTTCTTTGCTAGCAGAATTTAATAATTTATTACCTTACATTTCAGATGGATAATGAATGTATTGTTCGTGCTCGTGGCCTTCCATGGGCAGCTACCGCTGATGATGTCCAAGCCTTTTTCAAAGGTATTTTTATCTGGAAATTCCAAAGCCACTACACTGTGCATTTTACAGTGTGTCTATGTTGCAGGTCACTGTTTGAAAAAAAGCTAATGTACCTCTGAAAGAATTTCGAAATTACATGCTGTGAGAAGTACAAGGTGAAATCAAAGAAGATAGGTTGCAACCTTATTTAGTTCAGATCTTGAGACAAAATTGACAGCTCATAGAAATAGCCAATGACAAGCAATCTTTCCCACAACTAAAATAGCATACTTGCTTGGACTTGAATTTTCTGCCAAGAACATGACCCACATTTTGTTGGTTAGGGTTTTCTGCATAAAGAATCTGAACTATTATAACATCATGGCTTTTATTTTAGGTTTTGCACAAATATTCAAAGTATTGCTTTTTCAAACAATAATACGCTCAATTAGGTACAAAAGTATAAAGTCCCAAAAATATGCATCGCGAAACGACAAATTTTGCTGTAAAAGACATGTCTTTTTGTTCAATTTCAGATTGCAACATTTGTGGTGGCCCTCAAAATGGTGTCCACTTCACATTTGCTGATGATGGTAGACCTAGTGGGGAGTGCTTTGTGCAATTTGTTTCAGAAGAGGATGTTGAAAAGTAAGTCACAGGTCATGAAACTGACAAATGTATGTTTCCAGAAAACACAATATCTTCAAACGAAGACAGGGATCAGAGTAAGCTTCCACTCTGATGTATTGTTACAACCATGTAATAATACTAAATATAATATAGCTACGATATAACATGCACTCTGATTGGTCCAAATCTATGCTCTATTACACTGATAAAGTAATGGTTCTCCCCCGCTATATCATAAAAGCATTAGAGCACAACTTTCTATGACTTTATCGGCAAATAGAGCACTTGTGATGTTGGGAGAGACACTCTAAACGCTTTAAAATCACTCGCCTGGGGCTCGTGATGTTAAAATGTTCTCGTGTCTCTCCCAACATCATGCGTGCTCTATTGCGCCGATAAAGTCATAGAAAGTTGTGCTCTAATGCTTAAATAAAGACATAAGTGGTTATGCAAACGGATCCACTATGTGGCTCTTCAGTTGTGGACCCTATGGATGTGTCCTTTTTAATCCTTTTTTTTCTTGAACAAAAGGGCTCTTCAAAAACATAATGAAAACATGGGCAAGAGATACATTGAGGTCTTTGAATCCAAGGCTGAAGAAATGGACTGGGTGATCAAGAGAATGGGTCCTCCCCAGGATAGAGAGCAAGAAGCAGTAGTGAAACTACGTGGACTGCCCTATGGATGCTCAAAAGAGGAGATTGCACAGTTCTTCACAGGTATAGACTTGAGCTTAGCTTTGGTTTGAAATACAGGATCCTCAATCCCATTCTCGTACCCAGAGCTCCCGGCTCATCTGCTCACAGGCGAGGCTCTGGGGACATCCATTGGCCTTCGCTGATTGTCTGGTTTTGAATGTTGTTTCTCTTAACTGCTCTATCAAATCTAGTGCATGCGTCAATGGCTGTCACCAGGGCTTCCCTCATGAGGTCACGAGCCGGGGAGCTCTGGGTTTGAGATTGCTGCCTGTTTCCACAATTACTCAGCCACCAGTACTCTTCTGGCCACATTCTGCATTCTATCAAGATCACATAATAATATCTATTGAAGAGAGTATTTATTTCTTCTAAGTACCAATCTATGAATTTGGGAGAGAATGATCCACAGGATTTCTCAAAAATGGTGCTAACAATTTAGTCAGTGCTAAAGTTATCATGCTTTCCATACTTTGGCTAAATGCTCAAGCCAAGTCTAAACAGACACTGTTGTTTACCATCTGTTTAATATGGGCATGTGGTTAGGACCCAGTGCCCCTGAAAATTAGTATTCCTTTTCTTATGTTGAAAACTTGTCCCTATTTTTAATCAACAAACTATCTCCCTTTTGTTGCCCTGGAATGACAGACTCTGTAGATAAAAGGCTTGTTAAAATCAAGTTTGATCTTTATTCCCCTTGATTACCAAGTTTCTCTGTAGCTGAAGGGCATGCTCCCTCCCTGTAAGAGTAATGCTATTCGGTTGGGTTCCATATTCCATTATAACGTTGTCCTGTTCCCTCTGGCGTCCTAAAGGGATGGAGATAGTACCAAACGGTATAACGATCACATTAGATGAGGAGGGGAAGACTTCCGGGGAAGCTTTTGTGGAGTTCACATCTCCCGAAATAGCTGGGCAAGCCATGTCAAAACACAAGGAAAAGATTGGGCACAGGTGGGGAAAGGAGAAGAGGTGGTAGGGGTCTGGGAAGGCACCCTTCACTTGGTTTGCTGGTTTTCTGTTTTATCTGTCATTACAACTGCAGTATTGTGGGTAAGATCTAATGGGCATGTCCAACTTTTCTCATGATATTGTTACATTTTGAAGTCCGTCATTTTTGTGGGTGCATGTGAAGCCATGCAAATGTAAGTACATTGTCCAGCCAGAATTAAAAGATGATCTGATTCGTACTGGTACTGGCATATTTTTGAGAAAAGTTTGACAAGCTCACAGGGTGGTGCATCAAGTTTATGTTTGTGTTTCACTCTGTAAAGTACATTATACTCCTTTGGGACCTGTGACTAGATATACCATAACACACAGCTCGGGATTTTTCCAGCTTTCTCTCAAACCAAAAGTCTGTAAACCCCACTAAATAATTTACAATGAAAAATGTTACAATATTTTGTTGGTGACGTGTAGTTAGTAAGCTGCAGAAGTACTGTTTGAAATAATTGTTTTCTTTGAGTGTGTTGTATTTATGTCTGAGTGTGTTGTATTTATGTGAAAGTGTAAGTTTTCTTTTTTTAATTTCTCCTATTCAAGGTCATTATCAATTTGTTACTTGTCATTATTTGTTTAACTGATGCACCATGCCTGGTTATCATTAAATATAGCTACATTAGATTATAGCAGTTTCTGGCTGAATGTTAAGCATGTTGCATTTGTTATAGCCTCACTCAACTACCACTTTCGGCCAGAAAAATTCCAAGTCATAGAAAGCATCAATTTCCATCCACTGCTTATGAAAGGTTAATGCAATATTTTAAATTGCATTTGGTAAATGAAAGAATAAACTTTGATTTTAGATAGTTACTTCAAGATTTCTACCATATAGTTCTCTCGAGACTCAAATGTAAATATAAACAAAGGAGCTATTCACTGAAAGAAAATTGCAAACATTTTGCCACTATTACAATAGCAACATTAGAGTTTATAAGCACTCACTCAGAAACTGTTGTGCATTCAAGAGGGGAGGCATCTTTCAAAATACAGAGGAAAATACAAGAATTGCAAGTGTACTAGGTGTATAAGTGGGGAGGGGGGACTACTCGATGAACATATTTTTTTTAACATCTAAGGTAAGTACAAAAAAATGAAAGTGGTTTAATTGGATAAACATTTGGGAAGAATTTACCTTTCATTAGAGGCAGTATACTGAACATAATGGGTTTTATCAGTCTTAAGGGAATTCTCAAGGATTTATCAGAACTACTCAGAATGTAAATAAATAGTTTCCATCATGATTTTCTTTGTCATCACTTCAGTTTAACTTCTTATAAATGTATAACCAGAAGACCCTTTCCTTTTTCATTGTCTTCTTTTCTTTTTTTGTGGTGATAGATAATGTTTGCCTTGACTTTATATTCCAACTTGTATTTTAGGTATATTGAGATTTTCAAAAGCTCAAGAGGTGACATAAAATACATCTCCAAGCCAAAACCCTTGATGTCAACACGGCCAGGTCCGTATGACAGAATGGGGGCATTTGGTGGGCCAAGATTTGGGCGTGGGGGAGAAATAACTTTGAGCGAAGGTGAGTTAAGCTTTGATAGTTCTCCTGCTGTCACAGGTAACTGGGCAACTGCTAACCCTTGTTACCATGGGACCATTTCATTAGCACGTTAGCTTTTACACAAGGTTAATTCCTTATCTCCACTCTGTTGAACTTAGTGCTATGCGGCCACAGGCTTGCCTGAACATCTTCATATATTCACCTTGTTACCAGAGTCTGTAGCTTCTCTCATATGATGCATGAGAGCTGAGATGACAAGAGAAGCAAGGAGCTTCTAGCCAGTGTTGAATGGGTTTCGTTTCTGATTGGCTACGAGTGTTTTCTTGGTGTTTAGTTTTCAACACTCATCTGAAATGCAGGCATAGACTGGAATGTTACATGTTTATTATGAATATTTTGCTATAATTACAGATTCCGTGGAGGTGGCAGAGGCCCTTTTGGCCCAGTATTTGGTGGTGGTAACTATGGAGGTGGATTTAGCAATGACTTCAGCAATTTCCAGGGGGGGACAAGAGGTGGGCGTGGTGGCAGAGGAGGAAGAGGGGGCTTTGGAGGAGGTCGTGGCGGCGGCAGTGGTGGCCATAGTTGGAGTGGCTGCAGCTCTACTGGACACACCGTCTCCATGAGAGGACTTCCATTTGCTGCTAAAGAGTCTGATATCAAGCAGTTCTTTATGCCTTTGAATCCTGTCGAGGTGCGGGTGAAGTGGGGACCAGACGGGCGATGCTCAGGAGATGCTGAAGTTGACTTTGCCACTCACTCAGATGCTACAGCGGCTATGGCTAAGGACAAACAAACAATGGGTAGGTTACAAGCAAACTTGACTCCATTCTGAGCGATCTTAAGTTACAACTCCATAGATAGTTCTTGAAATAGTAACATGAGTGTGATGCTTAGACAATCGTACAATAAGTGTTTGGATTATTAGTGTTGGTTGGAATTTAAATGTTCTTTATTTGAATTCAGCCTCAACATTCTTATAAAAAGTATGTAGTTTTGTTGATATGTTTCACATATTTGTATCGCAAAAGCCATATTTTCAATTCTGCATTACCTGATGCAGTGAGCGAGTGAGTGAAGTTCTAAGAAGCATCCTGAGCCGATTGCGTTTGGCTGTTTAACCCAAACAGTTCGCATGTTACGTTTCAACGTTGAAGGTTGCGTTGTGAGACAAAAAGTGGTAAGGGTAACCGCCATGTTTATTTTTCACTGATCAATCAGAGAGGGCAGAACTCTTTGGTTCTCCATAGAAACGTCTCGTTCCATCCTAGAAACGCAACGTTCCAACGTTCAAACATAATGTGCAAACTGTTAGGGTTAAACAGTCAAACGCAATCGGCTGTATTTCATTATTTGTGCAGACAGCTCAACAGAACAGAACCAACAATGCTGTGACTCTGTGTTTATTAGATCTCTCTGCTAACTGTTTTTTAGCGGAGCTCCTTAGAGTGGAGCACCATAGGTATCGCAGGAAGAATACAATAGCTCAAAGTAGAACTCAGGTATACTGTCGACTTCATTTTTCATGGTTCAGCGGTATTCCCATTTGGGTATCGCTGGCACGTCCGTGTCTGCGCGCCCCCACACAGGTAAACCAAGACCCCAACACAGAAAAATATGTAACCGGGAGCTCCGCTTTTAGCCAGTGGCTAAATCTATATATTATCTGTTTCTGTTATCAGGTCACAGATACATAGAGCTGTTCCTAGACTCCTCACCTGATGGAGGGCAAGGAGGATGGGGGAACTCCAATCGAGGAGGCGGTAACATGGGCAACCAACAACAAGGTACTAGCAACTCAGCTGATATCATGAACCTCAATCATTCAAACCTTTAAAGGGGACTGCAGGCAATTATCATGGCTGGAAATTATGCCTGTTTGAGGCACTAAACATTTCTCATTTGCAACTAAAATTTTAGTAATTTTATCATCTACAGTCTAAATAAAATGTGACTAAAAATTAAAGGTATTGTCCAAAATGCAACCTCATTTTTTCTACTTAATTTCCAGCCTAGATTTTTTCAAAGTCCTTTAAAAAAATTTGTGGTTAGTATCCTCAGAGAGGTCGACTTGTGGCAAGTCTATTTCCAGCCCTGAGCATGAAAACAGCCTTTTTTAAATACTGAATTGGAGGTCTACCTTCTCTATAAAGAGTTTTGGCAGAAATGATTAGTATCCTTTACTCATGCTCAAAATTTCCAATTATCGTCCATTGAAGCTCAATGTTTATATAGCTTTGCTAGTCAGACAGGCAAGATTGCAGTTTGGGTTGGGGACAACTGACACTAAACTTCTTTTTTTAAACAACAACCTTTCATTGAAGCTTTCATAGTTGAACAAAGTTTTACAGAAAATACTGGCGATCATTGCATTCAACTACAAAAAGAAAAATAGTTGCAAACCAATAGTGTTGTCAGTGCTCAACCTTAGCGGGTGTCCACTTGTCCTGGACAAGTAAGAAATGCTTCAGGACAAGTGAAAATTCAGGAGCACTAGTCACAGGACAATTAACAATTGTGTGCGAAATACAAAACATATAATTGCTGGTGTGTGGTTTGTTGTTTAATAGTGTTCACACTGCTTTTGAGTGTGTTTTGTGTCAAACTCTCGAAGTTGTAATCTTTTCATGGGCAAGCAAGTTACATTTATATGGTTCGTACATAGGCTTGCTCTACAATTTTTATACCATGATAATAGACAACTAGAAACTTGGCAAGGTCAAGTAACTTTTCTGTGCTTCTTGTCCTGGGACTAGTGGCCAAAAAAGTTAAGGTCGAGCACTGGTTGTCTTTGTGCTGTTACAAATGCACTATGGAATCACAGAAAACAGGTCCTGTTTATTCTTGTTTTTGTTTTCTTTTATGTGCTGTGGATAATGGTGCATGTTTCAGAACAGGATAACCTTATTTGCACAATTTTGGGATTTGTCCAACATTTTATTGAAGCTACTAATAATTTACATTTGCAATCATTAGGTAACTTCGGTGGATCAAACTACAATAATTTTAGCAACTTCAGCAGTGACAACAATTTCAACAGCTTCACTGGTAGCAATGCCGGTAACCAGCAGCTTGGAAGTGGTGGTAACACTGGTAACTTCAGCAATCAAAATACTGGAAACTATGGCAACCAAGGCCCTAGTAACTTTGGTGGACAGCAAAACATGGGAAACCAAGGCAACATGGCAAGCCAGCCTTTCAACCAAAACAGTGGCAATTTTGGTGCTGCTCAAAATACCGGTAGCTTTGGTGCCCAGTCAGCAACTGGTTATGGCCAGTCTGGTTATGGTAACTATGGCAACCAACAGTCTGGGCTTACTGGTCAGCAAGGTGGGGGCTTTAGTCAGGGGAATCAGCAGTCCTCAGCACCATTCAACCAAGCCCAGCAGCAGCAACAACAACAAGTCCAAGCTACTGCTTATGACAGTGCCTATGGGACGTCCGGAGGCACTTCGTTCTTTGGTGGAGTAGGGCAAATGAAGCAAGATGGAAATACTGGTGGTATGTCGTATGGATACTAAGCTCTCCACCCATGGACTAATGAACAGTGTATTGTATTGTGTATAGGGTCAAGTATGCCATATACTGTTTTATAGACTGTGTCTTGTAGCCTACATGACAATCATGGATTTAAGCAAAGATTGAGCATGATTTTACATTGTAGTAAAGAAGGAAGCAGTACTTTGGAGAGAATCATTGGAGCCTAGGATACCGTACCTAAACATAGCACAGATGTAAACCAAAGTGCTTAGAAAACTAGATTTTTCTTGCTACCCCTAACTTTTTATAAATTATTCAGTTGCTAGCTAGTGAACTAGTCAACAATCATGAGAAGGGGGGCAGGATATAACAGGCGAGGCTTGAAGGGAGTGGGAAGGAAGGGAGAGAATTTGTTCTCCTCTTCTTTTGTTTTTAACTTCTGTGTTCCACATCTGCTACGTACTAAGATGACATTCTTTTCTTGTTCGGTCTGATAAAAGTTTGCATAATAGTTTGAATGTTCAAGTGTATAAAACAGTGATTTCGAGTAAGTTGTTCATATCGCAATTTGCATATATGTAGGTTTTGATTTTTGGTATGCTTTTTTATAAACATTTGTAAGACTGAACACTTAAATTGTAGTAATAGTCCATTATAAGCTGCTAAATAAAACCTGTTACTAAATGGAATATGGTTCTTCTGAGTCATATCAAATGTAACTTTGGTGAGAAGAAACCTGCAAGAATACTATCAGGAATCATATGCTCCTTCTCCCTGTAGGGTACTCCGAACTTTTTGCGTCAGGGAGGTGAGAAGCTTTTTTGTGTTTGTTTTTTGAGGGGGGGGGGGGGGGGGGTAGGAAACGTTTGGATTTTTTTTTTTTGGGGGGGGGGGGGGGGGGGGGGGGGATTTGCCTGGGAGTTTGGGGGCACAAACCTTTCTTTCCCACTTGAGCGGGGGTCCTGTGATTTGTTTCCGTAACTGGGACTCGAGCTGGCAAAATATTTTGAGCAAACTCTTTCATATCAATGTAACGAAACAGAAATTGTTTTGCATAGGTGCCAGCCAAGCGGAAAAGGTATCCACGTTTGGTTGTTTTTGCCGATGTTCTGTTGGTGAGAAGAATTTTTAAAGGTGCACTGACGTCAATGATGACGTCATAGCATGTGGCCACCTCCGTTGACGACAGTTTTACCCAAGTTTGGTTGCCTGAATATCCTACTGAAATAAGTTTTTCAAAGAATTATGTGATGATGTTTGAACAAGGAGATTTCCCAAGTCACAACAACCTTGACATGTACTACCCTACTATCCAGTCCAAGTTCGGATTTTCAGTAGTGCTAACCTGGTCGGGGGCCCTGGTCCCAGGGTGAAGTTTCCGGGTTTTCGAGTCTACATAATCATATTGTTGCATCTTGGGAAAAGTGAAAAGTCGGACCTCCCCCTTGAAAAATCCTGGATCCGCCACTTTTTAAAAAAAATTATAGGCTCTTAAAAAATACGTGTTTTTTAATTGTAGTTTATTTCTGTTGGGGGTGTTTTCTTATTTGTTCTTTCTCGCCAAGGTGCTTTTTTATTACCTATGCTAGCGCCTATAACTGTTGAAGTTTAGCCTGTTCACAGGTGCGGATACAGGGGCAGTGCTGGATCCAAGGATTTTTCTAAGGTGGGGGGTTCCGTTTTTTCTTCACTTTTCGAAGACTGCTACGCTCGTCCGCGAGCGGTATGAACCACAACAAAATACTTATTGTTCTGATGCTCAAGGGGGTTCCTTGGAACCCCCTCGGGATACGCCACTGAGGGGGTGGATATCCACTCCCCTTTTTGAGTAAAAAAAGTCCATCTTTTTGTTTTAAATAATATAATACATTAAGTCTCCAGCTCATGTCCGTTGTCAAGTACGGACCATTTAGATAGTTTAGGGGGTATGGGAACAGCAAACCGTTTTCAAGGCATTGTACGTGTCAGCAAATAGAATGTCGTTAGATACAAGAAACGAAAGTTTAAAGAAATATGCACTGAATAAGTCAGACTGTCGTACCCCCTGGCGCCAGTGTTTTTGAAGATCGTACCCCGCCCTTGGCATTGACAAGTGAAAAATATACTCGCATAGATCTTTTCTCATTCCATTTGTACTCTCTACAACTAGTCTTTCGCATTTGTAGGGAATCAAAAGTATAAACTAAAAAAAAAGGTGAAATACGCGTTTAGCACGTGCCTGTCGTAACTAGAGCTACAGTAGTCGCTACAGTACACTTTCCGTAACCAGCACGAGACACGCAATGAAAAAGTTATTCCTTTTGTGACGTGAGATCTACGCCTCAATCAAATGAGGGTTCTCCCCCGCCCCTTTACTAAACATAAACAACGGATTTCATTTTTTTTCTGGGAAAAATAATGTTTATAATCCCCTGTGGTGTTTTACGTATTTTCTGGGTTTGCGTTGTTTATAATTTTGTTATTGTCACGTTAATAGAGTAATACCTTTTGGGGTTTCGTTTCGTGAGAAGACACTTGCTTTTGTGACGGTTTCGGCACCGGAAACGGTAAAGGAATCCCGAGTATGTTGAATGACGTAATTGTCTTCCACACAGAAACGAGGCTTGAGATTGTGGCGGCCATCTTGGTTTGTTGGCTCTCTGTTACCACAAGCCAAGCTTGCCATTTGACAAGCAATTCAGGAGCTCCAGTTCCAAAATGAGCTTCCTTTTGTAAGTATGACAATTATTTTACCCATTCAGCCTATTGTGTTTACCACATTCTCCTCGAAAGGGCTTATATGCCTACCACGAATTCCCTAATTTTTAGCCTCGTGTTCTCTTCTCTGACTATTGGCCAATGTTATTGCAAACTTCTATTCCGTTTTCGGATCAATTTTGGAGCTGAGAAGCTAGAAAATGGCCAGCAATAAGCATTTTTGTGTTCTTTCAGTGGAAGCCGGTCTACAAAGACTTTCAAGCCAAAGAAAAACATACCCGAAGGAACCCACCAATATGACTTGATGCGCCATGCAGCGGCTACACTGGGAAGCGGAAACCTGCGCTTGGCTGTTATGTTGCCGGAAGGCGAAGACCTAAATGAATGGGTCGCAGTTAATAGTGAGTTTCTAACATTTTATTCCAAATAATAAATCCTTTTGCAGAGCCAAAATTGGTAAAAATCACCGCATGCAATTAATCAAAATATAGCCGTCGAGTGCCTCCGTTGTGTTGCTTGTTTGACATCAACTAGTTAACCATTATCCTGCGAGATTGCGCAGATATCGTCTGATACTTAGCCGACGAGGGACGAAGTCCCGAGTTGGCTAAAATCAGGCGATTCTGCAAAATCGAGCAGGATAATGGTTTTATTATTCAGCACATCGATAGCACAAAACCCCCGAAAAATGACTTTTGTGTATTATTAAGAGCTCAAAACATCATATTTTCCTCAGAGACGGATATCGCAGGATAGCTGTCATGTACAGAAGACAGCTATTGGCGTTCAATGACCATATTTGGGCAGTGCATCGATGTGCTGAATAATAAAGTGTGTTAGTTATTGTTCACTGCGTAGTGACAAAATAATGCATTAAATAATTTTCAGGCCAGCTTATCTCAGTGTTTAACCGATTTCTTTTTTCCTTTTATCAGCTGTCGACTTCTTCAATCAAATAAACATGTTGTATGGAACTATCACAGAATTCTGCACTATGGAAAGTTGTTCTGTTATGTCAGCCGGTCCAAAGTAAGTTTTATTCTTTGTTGGCACTGCGTGTGTATTTTTGTGTATTATGGTTAAGGAAAGAAAACAAAATGTCAAACTACCGTCCAATTCAATTAAAATCCAAACTACTTTGCTATCTGCCATCAAAACTTTAAAATGCTTTTTTTAATTGGAAAAGGAAGATTGATTTTATTTTGAGGCTTTTAGAACTGAGAATGTAGTACAACCTTATCATGAATTTCCGGAATTCTTGTAGGTTCTAAATTGTTGACAGAAAAGATGTTGACTGCTGATAATTTACCCACAAATAAATCCCCTTTTTGTATGAAATTCAGTTATTATCACCCCACTTAAATAATCCCTCCTTAACTATGACTTTACACCATGTCAGCATTGGATTCACAAGTCATGCAATAATTATTGCATGTAGATAAACTTTGCTGGCAAATAGATTGAAAAGCACAGTTTTTAGTATTTAATCAGTCCCTGATAACTTGATTTAATGTTTTGGCTGATAATATCGCATAATATGTCCATTTTGTCATGATTTTTGATATGAATCAAAATGGGTTTTGAAACCATCCATAGTCTGCTGTACAAGTTTAATTTGACAATTTCAAAATTGTGACATTTCCAACCAGCCCAAGGATATATTCTATAAACCAAAAGCTCTGTTCTCTATACTAGACTGTCATAACCACACTGTATTAGGAGTACTGTATTATGTATTATGCAGTGTTGCGTTACATTATTTGTAACAAAATATAACATGACTTTGCACATCCTCTGCATTCACTTCTGCCTAAGGTATCGTTAGCATTCACAAGGCTAAGATCAAAATCTAGTCATTTTTAACTACAATTGAGGCAATGTACCTAAACAACAATTGATGTATATTTATAGAACAAGCTGGAGTGTTTTATCTGGTGATGTAAACACAAGGAGCAGCCAAGTGTTTATATCATCCTGATAAAACATGACATGCCAGTTCTATAAACCATTTCTGAAATGTATATTATGAGATGAAAATTCTAACTTCGATAGCGCTGCGCCCACATGACATCACACTAATTAAAAACTCAGACAAGCAAATACACGTTTCTCCTATTTTCTCAGTTTTCTCTCTAAAGAACAATACAAAATGAATTTGTAAACTGGTAGTTCCACTCATTAGCAAAGCTTATATGTACTCTTTCCCAGACTTGTATTTCGAGCACTATCCTTTTGAGTGGGATTTCAGTGGGATTGCTTGTCTGAGTCTTGTGATCTAATTTTAGAATATGTTTGCAGCACTATTAGGGGTACTGTTACCTAGTATTGATCTGGTACAGTGTCTATATCTACGATTTTCGAGGGCCATATGTTAGAAGACTGTTACAGGTCAATATGCTAACCCTCTTAAAATAAGGATTATCGTATTGTATCGTATCAGTGCTGTCAGAATGTTTCTATGCAGGCGATTATTAAAAAAAGTAGCCGGCCCTGTTTGGCAGATTTCATTGGCTCAATTCTTTTTCCTGGGATCCAATGAAAAGTAGCCGGCAGTGAAACATAAAATAGCGTTAAGTAGCTGGTGGAGGTGCGGTTGCAAATTTCTATCATGTGACATCTAAAAAGTTGTCATGTGACTGAGGCTTGATGTCTTTCAGCCAATAAAACAGTCAGTGCTTTAGGTAGTCACATGTCAAATTTGTGGTCATCACGTGATATAAAACAGTGACCCGTTGGTTCGAAATTTCAACGGCGTGATTGAAACTCTACCTGTTTTGATAGTACTCATTTATTAAACATGAGTGTCTTTATCATAGTTATAAACACTGCGCGTGACCAATATAGGTTTGCCTGTTATAGAAACAAACTGAAGAGTTCTGTTGGTATTTTGTCTAGGTATGAATACCATTGGGCCGATGGAACCACAATCAAGAAGCCAATCAAATGCTCTGCACCTAAATATATAGATTACTTAATGACTTGGGTCCAAGATCAACTAGACGATGAGACGTTATTCCCTTCTAAAATAGGTAGGCACTTTATTGCATCAATATTGAGAAAGTTGTAAAGTTCTAGCTGTTTTGCTCAAAAAAGAATATTACCGTAACCAGGCTACTGATTAAGGCTGTACTAAAAACCCATAATACTACCGTTTTTGAGCTATTATGAAAGGCAAACTTTTTGATGAGTTGTTTTGGCGTAAAACAGTGGGCAAGAAACATGACTTCTCATCAAAAAGATGCAAGATTACAAAGCAATACAACACGAAAAAGGTAGTAACTGCTAGAGCTGAACTGTATCATTCAATGAATGGGAGATGTTGCTGCACCAAACAACAGAATGAGTAGTTTGTTTACTCTAGTCTCTGTTGCAACTGCTTCTGTGTTGCACATATCTGTAGCACTGGAGGCTGTTGACCTTTCTCCAGCTACCATATTCTCATGTTAAAGGTCTATCATGAACCCATTTTCATAGATGGAAAGTCAGCCATCTTTGATAGAAAAGCTGCAGTTTTGCTGGACTTTTTTCCTTTTGATAGACACATGGGCCTTTCTGAGAGACCCATTTTTGTTAATAGGCAATCTGAGCAAAACAAAATTTAATAAATTGGCCACAAGACAAAAAACAACGTCCAACAAAGCATGCCACTTGATAATGGGCCTTAAAATCAAGTCAAATTTGGAGCTTCTCTGGTCATAAGTTCATTTTGTTGTATAAATGAGACATTCTTATGGCTGTTTTCCTGTGTACGAGCCTAAATAAATAACTCACAAGCTGCGTCACAAATGCTTCCTTTGTTTAGTAGAACGAATCATGATGAAAGGAGAGCTGAACACAAAGGTGTCCTCTGGGAATGGTTCTTTATCTTACATGGCGGAACACCAATTCTTACCAATACTTTTTCTGTTGCCTCTACAGGTGTTCCATTTCCAAAGAACTTCCTTGCAGTTGCCAAGACAATTCTCAAGAGATTATTCAGAGTATATGCCCACATCTATCATCAACACTTTAAACATGTCGTTAGTCTTGGAGAAGAGGCCCACTTGAACACCTCCTTCAAGCATTTCATATTCTTTGTTCAGGAGTTTAGCTTAATTGATAAAAGGGAGCTTGCACCATTACAAGAACTAATTGACAGATTAGTTAATAAGGACAAGGATAGACTCTAAGAAGTGAAACCTTACACTTCTAAGCCTGGTGTAGGTTATATTCACAGGTGAAGTACAGCAAACCTATTCTGCTATCATCTTTATATCCTGGTTGATGCCCAATTCAGGTAAAATTTTATTTGATTATTCATTTGAGAGGGCCTTTTCTCACACATGATCAGGGGAATGGGGTAGAAAAATAGGGAATAGGTGATCATGGCCTAAACTCAGATGTATTTAATATGTTAGCTGAATAGGGATGTCCATGGTAAACAAATAAGGTCTTTGGTCAGTGTTTGCCCTCACAGTATGAGGTGCCATTTACAAGCAAAGTTTCATACGAAATTGAAAGATTTAAAGGACACTTTCAAAGTTGGTATTTAGTGTGATTCCTGAAGAAATCCATACCCTACCCATGGAAGGGATTAGGGATTCCAGAGGGGTGGGGGTCAACTCACCATACAATTACTGTATTTTCCATTGGAAACTCCAGTTGGGTGAGGGTCATAGCTCAACCCCCTTCCATGGGAGGGGTATGTCAGATAATTTCTGGAATCATACTTGATATGAGTAAAACACAAGGGATAGTGTCCCTCCTTTTAGGCAGGCCAGAATGGGCAATTCCAGAAAATATATGTACCCTGTGGACGGGCAGCATTTGGAAATTCTGAACAGGTGGGGGGGTTTTCAAGCTCGAAATTCTGCCTGCATGGGGGGGGGGTTTGAAGCTGGAATGCATGGGGGGGGGGGGGGTTGAAGCTGGAATGCATGGGGGGGGGGTAAGCCATTTTTGGAAATTCTGGGGATACATGTATTTCTGGAATTGCCCAATAGCAAATCTACAGTAGAGCACTTTGTTGTTCACTTTGTTCAGCATCCCATGTTTGAATGATCCTGTCCTAGCCTCCCAAGCTAATGTTATTTCAAATGGCCACTTTATACTTGAGAATGGAACACTGTTTTGCAGATATTTCATCCCAATCTCAACATTCAAATTGACAACATTGTATGTACAGTAACATGTGACGAAGGTGATATTAACTCAAGTGCCTTGGTTATCTATTTTTATGAAATTTCTAGTGGTTATAGTTGCACAGAACCCCAGCGTAGATTGTGATGCTGAGGTGGACATTACTGTTTAAGATACATAATGTACAAAAAATGTATGCATTCATATTAATGATATTTTTGTGACGTGGTGGCTTAAGGGTTCGTGTTTTTCATTTTGAAAAAGTGTGTTGAGTTAGTACTGATCCTAAAATAATTATTTCACTTCAATAATAATAAAAATGTTAAGGGAAGGATATATTAATTTCCTCACAATCAAAATCTACTGGAATTTTTTATCTAGCCTTAAAAAAGTGGTGAGACTGCATAGAAAAGCTAATTGAAGAAATGAAAATGGATAGAATGACAATGGAATAAAATTCCTTTGCAAATTAAACCATCCAGGTTACTTGACATTTTGGCACTGGAAAGCACCCTAGAGAATTCTATGAAATTCTTAATTAAGGATGAATCACTAATCATGTATTGATAACTTAAATAAGCACAGGAGTAGCCAACATATTATTTGAATAGATTATTATAATAACATTATACATGTTATGACGTCTATGGATTAGAAAAGTTCATTGAGATCTTTTTTGCTGTTCCTTTTTGTATTGTGAGCTAAATCTGTTTGTATCTTCCTTTTACGAGTAATATCTGAACAATCAGATATACGAGTAAGTCTGAACAATCTATAATCATTCTGCCACATCATGCAATACTGCCTGGATGTCCAAAATTCTCATGAAATTTCTAGATTAAGGTGTTTGCTGCCTTTCAACTAACATTAATTTTCTTATGTACTGAGCCATAATAATGTGCAGTTTCTTCTTAATTGTCACTTCACCATGTAAGAAGAATTTCCCAATTTGCTGTGATAATACTATATGCCTATTATTCCCACGCCAATATAGCTATTCAATAACCAATGTATTTGTAGTTTTATATTTTTATTATTAACAAAGTATATGTATAACTTGTAAAATACAGTGACTTCAAAATGCTCATGTTGTGCTTTGCATTGCTTTGTGTTGTGAAACTGTGCTATAAATCAAAGGGGGTAGTAAACAAAAATGACATGAGTAATGACTCATGTTGTTAGTAATTACAAATTACTCGGTAATTGCGATTGCTTCATCTTGTGATTGGTCGAGGGCATGATCTTTGATCCTTCAGCTAATCAGATTGCGTCAAGAAAACAATTACATAATTACTTGTGATTACTTTGCTCGCAAAAAGGAGAGATTGTGAATTGCCTCACTTTCTGATTGGTTTGTTGTTGAATTTCTATCGCATTTGATTGGATAGTGAATTACTCATGAATTACTTTCACGACAGTCATGTGAAAACCGCTCTAAACAAACAAGGTAATACAATTGGATTACAAAAATACTTTTTTGCATAGTTTTCAAATGTTAGCCTTTATTGCTGGAAAGTTATGTCTAACGTTTCTGGAGTGTTTTAAACTACCATCAGAATATTAATGGTTACTCTAGAAAATTTAGGCACCAGAACTGATCAGAACAAAACATCTAGGAGTATATATATATATATATATGTTATTTGCCGTCTGGGAGGTCCGTACAGGGAGAAACTGTGATCGAGGGCTGGAAAATGTTGACCGAGGCCGGAGGCCGAGGCAGCATGTGACCGAGGGCTGGAAAATGTTGACGGAGGCCGAGGTCAACATTTTCCAGGCCGAGTCACAGTTTTTGCCTATACGGACCGACCTAAAGCCGGTAAATAACTTATTCTTTTTTTTCCAACTCTAAAATTTGATTTTTCGATTAAAACAAGCGCGTGCAAATGGTTACCGTGACCTAGGTCAGAGATGGGAAAATATCGCCCCCGCGCGCAATGAACCAATCAGAATGCAGAATTCGTTACCGTGCCCTTGAAGAAAAAAAATAAATATATCTTATCAGACTTTAGTTTTCAATATCGCTGGATATTTTTTCGAGTCTGGAGTATTTTGTCGAGCCCGTCTTCGGGAAAACCTGGAGATTTTGCAGGTATGCAAAAGTGGATGTGGATCTATCATGGGCAAGATCCTCCCAAACATCCACGCTAATGTTATACAGTTGAGAGACGCCTTTAAGATTTATCCTTGAAGCATTTTCTTTGCCCCCCTTCGGTCCTAGCCCCCGAGCCAAGTTCACCATAGTGATCTTGTTTTTGAAGATGGGAGTCTTCAACCTGAGGACGCGACACGCGCACCTCAACTCTCTTAGCGTATGCGCACACATTTGATAAGCACTCAAGTACACGCGCACCTCAACCGTCGTGACGCGTGCGCACACATAGGGAGACAGTATACCCGCGCACCTTATCTGTAATAACGTGAGCGCACACATTTAATTGACACCAAGTACACTGAAGTTACCTCGACTGCTGTAGCGTGCGCACATTTGATTTACATGAATTATACGCGCACCCCAACTGAGCTAAGGTGAGCGCACCCATTTGATTGGCACCAAGTACACGTGCACCTCTTCTGACGAACGCGAGCCAAAACATTTGACACCTGGGCGCGCCCCATTTGTCGCAATGTAGGCGACAAATACTGTACACTCACGCCCATACTGTCTGACACGTATTTGATTGGCACTTAGTACATGCGCATCTCATTTATTGTGATGTACACGCGCACTCTAACTGAAGTTGCATGAGCGCACGCATTTGATTGGCAGCAAGTACAAATGCTCGGCTATCATAGGCCTTTTTTGAGATACACTGTAAGTCGCGAATTGTAATGCATTGTGGTCTAGCTTCGGTACAAACAAATCACCAAACAATGGGCAGTTTTTCCAAGTGGAATTCAAAATGAACTCCACTGGGAAAAACTGCAAATTGTTTGGTGATTTGTTTGTACCGAAGCTAGACCACAATGCATTACGATCCGCGACTTCCGGTGTATCTCAAAAAAGGCCTATGAAGTAAGCGCAAACATTGGACTGACACCAACATGTGCACTTCGACAGAGGTAACGAGCTCACACATTTAATCGACATTCTTAGTACACACGCATACTGTAGGTGTGAGACATTTGATGACACCCCATCTCCCACATTTTAAAGGCCAAAAGTTGGCATGTCTGAACAATGCACATGAACAATAATTAGTTATTGACTACGAAATGGAGAAATAAACGTTCAACACATGTTTATGTTCACTAAAGACTAAGTCCATTTTATTATTTTGTTAACACAGCATACAAAGCTATATTATACCTGTACACTAACAGCTGTTATCAAGTGCTATTGTTTAATAAGTAACCCATCACTAGGACAACACATCTAACACACAATGGCATCTTTTTTAGCACAACAGGGGGTGCAGCCAGGATTTGAGAAAGGTGGGTCCCATCTGTACAAATGTATGGTGCCCCTTTCCATCTTTCAGATTTTTTCTTGAAGTTTACCGTATTTTTCTTCTATAAAGGGGGGTCACAGACACTCCAGGACCCCCTGGCTATGCCCCTGCATAACAAGATGTGCTATCTAATGACAGATATGGAAATGTATGCTCCTAGTTAATAGGCTCCTCCTTAAATATATTATTTTTGTTTGTTTTTTTCAATGTTGAAAATGCTAAAACTCTTACTTCTTAAATAGAGGCCATCACGGAAAGTCATATTTATTGAAGTATATACTTCTCAAAAGAGTATGCATATAAGTTTTCAATGAGTGCATTTCATGAACTTCTTCATGCATTAGGGAAGTTTATAGGCGTCTGTGGATAATATCTTAATAATAAAAATAATTCATAATAATATTGCTAATTACATCAGGTTGCCTAGTCCAAGTAAAAATCCATAAGTAGAGTGTTAGCTGTAGTGACCAACTATTAACCAACATTAGGTAGGTACAGTACGACACATTGTGATTTGGTAGTAAAATTTTTGAAATCACCATCGTGGCTTGGAATTGTCATATTTTCCTAGATTTCTAGAATCTTAAAGGTTTTGGAGTTTCCCATGTGAAACCAGGTTTAAAATGTCCATAAACGCAGGATTTCTGGTAGACTGGTTTCTTCAAGTCAAGGTCCCTGAAAATGTCAGAGAAAAGCAAGAGTTCAGACAAACAAAGCAATTGTTAAAATATGGTATGACTAGTTTTACGGGAAAACTAGGTGGTCTGCGTCGGCGGAGACGTGAACATGAACAACAACAACCAAAGGTTGAGATTTATGTTAAACGCTGTGGAAAAATGGTGTTTTGCTGACGTTTCGAGCGTTAGCCCTTCGTCGGAGCAAAGATAATTGTTAAAATAGTATGATGAAAAACTTGGGCTGGTGGATGAAACTAGGGTCCTCAACTGAAGAGTTTCCCTAACAGTGAAATTTGCTGGCTTTTGTCTACTTTTTATTGTCTTCACAAAAATATTAAACATCTCACAAAACTTGCCTCGTAGCCATTCTAAAACTACAAACATTCACTTACTTGACAATCTTTCCTGGTCGTAGGTCAAAGTTGTCCATAACAATCTTGAGAAGTTCGTCTTCAGATTTTTCACTGGTGCCATATGAGAAGACAGTGACAGACAGGGGCTGAGCAATGCCAATGGCATAGGAGATCTGAACCAGCACACGCCTACACAGACCAGCAGCTACAAGGGATTTGGCAATCCATCTAGCAGCATAGGCAGCTGAACGATCAACCTGGACAAGAAAGAATAACAACAACTGTCATTCTGGGAAAAGATCTATTGATAATGGTATCACTTTAATTATACAACAGCATAAGAAAGAATACTCAGTATCAGGGATTTGAATTCTATTGCAACATGCAGCTACTTAGGAAACATTCAAATCTCTTATATGTTTGTGTTTCTGCTATTTTGCATACTTGGTTTGTATACAACTACTTGCAGGGGAGCTGACCAACTATCTTGATTTAGTACAAACCAACTAATGGTCTATTACAAATCCTGCATTCTGATTGGCTGAGCTACTAATGGTCTATTAGTGATAGACCGTACCTGACAAAACCACCACCTTTCTTTGCAAGAAAACTTGATTTTTTCAACATAAAATAATGGCATTCATTGCCAAAACCGACCAACTAGTTGGTTTATACTAAAACAATTAGACCTCTCATCCTCATGTGCTATGATATCAATAGACCATTCGGCCTTCTGCCTCATGGTCTATTCATCATAGCACATTCTGCCTTGAGGAGCATTGTTACTATAGGAAACTATACCTTGGTGTAATCTTTTCCAGAGAAGGCGCCACCACCATGAGCACCCCATCCCCCATAGGTATCGACAATGATCTTCCTGCCAGTCAAACCAGCGTCACCCTGAGGGCCACCAATCACAAACAGACCCGAGGGCTGGAGATGGAAGATTGTGTCCTCATCAAGGTACTTGGCTGGCACTACAGTCTATAAAGTACCGTAAGAACAAATAATTTAGTACAAAAATATGAAACTATAGAAACTGTTACATGCCCCTTGTTGTCCTATTGTGGAAATTGAAATTGATGATGTCAGGTTTTGAATTGTCCTCAAACTGGTATTTTTAGATCATAAATTACTTATTTTGTACAATGTTTGTTTTGATAAAAAAAATCCATATAATACCCACAGCAGACACAGAGGGCATTTTCCAAAGGCCTCTGAATACACACACCCCTCTGGAATTTTCAAATGAAAAAAGAAACAGTGTTTGGTGGAAATGGCTCCTTTAATGCCTGGGAAATCAGGAAAATTGATCCCAACACCATCAAAAATGCACTGGGCAATGTTCTTGTGTTATGATACAAACAAACAAATATTCCATACTTAGTCAACCTACCTTTACAATCTTCTGCATTAGTTCCTTTCTCAGCTTCTCCAGTGTGATTGAGGGATCATGCTGAACAGAAATAACAATTGTGTGGACGCGTAGAGGGATTGCTCTTCCATGCTGAAACTTGTACTCAACAGTGACTTGTGTCTTGGAATCAGGTCGCACCCAGGGCATGGTGCCGTCCCTGCGAGATTCTGCGAGTTTTTGGTTCATCCTGTGGGCCAAGACAACTGTAAGAGGCATAAGTTCTTCCGTTTCATCACTAGCATAGCCAAACATAAGTCCCTGATCACCAGCACCTACATCGTCTTCATCACGACCAACATGAACACCCTGAGCAATGTCTTCACTCTGCTGCTCAAGAGCGACCAGGACATTGCATGTCTTGTAGTCAAAACCTGAAAAACAATTTTGTAAGGAGAAACAAATCAGTAAGATTTATGTTAACATGATTCCTAATATATACACACAGGGTTTCACCTCATTAAACAGCCCTGAATTTCCAAATCAATGCCTTCTTTGTAAATGTTTGAGACCGACTCCCAAGACTTGCAGCTCATAAGCTGAATTGCGCTGGGTCTTAATGGCACCACTGGCAGCCAAGCGGTCATAAGCACAGACACTGAGGGTGGTCACTGCCAGAGGGTTTATTACGTCCCCAGTGGTTCTTTAATGTCCCCCCTGAAACTGGGTAGAGTAGAAAGGCGAGACGGGAACTCAGGTTATTGTCTCATCCAAAAGACGTGAAACACAGTAGAACAAAGTTCAACTCACAATATGAACCAGTTTCGACCGAGACCAGAACAGAAAGAAAATTTCCTCTGTCCCGGCCAGGAGTCGAACCCGGACCACAGCGGTGAGAGACCCAGCACCGTAACAATGAGCCAACTGTGCTTCCCTTTCCACCTCTTGTACCCTCTAGAAATCAAGCCAAATAGCCCCACTCTATACCCCTCCCCCATTGCCAGGTTTTATACCACGAGTGCCTGGGGTGAATCTCATTCAAAGTATCACAGTATAAAGTCTGCCAATTGTATCGGATAATTCAACTTGGATAACCCAAGTCCCTGTTAACTCAAACTGAATTTTCTTTCCCTTGGTACAGTTTTTCACTAATTTACTTGGTGCTAACTTTGAAATCTCCGCCAACTCAAACTTTTAAGGGTTCGATGGTTACAGCGTTCTACTGTATAACAGGACATTTTCAAGTCTACCTTTGTCAGAATGATCATATCCAATCTGACTGACACAGTCACGTACAACAGCCTGATAGTCAACAGTAGCATTGGAAGTTATTTCACCACACAGAAGGATCATCCCGGTTTTAGCAACAGTTTCTATAGAGGAAAACAAAACCATATCAGTAATAAATCATTAATCTTGATAGAGAGGTGCTCAGGGGATATAAATAAATCAGACTTGTTCTTACTTATCTATTGACAAATTTGTACCCTAGGAAATTAGTTGGTGGATGCTTCAGAATCATGTTCAGACCCTGTTCATGCAGCTGGGACTGATCTAGCTGGTTATAATAATCTCAAGGGGTTCAAACTATTCCAAGCCTGAACCCCTGATAGTATGCTTACATAATACTATTCTCAGCAAATCTCTGAATGTTTTCAATCAGCAGGATTATTGTTCTGAGTCACGTTCTATCAAGTATGTCAGGGTCTATTCCAGTTTGGAATACAAAAGGCCAAATGTCACAACCGGTCGAACTTGCTACTCCAGTAAGACAAATGCAATGGCGTAGTATGAAAACATAAACAAAGCAGAACAACTTGATTTCTCGATCGAATCTCTGGCGTGAAACTATCGGTATTACAATAAAACGAACAGTTTAGAGAGTGTGTTTTAATCGGGGAAGTTCTTATATCTCAGCAACCATTTTCATTTGAGAGTATGCGATAGAAGTCTACACGTAAACAATGGTATAACATCCAAATCGAACTGCAAGAATATTCAGATAACACTAGAATACACAGGCTGGGTTCTACAAGATTTCAAAGACTAAAATCTACTTCAAATGATCCAATGTACTTATTTCTGTTCCGCAACTCAATGTTTTGTTTGTTTACATAACATAAATTAACAAGTACGCACGGGGTAAGTCAGCATTTTTACTTCATTTCCCGACGTTCAGTTACATCACTTCATCAAACTCAACGAGTTTTAAGATAAATAAATTCCTCTTGTCTGAACTGAGAAAAAATTCTGGTGCAAAAGCACTCGGCAGAATTATCTTCGTACAAAAGCAATGTAAACTTGCACGCGTAATTCCACATGGGCGTTTTCTGTACAATCACATGTTCAAAATCAAAACTAGAAAGCATGCTGATATAAATGGCAAAAATATTTGAATTCAGCAAAATGATTAGAGTAAAGTTATGAATTTAAATGTATGCACATGCTTCAGTTCAGGCCAATATTGCATTCATAGCTAGCATCTACAGTTAACTTACTGGTACTAGAAGCTTTTATGCTTGGTATGATGTAAGCTTAAGTTGGAACTTAAAAAGTTGGAAACAAATCATTGTAGATTTAGATTAAAGGTGATCTGAAATTGAGTTCCCTTGGCCGAAATTGTTCTGGATCAATGAACAAGTGCAGCGACAAATCGAGCAAAGTTGAACCTTGCGCAAGCTGTAGAGAAAGCTCCGTTGATAATCCCAAGGGAAAACTTACCGCAAGCTACTTTGGCGTTAGGATCTTGCTTCAAATGTGCATCCAAAATGGCATCAGAGATTTGATCGCACATCTTGTCTGGGAAACAACGAATTATCAAAAATTCAGTACAATATCTTAAGCTTATAACACATTCTAGTGTGAAAGGGACGTGTATATTTCGAATTGAACACACTTCGGCTTTGGAAGCAGAAAAGCTGCCATTGTGCAAGCATTCGTAAACGAAAACAAACGCTTACCAGGATGTCCTTCCCCTACAGACTCCGAAGTAAAAAGGAAAGTGTTATTTTCTGTGTCTGGCATGTCCATTTTGGATCGTTTAGCAGGAGTAGATCCGTTCTGGTTGGTAAAATTGTGAGAGTAGCTCATGATGAACCGGCTGAGTTGGTTTTATACTGCTGTGTAAAGCTGTCGACCCCTCACGCCCGCATGCTGTTTCTCGCTACGTGATTGGTTCACTACTCCCCACGTGATATGGTCATGCAATACTTCTACACGTGGATTGTGGACTTTTCCAATATTTGTCAGATTTCGTGCATGACACTTCATTTCTTTCTGTATGCTTTTATGCCTTTGGCATTGAATGAAATATCAAGAAGGTTATAGAAAAAGCACCCTACACTAAACATCTCTCATCATTTCAACGAACGATTTTTCAAAATAAGTATAATGGAAAGCGATCCCTAATCCGCGTCACGTCTGGCGTGACAGTCATGCAAGGTTGCGTAACCGGTTTGAAATCCCGTTTTCAGCATCTAGGCTAGCAACTCCTGCAAGCTCTGCAGACACAAGCCCAGAAGCCTGCTCTCTCGAAATAGAATCCTTCCTAGAAAGGAGCGTCGGATTTATACGAAATATTCAGGAATAGAAAATTGAAATATAATCTGCCATAGCATTCGTGACGTGGCCTTGTACTGATCGAGTGGTTTCGTCTGTCTATTGTTGACAGTAGTTTTACTTGTCTGTAGTGATGTGAAGCCTACAAAATAGTACTAACGTTATCTTTTTAATTTGTCTCTTCGGGCAGAAACAAGTAAAATAAAAGTATTCCCCCTTCTTTTTGCGTCAAAAGTAGGAAAATTTGAAGAAATATTACCGCAAGGGAATTCCCGCAAGGGAATATTACCGCAAGGGAATTGCCATTATTTGCTAATTTGCGCAATATAAGTTAATAAATTATTGCCTGTTCGTGGTCCATATGCCACTTTCAGGGGAGGGGGAGGGGAGTGGGACACGCAATACACGCACAAAATTATCTAGGGTCGACCAGGGGGAGCTGATGTAATATCACGGCGAAAGTTGCGCAATTTTCAAAGCCAATATACTGCCCGTAATTTGTAAGTATCATATCTGCGCTCATTGCCGTGCGCGCGTACGTGTCGTTAGAAGTCGAGAAACGCATGGGTTTGGTAATAAGGGCCTGCAGAAAGCCCTACACATGCTACGCTAAACCCTTGGCCATAACAATTGTAAACTTCACTGGGACGCTTCATATTGTTTTCAATGCACGCGAGCTTCGTGCTATGTATGACACGCTAGGGTATACCCCCGGGCACGAGTATGGCTCCTGTTGCACAGCTATTGAATACAGCTGTGGCTTGTCAGGCGGGCTTGTGGCACTACGGCCGCCTAAGGCGTATTCGAGTTTATACTATTTGAGGATAGCGTCTGTGACCCTTGATAATGCTTTGTATATAGGTCGGTCCAGAGATTGTCGATATCTAGTCCACAAGATATCTAGTCCACAAGGAATCTGCGCTCAATGAATAAGAGACTTTTAATACAGCCCTCATACAACCTGAAATCATGTGGCTCTAAATCATTTTCTTATATGGCACCTAAACTATGGAACGCGCTACCTCTTCAAATAAGAACTTGCGAATGCTACAGTACGTTTAAATCTCTGGTAAAAACGCTTCTTTTTAGGAAAACATACGATTAAGTGAAGTATACCATTATTATTTTATTTTTTATTTATCTTATTTCTTTTAATTCTATTATTGTAATTTTTACAACTATTTTAATATTTTTATTGTACATATTTATGATTTTAAATATCTTGCAATAACTTTTATTTTCATAGGAATTTTAATCTAGGCCATGTTATCACCAATTGTAAATATCTTATCAGCTATTTCATTTTAAACTATTGTTATGATATATCATTGTAAAGCGCCACTGGATTTTTAGTAGAAGCGGCGCTATATTAAATTGATTATTATTATTAAGAGCACTAAAGCGAGTGTTTCAGAAAAGGGCCAGTGGCGAAAGATCGTTCGGAGAACCCAGAATGTCGTGAAATCTGTGAAATATTCCCTAAGTTGTGAAAGTCTTCGAAAACTTCCTGATTTGTTTGTCAACGCAACCCAGAGTATTTTGGCAAAGTATTGTAGTACTTCACTTGTAGGTGAATAAGTTTCAGATTTTTTTAAACAGACAGGCCTAGTGTCAATAGCAAGAAACAGTAATAAACATGTCAGAGGTTGTGGTTTTGGTCCTTCTTTGTTATTCCCAAGTTTTAAGTGAATCTAACTATCCCAAACAGAATTATACATAAAACATTGTTGGCCTCTTTTGCCCTTGTCTTGTTGTGACGTCATTTTTTGCTAATTTGCGTAAAAATCTTCAATTCTCTGAAACTCAAAGAGCTATGAACGCGAAATAAACGGCATTCTTCCTTATTTTGAATGTGCAATAAAATAAGCCATTAAAATTTCAGCCTTGAGTAGCACTTTAAGCCTTGCGATCTTGTTGATGACTCGACTCCCGTCAATCCGTCATCCACAGTCTGACAGTGTCTGCTGCAACCATAGAGGCCTTCCAGATGGAGACCCTGGTATGCAATTAGGCCACAATAATATTTATTAAAATTATTTATTGATTGTACTATTATTATTTTTTTTCTTTAACATCCTGTATAGTCTATTGACTCGATGATTGAATAAATATGAATTAATGTTGTCTCGCCGGAAATCCGCGGAAAATCTCGCATTGATCATTTGCCGCGAATTACGTTATTCAGGCGTGTGTGTTCACAGTCAAGTCCGGTACAACGTAAAAGTACTGAGCATGAGGGACTCGACAGGGTACCCGAGTACACCGGGCTAGAGTACTCGAGTGAACCCAAATACCACGGAGAAACCATGGGACCATGACTTTTATTTCGCCGACTATTTCGACTTATTGTTCAGCACACTGATGCACTGCCCAAATATGGTCATTGGAACCCCAATAGCTGTCTCTCTGTGCACGTCCTGCTGCCTGCGATATCCGTCTGTCTGAGGGCCATACTTTTTTTGTGCTATCGATGCGCTGAATAATAAAACCATAATCATTATCCTGCTCGATTTTTGCAGAAAGTACTGTCTGATTTAGCCAACTCGGGACTGCGCGTCCCTCGTCGGCTCATTTTCGAACCCAGAGCTCCCCGGCGGGGGAGGCTCTGGTGCCGGTGACAGCCATTGACGCATGTGCGCCAGATTTGACACAGAGCCGCCGAGAGAAACAACTTTCTGCGCATTGAACTTTCTGCCAATGTTCAAAATCCGCCAATCAGCGACGACCCTCAAATGGGTCGAGTTTCGCGTCAGAAAAATTTCCTGTCTTATGTGAATTCTAGTCGGAAACTATTCGGCTTCTTATCGCCAAACTTGGCCTTCAAAAAAGTTATTTTCGCGTGATCACAGAAGAACAGGGAACCACATTCAAGACGAGAAACTTGTCTCAGACTGCAGACGGGAAGACTGGTCTGCGTGAATTCGGCTAATGTGGTCATTGCCGACATGGCGTGTGATGACATTCAAAAACATCATTTCTTTGTCAGACAATTTCTTTGTCTTCAGGCGCGCAGGAGCGGCGGAGCACCCTGTGGGGGTGCCGAAGAGGCAAAAAATGAAGTGGACACGTAATTTCGTTTTTTCATGTTTTTACCTCATATACATTTTGATGACAATATGTCACAATGTAATTTTAACCCCTACGTTCTCTTAGCCTAATATGTCAACAGTCCAAAAATGGTATAAAGTCTTTGCTGGGATATATTGTTTATAGCTAGTGCGATTAGAAATGACGGCAAAATTCTTCTTTACGTATTACCAAGAGTTTCCATATTTACCATGTACGCCCGAATCACAGTCAGAAAAGTGTCTATTTTTAGAACTAGGATGCCCGCGAAAATTCGTCATCCACAGGGTTCCCACTTTCTCGCCACGCGAACAGTTGTGAGATCCAGCCTAAAATTAAATCGCAGATCAATGGAAAAACCGTTAAAATCGCAAAGATAAGGTAGGATATTCTCTATTTTGTTGTGTATTGGGTATACGAGCATTCGAGCCTGAGCATTCGAATACTTTCGCGCGCGCAACTTAAATCTAAAAATAGACACTTTTCTGACTGTGATGTGGACGGGATGTGGACAAATACAGTAGGGAAAGATTCTAACTCTTGTTAATCCACTCTTGGTATTACTGGGTCCGCCGCCTATGGCGCGGATCCAGAAAAAAGACTGACCTATTTACGGTCCGGCTTTTTCGCGTGGAATCTCGGCAAATACGAGAGTATTTTATAAGCAAAGATGAAAATAATATTAATTTATTTAAAAGCATACCAAAAATTTGATCTGTTTCTGTAAACAGGTGTAAATAGATCTGGATTCGCGCCAGCTGTGGACACGTACCTGGGGTGCTTACCATTGGTCATGAAAAACCGGTAATTTCGGTTGGTTAAATTGCTATAAAATCGTCACTGAGTTCTGATAAATTATGGCAAATAAAAGTAGACGACTTACATTAAGTTGCCCTGTGTCCTTTCAAGAGTATTTCCGAGGGTTCCACCAGACCCCTCAGAGTGGTCTGGTGGAACCCTCGGAAACACTCTTCAACGCCTCTAGACGAGGAAAGGACATGCCATAATTTACCAGAACTCAGTGACGATTTTATAGCAATTTGGCGAGTTTTTCGATTACTGTTATACAACTTTTAATAAAACGATCATTGTACTTGGGCTGCCTGTGATTTCGTGCAGGCATTTCTAAATTTCGTGACGCGCGTGGTACACCGGACAAACCCGTTTCGGGAACCTCGAGTCGAGGAATTCTGGGTAACGGGGGAGGAACGCCGTGTACATTTCACCGTTCTGCGTGGCATGTTCGATTGCACCCCTCGACAAATCCTGCCGAATAATAGCTGATTTTCTCCTACAAAACCACCAAAATGAACACCCCAGATACGCAGAACAACACCTTCCTTTTTACATCGGAGAGTGTCGGCGAAGGACATCCAGGTAATGGCGCAAGAATGCATGAAACTTTAGCACTCATCTGCAAGTGCAGGAACGGGTTTCAAAACTGCCATGCGATGCTCGTATTGAAATGTTACTTCTTTGAATGCAGATAAAATATGCGACCAAATATCCGACGCTGTTTTAGATGCACATTTAAAGCAAGATCCAAATGCCAAGGTTGCATGCGGTGAGTAGCTCGAGTAACCATATACATGATTAGCCAAAGTGTGAAATTATTTTGCATCGATAATTTTGATTGTGACCTTGAGGTAGAGTTGTAGTCTGGAAACAGGTTTGTCCAGTTTCTCTTTCTTAGTATTAAGACCTTTAGAACCTACTGGCGTGACCTTTTGATAGAAATCTCATTCACTTGATTTTTCTCACCATTTCGACACCATTGTAAATGCAAAGTTTATGGTTTATGCACCAGTCAATTGACATCACGGCCCCCCGACCCCCGGGACAGAGCGGGGAATTTAACATTTGCTAAGTGTTAAATGTTAATATTTATCCGGTCACCAGGGACATGGCCGTTGTTAAAGCCCCTGGTCCCCGGGGACACTTTCGTAACACGGCAAAGCGCACCCTGATTTTTGATAAACGCATTTCATCATCAAACCTCATCATCGGCCTTCATTTTCTGCGTATAGAAAAAAAAATCCTGCTGGTTTTATTCTTCAATGACGAAATTATTATTATCATGTGCATGAAGTGTGGCCCTTTAAGGGGTCTTCTTTTGATCATATTGAATGCCCAACAGTAGGCCTCTGGAGGGCTTTTTGGGTTTTTGTTTGTCCTTGCCAAGATTACACATGCTCTTGTAGCGACACTCTTAGGCATTCCAGTTAAGCGCCAAGAGCGTACTGACTACTGTTCATTGCGCAAACTTAGATGCCATGCACGCCAAAATTTTGAACGTATTGAGTAAAATGAATTAGAAAAAATATGTAGAAGTTTTGGAATAACTCCTTAGAAAATTTGTTATGGTCCCCCCTTTGAGGGCTTCAGGTTTCGAGACATCCTCCCCTTTCATTCGTCCAAAAATGAAGTGATCCCTCCCGAAATTCCCAGACCCCGGTCCTTAAACAAAATATTTTTTTGCACGATGTTCGAATTTTCAGTTCAGGGTTAATCCCCCGCTGAATATCCCCGCTATTGAAAGTCAGTGTTAAATTCCCTGCCCCTCCGTAGATTAATGCTGTTAAATACGTGTTAAATCCCCGGCCTGACTGCGTTACTCCCCCACCCTGTCCCGGGGGTCAGGGGGGCATAGTGTCAATTGACTGGTGCATTAGTGATTTCAAAAGTATAACCTAGGTCCCAAATGTGGCAGTACTCAGCAAGTTAGCAGAGACATGCAGAGACATGTCACACATTGCATTGTAACTTAGTCTATGCCCAGCATGTGCAATCGATAGAATCGATAATCAATAATAATCAATTTCAATCGATAAAATTAGTTAATTGTATCGACAATCGATAGCAATCAATAAGAAAAAATTGTGAGGATAATCGAAAATTATCGATTTCTCAATTAATCTTGATCGATTTATCGATTAAATCGGAAAATAACTAAAGATGAGTCTGAGAGATTTAACAAAGGTTTTTAAATTCCAATATGCAAACAAAACGTGAAAACTAAGCCAACAACACCAACTAGTAGTAGCTATTATTGCCGCAGTCAAGAATAATGTTTATGGATAATACACAATTAACTTGTAGTGTGCTGCGCCAAGTTCTCACAATTTGATTATAAAACTCGTCCATCGTACATACTGTTAATCTCTGGCACAGCCCAAACACAGTGGCAAAATGCATTTGCCGTGCACTAAAGATTCGCTTCCTGTGAAATGAAAACAGCATGTCCGGAGCTAGTAGTTGCCAACGAGCAGCCGAACCAAGAGGCGAGGCTGCGAGGCGGCAGCATTATAGAGCTGTGAGAGGAGAAAAATTCTCGAGTTCAGAGTGGTGTAACCACTAGCCAATCAAAGTGCCAGGATTTTGAAAGTGGTAACCAAATACTTGAGCACTATCAGTATCAGAAGAAACGCTCAACTTTAACAACTTCATTAGCTGATTTCCATAAAGGGCGTTGGCTATGTACAGCTCTGCATGCCGCTTCAGTTTTTACAGCCAAATCTGCAACAACTAGGAACATACACTGGTGTATATGTACATAAAAAGTACAGCGACCGAGGCAAAATACTGATATAGCAATATAGGTTTATTACGTGGGCACTCCTTTTGTGGATTAACACTATTTTTATTCTCACTTGCACAGATCGATAGGTACCGATAAAATAGATATAATCGATAGCCTTAGGGACATGTCATTATTTAGCGGGGGGGAGGGCTCCTATTTTTGTGGGGAGGGTCTTAATTTTTTTCGCGTGTCTAAAGGGAGGGTCCACATTTTTTTCACTCCTGTTTGGGGGAGGGTCATATTTTTTTTCACAACATTTGGACGATGAAGAGAGTGAAACAGATGCAACTTCTATATCATGTGCTTTTTTACTTAATAAAAATTTTGGCGCGCTTTGCGCGCATAAAGAATGACATATTATATGCTCTTTCAGCAACGAATACACTACCCTCACGCCGTTCATAACAACAATTGTATCTTGATCAGGAAAAGCAAACTCTCCCAAAATGCCCTGCAATGATAGGCCTGACGGGAAGTCACTGTTTGAAAAAAAACCACATATAGGTATTAGCGTGAGTTCGACGTTACAAGCATATAGAAATTCGTCATTTTGGCCGCGAGTCATGAATCGTAATAACTTCGTCATTTGTGTCGCGCAGTTGCGCGCATGAATAATATAACCTTGTTGGCTCAGGAACCCATCAATAGGGAGAAGCTTTCTTCTAACCTATAAAGTTGAGGTAGCGTTTTTCCTGGGCTACTGACAAGCTTTGTTATACTATACCGTATGTTCATCTATCCTTTCTCTTAGGCTTGATGAAATGCGTTATCAAAATTCGGGCGCGCTTCGCGGGCAACAAAAGAACAGTGCAAGCCCCTTTTTCTGTAAAATGTCTTCAGTACTAGGTCAAATAGGGGACGGGAGAGGTGGGATCACGTTAATCATTGTACTTATATATAGGGAGGATCACTGCATTTATTACCGTTTACCCAAAATCCTCTCACGTAAATAATCGAGGCGATAAATAATGACCGTGGTTCCTTAGCTTTGACAGAAGTAAGAAAAAAGTATTTGTACTTTAAGAAAAGAAAAAGACATTCGGACAAGAGTCTAACTAACAGGTTTTTCAGAAAATATCAATTACATGGGGAGGGTCACAATTTTTTTTACCTACGACTGGGGGAGGGTCACAATTTTTTGTTATGTTCAAGGGGAGGGTCCTAATTTTTTTTGGCCTTATTTGGAAAAAATGGGAGCCCTCCCCCCCCGGTAAATAATGACACGTCCCTTAATTGGGAAGAATTTTGTGAGTATCGATTCATATCGATCATCAGATACTATCGATATCAATTAATTAAGGAATATCGATTGATTTCGATTTATCGATCGGTTTTTCTATTATTGTTTTTTAGCTATTCAGGGCCCGTGGTTTGATGCGCTGGTGCGGAAACGCATAATTTGGCTTTCTCCGCATAATGCGCATAATCCGTCAAATCCCGCATAATCGCGCATAATTTCCCAATTTTTTGTGAAAAACATCAAAAAGGCATCATTACTTGCTGAAATTTAAACTTTCTTACCTATTTTTTCTCACAAAAGTCATACATTTCTTCTGAAATCGTCTGTCCAAAACAACTCGATAGAAATTAGAATAACAAGGCGTTCTAAGCTAATAGCGTCGCGCTGATATCGAAAAGCAATAAAACGTGCCTAATTGGCCAAATAACTGATATTTCCAGCTGAGCAAGATAGATTCAAACACATTTTTGCGCTTTGGATATTATACAAAGAAAAATCAAGGCAAAACAGGACGCTAACCGCGATAAAAACGGTCAGCTTTATGCAATTCACATTGATCACATGACATTACACTTTTTCGTGGATCTTTGTTATTGTTACAGACAGCAATTTCATTTCACAAACAACGCGAAACGAACACACACGAGCAGCTCACGATCCTTGCAGTATGAAAAAAGTGTGCCTTGGTCTGAGACAAGTAAACGAAAGAAGACCAAACTTACTAATCGTTACTACCGTGTAACTGAAGTTAGTTGGTAACACTTTTTTGTAAGAAAGTAATAAGCTTTGTTAAAAGCGAAAACACACGTCTCCCTAGAAGAAAACCGGCGTAGCGTCATGACGCTAGTAAAGCGAAGCGATTGGAACTCATCACAGAGCATTTTCTAGACAAACAAAAGTTGTTAAAGTTGAATAGCAGCTATATCCATGTAACAAAACAGGCGAAAAGAGCAAAATATGTTACGGCACTTGGAAAAAAAATATTGCGCAATCCCGCATAATTTCGTATTTTTAGCGCATAATTTCGCATTTTTAGCGCATAATTTTAGAAAAAATCCCGCATAATTTCAGAAAAAATCCCGCATCAAACCACGGGCCCTGTCTATTGCACATGCCGGGTCTACGGCAAACGTTGTACCAGAGTCGCGCCGTTCAAATCCAAAACAATAGAAAGTTTTCTATTACTAGAAGTTTCTAATAGAAAGTGAAGTGCTCGCGGTAATAGAGAATGTGCCTCCTCTGTAGAAATCATCAAAAGAGCAATATCCAAGGCGAATGATTTCTTTTGTCATCTTGTTTAATACCGATTTGTCATGATGTCCATATATGACCACTGGTAGCTAAAAAATATGATCATCTTTTGCTCAAAATTTATAAATTTTATCACTCAAAGATCTCCACATGGCATAATATTGTCTATGTAATGCAGCTTAATGAGGTGACTGAATATGAGATAAACATTCACTTGGTGTGCTAAAAAACAATAGTAATTTGCCAGAAATTCAGACCAAAAATGGAGATGCAACAAATTGCAAAAATACTGATAAACAAAATTTTCTTAATTTCAGAAATAGCTTTTAATTTAATTTTGTTATGCCTCAGATTAATACAGATCCTACCAGTAATATTATTCGATTTATCCCTCAGATTTTCTTGTTATATTATTCACAATAATGTGCTTGCAATTGCAATCACTTAGCAGTTTCTTTGGCTAGCTAGTTCGGCAGGTGTAAAGTACAGGTCACAGGTCACAGGTCACAGGTCACAGGTCGCAGGTCACAGGTCACAGGTCACAGGTATTTTTAAGAAGGTAGATTGACTTTTATAAAAAATCGTTTGTAAGATTTTTTGAAACATTGAACATTGAACTGAGTGCGTTGAAGAAGAACATGTTATGTTGTTAACATTACAGATTATACTAAAAGACAATGCCATGTTGGCTTCATTTGGTAAGTCAATTTCGTATTCGTTTGTAAATATTGTTTGAAACACTGAACAGAGTGCGTTGTTGAAGAAAAACATGTTATATTTTGGTAAGTGAACTGGTACTGTAAAAACCCGCGTATAAGAACCTAGAATTTTAGCCTAAAATAAATTAGGAAACATGGGTTTTTACACATGGATAATTCTAGCCTTACAGGTTCTTCAAATTCAGGGGTTCTTATATGCGGGTTTTTACTGTATTCGTTTGTACTGAACTGAGTTAGTTATACATTTACATTCGATGGACGTTGCGACGACAGCAGAAATTTTGAAGTCCTTGATATTTGTGTATCCATGTTTATCTGGAATAAACATAGTTCTTCCCTTTATTGATGTAGTCTTATTTTTTATTATGTATTATTACAATCCTCATTAAATGCACCGTATGTCTAATTATCCTGCACTGTTAAGTGCTGTCCTAGTGAGCCACTCTTTTGTTGTTGTTTTCAGTCGATACCAGAACATGAATTACGTGTAGACATCTTGAAATAGTCTTCTTTAAACAAAGTTTTATTACTCTTTTACCGAATTCAATCAGAAATATTGCAATACATTCCCTAAATCAGCCGATGGAAATGGATGCTTTCTGTCTCGGTATGTTGCTAGGCTGACATCATGTAGATACTTGTAGATATTAGGGCGTAAAATGAATGACAACCAATTGCCAAAAGTACGTGGCGATCAGCATTGCGAATTTTATGGGTAATTAGCAAAACGATCTTCGAGCAAAAGTACAAAGAGAAGTTCATTTGTATTTTTGATTCATAAAAATATGACCTGTGATCCGAAGCCCTGTCGAGATAAGTCTCCCTGCAGTCGCCCACAATCAATAATGCACATTATTGTAATAAACATCGCATTTGAACGAGAACAAGATGTAGAGAGGGGTGTTATTTTTTATAAAAGTCAATCTACCTTCTTAAAACTACCTGTGACCTGTGACCTGTGACCTGTGACCTGCGACCTGCGACCTGTGACCTGTGACCTGTGACCTGTGACCTGTGACCTGTACTTTACACCTGCTGTAGCTAGTTATAACATTGCTGGAATTATATTCTTATGGATGAGTCTACAGAAAAAGGAAAAATTCAAAACTAAATTCCATTTCTTTCAAGTACCCATGGGAATTGTCTTGTTCCTCTTAGGATGTTTCTATATAGTCTTATCTGTCGTATCAGTCAACCGTGAAACAAAAGATTAATTCAAATTTCCATTGTTTCACTGTCGACTGATATGACAGATAAGACTATATGGAAACCAGGCCTAAAGTCAGCAAATCTTCGTGTCGTGAAATGGTTGTAAAAACATACTCCCTATTAATAATAATGAGATGAACAAATGCAGACCAAAGAAGGAACAAACCAGTTTGACTCATAATACAAAAAGCAGGTGCAATTCTGTTTTGACAACCATCAAATTTATTTCAGAGTTCAAGGTGAAATAACTTACAGTTTTAAAAAGGTGAACAGAACTATAGGTTAACTTTAACAGAAAAAATACCTGAAGTCTTGCGAAAACTTTCTTGAAACTGCCAAACAACCAAGCAATTTGCCCCTGGCATTTGCAATAGTAGTACCATTTGTCATGATTGTTATTCCATTGTAGTAATGACATGTTCCGCATGGTGTTTATCTCATACATACAGTCAAGTGGTCGAGTGCAAATGCAATAGACTGTTTAGTACAATTGTCACAACCATTGTATGGAGTTTCCACAGGTCTCAAAATTATTTAAAGCCTTATGACGTTTAGAGGTTGATCGTGTTGTTATATAAGTAATTTGAAAATCCAGTATGAATTCTAAAAACTGTTGTCTGCTTGTCGCTGTTTGTATACCATCTATTGTAATCACAACCTTCCCACATAATATGCTTGTCTTGCTTGGCATTCATTATGAAAAGGGAAGGTCAGTCCTATGCCTATGAAGAGAAAGGGAAATGTGCTTTGCCTTTGGTTGCCGTGGAATCTATCGTTGAAACACAGCAAAAACTCCGGGACAAAAGGTCAAGTGGTATAAAATATAATAACGGGGGTTTAAAATTGCAAGTGAAAGAAACGAATAACCTACCTTAAGAAACAAAAGTCCGCTCTCAGGGCTTGAGAGAACAGTTTTTAAGTCGAAAAACCAGAGTTTACCATCGCGTAGCCGCCGCAGCCGCCATCTTGAAAATGTGACCCCCCACTGAGAGGCAACCCCCAGCTGATATCGATTGGATATCGATTATTCCATTGTTCCAGTCATCCAGACGAAAAATCTCAACGCTGCACGGATATCATCTTCCGGCAATGGACTTGTAAAGATTAGTATGCTCGCTCGCTAACGCTCGCTCGCAATAAAGTCCAATGAAGCGGCATCCTTTGAAAAAGGAAAGGTTCGACAAGAAGAGGGACTGAATTTTGACGTTTGCCATAGGCCTAATTGATAAAAAGTTTCCAATTGATAGGCAATTAATGATATCAATTAGTAAATTGATTATCAATAGTTGTCAGCAAATGATAAAAATTGATACTCACTCAGATTCATTCATTTATTTATTCTGCTCTACAGAAAGTGTGGCAAAGACAGGAATGATTGTAGTTTGTGGAGAGATCACATCATCAGCAAATGTTGATTATCAAAAGGTCGTCAGAGAAACTATCAAACACATTGGCTATGATGACTCAAGTAAAGGTATGTAAAAAGTCATTCACAATCATAGTAGGGATCTAGAAAATCAGGGCAAAAGTCTAATTTGTACCTATTCACCAATCCCAGAAAAAATCCATACCCTCACCATAGGAGGGAATGGGAAATTCCAGAGGGGTGGGGGGGGAGGGGGCAATTTACCTGATTTTCCAGAGTTTTTCTCATATAAATACTGTATTTTTCCTTTGGAAATTCCAGAGGGGTGTATATGTGTGTTTAAAGTTCATTCCTTCCATGGTGTGTGGGTATGGATTTTTTCTGGAATTGCACATTGTAATAAATTTTGACCTGATTTTAGAAAAAAACATCAGACCCTGTGCTTAGTTCATCAAGGTCGAAAATGGTATAACTGTCAAAAATCCAGAAAAAGAAATCTACGAAATACCTAGTAGCCACCACATAAATTTTCAAATGTTTTTCTACCCCCCAAAATACCAAATTTTGTAGGATTGCCCAAAATGGCCATCCAGTTTTTAAAAATTTCTAGGTAATACTGGTAGTTTGCAAAACAGCCCAGTAAAAGATTACCTGATTTTGCTTTGATAGACCCTTAAAAAAATACTGAGTATCACAAGTTTGTAATAATTTTGTAAAGTTTGTAAAAATATGATGGCCATTCCATACCAGGAGAATTTAGGGAGAGCCCCCTCCCAACTAATAGCCTGTCTGTATTTGTTTGGCCAAAATCACTGCGAGAATGCTGTACAATAGCATTAGTTATTATCGCCTACACATTTGCCTAGTAACAACCACAATTTGTCTATTGGGTTTAATTCAAGCTTTTTTTTCAACAGAGGAATTCAGGTATTAGATGTGACTTGAAATCTCTATTTGAATGCATCAGAAAATTTGTAATGAGGAAACACCGGTGTTGAACCTTCAACCAGTGGGTTCAAAAGCAGATACATTGACCAATGTGCCGCGG
The DNA here is from genome assembly GCA_033964015.1 of Scolanthus callimorphus. Lineage (NCBI taxonomy): Eukaryota > Metazoa > Cnidaria > Anthozoa > Actiniaria > Edwardsiidae > Scolanthus > Scolanthus callimorphus. The sequence continues at coordinate 492,746 of JAWWUD010000024.1, read as the reverse complement.
AGGAATTCAGGGGCTGGCTATGGTTTTAAAACTTTATTTGAGTGCAGAGAAATGATGAACGCTCAGACAAGTGCTCGCACAAGTTTATCCAACTTGAAGCCTTTCTATAAGGGAAATATTAGTTGAAGTTTAGATTAGAGTGCTCACAAGCTTTACTGTGGACCGATGAATCTTTCATGACAAGGACTTTGAATTTGAAATGATCTTAACCATGTTAAACTCACTATGTGAAAAGTTCTTTTCAATTAAACACAACAGGCAAATCTATGCAGTTGTTAGGCAAATGTTTAGGTGGTAACTTAGGGCTGTTTTACAGGGTTCTCACAGGCTATTTTAACATGATTTTTGCAGATTTTTGAAAAATAGAAAAAAAGTCTAAAAAGTCACTTAGGTGGTTCTTGTTGTACCAACCCCTTCATTTACTATTTGCAGGATTTGACTACAAGACCTGCACTGTTCTACAAGCCATAGAACAGCAAAGCCCAGACATAGCACAGGGAGTGCATATAGGACGTAGTGAGGAGGACCTTGGCGCTGGAGACCAGGGCCTTATGTTTGGCTATGCAACAGACGAAACTGATGAACTTATGCCTCTAACTGTGGTCCTTGCTCATGGACTGAATAAAAGACTTGCTGAGTGCCGCAGAAATGGCTCCCTTCCATGGGTCCGCCCAGACTCTAAGACTCAGGTCACTGTTGAATATAAATTTGTTGATGGAAAGGCAGTGCCGCTTCGTGTCCACACAATTGTCATTTCAGTTCAGCATGATCCTAATGTTGAACTGGATTTTATGAGGCAGCAGCTCATGGAATATGTTGTTAAGGTAAATAGTATCTGCAGCTCATTATACAATGAATACTCAATAGAAAACTAAAACGACTGCTTGTAGCAGTCATCCCCTTTTGCTGTAGAAAAACCATACTGTGTATTGTTTTTGTCCTTTAGATGTGTATTAGGCACATCTAATCCATATTATGTGGGTTTCTGGAAAATTTCCCCTGTGGAAAAGGACAACATCCAAAAAACAGAGTCATTAACTTTGTGCTTAAATATTGTTAAGGTACAGCTAAACTAGGACACATGTAGCGCACAACATTTACGTCCTGCATGTTTCTCCGACTGGCTAAACTAGGAAACATCACACTTGTATGTCTCGGACACATCAAATGTTTCTTGTCTTGCGAAGAAACATTTCTTTGTGTCCCAGCTACAAAATTTGTTGCGCGCAACAATGTTTCTCGCATGGCTAAACAGGGAAACATGAAGGAAACGTGTGTCCATCTACAATGTTGCACGCTACATGTGTCCTAGTGTAGCCAGGGCTTTAATATCAAAGATCAGATGTGCTTACTACTGAGCAATGATATCAGATTTCTTGCATCTCTTTGATAAGCTGTCTGTTATTCCTTCAGGTGAGATTTTGTACAAACTTTTTTAACATTTTCTCTGCTTGTTACATGGCACTGTTACATGTTTCAACCCCTGACATATAGAGAGAAAGGACATGAAGTACTGAAAGTAAAGAGTCCAAAACGTCGGCATAAATCTTGGTCTGTTTTGTCCTTTCTTTCTATTTGTCTTCAATTTTATTGGGACATTGCATCCATTTTGGATCCAGATCCACTGCTGTTAGTGTTTTGAAAACTATTTCAAGCCATGTTTCAACCCCTAGGGGTAGCGATGGGTCCCTAAAATATCAAGAGTCTCGCCAAATTTTAGTAGAGTCTCGGTCTCTGAATTTTTAACGTGCATCTCAGAACCTCGGATTTTCACCCTCAAACTTCTAAATACAGTGAATATATGAGCTGAAATTTTCTCTCCGTCTCGGGCTTGGATTTTAAACTGCAAGCCTTGGCGTGTCTGCAAGTCTCGGATTTACCCATCGTTACCCCTAACCCCTATTATGTGTTTTCTTTTGAACCAGCCAATAGATCTCTTTACATACAAATTACCCAGTTCAAACCAAGTGATGTTTACATGAAGAAAAATCCTGTGTCTTTCTGAAATGTTTTCAGCATTTTCATGTGGATATGGAACCATTTCCAGATCACATGATTTGAAATGAGCAATTTGGATACGGAGCTCCACAGCTCCCAACAAACATTCCTCCAACCACACATTCACAAGGTGCTCACACCCTTTTTCCAGGATGTTGTGCCAACTAATTATCTGGACAACGATACTGTCTACCACATGCAACCTTCAGGCTCTTTTGTGATTGGAGGACCTCAGGGTGATGCTGGTTTGACTGGCAGGAAGATCATTGTCGATACCTATGGGGGATGGGGTGCTCATGGTGGTGGCGCCTTCTCTGGAAAAGATGCTAGCAAGGTAAGATAATAAAGTGTGCACATTTTTGGGGGGTGAATGTAAAAATATACTGTACAGGCCTCTTGCTATCCAGCATAGAACCTCATCCTCTTGAAGGACTTTTTTAAACCTTGTACTTTTACTAGGTGGGATTTCTGAGATCCGTAATGTCGTCCCCCTCCCCCTGCTCATCAGATCTTTTAGGGGTAAAACTCATGACAAAATCATGATTTTTGTAAGATATTTAAGCAATAAAAAGCGGATTTCCATGGTTTTAAATGTGATAAAGGATGCACAAGGGATGCTGGAAAAACACGAAAAAAGTTTGAAACAAGCCATAGACAAGTGAATTTCAAACTTTTCCAGCATTCCAAGTTGATCCCAAGATGTTTGGTATAAGGGTCCAATGTCTGACGCCACAGCAAAAGTTTAATAAAATGTATGGTCTTGGAGTAGAATCCCAATAGAATCCCGTATCTTATTCTGCGTATGCTCTCGCGTAAAGCTGTGCAAACATAGAATTATAGACCCATTCAACATTGGTGAAAATGCTTTCCTTTGAAACCATAGAGCACATAGTCCCTGAACTCTCCTTCGTGGCTCTGTTGTTCCCTGTGGTTGCCGAAAGGAAAGTTTTTTTTGTGAGTGCTCATGATCCAAATACTGCCGTCAGAGATTGTTGCTTGAATTTTTGTGAGAACGGCCAAAATGGAGTCCTATCTTGATGAACTAAATTCATGATGCCACCAATCAATCTCTGACAGCGGTATTTGGATCATGCGCACTAACAAAACAAAAAAAGTTATTAGTCAGATCTAGCACATGTGCATGCAAAGGTCTCTGGACTCTCCTTTCGGCAACCACAGGTAACAACGGAGCCACAAAGGAGAGTCCAGGGACTGGACTAGGGACCACTGTACTTTTTAGTATGTTTTAGGGGACATGACTTGGCAATGGGTATATTTTAGGGGTGAAATTCACATTTTCTGGGCCTTTTCCTCTATAGTACAGAGAAAATGCATTGATGAGGTGTAACTAAAAAGTGAAACCATCTGAACAAATAATACTTTTTTGCAATGTTGCTCTTGTCTCAAAAACACATCCATTCTACTTTTAAAATGACACAAACAAGGCAAAGTCATTTCATTGAAAAGTCATTTTTTGTTTATTTATTAATAAAAGCTAATATAAACTGTCAAAATATAAGTTTGTAAATAAAGCGCCTGAAAAATGTACATCAATGTGCATAAACATCTTTAAATTTAGTTGAATGTCCATTCTCATCACAATCTATTCAGTTTATTCAAGGAGGTTTTCCTTGGTTTAGTGTACTATTGCTGGCCATAAATGTAAAATCTGCTGCTACTCTTTCTGAATTTAAGTCCCTCTTAAAGGGCATCAACTACCATGGCTGCCAGTGCAGCAAATGCCTACAATCGTAATCGTTATATGTCATCTCGATGTAATTTTATATAATTTTATATAGTATCTTGTCTTGTAATTGTAATTGTAGTGAAGTTAAATGTAATAGTCGCGCGTTTTTCACATGAGCTTCTGGCTCGGGAGCTCGGGTAACCTCTCCCCACGTCACCGACTCTAAATAAATTATTGTATTGTATTGTGTTATTGTAATCTTTGTCCGTCCAAATTCTGTTATCAAGAGACTACAAAAAGACATCAACTTATTATTTTCTTATCAAACTTGGGCTTAGGAGTCGCGGGGAAAGCAGAGTTGACAGTCACAAAGTGGAGCTGCCCCCACTGGAGGGTGACAAAGCTCACAGTCACAGATGTCAAACCAATCGGGGTCAGGTTTTTTCTTGATAAACAGGCTCTTGTCAACTTTAATAACTATCTTCCTCCGGACGACCATGCCCACACGTTTCTTCTTCTTTCTAGATAAAGTCTTGATATTCTTCCTGTAAAAGAAACATAAAAAGGCAGGGTTATAAGGGCTAGCTCAGCTAGTCATGCTGCACCTTGACTTTTGGTTTGCTAAATCTCAAAGACCCTGTGCCCGATGGGTGTGACAATGTTATGATATGTTTGTGGTGTTGATCTAATACGGCAAGAAACTTTCAAAATAACACCATTAGTTTGTTATTCTATGACTACATTCACTTGAACCAGCTTTAGACCAAAGGATGGGTCGAAATTCCACGAGATTTAAACGGATTGAGTTCACTACTTTTACCATCTCACTAGCATAGACTTTCATGGACTACAAAACTATTTGTCACGCCCATCGGACACACGTGCGTGGATAATTTACTTAATATTTTAAACAGCCCGTGTTTGCCACTCCATTGTTATTCTTTTCGTTTGATATTAGAAGACGAATTACGTGTAGAAATCTCTAAATAAACAACTGACAACAAAGTTTCAGATTGGCTTTACCCAATTCAATAAAGAACATTGCTCTGTATTCTCTAAAATAGCCGATGGAAATGGATGCTTTCTCCGACTTGGTATGTTGCTATGCTGTCAAAATGGCGGCTGATAGTCACCAAGAGACCCGTTTACCTTCTCTCTTCGTTTTCGCTATGTGAGCCATCTTGCCGATCCACTGCCCTTCCACTCCTGACAAGCCTGATGCCCCAGATACAGACAAAAGTCGAGACAACCCAGAAGGCTTGATCTTGAGCTAGAAGAAATAGGGCGATGGCGTTCAACTGAGAGTCCAAATTCCATCCTGCCTTGTCTGAACATTCGATTTCGTGAGCTGAAAAAAGTATGCATTTAATTTTGTCAAAGAAGATTGCTTCAAGTCTTAGCATCAAAGCCTTGCGAGTTAAAACGTATTGGTTCTTGCTCTTATTTTAAACTTTTCAGTCGGTCTCATCCAGTTAGCTGTTTAGAAGAACTTCTGTAGCCTTTTTAAAATATTAAAATATCAATTGAGTGTTGCAAGATGATTGGATGGTAATTATTTGGTTGACGGAAACGCCCGCGCAAACCACGATAAAAAATGTATTAGAGTTTTGATGGAGCATTTTCTCATTGTGCGCGCGTCATTCTAAAAATATTTGTTAATCTATCCCTAAATGTAATACATCGATGCATCCTGGTTATCCTGCGTGGTTATTTCTTGGAGACAAGGTAAACTTAAGTACCTTTTCTTATGTAAACTTCCGCCTCAATAGTCATAAATGTTCCACTGTTCTTGATCCTTGGGTGGTATCCGACGCACGTATAAATTCCCGAATTCTTTTCGGATAACGGATAAACTACAAATGTCTGTCCGTAGCGAAGTACGGACGGGTGGGCGGAGATGTCTTTAAATGCTTTTATTTGGGTCAAACTGTAGGTTGGATTGAATAGAAGTTTTAGGAAACCATTCTGCATTGCAGGTGTACTGCACTGGATAACTAGACTCGCATTTGGAGTAAGAATCTGAACGGTTCTGGCGGCGGGAACTTGGGGGGCTGAAACACCTGGGGAAATCAAATGAAACAAGATTGCATGAGTTGATGCTGTGTTAATTTTTTCGATGGAATTCGCACACCTTTCTCGTCCACTTACCTGTGTTTTTCAACGATTCGCCAACCTGAGGGGCAAGCGGCATGCACAGTACTAAAATAGCAATAATAATTGTTGCTTTCATTGCGAAAATATATTGAACTTTTTGAAAAATTAATGAAATTCTGAGAAAACTAAGAGAATATCTCCTAGCCGCACTGCGAACAACTCGAAGTACGAATTTCGTTGCTATGGCGACTTCCTTATATGGAAGTTGGGATTTTGCGTCATAGCCGCGCACGTGCTGTGTGCACGTGCGAATGTGAATGATCTAGCGCTAAAGGCGCGATCAAACGGGAATGAGAGTTCATGAGAGCCAATGAGAGTTTTCCCGTTTGTTCGCGAACTCTCATTCGCTCTCATTCGCTTGCACTTTGAACATGTTCAAAGTTTTCATGAGAGTTGAATATGAGAGTTGTTTACCGTTTGATCGCGCGATGAGAGTTGATGAGAGTTTTTCAGTCAGCAGCTGCGGCCAAAAGAACTGCAGGCTCATAGTTGCAAAGAACTGCAGGCTCAACTTTGGTTTTTCGATAAAAAAAAATACGTTGACTCTCATCAACTCTCATCCCCGTTTGATCGCTTCTTGTGAGAGCAGATGAGAGCTGGTGATAGTTGAAACTCTCACTAGCTCTCACCAACTCTCATCCCCGTTTGAACGCTTCTTGTGAGAGCAGATGAGAGCGGGTGATAGTTGGAACTCTCACTAGCTCTCACCAACTCTCATCCCCGTTTGATCGCTTCTTGTGAGAGCAGATGAGAGCGGGTGATAGTTGGAACTCTCACTAGCTCTCACCAACTCTCATCCCCGTTTGATCGCTTCTTGTGAGAGCAGATGAGAGCGGGTGATAGTTGGAACTCTCACTAGCTCTCACCAACTCTCATCCCCGTTTGATCGCTTCTTGTGAGAGCAGATGAGAGCGGGTGATAGTTGAAACTCTCACTAGCTCTCACCAACTCTCATCCCCGTTTGAACTCTTCTTGTGAGAGCAGATGAGAGCGGGTGATAGTTGGAACTCTCACTAGCTCTCACCAACTCTCATCCCCGTTTGATCGCTTCTTGTGAGAGCAGATGAGAGCGGGTGATAGTTGGAACTCTCACTAGCTCTCACCAACTCTCATCCCCGTTTGATCGCTTCTTGTGAGAGCAGATGAGAGCGGGTGATAGTTGGAACTCTCACTAGCTCTCACCAACTCTCATCCCCGTTTGATCGCTTCTTGTGAGAGCAGATGAGAGCGGGTGATAGTTGAAACTCTCACTAGCTCTCATCAACTCTCATCCCCGTTTGATCGCTTCTTGTGAGAGCAGATGAGAGCGGGTGACAGTTGAAACTCTCACTAGCTCTCACCAACTCTCATCCTCGTTTGATCGCTTCTTGTGAGAGCAGATGAGAGCGGGTGATAGTTGGAACTCTCACTAGCTCTCACCAACTTTCATCCCCGTTTGATCGCTTCTTGTGAGAGCAGATGAGAGCGGGTGATAGTTGGAACTCTCACTAGCTCTCATCAACTCTCATCCCCGTTTGATCGCTTCTGGTGAGAGCAGATGAGAGCGGGTGATAGTTGGAACTCTCACTAGCTCTCACTTAACTCCCATTCCCGTTTGATCGCTTCTTGTGAGAGCAGATCAGAGCGGGTGATAGTTGGAACTCTCACTAGCTCTCACCAACTCTCATCCCCGTTTAATCACGCCTTTTATAAGTTATTGATACCATTGCGGCAACCAGGAAAACAACGCGCATACGCAAGGGGAGGAAGAGAGGTTCTTGACCATGATAGTCGTATTTTATCAGATCGCGGTTGCCTCGTCTGGTGCATGCAGCGCCATCTTTTCCGTTTTCCTAAAGAACTGGCTAAGCTCGTAGCCAGAGCCCGTCAGCTTTTGGCCAGCGGCAAGATTCGGGGCTCTGGGGGAATCCGATTTGTGAGAATGCGTGGTAGATCAAGAACCGTAACGAACTTTCATACAGGGGTTTTATAAAAATCTATTCCCCCAGAGCCCGAATCTTGCCGCTGGCCAAAAGATGACGGGCTCTCTGTACGACATTTAACTAGGACACGTGTAGCACGCAGCATTGTAGCCGGACGCTTGTTTCCTTCGTGTTTTTAAATTTAGCCACGCGAGAAACATTGTTGCGCACGACAAAGTTTGTAGACAGGACACAAAAAGTGTTTCTTCGCCGACAAGAAACATTTTGTGTTTCCGAGACACACGCGTGCGATGTTTCCTAGTTTAGCCACTCGGGGAAACATGCAGGATACAAATGTTGCGCGCTACATGTCCTAGTTTAGCCGTAGCTTTAGGGCGTGGACGCAGATACTAATAAAGCAGATTTCGTATGACTGTGAAAAGTGCCGTGACACGGCGCGGCACGGTCGTGGTAGCGGCACGGAATCTGCCCTGCTGTAGATACTGAATAAAATCGTAGTCGCGGCATTGTCACGGCGAAATCTGCTCTATGAAATCTTCTCTATGCCTGCTGTAGTCGATTTACCTTATCCTATATTTCCTCCAGGTTGATCGATCTGCTGCTTATGCTGCCCGTTGGATCGCCAAGTCGCTAGTCGCTGCCAAGCTCTGCCACCGTGTTCTAGTCCAGCTCTCCTATGCTATAGGGGTGGCAGAGCCTCTGTCGATCTCTGTGTTCACTTACGGCACTGGGTACAGACCCGAGGAGGAACTCCTGGCGATCATCAAGCACAACTTTGACTTGAGGCCAGGAGTCATTGTCAGGTTAGTATGTGACTTGCTACTGGCCACATACACAAGGAATTTCTCCAGAAACTCATCCATGGGAAAAGCTGAATTTCCCATGGCGCACGCATGGGAAGTGTTTGGAATTCACATGAGAGCCATGGGAAATCCGGACACTTCCCATTCTTCTACCATGGGGAATTTAGCTTTTCCCATTGATGGGTTTCTGCAGAAGTTGGAGAGCAATTTTTAGGTCGAGAAATCCGACTCTACTGTCGCGTGGCCGCCATTTTGGATTTGTGACAAAATATGACAAATCTCTCTTTCAGAGGCCCGACAAATCGCAGCGTGTGAATGCACCGTCTGACAATCGTCCCGACAAATCGGCGCGTTAAAATCGGCTTTAAAGCGCCTGAAAGTAACCTTTTCTTTTTTCAGGGACCTTGACCTTAAGAAGCCCATATTCCAGAGTACATGTCTGTATGGTCACTTCAAACCAGGCTTTCCATGGGAGGTACCCAAACCGCTCAAATACATCAAGAAACCCGAATGGCACGACTCCCATATCAAGGAACACGACAAATTCGAGACTTAAAAACACTCCAACATAGCTACAATGTAGGTAGGTAGATAAATAAACTACAAAACAGCTCTTACATATCGCGAAAGATCATAAGAAAAACTATAAGTATTTACTAAAAACAGTACAAACGCAGAGGTCTCAACAAAAAGCACGGTTAGCGAGATTGGGACTGGGACGAGAGGAAGAACAGGGTCTAGGACTTCCGGTCGCTTCAGTCTCATTTTGGATGGACGCGTGTTTTTTACCCTCCTTTGTCGTTCGTTCGCTTCAGTTTTTCTTCCTAGTTCTTTTCGTTCTTTCTTTTTTGTCTCCATGGACTTCTACGCGATGCCGAAAGGAATGTTTTGCAGTCTTCATTAGGTCGGTGCTTTCAACTGATATAGATTTGAGGTTTTCGCATTAAGGAGGTTTATAAATACTTCTTTCCGACGACATGATTAGACAAGTGACTTTTATCTGCGGAAAACACATTCTGTAGTGCATCAAAACGAGAAATGTGTCTTGAAAACAGCGCTCTCAAATTATATACGTCTTACCACTTACAATTCTATTTTTTCTTTAAATCAAAGCTATTTTCCTCTTACGGTGGGAAAAAAATATCAATGGCCACAAAATAATTGGTAGTGAAAGCTTTTCCTTGCAACTCAACCCGTGTGTTATAGTATTTTCTTCTCACTTTTGGGGATATTTCTCTTCCTCGTGGATTTGGTATTTCTCTGCGTTGTTATTGTAAGTAAGGGTTTTGGTTTTAGTAAATGCTGTTTTTAATTAATTTAAAGATACTGAAATTAGGGATGCATGGATGTGTTTTGAAAGTCATTGATTGTGGTTACCTAATTATTATTAAAGCAGTTTTGTGATTCAACTGATAAATTTCCATTCGTTCAAATATTAAAAATCTATGTAAACGATGTTGCTTCTGACTTTGCCTGTATCACAAGGAATTCGAGCGGAAATCTAATCGAAACGAGCAAAAATTGTGCGGATTCGTATCCTGCCTAAATATATGCGCGCGCTGGAATTTATTCATGAGCCCACATTGTAAAATCAATCTGTACAGCTGACTTGTGTAAAAGCTGCAGTCAAATTCCAAATTGCGTGATCTTTTCGATGCGAAGCGAGAATTCGAATAGTGTTTACGACACAAATTCCAAAAGACTTTCCACTTTTTCTTGAATCCTCTTAGGGTAATTGAAGGTATACGAAAGTTCGAGCGTGGTACTAGGTTCAGTTTTCGAGGAATGAGACGTCAAAAATATTTAACTGAATAATTACTTGCAATGCATTGTTAATTTCAAGTTGACAAGCGAAGAATACTTGAAATCTCGATATGCTTTTCCTTGAAAAATTCAAATGTTTCATATCTCCAATGCGTCAAAGTCCTCGTAGCATTCTATTCAAGACGACTTTCAGTTTCCACTGCTTTAAATCTGTTAAATCGAGTCACGGATCAGCGAAGATCTCTGAATGTTTTTTTTGGAGTGTAATTGCAAATGACATTGCTGCACTGTAGTAGGAAGAATACTTATTTGAATGAATTTTTTTCAGTATGTTGGACACCAATTTCAAGAACCACTCCACGTCGATACGAATGAATGTAGACGGTAGAATGTATGTGCCGACTCTCGTCATGGTACTAGGTTCAGTTTTTCCACAAAAAAGTATTTAATTTTGACCTGAATAATTATTGCTACAACATTGTCAATTTCAGGATGGCAAGGGAAGAATACACTTGAAATCTCGATATTCTTTTTCTTGAATAATTCAAATCTTTCACATCTCCAATGCTCCAAGGCATTCCATGTGACTTCCAACTGCTTTCAATCGAGCCTCGGATCCGCGAAGATCTCTGATTTACTTGTTTTCAAGTGTTCTTGCAAATGACATTGCAACACCGAAGGAAGAATACTCGTATCAATGAAATAATTATTTTCAGTATGTTGGACACAAATTCCAAGAACAACTCCACGGCAATACGAACGAGTGTAAATGGTAGAATGTCTGTGCTGACTCTCGTCATGGTACTAGGTTCAGTTTTTCCACAAAAAAGTATTTAATTTTGACCTGAATAATTATTGCTACAACATTGTCAATTTCAAGATGGCAAGCACTAAACAAGAATTTCTGCAGAATACACTTCCGTGGTGCTTTTTCTTGGATAATTCCTATCTTCCACACCTCGTAGCATTCCATGCGACTTTCTACTGCTTTCGACGGTCCTCCGATCAGCGAAGAACACCGAATGAATGATTTCACACAGGAATTTCTTCAGAAACGACCGCTCGAAGAAAATAAATAAGTCAAAGAACTTTGACACAAATTCCAAAAGACTTTCCACTTTTTCTTGAATCCTCTTAGGGTAATTGAAGGTATACGAAAGTTCGAGCGTGGTACTAGGTTCAGTTTTCGAGGAATGAGACGTCAAAATTTCCTCTCTCGAATCCCATGGCGTCATCTTGCGAAAACATCTCAGGAATATTCAGTGAGTTAAAACGCGACCCCGGGAGAATACAAAGCGTCATAATTGTGCTAGATGCAAAGGTCAGTTGCTGATCAAGATTAGTTGAAGTTTTAAGCTTTCCTCGTGTCTCCGATCAGCTAAAATATAATTATAAAACTCCATTGTCTGCCTCGGCACATTTCCAACAGAATCTCAATTTCAGAGTTTGACTGTGGGGAGGGGGGTTATTTTGTCTTACTGCGCATGCGAAATAACAGCAGGTCAGCAGCTTCACTGAGGGCTCAGCTCAAGATTTGTTTGCGAAGAGATGTACGGCTTGAATTCCTTGTGGTATCGGTGTTACGGCAGATTCAGTCTCGGCGTCTTTTGTATATTTTACAAGATGAGGAATCTTCTAGCCTGCCTACAGGCTCTCTTTGTTTCCTAAAATACAGAATGTTTGTCTTTTGTATCCCTGCGCGCGGGTGTATGTATAATTACGGACGACAACTTTTTTATTTTTTACATACGCGGGTTTCCTGTGGCGCGCGTGCGCTTGTTTGCCATAGAGTCGATTCTTGGATAGCTCTCCGCATTCCACAGGAACCCCATATAAACAAGTTCGCGCCACAGGCCTACTAGCAAGAGCCTACTAGCAAGGCCAATCTTCTTTTGGTCCCGCCATCTTGGGTAAAATCATTCGGTTCACCCTGAACCTGGAAACAAGTACCGTATGTAATATTTTTAGACGCCACCCATCTACTGCGCTCACGATTTGCAAAATAAAATGTTCGAGAATGTGACGATGGTAATATTTGAACTTTCTCATTACAATATAAGAAGGCAGTTTGTAAGCATGGCTTGTTTTGGGACGATAAAAAATAACGGCTCCATTCAGCGCGAGTCCCTCTCGGAGATCCCTCGGGGATAGTGGCGTCTGTTTACTTTCGGCTGTGAATAGTTATTGTGGTCGCGTCGGCAAGAGAAAATTACTGGAATCGCTCCTTTTTTCGCTTTCCTCCTGTCATTTCACCTCCCCCTCCCCCCAAAGCAATGTTCGAGAAAGTGTCGAGGGATGTGCGCTCTTCATAACCAACATTGATGTGAGGGAGAGGGGGGATAAACATGGCACTATGTTGGTCGAAAATTCAATTGATAAGTGATTTTTAACATTTTCTCTACCCTTTTGTCCAAGATTGTAGCTTGGTAGGACGCATTTGAATGTCTTGTTCTGATCGCTAGACTTTTACGTCGCTACCATCTCTTTCTCAAAACAATACCTCTTTAACGGCACAAAAACTGTTTTATTAACCTCCGTTTATTATCCTGATGTGCTAAGAACAAAAATAAAGATAAACGTGGCCATGGCCATACGATAAACAAGAATTTAGAAGTGGTGTCCCATCTAGGACAAATACAAATACGTTACATGCGACCACACCCAAAAGCTGTTTGAGTAACTATTTTCAGACATGACCCAAAAACAATGATTCCTGTGCCAACTTGTTACTTAAGGAGGCTCGAAATAGTTTTCATCGCGTGCGCTTGCCAATGTCCATTGTATCTAACGGTTGGCGCTTGCGCAGTAGGCGGTTGGCGCAGGTCATGTTATTTTTATGAAATTTGGATAGATTTTTAATTGTTATCAGTTTGAGCTGTTGTTAATTTTTTGGCGAATTTTATCGGAAATCAAAAAAAGATATTTAAGAATAACATGTTTTGCTGACGCGTGCATGTTTCTACTGATAATTTTATTTATTTTGAACTTATTGAAACTACTCTTTATCGCGCTCATTATTTGCGATTTTGAGAAAAAATGTTCAAGTGGAATGTTCAAGTGTCGTGCGTTGCTATGGATACTTTTCTCGTCACAATCTGTGCTGCATTTGCACCACATACTCACCAGTATTATCATATCGGAGGATCAGATTGGCTGGTAGAACCACAAGGAAAAATATACTGCAAATAACTTTCTAGTGCACCATCACTGAAAAACTCTTCCAAGCCTCCTTAAAAGTAATATGGTTGCGCAAAAAAAAATTAAGTATGATATACTCTATGCTAGTGATATGTAAAAAAAACGTGCGTGGGGAGGCTATCTCTACCTAATTTTCACTTGGTAATAGTGTCCATGCAATAGCATGATTACTCCGGTTCAACAAACCTAATCTATAGTAACTATTCAGATAAAATTTAGGGAGACGAGATCCTTGTCTATTATGGATTACGGCTTTCGACGAATTTTCTCAGCCAGCTATCGAAATTCCAGTCACGTTTCTTGGGTAAGTACAACGGGATGGGCTCGTTTTTGGTTTTGGGCGTCCTCTTCTTCAAAGCATCCACCATGTCCTTTCCAAGGATTAACTCTGCTACGGCGTCAACGTCCAGATATCGTTTCTTGGGGGCTGTGACGAAATAGAAGTATTGAGTTAGTTAAAATCAAGAGAGTGGGAAACGTTTTTATTATTTGACCTTTTGTTGAATTAGAATGGGTTTAAGATAAGTGTCGCGAAAGTTATTTGTTCTCTTTGGTCGCTTATTTCTCTCAACCAATCATATTGTGAACTAAACGCAGCTGTGTTTTAGTGATCACGTGATCACTTAACCATTTATCTTGCGAAATTGCGCAGGACATCGTCTGACGATAATGGTTTTATTATTCAGTACATCGACAGCACAAAAACATCCCAGCTTGAGTGACCAACAAACAAAGTGCTCAATGACCAATTTCCAAAGCAACCGCTTTCTGGATAGTGCCACAAAAGGACAAAACAGACGTAAATCCGTCTGTTTTGTCATTTTCTGTCATCTATTCCTTATTGATTTTGGGACGCCAAGTCTTGATAATGTGAAGCATAAAGGCGACTTAAAGTTGGGTTTCGATTACTCCAGTGTTATTTAAATTAGGTCTAAACGTTTAGTAAAAGGTTCTGAGCACTGGATCAGACTTTATCAAGGTGAAAACTCACTACTTTGCTATGTATGTAAATGTGTAGCTTACCGCGCCTATGACTTTACCTATTCTGTAGACCGAGTTCGTAAACGATCCACCACATTCATCGTTTGTTCCAGCACACCGTTTACTGCATCCGTTCCTCTTATTTACCGGCGCCATTTTGCTGTGATCATCTCCACACATACAGAACATTCCATTTTGTAACGCCGCGTACTTGTAGCTTCGCTTTTTGCATCCATCTGCGCATGACTGCGCACTCATCTGACCCCGCACAAATACCACTCTGAATCCTGCGGCACGTGTAGCTCGGAAACATCCCTCGTAAACCGGTTTCGCGTGGTCGTCATTGACTGTGGACGAGAAAAAGAACCACAACCGACTGAGTGTGTTCCTCGACCTTTCTACTAAAGCGACTAGGTATGGATCTTACTTGCAATGAACATATCAAGAAAATTTTGCCAAAAACTGTCGTTTTGCCGACGTTGCAAAACTTTCTTATTAGGAAATTTCCCCTTACCTATTTGGAAAGTCTGTAAGTACTTTTCCTCGTATTTAGCGAAAAAAGCAGGAAAATTTACCAAAACTTGCAGATACTCGAGAAACATCGATCTTTGGTTGCCATTTTGTTTTGCCCCCCGCCGAGGGGCCTGAGACACGATTTGAATACCACAGGCAGCCCGCGCGGATTTGCCATAAAAACGACAGCACTTTCTTGATTGTAGCACGTGGAAGCATTTGAATCCTTATGTTATTGTGTGCTACCTGTGCCGAACGAGCGCACGCCACATAGGGAATTTCTGTAGAAACCCATCCATGGGAAAAGCTGAATTTCCCAAGGCACATGCATAGGAAGTGTTCGGAATTCACATGGATAACCATGGGAAATCCGAACACTTACCATTCTTCTACCATGGGGTCTTCTACCATGATTCTTCTGCAGAAATTCTCTGCGGGGCATTTTGGTCAATCAAAAACGCTCCTCCCACAGAGACATCGGGGATTAATAGCGCAGTCAGGGAAAGAAATTGCTAAATATTTTCTGTGTTTGTGCTGACAATAAACATACATTTTTATTAGTTCATGTGACAGTCTCCTATGCGAACTACACTCGTCCCAACGAGAGATAACACCTTTGGGTTTCATACTCGAAAAGGGCTCTTAAGGTTACTGAGAACCTTCGCGCACGTCCTCGGAAAAAAAATCATACAACTCCTTAGTTTAACCAAAACATGTCAACCTATATATCGTTGGAAAGCTTATTGAATGGACTAGCGGGCTATGGCTAAAAGAAGTCATTTTTAAACAAATATATCATTTTTTAACAGTTTTTTTTTAAAGGTTTTATGGAGCTACCCCTGCAGAACTGCTTGACCTTGACTCCCAAGTAACACATTGTTTTAATCCTTAAAGGTGTTTGTCAAAAACCGTGTCTGCGTTTTTTAAAATTTTGCTTAGTTCTAAAGTTATGGAACTTTTAAATTTCCAACGTCAAATTTTATAGAATTTTCTAGCTCTAAAAATTTAACAAATTCATAACTTTTGAACTAAACAAAATTTCAAAAAATGCAGACACGGTTTTTGAGAAACGCCTTTAAGGATTTAAAAAATGTTTTTCTTGGTCAAGCTAGCAGTTCTGCAGCGATAGCTCTTGAAAATGTCACACTCAAATTTTTTATAAAACCTTCAAAAAAATTGTATTTATTAAAAAGTTACTTCTTTTTGCCATAGCCCGCTAGTCCATTCTATAAGCTTTCCAACGATATATAGGTTGACATGTTTTGGTTAAACTAAGGACTAGTATTTTTTTTCCGAGGACGTGCGCGAAGGTTCTCAGTAACCTTAAACCCTAGGGAAGGAAACAAGACAATCACTCCTGATTCGGTATTTCCACGTGAGCCCTGTGGTTCAATCATGTAGTTGTACCCAAGAACGCATAATATATAGATTTAGCCACTGGCTAAAAGCGGAGCTCCCAGTTACAGGCGCGCCGTATTTTCCCGCCAAAATGAGGTTTTGGGGTTGCCTGTGATATTTGTACTCATGAGAATACCGATGAACCATGAAAAGCGAAGTCGATCGTATATCTGAGTTATACATTGTATTTTTCCTGCGATACCTATGGTGCTCCTTTGGCCGCTGAGGAGCTCCGCTATTAAATGCTGTGTAGATTCAGTAATATGGCTGTACCTACCTTTGTTTCCGCATAGCATGCATGACCTTGCGCAAACAGTTTGTACTCTCCTGTTGTTACACAGCTCATTGACCATCCATCTCTTGCAAAGGGAAGTCTGTTCATCTAGGGCGTCTTCGCATCTTTCTGCAATCCCATGCCGATTTAATAATTTAATGATTTAATCATTTACAAAAAAAGGCGCCAAGGAAGCCATTGCCAAACTGTTTCAATTTCAGGAAAATGCAACTTAAATCTTGGTTGCGAAAGCGTCTTCGTTGACGAAAAGACGTTTCATACAGTGTTATGTAAAATTGTAAATTTGTCGTGTTGAAATTTGATTTCGTGAGTGTCCTGTGTTTTCAATGAATTCTACTTTTGCAGCCATGTAATTCCCACAAATAACTCCCTCGATTTCAGCCAATCAGCACGCGAGATAGCCAATCAGCACGCGAGATAGAGACATAGCATGGGATTCTTTTCTAGGATGTATTTATGTCGAGATTATTAAATTCCTTTGTTGAACGCAAAACTCCAAGTCAACCAAAAAAACAAGGCAAAGCGATGACGGTTGAGTACGGGGGGCTTACCTTGATTAGAAGTGTTAATACCACCTATAACTTTCAACTCTTTTAAGAAGGAATTTAGAACGTTGTTTCTCGCAGCACTTTTTAAGGTCCAGGGATTTTGGATTTTGACGTAAATGTTGAATCCATAATTGCTAAATTTCCCTTTTTTTGGGGGGGGGGGGGGGGGGTGGATTGGACATTAACCTTCTTATATCATTTTTAAAAAGATCTCAGGGGACTTTCGCAAGACGATTGATAGACGCGGTTGATTCTGAAAGTTACTTAAAAACAATTGTTGAAATGCTGCAGGGTAAGGATTGCACAAAAGGTGATTGACATCTAAAGAAACTTCCTAACATGAAACCTAACTCCTGACGTAAGAATGATCAAAACGGAAAATAAATGTTATCAACTTTCATGGCAGGATCATTGAGGTGTAATAAGATTTTTTCCTTTTACACGACATAACTATACCCCAATGTTATATTTATATGTTTTGGCAAGTATATATTACTTGTACATATTACTCCCTCCCTGCATGATAGTGTTCAATGCCTCAAACATAGGACGAGCGAAAGAAGATGCAAGCCACGAAGATGTCCTTTTCATTTTATCAATTTCTTACTTTTCATACCTCCAAAATTTCCTGAGACGTTTTTCTTTATTTTGAACATTGCAAAGTATTAGCAAGCACAATTAAAACCTGAAAAAAATGGTGTTTTCAAAATGTGCGTTTATGCGGAGGAAACCGTAAAAAGAAATAATAAAAATCTGTCATTCTTATTGGATGTTCCATTGTTATCGGGCTGACGTGGCAAGAATAAAAATATTTAATCATTATTTAAGGTTTTTCCCCCTAATTTTATAGGTGTCCCTGGACGTTTGCAGAAGTTCCGTGACTTGTGTCACTGATTATCTTTTCATGACGGCCATCTTTTTATCTTCTTTTTATTGCCCTTTTATTCTAATGGCATCATGACCAGCACCTGGAGAGATCTGAATGGCTTAATCTGCAAAACTGACTAACAACATTTTGAAATCTAATCAAGCAAGCTATTTTGCCTCTCGTTGTTTAAGTGCTTTCAAAAACTTCGCGATCAAGAGATATGAAATTGCTTCTCCTCCTCCAAAGGATATCATCTCTTACACTCACGGGAGAAGACATGATACCTGATAAGAGATTTGTCATTTGTATTCACGAGCCCCTGGTTCTCGTCAACATCTATATATATGTACTCATTATCAAGCTTTGCACTGCTTTTTTTTGCTGGTACCCAAGTGAGCCAAGATACTAAGTTACATTTCGCAAGTTAACTCAATAACTAATCTCCCGACAAAACTCAAACAAACAATATTGATTTCGACATGGTGTTTTACGTATGATGAAAAATTGGCTAGTTTGAAGTCGATACCTTCGACTTTCTCTCATTCTTTTAACTAACTAATTTGCTTAGAAACATTCCATCCATAAGTTTCTTTAGAGATGGTCCTTTTTTAAGATGAAATAGTTAGTTTAAAAGTACAATCTCACAATTTGAAGCACTGTACCCTTCTTGTCGAATGATGCGCAAAAATGATTCGGGAGGTTACAAGAAAATGGTTTCTGTTAGGTAATATTTTCATGAAGTCTTGAAAAGGAGAACTTGGGGTGTGTTAACGAAGAATTGGAGATACAAATAAATCAAAACATGACAATAAACATTGACAATTCAGCTCAAACTAAAGGTGATACTTGGCACTATATTCCAATGTCCCAAACATTGGCAAGCGAAGTTTTAGATCTTACATTGTTTGTTCGTTTTATGTTTTCGCCTTTTTTGATTTTGGACAAAGTGAAGCCACATCGAAACAAAAGGAAAGCTGCAGCAAAAGCAGTTAAAGAAGTTTATTTTCTTGCTTTAGCCTCCAATTAATTCGTTGTCAACAATAACCAGATAATAAATATGAATCTAAATATTGTATTTACCGTTTGCTTGTGAGCTTTCCAGTAAAATAACGACCACGAAAGGAGCTAGAAAAGAAAGGAGAGGATTCATTACGAATTCTCCTTGTTTCTGGTTGCGTTTCTTCTCGCTTTCCCAGTCATCCCACACGGATAGCGTCTGACGCAGACCCTTGTTTATCGCTATGCAACGTAAAAGTTGCTGGCAGGAATTTTTCTTTCTATTATTTCTGTTCTAAATTCTGAAATTTTTTTTGTATCCATTGTAGAAATCGGAACCTATTCAACCGCTTATGTGGCAATGGTCTGTTTTCTTCACTCAGAGGAGGGAAAATATGGCTGGGGCTTATTGCAATAAAGCCTGAATTATTGTAGACGTTTCAAGCGTAGGTGAAAAATCTTTCAATTCTTAGTTAATGAAGGCAGTAAACAGCCAACTCTAAAATAAACCCTGATAACAAACCTTCTGTTAAAGAATATTTGTGATTAAAAGTGTTAATTATTTGGTTATAAATATTTAGATTAATGACTTTGGGATTAAGTACTGTCTGTTAAGTCCGCAAATACAATTGACAAAATGTATATTCTGCCCATTGCACCGTTTCAAGAGCTTTAGTTGTCCTAGTCAGGGTTCTAGGTAAAGAGTTCGATGTTTGGAAAGTACGATTTCTGACAAAAATGACATGACCTGATGTAATCGGGATTACTTCGACTATAAACGCTTGGTTTCATCGGGGGTGGAAGCTGAATAATGAACTATGAATGACGGGTCTTACGAACAAATGAATAATGAGTAATTGCGTCGAAAAGTCGAGGAATAATGAATAAGAAGTTCCTACGTTTAATGAATAATGAATAATGGTTGTGTGAATAATGAATAACGCCTAAATAATGAAAAGGAATAATGAATAATTGAAGAAAATGTCAAAGAATAAGGAATAATCAAGGTCCACTTATTCAGCTTCCACCCCCGAGTTTCACGTTGTTTGGCACGTCAAGAACAAAGTTTGGTCTTACTTCGTGCTTCGTTCGGCCTTAAGGTGTACTGACGTCTTTCGTTGCTTTGCCAACACTTTTCAGGAGTGGGTTTCCTGTGGTGCGCGATCTTAGCAACCTAAACCACAGGCTACCCAGTATTTTCTTGATATCTTAGTGAAGAACGCAGGAAAATTCACCAGAACTTGAAGATGTTTGAGAAATATCTTTCTCTTGGTCGCCATTTTGTTGTGTTTTCTTTTCTCAGCCAAAGGGTCTGGTGTAGAGAACTATAGATTGGAAAAAAAAAAAAAAAACAGGCAACCCACGCGCATTCTTTTAGAAACGGCAACACTTTTTCTTTACGTAAATTTGTTAAAGGGGCACTTGCACGCTTGCCTGACAAGCAAATATTTCTAATCGCAATCCAATTCCATCCTCTTGATAATAGATAAAAACGCTATTGATTTGTATTGATTTAACAGTTTAAAGGTCATTTAACAAACCTTAACTGTCATTTTGGATATTCCCGGTAAGCTTAAACGTATTTTTGGTGATTAGAATTAGACTTATTTTTTGACAGGTTGGGACAAAAAATAAGCATGCGAGTGCCCCTTTAACACATTTAGAAACGTTAGAGGTCTTTAGGAAATCTTGCGGCAAATCGTCTTTCTTGAGAAATCTCCTGCTATCTTCGGGATGTTCGAGCTTCCACTTCCTGTAATCGGGCTGTGTCACGGTTGTTCCAACAAAATGTTATCAAATAAGACCAGTGTTCTATATAAACAACTGAGAATCCTATATTATACTATTATTAATCATTATACTATTATTTAGAAAGACGAATGAACTAAAACTTGCATACTAAACTCCAAGTTTCAAAAATCGTTCAGCCTGGTAAGAAATGCAAAAAATGCCAGTTTTGCAACCCAATTCCATCACCCAATAGCACACGAAAGTACTCCTTATCTGACAGAGACGATTATTTTGTTCATTTTTAGGAAAATTGACTGCATTTAAGCAGCCAAAATGAGCCCTAAAATCGTGGCAGTACCCCTTTTAATAGAAGCAGTAAGATTAGATTTTCTTTCCTTGAAAACAGCCAGAATGACGCCTGGATCCAAGCCAGACATGCTTTGTCTAGTTGTTTGCCTTTGCATTAAAACCCTTAGCAAGGCTTTCGATGACTATCTCGCGTAAAGGAGGCACCTAAAAACCTTCTGATAATTATCTTTGATAATTCGATGTTCGAGCACCTCGGGAACTGACGCTCTTTTTATGTTACGAGAAAGCGTATTAATTATAACGGTTTGAAGAGAAGATAGACGCTTTCAGGATTTCGAAAATTTAATCTCAGATGTTAAAGATACAGTAATAATAATTATAATAACACTACCAACAGCAACACTATTTATAATAATGTCTTTTTAAATTGTGAATTGTGTACTAAAACAAATAAAACTAACAGGATTATATAATAATAATGATCATGGTAATGGTAACTAATGCTAACGGTAATGGCAATGGTAACTAATGCTTGCTAATGGTAACGGTAATGGTGATGGCAAGTGCAATGCTGTTTATGATAATGGTAATGGTTATGGCAAGTGCAATGCTGTTTATGATAATGGTAACGGTAATGGTGATGGCAAGTGCAATGCTGTTTATAATAATGGTAATGGTGATGGCAAGTGCAATGCTGTTTATAATAATGGTAACGGTAATGGTGATGGCAAGTGCAATGCTGTTTATGATAATGGTAATGGTGATGGCAAGTGCAATGCTGTTTATGATAATGGTAATGGTGATGACAAGTGCAATGCTGCTTATGGTAATGGTAATGGTAATGGCAATGCTGTTTATGATAATGGAATGGTAATGGCGATGGCAAGTGCAATGCTGTTTATGATATGTTATGGTAATGGTAATGGTAACTGATGGTAATGGTAACTAATGGTATTGGTAATGGTAACTAATGGTAATGGTAATGGTAACTAATGGTAATGGTAACTAATGGTAATGGTAACTAATGGTAATGGTAACTAATGGTAATGGTAACTAATGGTAATGGAAATGGTAACTAATGGTATTGGTAATGGTAACTAATGGTAATGGTAATACTAACTAATGGCAGGGGTAATGGTAATGGTAACTAGTGGTAACAGCAGTGGTAGCTAAATGGGAATGGGAACTAATTGTAATGGTAACTAATGGGAATGGGAATGGTAACTAGTGGTAGCTAATAATAATGGGAATGGGAACTATTGGTAATGGTAACTAATGGTAATGGTAATGGTAACTAATGATAATGGTAAAGGTAATGGTAACTAGTAGTAATGGTAATGCTAACGTTAACTATGGTAATGGTAACTAATGGTAATGGTAACTAATGGTAATGGAAATGGTATTGGTAATGGTAACTAATGGTAATGGTAATACTAACTAATGGCAGGGGTAATGGTAATGGTAACTAGTGGTAACAGCAGTGGTAGCTAAATGGGAATGGGAACTAATGGTAATGGTAATGGTAACTAATGGTAATGGTAACTAATGGTAATGGGAATGGTAACTAGTGGTAGCTAATGATAATGGGAATGGGAACTATTGGTAATGGGAACTAATGGTAATGGTAATGGTAACTTATGATAATGCTAAAGGTAATGGTAACTAGAGGTAATGGTAATGCTAATGTTAACATGGTAATGGTAACTAATGGTAATGGAAATGGTAACTAATGGTAGGGGTAAAAGTAATGGTAATAAGTGGTAACAGTAGTGGTAGCTAATGATAATGGGAATGAGAGCTATTGGTAATGGTAACTAATGGTAATGGTAACTAATGGTAATGATAAAGGTAACGGTTATGGAAGTGGTAACTAGTGGTAGTGGTAATGGTAATGATAATGGTAACGGTAACAGTAATGGCCATGGTCATGGTAATGGTAACTAGTGGTAATGGTAATGGTAGCTAGTGATGATAGTAATGGTAACAAATGGTAATGGTAACTAATGGTAACGGTAACTAATGATAATGGTAATGGTCACAGTAATGGCAATAGTAACTAATGGCAATGGTAACTAATGGTAATGGCAATGCCAATAGAGCGTTTTAACTTATTAGACCCCCTTGCAGCATAGCTGAATTATATTCAAATATTATTTGCAACTGGGGAAAGGTGGCAGGTTTCTCTAAAAAATCACAGCCCTTATAGCTTTTGGATTCCTTTTTTACATCAACATCAAATTCAAATTTATCGCTCTAACTGACTGTGATGTCATCTCTACTGGAATGTATTTTGAACGTGATAAAATTTGCTCTTCGGTACGTTCAAATTTCAATAAATTCTGCGCTAGATTTGTCCGAAGAAAATCTATGTCCGAAAAGACCATGGAACTTACGTAAAATATGCTGTTTTAATGCGTTTTATTGAGGGAGAATCGCTGAGTGTACGTGGGTTGTGAATCCTATGAACGTGCAACGCAAAGATCGAGAAAAGCACTTAGCATCACTTAGACATTAAAAGAACAAGATTATATATTATCTTTGCTCCGAGCACAGCCAATTTTAGCGATTAGGTTTAACATTACTGTATTCCAGTACACCAGATTGCTCTGAAGTATGCAAGAAGTTATTTAGTCAATATCAATGCGTTGTAGATTACAAGCCCTAAAGCCGTTGGCTGGTATTTATTCTAATCCATTACAAAATCTTACAATATTGCATTTGTGCCACTAATTTAAATTCATGGGCTATACCATTCCCCTCAAGCATTTCTTGTCTAGCTGCCGGGGGGTAAACATGTTTTTAAAAAGCGTTTTTGAAATATCCGACTGCCAGCCAATATGACTAGCTCAACCGACTCAGAGGCAATCAAAACAGCAAAATTTTCATACATCAATTATGCCTTTTAAATTAAAGAAAACCCTTTTATACAAATTCCTCCTTTTACACAAATTCACATATTGCCACCATGGCAGTACATAATAAAAACTGCTTAAACTGCAATTAGACAATCGCCAATCTCCATGTTTTAACTGTTATGAATTTCCTGCTGAAAAATGTTTAAGCCTGAAGGCAAATTTTGTTGATAAATGCTGTCTGAGTATATTTTCAAATTATGCCAGTCCATGAGTCCTTTTCAAACAGGGCGATTGTTTCTACAGTAAAGTCTCTCCCGAGTCTCGTTCACTTTAAAACTCACAGCCTCTCGCGACAACACACCGGCAAATTTAAGAAATACGCCTGAAGAGCTTGGATAAGAAGGCTAACACATAACGTACACAAAACAAAGATATCCCGAGTTGAATATTCAATGTGATGACTCAGATGATAAGACTATATCGTAGGATTTTAGAGATAATCGGCTAAACCAGAGAAGGGTCATCCTAAAAAATAATATACTTTCACTCAAACGTTTATTCTTATATGAGCGATTCCCACACGCACCTATAAGGATTTAACCATTTTCTATGTAGTGTAATCTTACAAATGCAGAGCTTCTTTAAATCAGGTTTTTTGTCATTTCAAAAATCGATATTTTTTTCAAAGAAAGAACACTTGTGTACTTCCTGTTTGGGCTAATCTGGAGAAAAAAAACACGTTCAAAGTAGATTTGTTTTTGATTGTGTATATTAGAACATCTTTCATGCACACTTGTTCACATTCAACGCCTTGCGAATTACAAGTTACAAGTTAAAATAAGTGACCTTCACAGAAATTTCCCGTTGAAATTAGGATATCTAAAACGCACTTAGTCACAGCGGGGAACACGTCTTTAATTGAAAAACTGGATGTATGAAATATTAAAGAAAAGGAAAAGTAAATATGCAGCTGCGAAGTCATTGAAACAAAAAAAAACGATATGGCACTCAAAAGGCGAACCGGAAAACAGATTTACATTGGAGATATGAAAGAAAGCTTATGTTTTATTTCGCGCAGTGATTCCTGGAATAGTAAATGTTTAGACGGCTTGAACAATTACAAATATCGTAGCATTAAACAAATGACTGAGGGGAGAAATGAGGTTTATTTACTAAGAGAACATTAATTTTTCAAAGAAATAGCATTGACAAAATGATAAAGGTAACTTGATCATTGGTTTCCCACGAGTAAATATTTCATCCTGAGGTGGACTCAGTTTGAGATGATTTGATCCTAAAAACTAACAGGAAAATGGGACTACTTTCGGTTTGACAAATAGAAATATAAAAACTAAATGTTGGCCGGCTGAAATAAGCGTTTGCCTGGCTTTTGTCTAAGAAATAAAAGCGCGGCTTTTTCAACGAATGTCTTACAAGTGACTGGTAATTCACATTTGGTGATTTTAATCGTCGCTTAGTTCCTAACATCAGATCAACTAACGCAGGCATCACGACTGCGCGGTTAGCAAATTAGAGCGACTTTTCGTTATTTCCTTAAATGACATCGTATTTATCTCCTGACAGCATATGTTATTTTACCTACGTTAATTAAAGCTTTTTTAATGCTCTGATATATAGGTTATCGCCTGAAGCGTAGTGATGAGAAAATACGCTGCATCAACCCCCACACCCACTCCTTTTCCACCAGAAAGTGATTATTAACATTCTAAGCGATAAACCAAGAGCATTTCTGGGCGAACCACTGGATTAAATGAACGCGCGCGAAGCAAGTCTACTCTGTTGGCAATTATTCCATTAGATACAGAGCCGAATCGCTCTCCAAGAATATTATTCATCGATTTCGCTGGAGTGGACTGGGTTCCTGTTGGTGGGCGCGGATTACTGACACAACAAAACACTTTTGGTCTGCTGGACTTGCATGAAATGCGCTGATCTTGGGAGATTTCCAGTCAGTTTTGAGAGAAGGTTAACAGAGTGTGGAAACCATTTCGAAGTAATTTCATTATGTCTCTGCTAACGCGCGTAAATGGTTCTCAAATAATGACCAATTCTACGAACAATACGAACACCGTTAATTTCTGTGCTCAACCGCCCGGCATATCTGTGCCAGTTAAAGTCACCATTCTCTCCGGTACACTGCTGATCGGACCAATTTGCAACATTCTCATAATTTTCCTCGTCTCTTACTACAAGAAGCTGAGAAGAAGCATCAATATTCTCATCATGAACATGACTGTTTCAGATCTAATGGCGCTAGTATTGGGTGTTCCTCAATGGATTGACATGGTCATTTCGGGCTCAAGAGCGTGGAGAATGACCGGCCTTGCAGGCTCGATCACTTGTAAGCTCTATTACTTTCTACTCTATGTCGCACCCGTCGTTTCGCTAGTCACATTGCTTATAATCTCTATGGAGAGATTTCGCGCGGTGACACGCACATCTCGGAGCTCGCCTACCTCGAATCGACAAATAGCTGGCATGATCACCGTGTCTTGGATTATACCTTTCGCGTTTTTCAGCTCTTCGCTCTACTTTTTTGACATCGCCGAGTACTATAACACTCTTCTTTGTACAATGGCCGCCGTATCGTTACTCACAAGCCTTCAGTACGTCATTATCCAGACTGTCATGACGGTTGTACTCTTTGTAATTATGATTATTCTCAATGTTCTGATCTTGAAGAAGCTGAGACACACCAAATCGGCAATGAATCTTCCAGAAAACCAAAGACGAAAGCGAGAAAAGCGTTTCCTGCGAGCTGTCAGAATGGTCTTGTGTTCCTTGCTTCTCTACACGGTCTGCCTGCTCCCGGCGAATTTACTTGAACTGATTCAAGCAGTCTATTGGTACTACACCAATGTTTCATTGTACGACGCCTACTGCATCGATTGGGATACTGTGAATTTCGTTATATACTTTCTGTTTTATTTGAACTTCACTCTGAGCCCTTACATTTATTTAGTGTTTCTTGAAGATTTCCAGTCAGGCCTAAAGCAACTTTTTTCCTTACAAAGGCAAGCTTCCACCATAGAAGATACCGTTGAGTTGCAGTTAACAACATGTGAGCAGGACTCGAAAGCTCTTATTGCAAAAGTGAACACATAAAATCGGACAATTCTAGGAAATTATTCACGTTCGTTAACCTCCTGATCTAAAGGATGTACAGGTGATAAAATAGCAAAGGTTTAATTTGAGGGCAAGTAACCAGAATATAGACTTTCTGAAGCATTCTAACAATAACAAGCTGGCCATTTATAATTCAGTCTCAATTTATTTAAATAACGAGATCTTAGTACGATTTGGGTTGACATGGCAATTATTTAATGTCATCTGAATTACAAAACAATAATTTATAGATATAATTTCTAAAGAAGCAGTTAATTCCGAAGATTTGTTATTTATCCCTTGATGAAGTTCAGATTATTTCTAAAAGAAAGTAATTTGTAAGTATTCTATTAAAGGTAGTTCGGTGCCGGGTAGTTTATTTTCCAACTGGATTGCAGCTAGTTTGGATAATGTTGTAAGATGGTTGTTTTTCATATATGAACTTATTTCTATTATAGATCGCGCGTTCAACAAATAATGTGTAAAGAATTAAATGTTGAATTAGTTTGGTCCCAACCTGTGAAAACATTTGCAGTTTGGTTTCACGGGTGTCTAAAGAACCTTCTATGACAATTGGCGCCAATTTGCGGCTTGTGAAACAATCCAGGTTGGGTGTACGGTAATTGATGCCAAGCCTTTAACTCAGCGTGATTTTATTTTTTGCTTTTCGTATAATGACAACTCAGCTTGATATGCATTAAACTCGATTACTCGATTTAGGGAACGCTCGCGCTAATTCCTTTTAGTAAACCTTCGTTTTTTAGCAAATCCCTTTTTAACAATTCTAGAGATAGACAAGTCGAGAAACAACACCAGCAACACATCTCGTTGGCTGTACAATATCTCGTTGGCTGTAAAATTGCGGTGCTACGCATGTTTCGTTATGCAGAGAATCCAGTATTGTATTGATACTTGAATCCCGCCTCAATTTATTGTGAAGGCTGTTACCAAGCTCGACAAAGCACTAAACTACAAACCACAATTCGTCAACATTCGGCTTACCAAACATTTGATGATAGAATTATCTGAACATCATGGTTAATGATGTTGTGCTTTTACCAATTTAAAGCTTAGAAAGAAATTAAAAGCTTTGTTTTATCAGTAAAACCAAAACTAGGTGAAACCGGCTAGGAATCAAAGGCGGGCCGCGCCATTTCTTATTATGCCGGCGGCGAACGAAGTTTTCTGACATTCCTAATAGCGACTGAATATTATACCATATGGAGAACAAGAAAAAAAAAGCATTGCCTCTCAGAAACAGCGTTTTTATTCCGAAACAGCGTTTATATTTTGAAAATCTATTCGCAATCGGTTGATAACTTGGGCCGATAGCAAAACCGCGCACTGTTGTGGAATGGACGCTCATTTGCGGTCATTGCCAAAGCGAGAATAGTTCAAACGCGAAAAGCGCTCTACATACTGATACCATAGTAGGAAACATAATTTGGGGAAATTATTGGATTGAAAGCTATGCAGCACGTAGATTTAATAGGCTACGTAATATTTTTAGGAAATCAACCTTTAATCAAGGATAACATAATATCGTTAGTTGATCACATATTGCACAACAATGTATGAATAGTAAAATGAAATTTCACGTGTTAATCCTTTAAGTGCATTTGTAATAAAATTGCTTTCTCGGCAAATTATTATTGCTCCAGGGAAGGGAGGATTCCTTTCCGTACCACATATTTTGTGAATAATTTCAAAAGCCAGAAAGGTCATTGCATTGCCTTCCTTTTTCCCCAGCGGTTTTGGGAGAGCAGCTATTGGATACGTAATTGAAAACGAGTGGCGGACGGAGATGGTTGTAAAAATATTATAATCTTGGGTGGATGGAATTATTAGATAAAACGTGAAACATCCCTTTCGCAAAGTACTTTGGACACCCCTTCGGCACTAACGGCGATCGGCGACGCGGTGGAACTGCATTCGATCATAGCACTAGCATCGCAGTGGAATATGAACGTGTTCAAAACGCCTGCAACGTTATCGCAAATTATCTGCCGTTCGCACCGCGCGACATGGAGAAATCACACCTCAAGTCGCACCTCAGAGAACGGGCCGTGTATGCGCGCAATCCGTTTTGCCGTTTTGTTCCACCACGTTTCGACTCTGCCTCTACCTTTAGGCACTCATGCACATACTGAAAGTGGTGTCGACTTTTGGGCTACCTGTGTTTTTTACTCGTCTCAGGCCCTCTAGCCGAGAAAAAGCAAAAGGCGACCAAGAGTGCCCCCGAGAGTGTTTCTCCCGTGGGGGGAGGAGGGAATCCCATATTTTTCGGACAGGGGGTGCTCGTCGAGAAAAAAGACTTTGACCCCTTAGAAGCATACCAAAATGTGTGTGGTCAAGCTATAGAATAGCCACAAAACAGACAGAGACTTTTAAGAGATTCGAACCGCTCTTCCCCAAAAATATACTGCAGGCCACGATTTAACCCCTAAAAGATACGACGGGCACATCCCGCCCCACCAATATGGGACTCCCCCCGGGTTGTTTCTTGAGTATCTGCAAGATTGAGAGAATTTTCCTGCTTTTCTTCGCCTAATAAATGAGGCAAAAAATGCTTGTAAGTTAAGGGGATTTCCTAACAAGAAACATTTGCAGCGTCGGCAATTTACAAATTTTTGGCGACATTTTCAGATATGGAAAAGGCAGAAAGATCGTAAGAACAGGGTCCTGAGGGGGGGGGGGGGGGGGGGGGGGTTCCAATGCCGTTTCCCGGCCGTTTTTTTCGCAAAATTCCCGTTCCCATTAGGTAAAATCCCGTTCCCGGTAGGACCAGTCGGTAAAATCCCGGCGCACGAAAACTGTGATGTTAAAATTGAGTCTTGGTCCTGTAAGTTTTATTGTTCATCCACGCCGCAAATGACGAAATTGTTATTATTGTGCAACCAAATGACGAATTGTTATGCTTGTAATGTCGATATTTCTTTCCAACTTCATGATTGTCCACCAGGCCTATCACTATAAAGGCTTTTCGTGATCCCCCTATTTGAACATGCGATATATTTTACAGGAATTTCTCTTCTGTTGCGCGTGAAGCGCGCCCTGTTTTAATTTATAATTTCATCAAGCCTCAGAAAAAAGGTAGATGAACTTTGCATTTTTTGTGTATAGCAAATAAAGCCTGTAGTTTGTATTCTTCGTACACGATGCAAATGACGAAATCGTCATATTTGCGGCTCAACTGATGAATTTCTATGTTTGTAACGTCGATCTCACGCTTACGGGCTTCTTTCGAACATAGTAATTGCCTGCCAGGCCTATCACTGGAGGGCTTTTCGCGGGGAGTTTGTTTTTCCTCGCTAAGATACAAATACGTACAAATGTTCTTGTAATGGGCATTCCATTTAAACGGCACGAGCATATTGTCTTTGTACGCAATATTACATGTTTGTTCCTTATGCGAAATGTTTAACGTATTGAAAGAAGAGAACTACAAAAATGCAAATGATATAGAAAATTTCTTGTGATCCCCCTTCAAGGGCTTCAGGTTTCGAGAGTTCCCCCCTTTCGCCCACCCCAAAATGAAATGATCCTCTGCCCGTATGATATCTCGTCCTCATTTTGATACAAAATATATATCATACCATCCTATTCAAAAAGTGGTTCCGCGGTTTTGAAAATGCGTATGCCAAGCTATCAAACCGTTGACCAAAACCTCGCAGATTCCGAGGGACCAAAAAAAGCAAAACGAGGGCCTCAATTTAGAAGGGGCGAGAAGTGAAATTCTATTTTCAAGGTAGCCTGCTGTTTAGGATACTCTAACAGTCTTAAAATGCGAAAAATGGCATAAATTGACGACTTTTTATTAGGATACACAAGATATACAAGGAGAGATTTGAAAAATCTCGTTCCCGTTGAAGCATCTTGATTCCCATTCCCGGTAGACAAATCCCGTTCCCGGTAACCGAAATCCCGTTTTCCCAGCCTAAAAAAAGACGAATCCCGGCTCCCGTTTTACCCCTTCAGGACCCTGTAAGAACAGCGGCCGAGGTGGTCGCAATGCATCACGGGAAAGCAATGCATCACGGGAAGGGTCGCTCGCTCAAGTTTCCTGTTCGCTTCTTCTTTCTTTCGCTTTTTGCAACCACCTAGAACGCATCGTTAATTTTCTTATGGCAGGCATGTCATCTTTGCACATATCATATAACACGCTAGAATAGCGCCCGTTACATGTGCCAAAGACGAGGTGACGTAGGGCGGAATTCAGATGGCTGTCGTACCGAGCCCGTACCATCCCATTTTCTCGATTCTTTTTTCATTGCCGAGTTTTGTGCCGTGTTTTGTGCCGAGTTTTTGTGCCGTGTTTTGTGAAGTACCAAGCAGGCCCATGCTAGTCCTTCACATGGTTTCAAAATGGCGACTAGTTCAAGCGACTTTAACCGATGATTTTGTCTCATATCACTGTTTTGAAATTGTAAAGACTCGTTTAGATTATCGTACTCCACGTGGACCTTTATATAAGAATACGGTAATCTCTACCTCTTTACAATTTCAAAACAGTAATAAATGGACAAAATCATCTACCTTTTTAGTCTATTCGGTAAAGGGGGTCCACGGGCACCCCCGCCCCGGAACTTGAAAGGCGAGTCGCTTGAACTAGTCGCCATATTTTGAGACCATGTGGAAGCATGAGCCCGCAATGTATGCAGTAAGCAGTCGACAAACACGGCACAAAACTCGGCACAAAACACGACACAAAACTCGGCACAAAATTCGGCACAAAACACAGCAAAAACTCGGCACAAAACACAGCAATGAAAAAGGAATCGCGAAAATGGGGTGGCCCTTTGCGGGCTCCGTACTGTCGTGAGTAATTCGCAATTACTTTGTAATTACTTCTATAGGTTTTATTCAGCATTGGTGTAATTACTTTGCGATTGCCTTCACTACAGTCATGTGAAATTTGCTCTAGTACAAAGAAATGGCAACACTGAGAGATATGATCATTTCGTCGGTGTTTTTCGGCATGCGCAAAGACTTTTAAAAACAGCATTCTCTCGACGTCGTCTAGATTAAAATGCGATCAAATCTGCGGCAAACGCAAATTACAAAAATATATAAGATCTTTGAAAGAGTCATCTTGATTTAGTTGAAGTTCTCTCCATTAGCTCTTTTTATCAATTATCTAAAAATATTTTTAAATAGAAGCATCTTCATCTCTCGCTCTCTTCCAAATCTACCTCTGTCATTAGCACAAGTACCTGTAAAGTGTGAATTATCGAAACTCCAGACAAGAAAAATCTGCATCAATTATTTATGCGGTTTTCATAATTCTGTGAACTCCACTGACAGGGAATTTCCGATCCATGAGAAAAGCTGAATTTCCCATGGTAGAAGAATGTGAAGTGTTCGGATATGGCTATCCATGTGAATTCCGAACACTCCCCATGCGTGTGCCTTGGGAAATTAAGCTTTCTCACGGATGGGTTTCTGCAGAAATTCCCGGTGCTCTGAGACAACAGTCAAATTGTGTTTTAGCAGCTTCCTTCGATCGCACACTTAGCAACCGCAAACATCATTCAGAGGTTTTTCAAAAGCTACCGGGTTGTCTAGATGTTTGATTCAGGGAACGCTTTGAAAGCACAATTATTAAATTAGTCGGTGCAGAGTTGGCAGAATTCTTAAAACGCCATTAACGACCGCGACAGAGGTTTAGATCGTATCTGGTTTTGTTACCATAAAATACGTGTAAATCATGCTGACACACCTTATAATTCAGTCTATTAAGACTGCGTAAATAAACATACATATATAATAAGATATGCCAGCACTTAGAATTCCAGACATGGTAAAATATTTTCTCATAACAATATTTATAATGTACCGAAAGCAAGATAAAAACTCTTTACTTCTCATTTGTATGTCTGAGTGCATTCAAGAGATCACAGCGCATGGAAGTGCAAATCTGGCAACAATGGAGTATTCTCCCGGGGAAGGGGGACTCCCCACAAAAAAAGAGACGGGGTGCTCGTCGGGGACATTGATTTAACCCTAAGAGATAGCAAATTGGGTGTGGAATAGGACGAGCCCCCCCCCCCCCCCCCCCCCCCCCCCCCCCCCCCCCGGCTTGTATCTCTTCGCAGCCAGCGGCAAGATTCAGGGTTCTGGGGGGAGTCCAAATTTGTGAGCATTCGTGGTGGATAAAGAGCATAACGTACTCGCCTTGAAAACACACCAAACTTCACAAAGGCAAGAAACAAAGTGCAAGAAAAATCCCCGAACACCAATAAACAGTTTAAATAACTAAGACTTTACCGCGGTTTATGGCAAAATTTAGCAACATTTATTAAACAGGGAGCCCAGTTCTAAAAAATCGATTCTCCCCAGAGCTCTTAATCTTGTTGTACACACAGCCACTGACGCATGCGAAAAAAGAGCCTCTAAGGTGAGGAACTTTCTACGCATGCACCAACGTTTAAAATCAACCAATCAGCAAAGGCTAGGACCTCGAATGGTTGTCATCAGGGCATTTCCCTGCGAGGTGAGGAGCTGTGCATCAGCTGCGGAACGAGAAACCAATACGTCGAGAACTGCAACGAGCAAGAGCATCAAAACCTCGTTTTCTAGTTCCAGCATATGCAGTCCATTTTGCTGAACAACCTGCAATTCAGGTCGCAATGGACTGCAATATGATGGAATAATAAACGTTCTGTTTTAGGGCCGTAGCTAATCCGTATGCCAACATCATGGCGTGCTTGATATACCAGAAATCCGAGAAAAAGAAGAACAGCAAATGAGAAGATATCAAGTTGTCCTTCTATAACGCGTTGCTGTGTCTGCGAAACAAGGCGAGTCTGGATGTGTTTCCATGGAAAATGAATAATGATCATCGCAGTTGAGAAGCAATCTAAGCGATCGCTATAAATTTCAATCGCGTTGAAATGCTGCCTCATTGGGCGAGTACTACAGACAGGGCGCGCGCGCGATGGAACCCGGGAATTCTCCACTAATTAACTTGTGTGCGTTTCTATAGTAACCACAAATCAAGATTGAACTTTGCAGAGTGCTAGGCATGGGTTAAATCACTAACCAAAATGCCGCTTAATCTAAGCAAAGATAAATTGATTGTATTTTATTGTTATCCCTCGTGGCAGGAAGCTGTGTCTTCATCAAGTTGCGCAGAGATCGTAGAGAAGGTAGGTCGGGGGAAATGTTTTTCAGAGTTTTTGCTGTGCGCATGTTTTGTGTAAGAGCGCGCACCTAATCAGTCGCCGATTTTGAGCAAGTGAGTGAATGGGCAATGGTCCTTGTATCATGTGCTGCTGCAAATGCTGGAGTGATAGAGTTTCGAGATTTGTAGTCGCTGGAAGTATTGTTATTTAAAATCGTACTGGCATTAAAGGGAGCCTGTCATGATACGCGCATGCTCCAGGAGTGATCACTGAATTATAGCGAGATCATATACGATTTGCTTTCGAGGTTTTTAGCCTTCGCTGGCCATCGTTACGGGACGATACTTCTTTGATTTGAGAGATGCGCAGAATAGCTGCGCAGTTGCGTGACATGCTCCCTTTAAATGTCAAATATCAGAAACAAGGCAGAAAGCATAACTCTATATAATATACTCGTTTTTCACTGCAATACCTGGATATTTCTTTTCGATCTAATCGATGGCTCTTTTCTAATTTCAGTTGATCAGATCAAGGAGACGTGCAATTCTTTGAACACCTACCAAGCTGAAAACTTCGCTAACTCAAGCGATCTCTATGGTAAGTTGCGTCAATAAAGCGTCAGGCGTAAGTAGTAAAAGGAGACACAAAGTACCCGCATTAGTCATAAACATGTTTGTTTATTTATTTTCAGATTTGGAGACCGTTTTTAATATGGAGGGTAAGTGGCAGTTGTTTCTTGTGAGGAATGACGCGTGGAAAAAGTCTAACTTCAAGTTCTTTGAACTCTTGCATGTCAACACAGACTCGAACCCCGACTGGAGTGAGGGTAAGTAGAAAGGGGCCGAGAATGAGTTATGGGGTACTCCACAAAGGTAAAATAAGGGTCTCAAGAGTAAGATTCATTTAACTGCACTGTGAATTATTGGTCAGACTTACCGAACTGTTACAGCATACTAGCAAAAGAAAATCATTTTCTCTTGATACTAGATTATAAAAATTAACTAAAAATAATTTTTTTGTTTAGATAAATACTAGTCTTCTATAGGCAAAATTAGGGCATCGCTAGTCAAAACAACAACAATAATAATAATAATAATATGGCGACCGACTCCCCAGAACTTGCAGCTCGTAAGCTCGAGTCTCAACGGCGCCACTGGCAGCCAAGCGGTCATAAGCACAGACACTGAGGGTGGTCACGGTCACAGGGTTTCTTGCGTCCCCAGTGTTTCTTTAACGTCCCCCCTGGAACTGAGTAGAATAGAAAGGCGAGACGGAACCTCAATTTATTGTCTCATCCGAAAGACGTGAAACAGCCCGGCGCTCCTCTAGAAATTTGAGCCAGCGTAGGACAGCGTCTCCTTATAGTTGCTGCATCCTAGAAAAGATCTTCTCTGGATGCTCTCTAACGCGCGTGAAAGATATTGTTGAAGGTGCGCAAAGACACCCGCGGCATACTCTATTAAGATCGTGCAGTAATGACAAATTTTGACAGCTTTAAATGCAAAATTATGTTAAATACCTAGGAGTTTTAATCGATAGTAGCCTCACCTTTAAATATCAAATTGAACATATAACTATAAAAATAAGCAAAACTGTTGGATTGCTCGCCCAAATTATAGACATTTCGTACTACAGAAGGCCTTACTAAGGATCTATCAATCACTCATTTTTCCATACATGATGTAATTTAATATTTACATTATTTTCAATTTAGAAAGTCTAAAGTCTGAAAGAAGACAGTAAACAGCAACTATGTCACATTCCTTTACTCGGCATGCTTTTAGTTTCCTTAAGGCATAGAGCCTGCGGTTAGCCTTCAGTATGTACTCGCAGTGAATGGATCATGTTCAGTCGGATGAAATGTAAACTCCATGGAGTTTAACAGACTCTATTTACGCGCCGGATAGAGCAATAGGCTGTCACCTACAACTGTCATACTGAAGGAAGCTCACCGTCACTTCCTTGCACTTGACTGGATTTAGCGCCATGCTGTTACGAAAAGCAAAATCATTGATCGCATTAGCCAGATGCCTCATTGCAGATGGGGAGTTATTATGCACGACCTTCACTCAGTGAGGTCATCAACAAACTTCGCCCGCGGGTCCCAGAATCTCATAAGGTCGTCTATCATTACCATTACCGCGAACAGTATCGGGCCCAGGGTGGTCCTGTGGGATTCCCCCATTCAGATGGCGAACTTTCGATATTGATGACCCTAGGCTTACTGCTTGCGACCTCCCCTGTAGGAAGGCTGGCACCCATCTAACTAAAGAGCCTGGTAAGCCATATCCGCCCAGTTTGTCTAGCAAGATATGGTGATCGATGAGGTCAAAACCTTTCTTAAAATCGGTGAAGAAAAATCTCACAGAGCAGTTAACCTTATCGAGTGTCTCGAGAGTGATGTGCAGAAAGTATGTAATTGCCTGAACTGTAGACAAGCCTACAAGTGCGAACTGCTTATCATCTAACTTAGCTAATAAATTTGGAAGGACGCGAACTCCTTCTGGACGATGTTTGGGAATCCATCAGGGTTCCTGAACTTGACTGCCCCCAATGCCCTCTCAGCCTCATTCGCTGCAACGAACAGTTTTTCTGAGATCTCATTAACTGAAATCCTCCGCACATCCTCTTCAGACAGCGGTGTAAAGTGTGACGTCAAGCCAGGAAAAAACTCATTAATATGCTCACAGGGTGTCAACACTGTCAACAACGCCACCGTCTATGAACTGCTGATATCATTCCAACAACATTCTCAGCAATCCCAGCTAAGTTCTTAACCTCCTTCCACCAGCGACCAACACACATCTCTTTAAGGGACTTTACCTTGGTTTCATAAAAGGACAATTTAGCTCAGTGCGCGATGGCCCGTTGCACCTTGCCTCTCCACATTTTGAAAAGCGGGGACTCCTTTCCGTGCGTTGATAAACAGTGTTGCCCCTTGGAGAGTAATGATTTAATGGACGAGTTGATCCAGGTTTTATCCGTGGCACGAAGGCGAGACGACGTCAGAGGCAAGTACTTATCCACTGCATTCGTTTACAACTCCTCCCACGAATAGGACGTAATCCATCTGCCAAATTCGCGGATGCGACTGGATCTTGTGTCACGGCGCCAGACTACCTTTTTCGCGGGTGTAGAGTTTTGCCATAGGTGACGTTTGACTAAGACCAGGGGCGGCGGAGCTCCCAAAAAAGTGGAGGTGAGGCAAAAAAGTGGACACGTAATTTCGTTTTTTTCATGTTTTACCTCATATACATTTTGATGAAAATATGTCACAATGTAATCTTAACCCCTACGTTCTCTGAGCCTAATGTCAAACAGAAACAAAAAGGACACGCTTCTGTTCTTCTGTTCTTTTTCTGCTTTACGTGTAAATACAAAAATATATATCTAGGTTCAAAAAGTGTGGGTCCCCCCCCCAGTTCTAATTTTTTTTTCAATTCATTTATTTCACTACCACCGTATACATTAGCGTATACATTAGCGTAAGTGGGGGCGCTCGAGCACCCCCCCCCCCCCCCACACACACACACACAGGAGGCGAGGCTTATTTGTCAAGCGCCAGTCCAGGATACCTGTGTCTTTTGTTAAGACCTTAACAATCCGCGGGTCAGTCCTCACATTCGCTTCACTATCACAGGCGAGAAGTTCGTTGATGATGGGTTGAAATCACCGGTTACATAAATTAAGGGCTCAGGGTGTTTCTTTGAGGTACTGGTCGATGGTCTCTTATTATCTTCACTGGATGCATTAGGAGAGTGGTAAAAGAGCAACAAAATATCCACCAGGTCCACTTAGATATTTCTTCTTCTTCTTCCAAACAAGCCCACCTCCTTCTTGAGAAGATTCTTGTGAGCATAATATAACATGCTTGTACACGGGGGGACTTCAAAGCTCCTCCTGTTAAGGTGTCTTGATTGCCTCTGCATCGGCGTTAGCGGGACTTCGCTCCTAGTGTTACTAGGCCATATTTGATTTTGTACATCATGCATAGTCTAAGAAATTGCCACCTTAGTTCTAAGCTGTTCCACCCAAGATCGGCTAACATCTCACTAACACTGGATACATTATGGTACCTGTTCAAGGCATATCTCGCTGCTCTGTGTTGGACCATTTTAGAGGTCGCGTGATTTTTTCGGTCACCCACACCATATAACGCATTTCTAAATTGTTTCTTTTCATTTCAGACGTTATATCCGCTACGGAAAACGGAGAATGGTTGACGATCATTGCAAGATGGACTACTCAACCACTGGCTATTGAAATGAAGCCGTTAACAGACCTCACATTAATCACTCACAAGTTGAAGCTTGCAAAAAGTAAGTTCATAATTACCTGTAAGCGTGCAAAATATCATAGCGGGACCCGGCTTTGCACTCAATCAAACAACTCGACCTGAATGAGAACACACGTTTTAGTCGCCTAGAGCACACCCCGCGTAAGAGAATGCCAAAGCCTCAGACTAGTCAAAAGCACTGCGTCCTCCATTGATCAATATCTAGGTCAAATTGTCATTGCCCTTTCATTACAAAAAAAATGTTATGATGCAGAAGAAAATTTACATTAAAAGCCCTAACCCGCAGATAGCAAGCTAGTTGAGGCGGGAAGGACTACTTAGAAACATTATAGCATGAAAAAAGTTACACAACACAGTGAACAACTGGAAACGTACGAAAAAACAAAAACAGATTTACATTTAAATTATTATCATCACAAAAGACTACATTTGGAAAGAAAAAAGTGAGAATTGGAAATTTATTGCAACAACAATGTCAGAGGTATGGAGGTATGAGTCATATGAATAAAGGATTTCAAAAAGTAATTAGAGCGAGGTTCCATTTCATTTCTTTCATTTTTCTTTCATTTCTCTTTCACTGCAGAAACTGTTCGGATCAAGCTTGCCCTTCCGAGTTCTGATATCACTCCAAGTATATCTCATCCAGACTCAGGTACATCGCGTGTCGGTGACAAACCAGAACTTCTATCGGGACTATCTGAGTATGCGCTAGGTTTAAACAATACAATCGCGCCATCGACGTTGTTTCGTTCGTCACATGTGTCAAGCACACCTCCGCTTCAATTTGAGCACCTATCACGAGTTCGGACATCCTATGAAAACCGAAACGACCAACCTGTTGAGCTGTCCCCTACACCCACAATAAAGATGTCAGGTGTGAACAGCGACAGTGATCAGCTGAAGACCACATCGTCCGGGCATGTGGAGAGTGGTCCTCACGAATCAACTCCTTTCTCGCTGCCCGAGAGTCGCTCGAGTTCTAACTCTGCCGAATCTGGTTCCACTGTCGGAACCGGACAGTCCCCTACACCCACAATAGAGATGCCAGATGTGAACGGCGCTAGTGATCAACTGATGACCACACCGTCCGGGCATGTGGACAGTGGTCCTCACAGATCTATTCCTTTCTCGCTGCCGGAAAGTCGCTCGAGTTCTAGCTCTGCCGAATCTGGTTCCACTGTCGGAACCGGACCGTTTCCTACACCCGCAATGGAGTTGCCAGATGTGACCGGCGCTAGTGATCAACTGATGACCACACCGTCCGAGAATGTGGAGAGTGGTCCTCACGGATTTACTCCTGGATCTAGTACTGCCGAATCTGGTTCCACTGTCGGCACCGGACAGCCTCCTAAACCCACAATGGAGATGCCAGATGTGAAAGGCGCTAGTGATCCACTGAAGACCACACCGTCCGGGTATGTGGAGAGTGGTCCTCACGGATCTCCTGCCATCTCGCTGCCCGACAGTCGCTCGGGCTCTAGTTCTGCCGAATCTGGTTCCACTATCGGAACCATAGAGTCTCCTAAACCCACAATGGAGATGCCAGATGTGAACGGCGCTAGTGATCCACTGAAGACCACAACGTCTAGGCACGCGGAGAGGAGTCCTCGGGAATCTCCTGCCATCTCGCTGCCCGACAGTCGCTCGGGCTCTAGTTCTGCCGAATCTGGTTCCACTATCGGAACCGGAGAGTCTCCTAAACCCACAATGGAGATGCCAGATGTGAACGGCGCTAGTGATCCACTGAAGACCACACCGTCCGGTCATGTGGAGAGTGGTCCTCACGGATCGCCTGCCATCTCGCAGCCCGACAGTCGCTCGGGCTCCAGTTCTGCCGAGTCTGGTTCCACTGTAGAAACCGGACCGTCTCCTACAACCACAACGGAGATGTCAGATGTGAACGTCGCTAGCGGTCAACTGAAGACCACACCGTCCGGGCATGTGGAGAGTGGTCCTCACGGATCGCCTGCCATCTCGCTGCCCGACAGTCGCTCGGGCTCCAGTTCTGCCGAATCTGGTTCCATTATCGGAACCGGAGAGTCTCCTAAACCCACAATGGAGATGCCAGATGTGAACGGCGCTAGTGATCCACTGAAGACCACAACGTCTGGGCACGCGGAGAGGAGTCCTCAGGAATCTCCTGCTTTCTCGCTGCCGAACAGGCGCTCGGAATCTAGTTCTGCCGAGTCTGGTTCCACTGTAGAAACCGGACCGTCTCCTACAACCACAACGGAGATGCCAGATGTGAACGTCGCTAGCGGTCAACTGAAGACCACACCGTCCGGGCATGTGGAGAGTGGTCCTCACGGATCGCCTGCCATCTCGCTGCCCGACAGTCGCTCGGGCTGCAGTTCTGCCGAATCTGGTTCCACTACCGGACAGTCTCCTAAACCCACAATGGAGATGCCAGATGTGAAAGGCGCTAGTGATCCACTGAAGACCACACCGTCCGGGCATGTGGAGAGTGGTTCTCATGGATCTCCTGCTATCTCGCTGCCCGACAGTCGCTCGGAATCTAGTTCTGCCGAATCTGGTTCCACTGTAGAAACCGGACCGTCTCCTACACCCACAATGGAGATGCCAGATGTGAACATCGCTAGCGGTCAACTGAAGACCACACCGTCCGGGCATGTGGAGAGTTCTGCCGAATCTGGTTCCACTATCGGAACCGGACAGTCTCCTAAACCCACAATGGAGATGCCAGATGTGAAAGGCGCTAGTGATCCACTGAAGACCACACCTGCCGGGCATGTGGAGAGTGGTCCTCACGGATCTCCTGCCATCTCGCTGCCCGACAGTCGCTCGGGCTCTAGTTCTGCCGAATCTGGTTCCACTATCGGAACCGGACAGTCTCCTAAACCCACAATGGAGATGCCAGATGTGAAAGGCGCTAGTGATCCACTGAAGACCACACCGTCCGGGCATGTGGAGAGTGGTCCTTACGGATCTCCTGCCATCTCGCTGCCCGACAGTCGCTCGGGCTCTAGTTCTGCCGAATCTGGTTCCACTATCGGAACCGGACAGTCTCCTAAACCCACAATGGAGATGCCAGATGTGAACGTCGCTAGTGATCCACTGAAGACCACACCGTCCGGGCATGTGGAGAGTGGTTCTCACGGATCTCCTGCTTTCTCGCTGCCCGACAGTCGCTCGGGCTCTAGTTCTGCCGAATCTGGTTCTACTTTAGGAACCGGACAGTCTCCTACAACCACAACGGAGATGCCAGATGTGAACGTCGCTAGCGGTCAACTGAAGACCACACCGTCCGGGCATGTGGAGAGTGGTTCTCATGGATCTCCTGCCATCTCGCTGCCCGACAGTCGCTCGGAATCTAGTTCTGCCGAGTCTGGTTCCACTGTAGAAACCGGACCGTCTCCTACACCCACAACGGAGATGCCAGATGTGAACGTCGCTAGCGGTCAACTGAAGACCACACCGTCCGGGCATGTGGAGAGTGGTCCTCACGGATCGCCTGCCATCTCGCTGCCCGACAGTCGCTCGAGATCCAGTTCTGCCGAATCTGGTTCCACTATCGGAACCGGACAGTATCCTAAACCCACAATGGAGATGCCAGATGTGAAAGGCGCTAGTGATCCACTGAAGACCACACCGTCCGGGCATGTGGAAAGTGGTCCTCACGGATCTCCTGCCATCTCGCTGCCCGACAGTCGCTCGGGCTCTAGTTCTGCCGAATCTGGTTCCACTATCGGAACCGGACAGTCTCCTAAACCCACAATGGAGATGCCAGATGTGAACGCCGCTAGTGATCCACTGAAGACCACACCGTCCGGGCATGTGGAGAGTGGTTCTCACGGATCTCCTGCTTTCTCGCTGCCCGACAGTCGCTCGGGCTCTAGTTCTGCCGAATCTGGTTCCACTATCGGAACCGGACAGTCTCCTCAACCCACAATGGAGATGCCAGATGTGAACGGTGCTAGTGATCCACTGAAGACCACACCGCCCGGGCATGTGGAGAGTGGTTCTAACGAATGTACTCCTTTCTCGCTGCCCAACAGTCGCTCGGGTTCTAGTTCTGCCGAATCTGGTTCTACTGTAGGAACCGGACAGTCTCCTACACCCACAATGCAGATCCAAGATGTGAACAGCGCCAGTGATCAGCTGATGACCACACCGTCTGCGCGCGGGGAAAAACGTCTTCCCGGATCTACTCTTGGATCTAGTTCTGCCGAAGCTGGTTCCACTGTAGGAACCGGAAAGTCTCCTTCGCCCGCAATGGAGACGCCAGATGTGAACTGCGCTAGTGATCAACTGAAGACCACAACGTCTGGGCACGCGGAGAGGAGCCCTCAGGAATCTCCTGCTTTCTCGCTGCCCAACAGTCGCTCGGAATCTAGTTCTGCCGAGTCTGGTTCCACTGTGGGAACCGGACAGTATTCTACATCCGCAATGGAGACGCCAGATGTGAACAGCGCCAGTGAACAGCTAATGACCACATCGTCCCGGCACGCGGAGAGGAGTCCTCGCGGATCCACCCCTTTCTCGCTGCCCAACAGTCGCACGGGATCTAGCTCTGCTGAATCTGGTTCCACTGTAGGAACCAGACAGTCCCCTACACCCACAATGGAGATACCAGATGGGAGCTCCGCTAGTGCGCAGCTGATGACCACACCGTCCGGACATGTGGAGAGTGGTCCTCATGGATCTCCTGCTTTCTCGCTACCCAACAGTCGCTCGGGCTCTAGTTCTGCCGAATCTGGTTCCACTATCGGAACCGGACAGTCTCCTAAACCCACAATGGAGATGCCAGATGTGAACGTCGCTAGTGATCCACTGAAGACCACAACGCCCGGGCATGTGGAGAGTGGTTCTCACGGATCTCCTGCTTTCTCGCTGCCCGACAGTCGCTCGGGCTCTAGTTCTGCCGAATCTGGTTCCACTATCGGAACCGGACAGTCTCCTCAACCCACAATGGAGATGCCAGATGTGAACGGCGCTAGTGATCCACTGA
The DNA here is from genome assembly GCA_033964015.1 of Scolanthus callimorphus. Classification (NCBI taxonomy): domain Eukaryota; kingdom Metazoa; phylum Cnidaria; class Anthozoa; order Actiniaria; family Edwardsiidae; genus Scolanthus; species Scolanthus callimorphus. Next base: position 449,210 of record JAWWUD010000024.1, on the reverse strand, counting down.
AGACCACACCGCCCGGGCATGTGGAGAGTGGTTCTAACGAATCTACTCCTTTCTCGCTGCCCAACAGTCGCTCGGGCTCTAGTTCTGCCGAATCTGGTTCTACTGTAGGAACCGGACAGTCTCCTACACCCACAATGCAGATCCAAGATGTGAACAGCGCCAGTGATCAGCTGATGACCACATCGTCTGCGCGCGGGGAAAAACGTCTTCCCGGATCTACTCTTGGATCTAGTTCTGCCGAAGCTGGTTCCACTGTAGGAACCGGAAAGTCTCCTTCGCCCGCAATGGAGACGCCAGATGTGAACTGCGCTAGTGATCAACTGAAGACCACAACGTCTGGGCACGCGGAGAGGAGCCATCAGGAATCTCCTGCTTTCTCGCTGCCCAACAGTCGCTCGGAATCTAGTTCTGCCGAGTCTGGTTCCACTGTGGGAACCGGACAGTATTCTACATCCGCAATGGAGACGCCAGATGTGAACAGCGCCAGTGAACAGCTAATGACCACATCGTCCCGGCACGCGGAGAGGAGTCCTCGCGGATCCACCCCTTTCTCGCTGCCCAACAGTCGCACGGGATCTAGCTCTGCTGAATCTGGTTCCACTGTAGGAACCAGACAGTCCCCTACACCCACAATGGAGATACCAGATGGGAGCTCCGCTAGTGCGCAGCTGATGACCACACCGTCCGGACATGTGGAGAGTGGTCCTCATGGATCTCCTGCTTTCTCGCTACCCAACAGTCGCTCGGAATCTAGTTCTGCCGAATCTGGTTCCACTGTTGGAGCCGGGCCGTCTGACGGGGATACCTCAGAACATGTATCCCATGCTTCAGGTTGTAGCTATGGAACACGCCGCAGGTTACCTACTGATCCATCAGAAGCTGTCCGTCTGAGGAAGAATCTTCTCATACAACTACTTGCATTGTCCAAGGAAGAGGTTCAGATTACCTCTCCTGTTATCACGCCTTCATTGGAGGATCTTCATTCTGACACTCGTAACCCTGACACATCCTTTAAGGAGGAAAGAGAAGATCAGTCATACCTTCTACTGCAAGTTCCTCGTTTGTCGTCCTCGACTACAGAGTTCACTGATGATTTCCGATCCGCGGCCGGCATTATTACATCTGGAATTGAGGAGACACGCAATGGAAATTCGACTCAACAACTTGAATTAGCCAAGGATGGTAGTACCACAGTGTTATCAGTAGGTTCTGATTCATTTCCGGTTTCCGAGTCTTCGTTTCCCTATAATAAACCATTTTTGACTGACTTGGGAGGGTTTTGTCCACTATCTAGCCCAGCTTCTGATGTGGATGTCAATCCTGGTCCATTGCAACTCATGGCTGAACGAGTTCACCAGCGCAGCTTCGTGCCTGGAGATGCAACTATAACACAGGATGTTACCTCTGCCATTCATGAAGGAAGACACTTGCCCGAGATGGACATGCAGATTTTGATTTGTCCTCTGACGCCTCCATCTCAAGCTGAACCTTACTGCCCAGTGGACAATACGTTTACGTATAATGGTACTGCGTCGTTAGAAGGACCGAACCGGTATTTGAAGAAATCGTCCGAATTTTCAGCTGATAGGGATATGATTTCTATACCCTCCAAGTCACACATGATTGTCAATAGTATCTCGTCACACCGACCTGAAATGTCTCCGGTCACATCACAAGCGGCAAGATCTGCATATGAGTGTGAGATGGACCAGTATTCGAATCTGACCTCCAGCACAGTCCCGCAGGGTGGAATGTCACACGTACGGAACGAGTCTTTACGTATTTCTTCGTACCGACCTGAAATGTATCCGGTCATATCACAAGCGGCAAGATCTGCATATGAGTGTGAGATGGACGAGTATTCGAATCTGACCTCTCGCACAGTCCCGCAGGGTGGAATGTCATACGTACGGAACGAGTCTTTACGTGTTTCCTCGTACCGACCTGAAACGTTTCCGGTCATATCACAAGCGGCAAGATCTGCATATGAGTGTGAGATGGACGAGTGTTCGAATCTGACCTCCAGCACAGTCCCACGAAATGGATTATCGCACGTACGGAACGAGTCCTTACGTGTGCCTTCGTACCGACCTGAAATGTCTCCGGTCACATCACAAGCGGCAAGATCTGCATATGAGTGTGATATGGACGAGTATTCGAATCTGACCTCCAGCACAGTCCCACGGGATGGATTATCGCACGTACGGCACGAGTCCTTACGTGTGCCTTCGTACCGACCTGAAATGTCTCCGGTCACATCACAAACGGCAAGATCTGCATATGAGTGTGAGATGGACGAGTTTTTGAATCTGACCTCCAGCACAGTCCCGCAGGGTGGAACGTCACACGTACGGAACGATTCTTTACGTGGTTCCTCGTACCGACCTGAAGTGCATCCGGTCATATCACAAGCGGCAAGATCTGCATACGAGTGTAAGATGGAAATGTACTCGAACCTCTCCAGTCCAGTTCCACAGGATGGCATCTCGTACGGACAACAAGAGTCTTTGCAGCAGGCATCGCCACATGAGGAGAACCTATCCCATCAGCTGACTGGGTCAGCTCCCAACACTTCAGATGTCGTTGGAGTAAATAACAGCGTGGTTGACCACACCTCTGGAGAAAGTACTTCTCAACAATTGGACGATTCTGGTGATCTGCGTGTCGAGAGCAAAGCTCTCATAGGTAAGCAGAGTGAAAAGTATTACCGAAATAGCTGTTTGTCTAAATTAAGGTTTCGCCAGAGGGTAACAAGACATTTTGAACGAAAGATAAGAACTTATTCGCTTTTGATTATCTCTACGTTTTTTTATTTACCGGGACAAATTAATGGTTGGCGAACCTTTCCGGTTATGCAACGCCTTTGTTTACCCAGAGAATTTCTGCAGAAACCCATGCCGAATGGGAAAAGCTGTACTTCCCAAGGCATAGGAATGAGAAGTGTTCGGAATTCACATGTTTATCCATGGGAAAGCCGAACACTTCCCACGGGCTTAGCTACCAATACGCAAAGAACGCAGCTGTGTACTAAAATGTTTACAAAAAATTATTTCTTTATTCTTTTTTTATGTGAATGAAATTAACATACTTTATTCTTTTTTTAAATGTCTATTGACATGTTGTTTCATATCGCCAGTGTCACGTTACCACGAACTCTGTTTAGCTGCTTACAATGAAATAGACATGTGTTGTCGTTTGTATGCAAAATAGACATGAATACAAGAAACGATTTCCATGATGATGTCATTAGAAAAGGCTCTTCTACGCCCCTGCTTCCAATTCTTGTGTCATGGGAAATTCAACTATTTGCCCCTCCCTCCCCTCCCCCTTTTCGAAAGCACTTCGTGGAAGCTCTTCATCGGTTATCCCTCATAGCCTGCTAGCCGGCTCTCCGGTGGGTTTTTATTCGGATAGTTGATGTTTTTGGCGCGCGGGATCCCTTTCCTCCCGCGCGCCAAGAAATCAAATATCCGAAGCAACCCACTGGAGAGCCGGCTAGCAGGTAGAGCACATTTCGTATGACTGTGAAAAGTGCCGCGAAAGAGTTGTACCGCGCCGCGACCGTGATCGTACCGCGACTACGCGATTTCTAGCCTGCGTAGCGGCTCTAAAGGGAGGGGAGGGGCAACGCGGTTTCGTTCGGTATCTACAGCAGGCCAGGTTCGGCCTCCGCGACCGTACCGCGCCGTGTCACAGTACTTTTCACAGTACTTTTCACAGTCATACGAAATCTGCTCTATACCCCTCACTGCTTGGTCTTCGACATTACTTTCTCGTACACCCTTTACTGATATATCTAACGATGTCTATATCTCTTTCAGGACCCGTTCCACGAACGAATGAGCCGCTGCAGAAAATGATGGAGAGCGCTCTCATGACTGGCCTAACCTCGGGACTGATAACTATTATTTTAATTTGCCCTCTTCCGTTTTTCCACAGATAGACTTCTTTTATACGAGAGTTCGATATGTCGAGCAATCGTAAAAGATCAAGTGTATAGTTTGAAAAAGACTTTGTTTGTCATACTCAACTGTCCCAGACACACCAATATCTCATTTGCTAAAATAACATTCCGTATCATTTGATTTTTCAAGTTGTCGTGCTTTTATTACTGTTTTACTTTTGCGAAAACTAATAAATATATATTAAAAACAAAAAGTGTGCTATAGCAAGCAGCATCCCGTTGGCACTGATTCCTTTCGTGAAAATTTACACACGGTTGCATTTCAAAATTACATATTGTGGTGGATCTTGTGTACATATCCCCCTTGGAGGGACGCGTGTCCACAGTACTGTCCTCGAAACTTCAGTGCCTGCCAGGTCCTCGGGCGTCTTTCTATAATAAGTCCGTCGACCCCTTATTCTCACTGGTCCAATTAGCGTGAATACAGCTTTTTTCAATAAACGTTGTTGGAGCAAACGCGACCACACTACAGGAATAATGATGTAAGACTGTGAGAGAATAAGAAAAAGAATCGAGAGTCGGAGCAAACGCGACCACACTACAGGAATACTGGTGTAAGACTGTGAGAGAATAAGAAAAAGAATCGAGAGTCGGAGCAAACGCGACCACACTACAGGAATAATGATGTAAGACTGTGAGAGAATAAGACAAAGAATCGAGAATAAGGTAGCAAACGCGACCACACTACAGGAATAATGGTGTAAGACTGTGAGAGAATAAGAAAAAGAATCGAGAATAAGGTAGTAAACTTGTGTTTTGCGGGACCAAAAATATTCTTTAATTGCTACGTAAGGTGTTAGCCCATTCCCTAGCGGTCTGGGCGCCTACGCTTGAGCGCTTTACAGACAACGTTTCTTGAAACAGCTGTACAAGGAATGCTCTCGTTAGCATATTAGCCATTTGCTGTTTCATCTCGGAGTAAGGGCGCCTCTACCGTCCGGCTACCCCTTTGGCATGTGTTCGTCTCTTTGCGCTCCCGAGCGCTGGCGACGCGCTTTTCGCTTTCCTCACCCACTCACTCTCAGCGCAGCTTCGTCTTTCGCGCGATCTTTACGCTCGTCAGGTCTCCTTCCCATAATTATATCATCACACTGGGACCAGTGAGATGATGAGAAGGGTCAGTCGCTCCAATTTTCACACTCGCTCGCTTTCGCTTCTTTCACACCAACCATGAAAAGGGACAATCTACGGTGTTTTAGGCTATTTCCTCATGTAAAAATTATGGACATTCGCAGGTACCATATTTGTTCGAATAAGCGCCACCCTCGAATAAGCGGCGCATCAGAGACCTGAAACATTCAATAAGCACCGCGGCCCTTATACAAATACGGTATTTTTGTGCAGTCTAATGCACTTTTGTCTGAGGTAGTTAGAGACATTGTTAGAATCCTCTGTTTCTACCTCTGCGCCTATTTGCGATTACACCATTAAAGCAAATCAGTATCAGTCAGTAGCCCGAAAAACCTGTGTTCCCAAGCTCAAGTTCTTAGCTACTGGAGTATTCCCCTCCCCTCATTTGGATTTATTTGAGTTATTATTCGGTCAGCCTTTGAAAGTAATAATGGAGCTGTCAGCAAAAGATTTTGAAAACGTTATGGCTTACACAACTGAGTAATCACGTTTTCAAAATATTGTTACTAGTAAATATAAGAGCTTGGTAGAGTTTTGTAGCAACTAGTGGACAAAACAACTGGACTAGACTTCTATTCTATTCTCATATTGCAGACTTTTTACATAATTGTTAAATGCCTTTTTCGCATCATTGTTGCTTTTTGCATCCTTGTTTCCTTATTGTTTGGATTTGCTTATACTGAAACGATTTCACATATTTCATTTTCATTAAGGCTAAATCCACACCAAAACAAACATCCAAGCTCACTGGGATTACACAGCTTTAAAGGCCGAGGAAATGCGCAAATAACGCGTAAAAAAAGGTAATTTATTTGGTGCTAGTGAAGCGCTCTGGCGCGCGGAAGTCTTCAGTCCAGAAGGATCTTCGGAGCATCCCATTCCGTGTTCAGCATGAGATTCTGGTAGCATTGAGTCTTGTTGGCCTTGTCGCTTTTCCTTCAGGTATGAGATAATCGCCTTTTAGAGGATAAATTGCCGTGTGGTCTGATTCACCTTAATTTGCCTGGAATTTGCAGCCTTAAAATTGCTTTACCACCGAATGCATTGCTACGCGACCTCAAAATTCACTGTTGCGATTGGCGATTTTACGCAAGAAAACTGTAATGTTAATTTTCTTGAACCAGAAAGTTTAACGTTCGAGGCAAGGGAGCCAAAGGATAGCTTAACACCAATTTGGTTGATTTGGCAATCAATTTCGACTCAGTTAATTGGCTGAATCCACCGTTTTGGTTTGATTGACGGCTAAAAATCGCCAATCGTCCATCGCAACATTGAATTTTGAGGTCGCGTAGCAATGCATACAGTGGTAAGGTTATGGACTACCTTCGTGGTAATTTTCGTTAAATGCCATAATTTCGCGAAAAATTAAATCGCATCGTGACAATTGATGCCTTTTTAATGCTTTTTAATGCTTCACAAATTTTACTTAAACTTGATTAAACACAATTTTAAGGGAGTTTCCTTTCCGACGCATCGGGTCAAGTTTCGAGAGCTCCACGCACGCGGATTTACGATGCTTTCCGCTAACAACAATTTACCATGGGCTTAGATGTGTTGACTAAAAAACCTTGTTGGGGATTTTTGAAATTTTAAAAAGAGTCGATTTTAGAGCCAATGTAAAACAATTCTTTAAAAAATCATAACTCGAATTTTCAAAATCCTCGACACGGTTTTTTTGGAACACATCTTTATTAGTCAACGCTAATATGGTGTCAATGAACGAAATAGCGAATATTCGCGAGGGTGGAACTCTAAAAAGTTGAACTGATGCAACGGGAAGGGAACTCAATAAAAAATTGGGTTTTGTAAAATTAAATGACAGTATATACCATAGTTTAATTAAGCCCAGGACACAAGCTTTAAAATGAGGTATCACTTAAGCACACTTGTAAAGATACGACCATTTTTCGTGAAATTATGCCATTCACATTTTAGCGAAAAAGTACCCCGAAGGTATAGTCCGTAGCATTAAAGGTGCCTATATTGCTCTTTGTTATGCAAATAACTGTGGGTACGTAAGCCTACAAAAGAGACACTTGGCGCCTTTAGTCCTGCAAATACACGCAAGATCGCATACATTGGTTGATTTTCACTTTGTCGAGAGCCATCTAGAAATGTTGCCGCCAGCAGACTTCGGTTAATTCAATATCTCTTGTCGGTGCCCTATATTATGCCCATTGTATGTCATTGAGAAATAAACGAAAATGATCCGACTCCGTTTCGGAAAAGGCTCTTAGTGATTGGCATCTCAAGTTTCCAATTCTTTTGTAGCACTTGGTCTTCAGTGTTACCAGTGCATGAGCCAAACGAGTTGGGCTGATTGTAACTCCAAAAAGGAATTGGTAGACTGCGGCCCGTCGATCAGCGAGTGTGGCAGCCATGAGATTGTGAATACATGGCCCGGGGGTCTATGTCCATATTTGCCAAGGGATGCACGGTAGACGAGATGTGTACTCCGCAAGAAGAGCAGAAATGTAACACAGGTAGAGTGTCACGTGGATACATGGACAGTAGTTATTGCACTTATAGCAGTTGGGTCTTTTGTTTACTAATACACGCACGCCCGGGCAGTACGATGAACGCTAGAAATTATGTATAGGATTGTATGGCTTTGTCGGGTTGTCGGACTGCATTGCAGGAGAGTAGAATCTTTGTAGCAGGACGTATGACCCTAGCGGGTTGTCGGGACTCCGTTGCAGGAGTGTAAAATCCTTGTAGTAGGACTGTAGGGTCTTGTCCGGTTGTTGGATCGCGCTGTCGGAGTGTAAAATACATTGTACTTTTTCGGTACGCTGCAGTCAAACCAGAAACCCATGGCCAGACCAAACGATGAGTCCGAAATTTGTCCGATTATTTATTTTTTATCATCCCACTGAGACACCCGGGAATGAAAAACTTGTGTGTCCTCAGCTAAAACGCTATCGTTTCTCTTGTAAGCACGAGCTTAATTTTGTCACCGCGAAAATGAAACCATTTTGTGGTTTGTCAGGGGCCGTAGCCAGGGGGGCCCAGGGGGCCGCGGTCCCCCCTTTCTCAGGAGATTTTCCCAGGAGATTTTCCTTTACATTTACTGTATTTGCTGGAGTAAATTTGAAAATTTTCGTCACATGTTTTCACTATTGCCCCCCCCCCCCCACCAAAATTCCTGCCTACGCCCCTGTTTGCGGACTTATATGCTAAAAATGTGTTTAACCATTTCTCGAATCTGTGTTAGAAGAACTGTCCATCATATCTTTCTATAAATTCAGGGTAACACTATTTTAAAGGTATTTCATTTCTTTAAGGATCAGCCAAGTGCGCCATCAACTGCTGCACGAGTAGCTTATGCCCTGAAGGAAGACAGTCAAGGCTGATGCGACGAATTATGAACTAGACAACAAGACCACAAACCTACTAGCATGCTTCGCAACACAATGTAACTGATTTGATCAATAAAGACAGAAACAAAAGGGGATGCTGTAAGTTTTTTTTTACCTGCAGCCCCGTGCACAGGGAATTTTTTTTTTTACAGAAAGCCATTCATGGGAAAAGCGAAGACACTACAAGAATGTGAAGTGTTCGGAATAAACTCTTCCCATTCCTGTGTATGTCATGGGAAATTATTCAGTTATCCCATGAATGGGTTTCTGCAGAAATGCCCTGTGATACAATTTCCTGAAGAAACAATTTCCTGTTGTCGATTATTTTCTGCGTTCCCCTTTGCAATGTTATGCCTCTTCATTTTTTCCCCGTGGCTATTTTTCGTCAAATGACGATCAATCCCGACTAAATATCGATTGCCGAGTATTTTGGTCAGCGGTAGTTGCGCGCTCGAATTCAAAAACTCGAATCTCAGCTCTTTGGACCCGATTGCCGTGTTGACGTTGACTGGCTGTGTTTGGAGAGGAAATTAACAATTTAAAAGTAAGTAAATCTATGATCAGTACATTAAATCTTCTGCGTTGTTTTCTCTGGTTAAGGCTTTAGTTTATTCACGCGGATGGTTGCATTCTAATTGTCAGGAAATCCTCCACTCAGCTGACCCAGCCAATTACTGTAGGAAAGAAGTGAACTTCAAGGAAGCTTCGGCAAAAAGAAAAAGTATTCAGAAGGTTAGTATACGTTTGATTTAAAAGGTTACTGTTTATTAAAATATATTTCCATTGGAAATTCCTCGAAATCTCTACAGTGCTCTCGTTTTAATTTAATATCTCTGTTTGTTCATCCAAGCTCTCCCACTCTTCTGTCAGGAAGTTTTCAAACATTCAGGGGAAAGGCAGATTGCAAGCTATAAAACTAACTTCAAAAAATAAAATCTGTAAATGTTTGAGAGGGGTTGGCAGCTCAGAAATGAAACCATTTTCATTCATTGAATAAAAGGAATTCAACATTAGGCATGCTTTGCAATTCTCATGGCATGCTTTGTCATACCATTCAGGGAGGAGGGAGCTTGTGATGGCATTGTGCTGATTGCAACTCTCATGGCATGCTTTTTGTGTACCACGCAGGGAGGTGATTACCCTGGTCCCAGGGTGAAGTTTCCGTTTTTCGAATTTTTCGAACCAAGTTTGAAGTCGTATTTAGGTTATTTCACTGTAGTTTGTATTGCCTCAGTGATTCTAGTCTCTTTTTCTTGCTGAAACATCACCCTGGGGACACTAGGATTCTCAGTTCTATCAATCAAAAACGTCAGTCCAAAAGGCAGAGCTTCGGGCCTCCTATCATTGGATGGTGAATTTAGCTCCTTCGCATTGGCAGCAGGACTAGTTCCGGAACAATATCATGCCAATCGTCTCCCCTTGAATAATACGTTGCGTTCCAGAACTAATCCTGCTGCCAATGAGCAGCAGGATTACTAAATAATAAATAAATTTTCCCAGCAACTTTTAAAACTCATTTTTACTGAACAGAAACACCAAGATAAGCCATTTTAACACATTTAAGGAGGGGATGCTCATTGTATGCTCCCGAATAAGTGCCTCCTAATGTAATATAGCTCTAATCATAATAACAAGTGGCTCCAAATGTAATAACTGGCTCCAAGCCTGATAGCAATTGGTTTACAAATGTAATAATGGCTCTAAGCGTAATACCAAGTGGCTCCAGGTGTAATAACTGGATTATTTTATGGTTTCACATATAATAATGACTTCAAGTAAAATTATATAGCCAGTGTGAAATCCATTGTTGTCAACTGTCCAATTATTTTTAAATTGGATCGTGCGTGCAGAAATTGGACAATTTCGGCATTTTATCATTCACTATGTAATTAATAACAGGACTCCATGCTTGTCCAATTTAGAAAAAATGGATGATTCCTTGGACTCCAAATTGGACTCGGCCTGTGGCCTTGTCTGTCCAATTTTAGAGTTCCTCTGAATCATCCATTTTTTTCTTCTTAATTGGACAGCATGGAGTCCTATTATATATACTAGTAACAATTATTTAAAGTGGCTTCATTAATTTATGGTTCCAAGTATAAGTATCAACCCCAAGTGTAAAAACAAGTAACAAGTGAGGTAAAAAAAAAACAATCACTGAATCTAGCACAGATAACTTCAATTATTGGCGAAATGTTTTTAAGCCAGTGTTTACTTGGCATAAAGGCAGATCGGATACGCCCCTGGCGGACTTTGGGCTTTAAGGCTGCAAGGAGTCTAGTCAATTCCTAGAGTTAGATCAATGTAACTTGTTGGCATGACTCAGTTCTTATAGCTTGGTTAGTAGTTCTCTGTTTCATTTCGGTGTTTCTGGTGGCTGTGTTGTCCTCTCTGGAATATTTGTCTTTGATAAGTTTGATAGTTCGCTTGTTTGTTGCATAGACCACACAGATGAAAAATCCTGCAACAAGTTAAGAAAATTAGATATTCTGAGAGCTTGGACAGTTAAGCCTTATAAGCCAGTTATCCTGCTAGCAGAGGTTCTTTCTGTCAGTTCTTTGTTAGTTAGCAAAGTTGTTCTGGTATTTCGGTCTGGTATTTCGCGTGGAAACAGCCAGTTGGGCTTCTCCCTCTCCAAATTCAACAACAGGTCTTCTATTGTCAACAACGTCATTATAAGTCCAGTCAGGAATAAAGCCTTTGAGCATCAGGGGCGCCCAACGATAAACTTTGTAGGGCAAACCACCTTGAAATAGGATGATAGGTGTATGTGAACACAAAAACGATAGGCAAGAGTATATTGTTGTTCCCTAAAGTTTTCTCATGTTCTGTTGTCTAGCTGAGATGTCATAGCTGGAAATGACAGAAATCATCGATGCCCGAAAACATCAGTGAAACTTGAAGCTTTCTCCCGCGAGTTTTAAGACGAAAATCTAACTAAAAAAAAAGCACAGAAGAAACAACAAAAACAAAACATCTCGAGTTAAATCGTATATGAAAGGGATTCAGGTATAGAAACGTCAAATACCTTGGAAACTGTTGAAGATCACAAACATAAACCCGACAACTATGGACTCCATGTAGGCGTTAACCAGACCCAGAATCCACGTGACTCCTAGCACAACAGAGAGTTTGAGACTCAAGGACACTGAGTGAACCCTGGATTCGGAGCGAACTATTCGACTGGCCTGAAACAAAAGAATGAGAAGACAATCAGGGGCATGCCCAGGTCTTTTGGCTTGGAAGCCGCCCTGGGACTGAAATGAAAATATCCTAGTTGTTCGATCTTTTTTTTTTGACGAATGAAGCCAAAAAAATAATTTATCCTTTGAGTTTTGTGATTTTATCGCATTGACTGGATTACATCACTGCCAAGGCTCGCCCACTCTAGGCCTTGCTGCTAAATGGCTTCCCTTATCTCAGGTTGGCTTGTGACTCTGCCTGAAAAGCCATTTAGTGACAATGACTATCACGAGCTAGATCTACAAAACAGAACATAATATACCGGGTAGATACACGGGTATTTTCAATACTTGGCGAAAAATTGGTACACCAGCGCTTCTTTGGCTTCTTTTATGTCTGGTAAAGGCATCATATCTCTAGTAGGCGTGCATTATTATTCACCACACAGATGCACTGCCCAAATATGCACACTGTTCCGACACTACTGTTGCGTTGATATATTTCCTGTCTTCTGCACATGGCATATCCTGCGATATCTGTCATCTGAGCGAAAATGTGACGTGTTGAGCTCGTAAAATATACGCAACAAGGGTAAACCTTTAATGTATTTCCACTAGACAATTTGGAATTCGGAATCCAGGGGGATAGAATCTGGAATCAAGGGGCTGGAATCCGGCATCCAGAGGCTGAAATCCAGAATCCAAATAGATCTTGGATTCCCTTGAACATACTGCCGCACTTAGTGTACAGTATTTAACAAAAAGCCCACTATAAATCAGCTCCTGGTTTCCAAGGCGGAAACATCAGAATTGTCGGGAACGATATAACATAACAGTGCTCCTACGATAACGTACAAAACATGCTTTAAATGTGTTTGAAAATCATCCAGGCTACGGCCCTGTCAGTACAAGGGTCCTTACCTTCTGTGTGCGTTTAATGGCCAACACTGTCAACACGAGTGACACGATATTGAACAAGATGACGCAACCAATAGGTACGTGCATCACGTAGATGAGGGAGAACGAGTTTGATAGCCAACAGTACATGTGTGCCCCTGAAAAAAAAAACACAGAAAGGGTCTTCTCCTCATTTTGAGGGAACTCAAAGCGGTCGAAAGTACACGTCTGCTGGGTAAAGAGAGGTTGGAGGACTTCACGGCTGCATTGGATGGCACAAATTTCTGCCGCACAGCTGAGGGAGTGATTTTAGCTGCGATTAGTGAAGCGATTTCTGCGATGATCGGCAGCGTCATATTGCGCCGTGTGGGCGGCCTGTGATCTGGCACTGCGATCGCCATGTGATCGAGGGCCGCTTACGCCAGCGAAGTGTGAAATCGCCGGGGCGAGCTGCTCAATTCGCAGCTGAAAACGCGCGGCGTGAGCGGGACATTAATAATACGCACCGTATCCGAGATTCACAGTCTTCGTCAAGTCGAGTGTCATGGCCGTCAATACAATAATCAGCGGTATTCCGAATGCAAAGAAGCAGAATTTGATAAAACGTCTGGAAGATGAGCCACTCAGAGTAGGGCCTGAAAATGGAGGTCGTGACCTAGTATTTAGACTACTAACAAACATTATAACTACAGAGCGGATTTCGTATGAAAATCGCAGTCCGCATCTGTAAACCGCATTTGAACATATCCATATGATAATTTTCGGTATACAAGTGCATACATCTCATATGACTGTGAAAAGTGCCGCGACAAAAATGTGCCGCGCCGCGCCGCGACCGTGCGCGTACCGCGCCGCGACCGTGAACGTGCCGCGCCGCGACTATGCGATTTCATACTATGCGATTTCATTAGCTCTCGTTTTCCAAGGACCGTAATTTTATACCGCGACCATGCAATTTTATTGGCCGTCCTTGATTGGCCGTGCCTTACGTGCTTACTTACGTGCCGCGACAATGCAATCTGATTGGTTGCTCGTCGCGATAATGCAATCTGATTGGTTCCTCGTGATTTACCTTGCCGCGAGGCGGAAAAGATCAGGTTTCGTGTCACGCCGTGGCCGTGACGGTGGTGCGCCGTGTCGCGGCACCATTTTATAGTAACGTCGAGGCAGAGATTTGATTAAAATTTACAACATTTTGATAACAAATCTCAGGCTGAATTTAGCGCAAGAACATTTGATTTCTTAAATTATTCTGACTCACTTCCACACTTAATTTTCAATTTAAATAAACGACCAAAACATCTAGTGCCTGACCAAACACTTATATGTGAATTTTCTGACTAATCTTTCGAGGTCAATAGAGCGGATTTCACATGACTGTCGTGAAAACAATTGCAATTGAGCAATCACTAGCCAATCAGAATCGAGAGAAATCACCACTTGCTCCTAAATGGCTTTTCTCTCAGCCAATCACAAGCCGAACCAATTACTAAGTAATTACGCAATTGTATTTACTAAAGAATTTGATTGGCTGAGAAAAACGAGTAGCCAATGAGAACGCAAAGCAATCGCAATTACATAACAAGGGTTGACAGTCATGTGAAATCCGCTCTATATCTTAGTTCTGGTAAGCCATTAGCTAACAAGTCGATCTGAGGAAATGTAGCTTTAGCTTATCCTTGAGGCTCAAACATTCATGAAAAAGGACATTCTCACAACAAAGAGAGCATTTAGCCTTTCGATGACGCATTCAATATCAGCGGGAATCGTCTAAATATCGAAAATTAGAAGTGTAATGATACGTTTGCAATTCAGTACTGTTGCAATAGTACTAACTAAGAGGATTACCTTTTGAAGCGAACGTTTTCCTGACGTCGTATGCCATAACAGCCATCCAACAGAATGACGTCAGAATGGAATAATGCAGCAAGATTGCTATGGCAACACAAAACTCCCGGATTTCATTAAAACCCGAAAAGAGAAACAAAATCTGGTAAAGAAGCAGTGACGTCACTAGGCAAGTGACTATGCAACCAGGGGTGTTTCGCAGCTGCGGCAAACAGCTGTAAATGATAATCAGCGTAATTTCTGATAAAATTGAAGCTGACTGGCCAATGTATGTAATAAGCAGAAGAGCTCTGGATTCTTTGGGCCTCTGACGCGGTTTGGTAGTGAATGAAGATAGTTCTTGTTGTTTGCACACAAACACGTAGGGAAACTTCACCACATAGCTTCCATTCCCGTGGTGTTCTTGGGTGGACAGGACATAAATACTTCCATTGGTTAAGAACTTCACCATTGAATAGTTGTACCTGTTCGGCATGCATGCTCTGGAATGCGAACTTGTATTTTTTGCAATCGATGTAAGGTTCCTATCTTCAGTGCAATTCTGCGCGTGTGGAAATGCAAATTCGTCACTGCAGTCAAAGCTTTTCACGCTGTCTGTATAACTCATTCTTTGCTTGGGATTCTGAACAGCATATCTGTAGTTTGTTGAAGATTTGAAATCAAATAATATTGTCAAAGACGGCGGCGGAATAATTATCCTTGGCGCAATATAACTCAAATGCTGTGTCACATTTCTGCACAAGGCGCAATGCGGGTTTCTCAGTTTAATATTCCTTTCTTTATACCAGGTAACTGTTCCATGTTTATACACGGGGAGGGCATACATGCTACAAAGTTTATAAACAATGTCAGGATTATTTTTCCGCTGACAAAGATTGTCTCTGGGCATACATTGTTTAGTGCGGGCTTTTGTAAATCGCTGGGGGAATAAACTCTCGTGCAGTTTGTCCTTGCGTATCTATTCAAGGCCGTGGGTTCGCCTATGAGTTCTAAAGGTGGCACTGGTATGCAATGATACATCAAGTTCCAGTACTCCATTTGAGTTACATTGTTACAGATTGCACAGTAGACATTCCGGTACGTCATCTGGGTCGTGACGTCCAACACAGGTATCCCGTTGATAACATCTAAAGAACTTTAAAAGAGCTTTGGCATCGCAAAGCAATTTCCGTATCTGATGATGTATTTCTTGGACACGCGCTGATCATGTGATAACCAAGCATGCAAGACCACTGTCCTTGATCAAGTTCTGGTTCCGTCCAATATTCCAACGACGAACACCTATTTTAAAAGAATATTGTACAAGATTGTGTTAATTTTGTAACGTCCATATAAGGCCATAAATGGAACCAGGTAACATAATAACATACATACAAGACTTCATTCGTACTACACTGTGGAATCAATGGCATCCAAAGATGAAAAAAAAAGTGGTTTCCATGATTCGATGTGAGGGTATGGTATAACGTTTCAAGCCAGCAATCGGCGCACAACAGGAAGCATATCGAGGCCACATTTGCAATAACACTGTGCCACATTTGTAATAACACTGTGCCACATTTGTAATAACACTGTGCCACATTTGTAATAACACTGTACCACATTTGTAATAACACTGTACCATATTTGTAATAACACTGTACCACATTTGCAATAACACTGTACCATATTTGTAATAACACTGTACCACATTTGAAATAACACTGTACCATATTTGTAATAACACTGTGCCACATTTGTAATAACACTGTACCACATTTGTAATAACACTGTACCATATTTGTAATAACACTGTACCACATTTGCAATAACACTGTACCACATTTGAATAACACTGTACCACATTTGCAATAACGCTGTACTATATTTGTAATGACACTGTGCCACATTTGTAATAACACTGTACCATATTTGTAATAACACTGTACAACATTTGTAATAGCACTGTACCACATTTGTAATAACACTGTACCATATTTGTAATAACACTACCGCATTTGTAAACACTGTACCACATTTGCAATAACACTGTACCATATTTGTAATAACACTGTACCATAATTGCAATAACACTGTACCATATTTGCAATAACACTGTACCATATTGCAATAACACTGTACCATATTTGCAATAACACTGTACCACATTTGCAATAACACTGTACTATATTTGCAATAACACTGTACAATGATACATAATCATTGTTCATGGTTCAGTGTTATTACAAATATAGTACAGTGTTATTGCAAATATGGTACAGTGTTATTACAAATTTGTAATAACATCATGTCACTTTTGTAATAACATTATTATATCATATTTGAAACAACATTGTGCCACATATCTAATAACATTGTGCCACATTTGTAATAACATTGTGTCGCAAATTTGTCAAAACACTGTGCCACATTTTAATAACATAGACGTGTAGCCGTTTGTCTCACCACGTCGCTAAAATTAAAAGGAACTATGTAATGATTGGGTCGTTGAATTATTTCGCTTCGGATTACCTTAGTATGTCCACTTTGCGCTTAGGTTTCTACACTCATCACTATTCACTTACTTTTGAGGGTAGTCAAAACAACAGTCTCCAAAATGATGACACAGGGGGTCACAATAGCAGTTTGGCCTGAGCAATGCGTTTTTGTGTCCGCGTCTTTCCTTGCATCTATGGTGGCAGCTGCTGATCCATGGCCCTGTAGGCCTAGGTCCGAGCTTGACTTGGGTGTGGTATTTCTGTTGCAACATTTTAAAGCTGATATTTTCAGTCTTGAATTGAAATACCAGGTCTAAAAGTAAAAATAACCAGAAAAAAAAGCGTTACCTTGCGAATAAAACATTCAGCTACTGAAATAAAATGTTAGAGACCGACTTCCCGTAGCTGCAGCTCGGTTATTAGGTATGGGGAAAGGTCCAAGGGCTCTATTTATATTTGTAATTTACCTTCAAAACCAAATTCAAGGAAAATCGTTTAATGAACAAAATATAATGTAGCTTTACTTGCCGCCATCCGTTCGCTGAAAACGCCTTACTCAATAAAGTCGATACTTATATCTACGTTTTTTCCACCGTAAGCAAAGTCCAACTCGAAAGCAATTCGCTCCTTTGGATACTGCTCACACAAAATTATCCACAAGTTCTCTTCTCCTATATTTCTTTTTCGTCATGTTTTACAGTTTTTTGTATATATATTCTGTAAATAATATTTATTAGTGTGAGAAATAAAATTGAATTGAATTGAATTGAATTGAATTTTGCAAAAATTGTTGTAGTTCTCAAGTCCCTTTATTACACTTGATGCCATTAATCCCAGAATTCTTTTCGTAGTTCCTTTTGTTTGCCTCATTAACACCATTATCTTGCAGCTCCCAAAGGAGCTCAAACTTTTGAATAACAAAACGAATTCGAAGAGGATTCCGGTAGTAGTGGTATCAAGATGTTATAAGCGGATAAGGGGAATTGTGAATTTCGTTTGCATTTAAGATAGGTACATGTATTATACATCATTTTAAAGCTTTCGAAAAGTAGAACACAGATATGATATTTTCATTAATCTTTAATAAAATCAATAATTATTTGTGAAAAACTGATTTTCTCGTTTGACCAACTTCTAGTAAGTCAGAATTTAATAAAAATGCGTTTTATTTTTACCTCCTCAATCTAATAGACTTCAAGACCGAAAATTTTCAAAAATCCCAAACATGGAACATGCCCCCCCCCCCCCCCCCCCCACAAATATGCCTTTTCCAAAACCATGGTCGCTTGTTAAAACAGCACTTATTCATGTTTAGTTTACCTATTTTTCGGAAATCAACCCTGTCTGAATGGCCGTTTTCACACTAGAGACGAACAAATCGTCTGGGCGGACAAATCGTCTCAAGACGAACAAATCGTCTGATGTGAAAACGGGACGAACTGTTTGGCCGTCTGTTTGGCCGTCTAGGAAGACGATTTTTCATAGACGCTTTGTTCATGTAGACGAACAAATCGATCAAAGTTCGACCTAAATTCACACTAGACGAACAAATCGTCTGACGATTTGTCCGTCCAGACGATTTGCTCGTCTTCTAGTGTGAAAACGGCCAATGATATCAATGGCGACTCTTTTCAGCCTGGGTTTTTTCTGCCTCAAATTCGAGATTTCAAGATCGGCGCGCCCCGATAGCCTGAATTACAGCCATCGCTGTGCTCTCGATCGTACTTCACTTTGCGAGAGGAGACCACAGGTTCCCTAAAGTTCCTTGGGAGTTTAAAGTAATTATTTGAATAAAGCTGGAGTTAGCTTCAATACCGTAATGTTTGTTGACTTCACTTACATGAACTGTGCTTCACTAGATCCTGTAAAACCAATATTTTGAGTTTTGAGTCCGTATTTAGCGATTTCTCTTTCACTTCTCTCTCCTCTATACAATAGAAAAGACATTATATAGAGGACAGAGGGGTGAAAGAGAAATCGCTAAAAATGGACCCAAAACGTAACTCAAAATATCGGTTGTAGAGGATGACTGTATGCTCTTTATTTATTGTACTGTTATTTCTCTTACAGAAGCTCACACAGTCGCTAGCGATGGCGAA
The DNA here is from genome assembly GCA_033964015.1 of Scolanthus callimorphus. Lineage (NCBI taxonomy): Eukaryota > Metazoa > Cnidaria > Anthozoa > Actiniaria > Edwardsiidae > Scolanthus > Scolanthus callimorphus. The sequence goes on along the minus strand of JAWWUD010000024.1, from coordinate 430,253 downwards.
GCACAGTTCATGAAAGTGAAGTTGAAGTCAATAACAAAAACTTAAGCTTTATCAAAATAATTATTTCAAATTCCCATGGAGCTTGGGGAACCTGTGAGGAGACGTCTGAATTCACCAAGGTTTCCAAGGCAACGCACGCCTTCAACAGCTGTGGCGCCTTGTTGCCTGGCTTGGGAGTTTCCGCACGCTTTTTTGCTCGGGGGAGTGTGCGTTGCCATGGAAATCGTTCGCCTGTCTGAGAAACGCAATCAATCAGATTCTACTGACCGATTTTGGGTAAGTAATGACGTAATGGATGAGAAATTCTCGCGGTGAATTCAAAGAGACGTCCTCCTCTCGCAAAGTGAGGTTCGATCGAGAGCGAAAGGGCCACTGAAATTCAGGAGGCTACACGCCCCCTTGACTCCGTTGTAAAAACGGGCCGTGTGACATTTTTGCTCCCGTCGAGGGGTGGGCTAGACATTGTCTCAGCTCGGCCCTTTCTGTGCCAGAGTTCCGTTTATACGCGCTATGAATCTTGAATGAGAACAAGGATAAAAAATGAAAAACAAAACAAACATGGTAACAAAACTTGAAACAGGTATCACGTATTATGTTGCAGTCTAAAATGGCGAAAACTTAAATTCAGAAAAGGATGCAACATTAAGTTCTAGTTACATTGGAAGTTCTCACCTTCTCGATCGGCATTCATATCCATTCTCGGCAGGAATTGTGCAAAGACCGTCAGGTATAGTAGTACAAACACATCCATTAGAGAGACCGAAGTGAGGGACAGTTTTTCCAAAGGGCGTAGCAGTCGAGACAAATATACATTTATAGCGCTCTTGGCATTTCAGCCACGACGAAGAAAGCGACAGGATCGGAGACTATTAATGATAATGACTTCCTTTATGGTATATATTGACCATATGTTCTGCATTCAAAATTTGCATTTCCGTACATGATGGTTAATGAATACTGAACTTGGCAAAAAAGCACAATGTAAAAACAAATAAACCTCAGGGCAGAACAAAACAGAACGCAATATCCAAAACCCTTGAAATTCCAAATTTCATACCTTAAGGTCGGCAAGTTATCAATGTTTTGTACAAAGCACTGGAATTTCACGGGAATTTCACATATCTCGATCGAATCTCCCTGTAAAAAGCCCCCTTAGAAGCAACTGCCTCGCAAAATAAAACAGTGAATTCCACTTCATCTGTCCAACGCCCCGCTAATTAGAGCAGGGACGGCTTTTTCGTAGATAAAAAGCTTTTATGTTAAAACGCAAGTGACACAGACCATGGTGAGTTGATAATTGGGCAAATGCATTGAAAATGGAAAAAGGGACGAAAGAAATTAGGCGCTGTCGAAGCATTTTATCGTTAAACGCCAATGGCCAATATATAATAAGGTTGTCTGGACACCTGTCTGGAGACTGTTTTTAAAGTAATATCAGTGTGCTTTAATTTCCCTCCTTGATACATTACTTTCATTTTAGATCCTTTCCATTAAATATACAATGAAATGTACAGTAACACTAAGCTTAAAAGCGCTCGTTCTGAACTTTGAAAGATAAGAATTACATTTTGGTGTTATCACAGACATGTGCCTTTATATGAAAAGCTTTTCTCAGTTCTGCTAAAATTACTCGATTTCTTGATGGATTAGGAACGTTTCATAAAGTGTGCACTGTAATATAATCAATTTACTTCTTGTAAAGGGCTGCGCTTTCCTTTGAAAATATTGCACTACATTCCCAAGATCAGCCGATGGAAATGGTACTCTCTCTGACTTGGTATGTTATTAGGCTAACAAAATGGCGGCGGTCTGAGCCGCCATTTGAAAAGTTGTCAGAGTAGACCTTCCTTGTATATCTTGTCCGTTAATTAACTGATGATTAGGTAGCTTGCGTGGTAGTGCTAATGTTAGTCATAGGTATCGGCTTGGTGTGCCGGCCTTTGACGGGCTTGATGGTGCGTCGGTTGGTAGCATATGCAAGGAATATGAAGAAACCTAAAAAGAAGATAGATATATAGACTGTTTATTTGAAAAAAAAAGAAGAAGGATGAATTATGGTCTATTTACATGAATTTAAAGGCCCATAAGCACCCAAGTCGCATTGCAGGCTCACAAGAATAAAGCGCAGTTGAAAACTCGATGCAAATTTTCAGTTTGAGCTTGTGAAATGTGAAGAACAATAGGAACCCCTTTGGGACCTACAGTATCAGCCAATCACGAAAAGCCGGCATAAGAACACTAAGTTTCTATGGGACAAACGCGACGTTGCTACCGTGGTTACCTGAAGGGGGTATCTTTCCTTCCCCCCTCCCTCAAAGATCAAATGGTCCGCCCCTAATGTCCTTTGCCGCCTCGCCTCGAAGAAAGAAGAAAGAAGAAAGAAGAAAGAGCGGAACTCGTATGACTCTAGTGGAACCAATTACAAAATGATTACATCCATTCTGAATACAACATGGAGTGATCGCAAAGTAATTGCCAAATTACTCACGGCGGTCATATGAAATCCGCTCTTATAAATGCAGCTATTAAGGTCGCACTGTTTTCTACATAAATTCATGGAAATTTTTAAATATGAGCAAATATAGCTGTAAGTACTCTTACTGATTATTAAAAAATTTATCGCAAAGCGGAAGTAAGATGATTTCAAAAGCTTTAGGTGTTTTATTGGAGATGTATTTTATATTTAGATCAACTCGTTAAGGGGTCATAACGATTCGACTTTCGTTTATAAATAATTTTTAACTTTCACAGTTTTATAATCGAAACACCAAGGTCATTATGTGTACTTGCAGAGCAAAAACAAGCAATTTTTCAATTTGCTTTTTCTGTTCCGCATCTAAGCCAATCAGGTCCTTGCCCTACTTTGCCTAGTGCAGTCGACTGGGTTTTCGTCGCGACAGGGCCTGATTGACGTTGATTTGAACTGGCAGAAACAGAAAAATCAAAATCCCAAAGCCATGAAAATGCGCAGCACGAAACAACGGATTTTTAAACTGTTAAAAAGGTTCTGAGTCCATGAGAAGCGAGGTGTAACGTGCCCACATGTTGTAAAGAAGAGATTTCGTATGACTGTGAAAGGTGCCGCGACACGGCGCGGCACTGTCTCGGTCGAGGCGCGGCACGAACCTGGTCTGCTGTAGATACGGAATCGCGGTACGGTCGCGGCGCGACACAACTTTCTCGCGGCACTTTTAACAGTCATACGAAATCTGCTCTATAGGCGGATTTATTGTGTCGTCAGTGTTTACATATTTGAAGCATCCGTGAAAATCAGCAAGCGTAACGGAGCTACAAAAAGAAATGTTGTGAATTTCAGTAGCGCCTGGTGATGAAGCGTAATTAGAAAGTTTTACGTTCGTCATTCAAATTATGAGCGCATGGCGATAAGTTCAATTTACAAAAAACATGAGGGCTAATGAACTTCTTGCCAACCAAGAAATTCAAGGCTATTGAAATTGCCTCTTTGCTCTTGAAAAATGTAATAAAACTGTTCGCAAGATGAAATAATTACTATTCCTAAGAACTTATTGACGTTTACGTTCGTTTTGGAGGCTCTACGCAGGTTTTTAAAAATGAGTGGATTGCTCTGTGGCAAACGGCTCATTAGCCCACATATTTTCACCAAAATGAACGTTTAACTACGTCCTTTAACTGAATGTTAAACCTTCAAATTTTCAGAGGAGCTTTCATTTGCTGTCCGCTATTCATATTCAGTGCTGGTTATTTTCGAGCTCCTTCAAACATTCTGAATCTAGACCCTGCTTATGCAAATGAGCCCAAACTGTAACCATGAAATCCCCATATACGATCACGAATTACAAACATTGCTAGCACACTCACAAGTGTTTACACTTTATTATTATATATTTGTAACATACAAGTACATTACAAAGCAAGGCAAAATAGATATAACGACAAGACAAGCTAGCAATAAACTAGCTTAGAAAGAATCCATCACGGATTCCATCATAATTATTTCACAACAGAACTGAATTCAAAGTTTTTGAATTCAATTTGAATAATAGTGCTACTTTAATAAAAGTTCATTTCCTAATTGTCTAAGCTTAAAATTGTTTTAGCTTACTTTTTACAGATATATCTCCGTGGAAACATGAAAAAAAATATGTCTATCTATCATGCAAAGCAATGCAACAAATGTTTCTCATAATCTTTTCTCTCGTCACTGAATTATACAGATTTTGAAATACATTTTGAAATTTCTTGCACATCAGAAGCTTTTTTCGATCGCGAACAAGTGCGAGTTTAACCTGCTTTTTTGATCCGAATTTTACATAATATTGTTAAGTGTGTAGAATTAAATTTTGAATACATACATATAGTTGTTAATTGTCCCACATTGTAAACCTGATTCATTGCAGTCATAACGATAACTCACCCTATGTAAAGGGATCCGGGATCCAGCTAAATTTCAAGTTTGGGATCCTGGATCAAGATTCTAAAAATGACGAAATTTAGAAATCGACCAATCAGAGGGCGCGTTATATCGCGTCTATGTTATAAAGAACGGGGGCATGGGCCTTTAATATACCAAATCGGCTAGCTGTGTTTACCCAATTCAGATCATGTGATGATTCCTTTCGGTAGATACTTTTGTTAGTTCTACATATGCACTCATGCACTCGGTCGAGTGAGAACACTTTGACAATTGTAACGACCCAAAGGAATCATCACATGATCTAAATTGGGTGGCAACAAGATGTAAACACCGTTAGCCGATTTGGTCTATGGGAAACTCATTAAGGCTTCTAGATAAAGTGTAGATAGGCCTATTTTAAGACGTCCGATCACATAAGGTAGCTCGTGAATTTGGAGTTCCTGCGATACGAACAAAAATCAAAAATAATATGTTTTTACGACATTTGATCAAGTTCTAATGGCACCGTTGCACTGCGGTGTGTTGTGTGTGTCATTGCACTTATTGACGTCATGCTTGTGTATTTGTCCTTGATGAGCTTAATTGTTCTTTTGTTAGTTGCATAAGCCACAAAGATGAAGAAACCTGCAGAAGAGAAAAAACATGGCGTGAATATATGGTCCCTTGAACCTTTGACGTAAATACCACGGTATGCTCTTTGCCACTTGTAGTGGCAGACTTGTGTTTGACCATATATACACTTCGACATGTTTGCTAGAAAAACTATAATCCCTGCCTCGTAGCCAGGTGTGTTCTAGTGACTTTCGGGGCTATAGCGACTGGGAGCGGAGGGATAGAGCTAGCGCAGGCGATAGCGACTGGGAGCGAAATAGCGCGAAAGGCCTCATGGAAAGTGTGAGGAGAGGAACATAATGCATTGCGTGCCTCCAAAAGTCGCCTTTGGTTTTTTACGTTTCGCCGAGATTCGTCATGTTGCGCATTTTTGACACATCTGCTACGCCTGGTGCGAGGCAGCTATAATCCCTTAAGGGGCAAATTGGCCATCTCGGCTACAATACAAAAATCATTGCGTCAATGCCTCATCATTGCGGCCCGTTTTGACGTGCTTCCGATCAGACCAAAAGGCAGAGATTAGGTGAGAAGCAGACGGAGACAAAGCTTCTGGGTACTAGATGAATGGACTGTTTCATTTTATATCCGTTGCCCCATATCGAGGAACCTGGAATTTTCACAGGGGTCGGCGTGTTCGATCCTGGAGTTTCCACAGGGGTCGTTGGTTTTTGCCCTGGCATTTCCAGAGGGCCTTTCGCTTTACCCTAGAGTGTCCTCAGGGTATTCATGCAACATTGGGATTTCCACAGAGGTCACAAGAGGATGTTCATTTTCCACAAGGCTTCTTCGGCTATTTTTTTAGCACAGTTAAATATCGCGCTTGTAGAATGGGAAGCTTTTTTATAACATACCTTGGAAGCTGTTGCAAATGACAAATATATACTGCACCACCACCACCTGGGGATCTAAGAATCCGTTGACAAGACCAAGTATCCATGTAGTCCCAAGTACAGCAGAGAGTTTTGCACAGAGGGCAAGAGACTGTGAAGTGCTGTGTGCACGAGCGATGCTGGTGGACTGTGTGAATGGAAGGCACACGCATTAGTGGTCTATTACTTCATAAAACGATTCATAAAACGATAACTGATGTATTGCTTTTGAGTTTAGAAACTGCTGGGATCAAATTTCGAAAAGGACTTCCATCGTGTTCTAGCAAGCATTTCATTGTCTGAGCCGCAAATGTTTCGGACTTTCGACTTTGACTCTTCCAACCAATCGAGCCGACAGCGAAACTAAACCCCATCTCCTGGATAAAATTCTAATACATTCAGCTACCAAATCTTACGAGCATCTCTCTTACGCTACCACGCGTGCTCTCTTTACTATCCGCGTACTTCAAGAACTGGATATACGCACGCTAAGCATTGACTATTAACATTCATATCATTTTATATCTGAAAGTATGCTTAGGTAACATTTGTTTGTAAAGCATATTGAATAGTACAAAATCACCGGCATGACATTACCAAACAACCCCTAAGATTTGCACAGCAATCACTAAGGATCCATTCAATTCAATTCTAGGTGCCAGTTTATTAGTGAAAAATTGCGTTAGATGTTACTGAAAATAATCTTAGGTAATACTAGGTAGATAAAGCATATTAAATAGTACCAAATCACCGGCATGACACCAATCACCAAAAAGTCCCTAATCAGTCCCTAACTTTTGCACAGCAATCAGTAGGTGCCAATTTATTACTGAAAAGATGCATTAGATGTTACTGAGAATAAGCTTAGGCAACACTTGTTCGTACAAAATGACCGGCATGACATTACCAAACAAAGCCCTAAGATTTGCAACAGCCATCTGTAGGATCCGATCCTCGAGAAAAAATGCCGCACAGTCGAATGCCCCTCGCCACTGTCAGTTCTGAGTTGGTTCATGGCCTTCCAAATGGGCCTCGCGAAAGACTATACAAAGAAATCAGTGGCAACACTAGGTTGCTGACCTGCTTCGTTCGTTCAATCGAGACCATTGTGACCACGAGTGACACGATGTTGAATAAGATAACACAGCCAATGGGAACGTGCATCACGTAGATGAGGGAGAACGAGTTCGATAACCAACAGTATTGACCTGATCCTGTAAGATGAAAAGAGGCGCAGGTCATTTTGATTTGTGCTAGGATAATGAGCTTTTTCAAATGTTTTTACCTACAGTTGTATATCTACCCGTCTACACGCTCGACAAAAATATGTTCTGTCTCCACGTGAAACGTCTTTACAGTTTTTACAGTTGAACTTCAAAGTTTGCACGCCCATGTGCGATGCTTTGGCGCCGCTGTGAGTGACAAAGGTAAAATATCTAGTTGATATATTTTTTCTGACTAAAAGCTATAAAGCTTACCGGAATATGAGCTTTTTTCAATGATTATCATTGAAACGGAATTGCGGACTTGAATATTGAAGCAATAACGCCAAGTTTTCCCGTCAAAACGTTGAAGTTTTACTGTAAAAACTTTAAAGTTTCACGTACAGACTGAACATGTTTTTATCCTGCGTGTAGCCGGATAGATGCAACAGACGGTACGAAGAGTTTGAGTAGTTATCTTGTCATTGGAAGATCCCGAAATTAAGTAGGTAGCTAAGAAAAATAGTAAATAATAGGGGTGCAGTTAGGCAACCTTCCACCTGGATATGTTCTTCGACTGAAGCATAAGGACTAGTGCCATGAAGAAATGAACTTTTAAGGTTACTGAGAACCTTCGCGGCACGTCCTCGGAAAAACAATCATACACGTCCTTAGTTTAACCAAAACATGTCAACCTATATATCGTTGGAAAGCTTATAGAATGGACTAGCGGGCTATGGCAAAAAGAAATCTCTTTTTGATATCTGTAACTTTTTTTAAAGCATTGATTGAATATTTTGGTGTGCCATTTTCACGAGCTAACGCTGTCGAACTACTGGACCTTGACTCCCAAGTAACATATTATTTTAATCCTTAAGGTGTTCCTCAAAAACCGTGTCTGCGTTTTTAAAAATTTTGTCTAGTTCAAAAGTTATGAATTTTTAAATTTTTAGAGCGTGAAAATTCAATAAAATTTGACCTTCAAAATTTAAAAGTTTGATAACTTTTGAACAAAGCAAAATTTTAAAAATCGCAGACACGGTTTTTGAGAAACACCTTTAAGGATTAAAACAATGTGTTACTTGGGAGTCAAGGTCGAGCTGTTCGACAGGGTTATCTCTTGAAAATGTCACGGACGATTTTTTTAAAAAACCTTTAAAAAAATTCTATTTATGGAAAATATTTTTTTTTTGCCATAGCCCGCTAGTCCATTCCATAAGCTTTCCAACGATATATAGGTTGATATGTTTTCGTTAAAGTAAGGACGTGTATGATTGTTTTTTCGAGCACGTGCGCGAAGGTTCTCAGTAACCTTAAAGGCTTTCTCACCATAACCAAAAGATACATTTCCTGTCAAATCCAGTGCCGTCGTTGTCACTGCAATTATCAGCGGTATTCCAAAGGCGAAGCAGCAATATTTGATAAAACGTCGAAAAGAGGATCCACCAAGAGTTGGACCTGCAAGTGCAAAAAGAAATCTCTTCACTTGACATGCACCTAAATCCCTGAAAGAGCTTCAGTCAGCCGCCATTTTACCAGCAAGTACTTGGTCTAAGAAAATATCCATTTCAATAGTCTGAGTTAACGAATCAATGCACAAGGCTTTTTTTATTGTAGATGATGCACGCGCATCAAAAACAATAGAGGATGTAACACCAGTGAAGGCCGTGCTCGGTAACAACATGGCGGTATTTGAGGGCTTTCCCAGTTTTCCTTAAAACACTAACGGTATTTTTATTTATTTAACCGATACCAGACCAGCAAAAAAGCCTGCACCGAGAGAATTTTATACGAACCTTAGAGTGGCTTCTTAGGCGTTTTTACGTCGCATTTAATAGGACGAATTTGATTTTCTAATTCTAATTCTTCCAAATGATGGTGCGTCGTGTAAAACGAAGACGTATAACTGCAATTTTATCATTCGGGGGTCGATAGATGCAACGTCTCATAGACGAATTTATTTTTTTGAGTGTTTTTACGGTCGTTGTAAACGTCGCATTTAATTGCGAGAATTACATTCGTCTGAATTGAAATGTGCGACCTTATAAACGCGCCTTAGAGTGTCAAACCAGAGATAAAGTGATTATACTTAAGATGCCATTGTCACCTACAAATCGTACCTTTTAAGGCGAAGGTTTTCATGACGTCATACGCCATCACAGCCATCCACGAAAACGACGCCAGGATGAAGTAGTGAAGCAAGACTGCCATGGCAACACAAAGCTCCCTTACCTCGTTAAAAATTGAAACTAAAAACAAAACCTGGTACAGGAGCAGTGACGTCAGCAGGCACATCAAAATACGGCCTGGGGTGTTGCGTAACTCGTTTATACAGCTGTAGATGACCAGAAGGATAAATTCCGATGATATCGATATCGAGAGACCGACATAGGTAAGGATACTAAGGGCTGATGTTGTGGGGCCACTTTTTAGAAAATGTTGGTGACCAGGTTTGAGGCAAACAATTACGTAGGGATGACTCACGACGAAGCTCTCATTCGTATATCGCGCTTTGACTTGTGGTATAAAAATACTTCCGTTGGTAGAAACATAACTTGGGTGTAGTTATACATCAACAGGCTACAGTTTTGTCTAGAGAAATACGATGTTGCGTTAAATGTTGACGTGACGTTTGCGGTTGTTCCATTCTTGGCATATGCGACTCTTCCAATGTCAGCAGGCAACTCCCTACACTGACGTTCGAAAGGATCAAATGCAAATCCACTTTCACAATCAAAACTTTCTGAACTTTCCTTATAAACAATCCTTTTCCCTCTCTTGAAGGTATAAACCGAGAATTCGTACTTCGATGACGACTTGAAATCAAATAAAATTTTCAAAGATGGTATCACGTCAATTCTACTTAAATCCATACACAACATGTCTTCAGAAATATTTCTTGCGATAGCGCAATGCGGATTACGGATGATGGTAAATGTCTTCCTCGAATAAAGTGGAAGAAGGTACATATTACAGATATGACAGAGTCTGTTGTGTTTTTCCTCTGCAACGCATCCCTTGTAGGGTAATCTACACTTCTTACCATAATTAATTTGGCTGGCGCTGGGGCGATAAGTTCGAGAACAGTTGTTCTTCACAAATTCCATAAAAACGTCGGTGTTATTGAGTAATTCAGAAGACTCCACTGCGCATTTCAACGCCAAGTTCCAGTTTTCCAGCCGAGTTGCATTGTTGCACATTGCGCAATACAAATTCTGATATGAGGTATTTGTGTTCGTGTCAAACACAGGCAAACCGCTGAGTATATCCGATCGCTGTTCACCGGCGCGACATTTACGCGCAATCTCTGTGTCTTGTGGAGCGTTTCTAGGGCATCCACTGACCAAGACATATCCTTGTATGCTGTCAGGGTCTTTGACGTCAATACACGACACCGGGACGTCCCACGTCATCTGTTTCCAATATGACCATGGGGTACACCTAGTAATAAAATCAGGATTAAAAGATTTGCACGTTATGTCCCTAGTATGTTTCCCTCATTCGTTCTGTCAGGTTTACAGGATAACAAAAAAGGTAGTTAGCAAAACCAATAGCCCATCAACAGGAGCCTCCATCACCGCCCGTTGTGTGTCGGGCTGAGCAAACACAGGGAATTTCTGCATAAACTCATCCATGGGAAAAGCTGAATTTCCCATGATAGAAGAATGGGAAGTGTTCGGATTTCCCATGGCTATCGATGTGAATTCCGAACACTTCCCATGCGTGTACCTTGGGAAATTTTGCTTTTCCCATGGATGGGTATATGCAGAAATTCCCTGTGTTAATGTGGAGAGGGAAGCCTGCTACCAACACGTAGAACTTGCTGCGTGTGCACTTGGAAACTTTCAACCAACAGTTAACAAGATCTCGTTTTTTTTGTGCGTATGTACTGTAATAGATACACAGAAGACGTCAGTCACAGAATGTCATGAACAACAGTCACGCAACTCGACTGCGTCTCGTTGCGTACTTTTTTGATCATGACATTCTGTGACGTCATCTGTGTATCTATTACAGTACACACGCACGCAACGAGATCCATTTGTTAAATCTCGCAGAGGGTTAAAAATATCTATGGGAGCTCTTTAGACGTTTGACTGACAGACACCAATACCCTTTTTTGCGGATGTTTGGGAGTTCGCATGTTTATGAAAACCACAGTAAATATGACTCACATTTCCGGATAATCATAACAACAGTCTCCAAGTTGTCGGCAAAGAGGATCACAGTAGCAAGATGGCCTTCCGAGGGCTCTTGTTTTATCGCATTGTCCTTTGCAGGAATAGCTCCTATGCATCTTCCAGCACCGGTCGGGAGACCACCCAACGCTGGTGTTGTATTGACGCTGAAGCTCATGGAAGCTGACGTTTTTGTCTTTCAACTGAAACACAAAATCTGACCAAAAAAGGAGTAGAGTCAGATGATCAAAGAAAGTCAAAGAAGATCGTAGGGACATGCGCGACCTACAAAAAGTTTCCGGGAAAACAGCGTCTGAACCCTCGGTCATAAGAGGGTAGCGCACAGCATTGTAGACGGGCAAATGTTTCCTTCGTTCCCAATTTAGCCACTAAATTATTGTTGCGCACGACAAATCTTGGGCCCCAACCCCCCTCTCCCCAGCTAGCTAAGGCAATGAAGCTCGAGCTCCGATTCCGACTGGACTACGCAAAGAGTAATTATGCAGCAGTAATTCTTTACTGTTTTACGTGGAAGTTAGCCGTCCAAGGGCGTTCTTCTTGGTTTCTTCTCATTGCACGCGAATGTTGTCGTAATTGTGGCGAGTTTTGCTTTCCATCGAAATTGACTGGCTCATATTTCGATTGAAAAACAAAATCGTGTACAGCTGTAATTACGGTATCACTAAGCGGCGTATAGAATGACAGATGCAGCATCCAATCAAAGTGCGAGTAACAAGATATTTACCACTGTCAATCATTGTCAAACTGAAAAGTTGATGCTGACATTGAAATGTTTAAATCATTTTAAAATGGAAAGGGATGGAGTGTGAGAGGATGATAAAAATGACTGCTCTGACTTTCATCTTCCGTTTTTCCCAATTCGTGTTCTATCCGCATGTGCTATTAAAATTTCCGTTTACGGATTGCGCATGTTCAAATAACATCTGTGTTTGGGGTTTGGGCTTTCTTGTGTTTCTGTCCATCAAATGCTAGCACAAAAACCTCATATATCTCCCCACAAACCAGTGCTTATTCGGGCTCTAGTAAATGGCCTATTGGGAAACCAGCCGTCTTCATTCGCGCCGTTCCCTGCAAAATTCCCTAGCAGTGGGAAATACTACAGAGATCTTTGATAAGCACAGTTTGAACTTCAATTCACCAGCAAAATTGCCTCGGCGTTTTCAAAGCGTACGCACGGCGGGCACGCAATGATGCCCTCGCTAAATATGTTTAGAGAGTATTCTTTAGGAAATCGCGCAACGATTGGAAATAAATTTGGGATAAACTATTTTTTAGAAGCTTTTATGTTACTGTTTTCAATTCATTGGAAAGAACTGATTTTTTACAACAACCAAACCTCGAAAATCAAATCCGAAAGTCGTCAAAATCAATACATTTTATATAAGGTCTCAGCAACATAGAATGTACAGTAACAGCTAAAACCGCTCGTTCAGCACTTTGAAAATATATTTTCTTAAGTTTACCGAGGCCATGCTTCAGTTTCAATACTGCTATTGCTCTTGCTATAATCGAACGGTTTGGTCCTTTAAAAAACGCGTGAGAACCGCACAGCACCCATTGATTTTGACAGTGCCGGGAATCTATTTACGCAACGAAAGCATTTCAGGTATGTAACCGTTTCACGTCATTCTTAGTTTATTCTGCTAAACGTAAAAGTAAAAACAAAAAACAAGAAGCTCAATTAAAAGTAGCCTCCTTTGCAGCCGCTAACGAGCGACACGCCAGCGGCTGCAAAGGAGGCTAAATTAAAAGGGACCGATTTTTTTTTCATACATTGTTAGCTCCGCGAAAAGGTGCGAATACATTATCGATACGGTGCAATTGGAAAGTCCATACAGCAAGAAAAACGGCACTCTAACTAATTATCACTTTTCATTTCCTCGAATTAAAATGATTCATTCGCAACCTACCTGAAGAAGCAGTGCAAATTTCCAAGGTGCCTGCAAGAATCAGACTCACGAAAATCGCTACGAAGGGTAACATGTTGTGCGTGATAAAAAAAGAAAAAGCAAACTATTAGTAAACTGTTCCTACATATTGATGTCACGTTTGCTGAGGAGGCATCCGGCTGATTAAACAGCAATGCAAATGACATGTTCTGTTGGCTGACTATATTAATGGCCCTTACGAAACCAGGGGACGTTTTGTCTTTCTTTTATCTAAAAATTAATTCGATCTCATTCATTTAAATGTTTTTAATAACGAAACCATGACTTTAGTTTCAATTTGCGGCCGTTTTATTTAAATTGACCTTGCCATGACTTATGTTCTGTTGCCTATGACTATTAATGACACCCTTACGAAACCAGAGAGACGTTTTGCACTTTTCTTTCATGTATAATTTAATTCAATCTCATTCATTCAGTTTTTTTAATAAACGTAACCATGACTGAATTAAGTTTAAATTTGCCAAAAAGGTTTCAATTCTTTTGACCTTTCTTTTTTTAAATTTTAAATCATCTATGGTCTATTTTTTTTCTCCATCTTTTGGAAGAGGATATTGATCTTAATCGCTTTTCTAGAGCTATCTAGGGGTTATTATGAAAATTAGAGCAATATGAAATTTGACACCTGTAGTTTTTGTCATCTCGCCGACAGTTTAATGGCTTCTTAGGAAGAGTACCGTCCACGTAAAACGGTTCCCCTTATCAAACTCACTGATTTAAAGCTGCGACTAAACAAGGACACACGTATAACGCCTAACATTTATGTACTGCATGTTTCACCGAGGGCAAGGGGCTAAACTAGGAAACATCGCACGCGTGCCCTGCAAATACAGAATGTTTCTTATCTGGCGAAGAAACATTTTTGTGTCCAGGCTACAAAATTTGGCGCGCGCAACGTTTCCCGCGTGGCTAAATTTTGGGAAACATGAATGAACTATATATCATGTGTCCTATTTTAATCAGGGCTTTAGTTCCATTAAGCCATCCCCTTTTAGTCACAAAAATGATGATACCACAAGGTAAAGAGATTCTTGTTCGATAAGATCTTTGTTAATGATAAAGACCTGCAACAAAATGAATGGGCAAAGCCTATTTGCTTGATCCTCCCCCCATTACATTTTTTCAGGCCTGATTCACACTGAAACAGGAAGGAAAGGGTTAGCGTTGGCACATAGAGTCTATGTGTCACTGCAATGAAGTTACCATATCCGGTTATTGACAGCTATCATGTTAATTTAAGCTAGTGTGGCCGAGAGCGAAGAGAGGACGCTCGCCACTTGAAAAGCATGCAAAAACAAAATCCGAAGTGAATCCACTCGATGGCGTCCCATCGCATTCACTAACCTTATCTAGACAACATCATAGTCACAGACTTGTACGCAGCCCTTTGGCAAGAAAAGGAGAGCGCAATGAGGGTTGTTGGAGGATTTGAGAAGGCACGAGAAGCGAGAAGGGGCTGTGGGAAGAAAGAAAGAAATGGAGCATCAGTTTATCGGGTTACTTCAAAGGCCCCGCAAACCTACTTTTCGCAGCATACTATATTCGCACTTGTTCCTGAGTGCGCTCTTTCTTCCTCCAACCAAATATCCTGTTTCTCATCCGCTACGATAGAGTTCGTTGTCACTTCCTATCCCCGCGTCTGATCAACGCCACGGGATAAAAAAGCTCTGAATGAGAATCACGTGAAGAATAAGGACCAATCACAACGAAGCTTTAATTTATATCTCATCAGAGAACAGTTTTGCTAAAGGAAATTTTTCTCTCTTTAATGTTTTTCGAATGAAATCACTCTGCAAAGTAACTGTTATGATGATGGGAGAGGTAAATTTTCAGCGATGAACAGTTGAAAACAAGATTGCTCTAGACGGGTCTACCTGGCAGAACACTTGACCCCGTGCGTGACGTCGATCAGACGCGGTGGTAAAGTGTCAACGAACCCTACCGTAGCAACTGAGAGACAGGCTAAACAACCAAGAGACTGTATACTGACAACGCACGATAATTTATGTCTCTGTTTTTTAGCTGGTAAACGCCGGCGTGGCAGGCCTATGAACACATGGTGGCGGGGTGAAGGAGTTTGGCAAAACTGGAGAAAGTTGCCACAACAAGATGGAGGCTTGTGGTCGATGGCCTATGCTCCGCCAGTGAGAAAGCAAGGTGATAAGTAAGGATGTTTGTCAGAGTGCCGGTGTAGAGGTTTTCCTCGAGCCGCGCGTGAGTCAAATTCGACTCGTGAAAAACGAACAGTTGTGGCAGTGATTCGTGAAATCTTCCTGGCCCGTGAACCGTAATTCACAAATTTTGAGTGCCGTGGTTCGTGGTCCAGAAGTAAAAAAAAAGTTCGTGCTCCGTGAAAGTGCGAAAAATTGATCCGTGAATCATGATTGGCATCCGCTCTTGACCACTCTGTCTGTTCCAACAATCGGCTCTGAATGACGTAATAGCAAACGACCGAGGCGCAGCGTATTTAAAGATGACGTTATTTCGATATATAAGCAAGCAAGCCAGGAGAGTATTAGTTGCTCCCTGTTGGACTTCATAATGCATGTATCATTATAATAGAAAATTATCAAAGGTATGTAGAAACTTGTAAAGCCGGCTTTTCACTAGTGAAATAAGCGGAGACGGAGAAGAAGACGTAAGAGCTTACGTTTTTGTGAAAATCGTCGCGGGCGTAAGCATAAGCGGAGACGTAAGAAAAAGGAACCTTCCGTTCTGCTTCCTTCACGCTTACGTCTCCTTCTCCGTCTCCGTTCTTTAATTTTCACACGAACGCAAGCGTCTTAACTAGTGAAAAGCCGGCTTAAGAAATAAATTCTTATATGATTCTATCCCGCACATTTCATCATTTGCTGCGCGATTATCTGCTTTCGTCATCATGAAAAACGAACTACAATTGCGCGTGGCAAGGCTTGGGATAGGCGAAAAAAAGATCGCTGTATTTTTTATAAGAACCATGTTTCTAAGAGCGTTGTGTGAGATTTGGTTTTGAATTACAATGCCTTTTGTCTCACTTCTAAATTTTGTGAGGATGAAGTGCTTGGAAGTAATCAAAACTCAGCGTTATTTTAATCAGCCGTGTTCATAGAAAAAAAAACAGCTGTGTTTAGTGCACAAACGTCACTTTGAATACGAATAATTTCAAATAAGTTTCTTGAATTATCAACATTGAATTATCTTCTGTTTGTTATCGTTTATTACGGAATCGCCGCCAGTGTATTCAATTAATTACTGTCGATGACACAAGTGCGCTGCATCAATATGTCGTCGGATGGAACTCGGTATCTCGGCGCATGATGGTCGGCTTTGATTAGGTTGATCGTGTCGTCGTCGTTTATTCACATCGCAAAGCCACATAAAGCTTGCTGGCCCTGAAAGTTTCTGAATGACAGATCACGTGGACTGAGAGAAAAACCTTTTTTAAATCGTGGATACACGTAGCGTAAACACGAGTTATTGTGGAAGGGGGGGGGGGGGGGGGGTCACTCATAACTCAAGTGTTAGCTCGATGACGTCATCAAAACTAGAGAATAAAAACTAGAGAAGTAAATATTTCGAGAAGCCAGGAACTTCGCTAGGTGACCAAACTTGGATAAAGTTATCTTCGTGACAAGGGGTGTCCAGCATCGAAGTCACATGACATGACGTCATCCATATGCATAAATCAAAGGCAGAGTGCCTCGGTGAAATCCTGGATACTGTTTATCCAAGTTTTGGTCTTTCTAGTTGTGATGACGTTATACCACGTGACCTTGGTGCTAGACCCCATTGTCACGAAGATAATTACCCAACTTTGGTAACCTAGCGATGTTCCCTTCTCGAAATATTTTTTCTAGTTGTGATGACGTCATCAATGAGGTAAAGTCATGTGACTTTGGTGCTGGATGCCTGTTGTCACTCAGATAACTTTGTGCAAGTTTGGTCACCTAGCGATATTCCGGTTCTCGAGATATTAATTTTTCTAGTTTTGATAACGTCATCGATGACGTAATGTTATGTGACTTTGTTGCTGGAACCCCTTTTGTTACTCAGATAACTTTGTGCAAGTTTGGCCACCTAGCAATATTTCGTTCTCGAGATATTTATTTTTCTAGTTTTGATAACGTCATCGATGACGTAATGTCATGTGACTGTTGCTGGAACCCCTTTGTCACTCACATAACTTTGTGCAAGTTTGGCCACCTAGCAATATTTCGTTCTCGAGATATTTATTTGTCTAGTTTTGATGACGTCATCGATGACGTAATGTCATGTAACCTTGTTGCTGGACCCCCCTTGTCACTAAGATAACTTTGTCCAAGTTTGGTCACCTAGCGATGTTTTGTTTTCGAGATATTAATTTGTTTAGTTTAGATGACGTCATGAGCTAACACTTGAGTCATGAGCGAGTGACATCTGGCCCACTCCAATAACTCGTGAATACGCTACGCGTATCCACGATTTAAAAATTAGAAAAATTAATAGTTCGAGAAGGGAACATCGCCAGGTGACTAAACTTGGATAAAATTATCTTCGTGGTAAATGGGTCAACACAATGGTCACGTGGTATAACGTCATCGATGACGCCATCACAACTAGAAAAATTGACATCTCGGGGAGTGAACATCGGCAGACGCCGACCAATCTTGGAAAAACGTTATCCACGATTTCACCGAGACACTCGGTGCCTTTGATTATCAAGCTTCGTGCTACGTTTGATGCGTTGGCCCACAAAGAATGTTGATCCGATGACGTCATAAGAATGCTCTTAGTCTGTGAGTGCAGCTCCGCTGAGTGTTACAAAAGAGATAACTGAAGCGAGGGAGAAAAACACAACATTTGCATAATAGCTTCTCAAGATTAATGAAATAAGTTAATGAACCAACAAGGTAACACTCTTTCTTTATAGATAACTCTCGCACAAGCACAAGTAGTGATATTCACCTAGCATGACTACTGGTAGGTTCGTGGCAGGCATAGTGTGGGTTGCCGTGCTTCTTCTTTCATTCACTGTCAAGCAAGGCACGACAACAGGTTAGTTTACATCTCAGTCAGGGAAGGATCACGAAAGGTGTATTATAAAAAAGCAAACACTCAAAAAGTCATTATCGATTATTTTACTTGAAATATTCATGCCTTGATCGTTTGTCTGTACCCCTCAGTAGAAGCTAGCTCTCTCCTCCTGCTGTTTGTTTACGTGAGACGAAGGTCCCTGTTAAACCCCACGTTTTTAAAGTATCAGTCATCACAATAGTGCATGGGAATTGCTAGTGTTTGTTAATAATTGTTTTATTCTGTAACTGTATGACAATATCACATGGACTTTAAAAGCAACAAAAAAAACATGATTATCCAATTTTAATGAAAGCAAAGAGCGAATTGTATATGACTGTAGCTACATATGACTGTTAGTAGTGAAACCAGTTAATCGCAAAGTGATTATTCGATTTCTGAATAAAACCTATTGGAGAGATTACGACAGTACTGACAGTCATCTGAAATGATGCGCATAAGTCAGTGAAGAACTGGTAGATCCCGGGGGGGGGGGGAAGTTCTCCCATGTAAGAGTGATAGGGGTGCTCGTCGGGACATCGGAAAATATACCCTAAAAAATACCAGGACATAAAAAACCAACCTCTATAAAATACCTTATAAAAAATACCAACAATAAACCTTTTTTTTGTTATTGTTTATTGTTTCTCATCTCAAAACCGAAGCTTATTGTAGAGCTATAAATGAACGAAGAAAGAAAGAAAACGTTTTACTGGGTTTGCGACCCTTTCAGTCATTTGCGTACCCCTAAAAAATACCATTAATTAGTGAAAGCCACAATTTTTCTCCGATACCCCCTAAAAATACCTGAAACTCGATTTTGACCCCTAAAAAATACGACGAGCACCCCTATCAGGTCGACATGTGAATACCCCCCCCCCCCCCCCCACCGGTGGTAGATCTTCCCTGTTAACGGCGGTCTCTCATGGTACGGCTCTCACTCTCCTTTTGCCGTGCCATGAGAGACCGCCGTTAACAGGGAATGGCAGACCTAACTTCCACGTATTATGCGGGTTTTACTCGCATACAATTCGAAATTCTCATTCCCTCGCAAAACCCGCTCAAGACCTTATCTTTTCCTCGCTTAACAGAACGATATGGCTTTCGGATTCTCAGTATAGGCGAAACAGGGCAAGAGCTTTATTGGCTCAGATGGTTTGATTGGCGGAACTAATTGCGGCACAACTTTGATCGAAATTTGTTTGCACTTGGGTAGCCATACTGAAATACATACCCTATCAGAGACCAAACAAGCGAAAAACGATACCCTACCGCTGACCTCAGGAGCTCAAAAAACATATCCTAAATATAGGGCGGCACATACCGGGGGAACAGCAAAGTCAAAAAATCAAAACATAATTTGATTAGTCACTTTTGAAAACGTTGGTCACGATGCAATGGTTTTAGCTGGAAGTTGTATTTTATTTTTCCAGGACTCGCATTGAGTGAAATTTTCCCAAGAGAGCCTCAGCTTGGATGACGCTTTATTGCCAGTCAGCAGAAAAATATCAAACGTTGTATGATCTGGTGTATTTTAACAAGACGTTCGTAGAACCATCAGCATTTTCGCAAACAGGGCATTTTCCTCCGCGCTTTAAAGCAATTTTTCCAGCAGAACATGGTTTCAATTTTTCCCAGCATTGCAGCAACCTTCTTGTCTACAATATTTCCAGTCAACTTAAAGGAACAAATATTTTGCGGAACAGATCCGTGTTGCGCTCTTGTTACTCTACTTTTGATATTTAAATTAAATATATGGAGAACTAAAAAAACAGAATTATTATTGGTTTCCATATAGTCTTATCTGTCTGTCTCATCAGTCGACCGTAAAAATGAAAATTGGAATTATTCTTTTGCTTCACGGTTGGCCGATACGACAGATAAGACTATATGGAAACTAGGCTTTATATTAGAGTTTTTGTGCTGATTTGTGAGGCCTACACTGGAATCTTATCTCGCCCTATCCCGCAGGTCCTAATTGGCACAATTTGTCCTTATCTCGCTTTATCTCGCTTCATTTGGGCCATTTCCCCCTTATCTCGCATAAACTCGCGGCGAGATAGGGTCCCAGAGTGGGCCTTTTGTGTCAACAGAATTTTGGAATTCTGCAGCTGAAGAGACACTGCCCAAAATTCTCGTCCGCAGATTTTGTGTTCCAACTTCAAAGCAGCAATGTGAGCTTTAACAACCTCCAAAAGAAACTCAACACGAACGTGAACTGGTCCCCAGATAAGTGTCCAGGAGACCTACAGAACGGAAAATACTCATGCAGTCGCGGGAAATGTGACGCTGGGCCACGTTCTGCCAACCAATATCTGCAATGTTATTGTGATTCGCTCTGTCAAGAGTTGGAGGACTGTTGCTATGACTATCCTCAAAAGTAAGTGACAGATAATAGCGCCAGAAAATGCTCATGAACGTAAACAACGTCTTTAGCTGCCAAAGAAATAATACCCGAAATATTTCCTTTTCTCCTCTTGTAGATGCACGCCCTTAACTTATTGGAAGGAGACAAAGTCTAGTGACCCACCGCTGTCATGTGTGGATATGGGGCATAAAATATGGAATGGATATGTCCTGGTCAGCGGCTGCTCAATTGGAGCACACGGGAATGTAGAAATGGTGCGCAGATGTCGCGCCGGCAAACAAGACTCAGATATCATCAGCGGTATACCAGTTTTCGACATGAGTACAAATGTTTCATATCAGAATGTGTACTGCGCGAAGTGTAACAACGCAACAAGTCTGGGATATTGGAACTTCCAGCTGGATTGCAAGAAAAACCCTACTTATCTTATAAATGACACTGCAGCTCTCTTAGAATACGCTAGGGCGAACTGCACTCAAGTTACGAACCCAACCAAATACCAATTGCCTCATAATAAGCCTTGCATTGTAAAAGATAAACTTTGCAAGCCACAGCTTCAGAGCGAAACTATGGATTTGGTGTATAGACTTTGCAACATGTACAGTTTACTTTTATACGGCACACACCAGAAAACGAAAAATCCTCATTGTGCAATTTGTCGGAATATGACTGTAAATCTGGGTTGCACTCACGCGGCAGGAATGGGTCCTTCGCCAGCACTGATAATCCTATTCGATTTCAAGTCTTCGTCAAAATACCAGTATTCTGTGTATAGTCCCCCGCAGTTCTGGGGCCGAATCCCAAAGAAGACATACAGAGAGAGTTCGGAAAGTTTTCATTGTGAAGAAGGCTTCGCGTTTGATCCAGTTGGACGTAAATGCCAAGAGTTACCCAAACCACAAATTACCCATCCAGCATCTCTTCAAAACGATACAAATGTAACCTCAAGCTCGAACAGTACCTATTTTCAGGGGCAGAAGTGTACTTTGCTCATTTATAACATGTCCCAGGTAACTTTCCTGCAGAACGGAAGCATTTTATTCCTCTACTTAATCAGCATTACATAAATGGGAGCTACATTGTGAAAACGTCCCATGTAATTGTTTGTCAGAGAAAAACAACGCGGCCAATACCAGCTGTCAATGCATCCTTGACGGCCCTTCAGATTCTTACATACATTGGGCTCTCGATATCCATACTATCAGAGCTTGTCCTGCTAGTCATCTACAGCTGTGTTAAAGAGTTGCGCAACATTCCGGGACGTATTTTAATGTGTTTGCTGTCGTCACTGGTTGTGTACCAAGCCCTTCTCTTGTTGTCAAACCTCAACGATATCCGGGAACTTTGCATTGCCATGGCAGTCTTGCTTCATTTCTTCATTCTAGTGTCCTTCTGTTGGATGGCCGTCATGGCGTATGATGTCATGAAAACGTTTGCACTAAAAGGTACGTACTATTTTATTACACAAGGCGCGTTTCACAATTCTGATTGGCTCTCAGACATGGGTGCATTAAGAGTTTGTACCGCAGAACGCGCCATCATCTGCGCACGCCCTAAAAGAACCAAATGAAGCATTTGGCTTCGCGCGCGCAAAACCATTTGGTCGTGCGCGTAGTGATCAAAATGAATTGCTGATCCACTCGGCTGCGCCTTGTGAGTCCACATGACTTAACCACTTTATTAAGCCACAATCCGTGATATATAAGAGGACAAACCACGGAAAATCAAAGGAAATTTGTTAAGTATACAACGATTGCTTTATGGTCGCGCAGAAAGCGTTGTGACAGCAATAGGCCAGGTTCGAATTACGCTCCAATGCTCACAAGACAAAAGCTTCAAAGCGAGGCTCTCTCCAAGTTCTAATACATGTAGGCAATGGAGCGTAATTCGAACATGGCCAATTGGAGCAGATTTCGTATGACTGTGAAAAGTGGCGCGGTATTGTCGCGGTCGCGGCACGGAACCTGGCCTGCTGTAGATACGGAATGAAATCGTGTAGTCGTGTCCGGTCACGGTCGCGGCGCGGCACAACTTTTGTCGCGGCACATTTCACAGTCATACGAAATCTGCTCTAGTGTCTCTTAATCGGCAAGCTACCCGCATCAGGCTGTTGAAGGTTTCTTTCCAGTTACCAAGTTTAAGAGCGGATATCGGAAGACTTACGAAACTAATTCAGACTTGCTTTTTCTGCACATTCCCATTGGTCACGTTTTTGTCTTTTCAGCCAATCAGGTTCACGACTACTTACTTCGTCCCATTGGTTTGTTGTTGAATGGGTTTGCTTCTGATTCGCTAACCTGCGCTGAGTTTTAGAAATCCGCTCTATGATAAAGAGCGAACTCACGATGGGTGTCGAAAAGTAAACGCAAAGTAAATACACTTGTTGGATTGCGTCCACACTAGGGATGAAAAGACTATAAGCAATTATTGGATGACGTTTTTGTGATATCCGGAATGCCGATCCATGGTGCAATAATCAGGAGGCTGTAAGGCCCGGGCTTGATTCCACGTGGCCGGGACATTGTTTAATTCCGGATATCACAAAACATGAATTCAATAATTGCTTTATTTTACATTTATTGAAAACATTTTCGCCATGAGCAAAGTGTTTTTCTCTCAAGCATTTTTCCGGGGAAGGGATTCAAGTGCTTTAGGCCCATGATGCATTTCGCGCGTAAAATCAAAATTCAGCTAGCTGAGTCAATACTAATGTACAATATTTCTCACCAGGGCCCAAACTTGGCGGCTTCTCGTCCAGATTGTTTATCAAGTATTGCTGCTTTGCATACGGAACACCGCTGATCATTGTATTGACGGCACTGATACTCGATCAAACAGGAGTTGTACGATTCGGTTATGGTAAGTGATCGACGCCATTTGGATTGAATCATGCGCTTTTCACTAGCACATACTTGATTTCTTGAATTTAACGCACCGTTTAAAGGCAGCCAGTCGCGCATTTGCGCAGCTGTTTTGCGCATCTCTCAAATCAAAGAAGTATCGTTCAGCGTAAATTCAGCTTACGAGCTGCAAGTTCTGGGGAGTCGGTCGCTATATATATATTTATTTATTTATTTCCTTATTTATTTATTTTCTCACAGGATCATATTATTGTTGGTTGTCAAACGCCTTTCCTCTTATCTTCGTCATGCATGTCCCTGTCGGGATTGTTCTTTTATTTAACATCATCGCCCTTGGCATAACCATAGTATCTATTGAGCGCACGAAAAGGGTGAGTGTCACGTGACCCACTATTTGCACTCAGAAAAGCCGCATGAAAGCGCACGAGTAGCCTGTTGTGGAAGTTAAGAGTATACTGCAATCAATGTTCCCTGGCTCTTGCGATGCGCAGACGAACAATGCGTACAGAAGTCGTTGGAGTACGGAGCTCTGCTAGTGCGCCTTCGTCGCAGTTGGCTCCACCCTAAGCACACCTCCACAACACATCATTACGCATTTGCTGGCTCTTATTGACAAGCCCAGCCGATCCATGATCCGCTATATATTGCCACAGTTCCTGGATCATGCTAACCCCTTTTGTTGTTTCTATTGTATATAAATGACATATATGAAAACCAGTTAAAGTTCCTTTATTTTTTAGCGAATTATTGTAAAGAAATCTCAAACAGCCATACATTGAAAGTTTCATTCTTCCCTTATACCGAGTTCAATCTAAAACATCACACTGCATCCTTAAATTAGTCCATGGTAAAATGATATTTTCTCCGGCTCGGTATGCTGCTAGGCTGAAAATTGGCGACTGACTGAGACTTGATAAAATAAATGAGGCAGGAGCTGTGGGCGTACATAGATCTTTTGTCAATCTGCAATGAGTAAGGGCGAGTTTTAAGTTGAGCCAACTACGACGAAAGCGCACAAGCAGACGTCCAATTACAACAGCTGTGCATCGCAGGAGACCTCCGCAGTACATGTTGTCGTCATACGGAGCAGCGATGACGGGAAACTCGTGCCCCGACTACTTCCACAACATGCAGGCTACCAGTGCGCTCTCGTACGATGTAGCCATGTTACATCACTCAAGACTCATCTCCAGTCAGAACAAGGGTAAATTACTCGGTCGGAGCGGGTACCTATGCGTCTTTCTAACTCAGGGGTGCTGGTGGCGCTTTCTTGTAGGCCAGAGCTCCCCGGCACGTCACCTCGCGGGGGAGGCTCTGGTGACAGCCACTGACGCATGCGCAAACGAAAATGGTTTTATACCTTCACGATTACTTAACGAGTGTTTCAGTAGGAAACAGTAGGAATGCCAGTTCTGTTTTACAGATCGAGATTAGAGCTACTTTTATGTACGCGTGCGCGTCCTTTCAGCCAATCAGCGAAGTCCCTCAAATGGATGTCACCAGGGCCTCCTCTGCGAGGCGACGAGGGATGTTGGCTGGTGGCGCCCACATCCCGCTTCAAGGTGTTGATGAATGTTGAGGGGGGCGACCTCGAAAAGTGATCAGCAGCCAATAACGTCTTTCGTTGTTTTCTTCTTCTAGTCGACCAGGATTGTTCGAGTCGGTAGAGGAGTCCACTCGCCGTCCCTGTGCATCAAACTGGCGGTGGTTCTTGGGGCCACGTGGATATTTGGACTGATCAGCGGATATACCGAGAACGTTGCACTGGACTATATTCACGTGATCCTCAATAGTTTTCAAGGTATCAGAATATTAGATGATTAGAGCGGATTTCAAGACCTGTCGAAAGTAAACCAGGCTATTAAAAAACGCTTTGGTACGTTCTAATTGGTCGAGGTCTTTAGTCAGCCAATGATGAGAATACGAAACAAAATAACCAGTGTCTTGCTGAATTTGTCTCGTTTTCTGCATGATTGGCTAAGAGCATTTACTTTGTGTTTCAGTTTTCTATACAGTCATCTGAAGTCCGCTTTATTACCCTGCGAACGGAGGTTCCTTTATACCAGTCTTAAATCATCTTGCAAAGTTCCAGACACGCAAACAACTTTGCCAGATGATGAAAATACTGAAACCTCTGCTTGCGGGACTCGGTAGAAGAACATTTTTAGAGTATTTCTTCAAGGATTGTTTTCTTTGCTTGACTGTCACGTGATTGTTTGAGTTAGTTTCCGCATACACTGATAGAGCAGATTTCGTATGACTGTGAAAAGTACCGTGACACGGCGCGGTACTGTCGCGGTGGCGGTACCGAACCTGGCCTGCTGTAGTTACCGAACGAAACCGCGTAGTCGCGTTACGGTCACGGTCGCGGAGCAGTAAAATTTTTTCGCGGCACGTTTCACAGTCATACGAAATCTGCTCTAGCATATTGTGCCGCGCCGCGGGCTTGCTCTATTTCAAGATGCAAGATGCAGAGATGCAAAGATGCAAACTCAAGATGCAAGGGTATCAAACTACAGCATTAGTGAAAATTCCTAATACAGTGTTGACAGCCGCAATGTCTTATAATAAATACATATTGGCAGTTGTACGCGTGAGCCGAGTATCGATTTATTTAGCAATTTCGCATTATTATACCAGTTTTAGAAGCTTCACGATGAAAACAAAACTACAAAGAACTCAACCTGACCCTATTCATGACTAAAACGCGGAAAATGGATGCTTTCTGCGTAACGTATAACTTGATAAAATTTTAAACATAAAAACCGCGTTTACGACAAAAAAACAACAACTCGAAAACCGGGTAAATCCGGAAAAGTTATACGCTGTTTATGAGAAGCTCGAAAAATCCTACGCCCCCTCCCCCACCGAGGTATGTGGATAAGTGGCTGCTACAATTTACAGAACGAATTTTTTTTGTTTCTTGGTAGAAACGCCAATTCTGGTTCAAGTGACGTTTTCTCGTTTTTTTTGGCTCGCGCTTTCCGCTTGAATTATGATATGAGTTCAATATATTATCATGGAGAGCTCAAGGTAAAAGAAGGGTTCTGGGCAATTGAGTTCTATGTATTTTTGTTTTCATTGTGAAGCTTCTAAAATTGGTATAATGATGCGAAATTGCTAAATAAATTCATACTCCGCTCCCGTGTACAACCGCCAATAATGTATTTATCTCAACACTGTATTAGGAATTTTCACTAATGCTGTAATTTGATACCCTTGCTTCTTTGCATCTTTTGCATCTTTGCATCTCTGCATCTTTGCATCTCTGCATCTTTGCATCTCTGCATCTTTGCATCTCTGCATCTTTGCATCTTTGCATCTTGCATCTTGAAATAGTGCAAGCCCGCACCGCGACCGTAACCGTACCTCGACACGGCGCAGGTACCGCCACCGCGACAGTGTCGCGCCGTGTCGAGGCACTTTTCACAGTCATACGAAATCTGCTCTAAAGCACTAAAGCTATCCAGGAAGCCCTTATATAGCAACTTTCATTACTGTAATATTGACTTTAAACTTTACTGATCAGTACCAATTTACCTCGCGCGCTCTTGTTTATTCATAATCGCCTGATGATGGTTCAAAATTACTAGTAAGCATTTCACATTTTGTCTACTGCTCACTGGGGAATCCTCGCCATGAAATTGACCTTTCTCGTATTATCCTTCATTCTCTATCTTCTATTACCACCTGGCAAGAAAATAACGATTTATGCAAAAGCAAGTATATATAACATTACTAGAAATCAAAGCTAGGGCGCCCAAATATCGCCCTAGATTCGCATGTGCTCACATGCAATTTCCTGCTAGATTTGAGGCGTGCCTGCCAAGATAAATAAAAATAAAACGTGCTCGCTGCTCTTTCTTCAGTGCTAAAACCATGTGAAAACCGAAAATGCTCATTGGAGGCAAATCAAAATATGTTTTTATAGCTGCCACTAAAGGTGAAACTCCTCATACAATCCCAAGTACTTGTCTACTTGTAAGTTCATTTCCAAGTCAATGGAAATGAAAATGCTTATCACCTATCGTCTGAAAATCCTCTCGAGACGCGCTTCAACCAAAAGTGGCAAAAGGAATGAAAGGAGACAGCGCTTTCCAAGATTTTCGTATCCAATCTCTTGTTTAATCGTCCTGTGCTTATCTGGCTTTGGGAAATGATGAGAGTTTTATATTGTATTTTTTTATTACAACTGTTTTTTTTTCAGGTTTGTTTATCCTGGTAGTGTACGTGAGCAATAAGAGGACGGTAAAGCTTGTCAAGGAAAAATATTCTACAACAGCAACAACGTCTCAGAACAGCTCTAGCTCTGCGCCGTACAATCAGCACTTCGACTTGCAGAGACTTTAACGTCAAGAAACAATTCTACAAGGAGGCCTTAAAAAAGAACACTGCATGGTTCCTCTTCACAAAAGTGTCATTTCCTGGCGTACGTGCTTTAAAGGGAACTGATCCGGCAGATCTAGTTGGATGGTGCTAAAAATAGTGCTTGCATGAATCGACTCACTAATCCTCTACGCGCAAGACAACTCAATAAAAAACCCGTGAGCGCAAGACAATTCAAATAGTGAAAAACCCGTGAGGTGCATTTAGGGAAAAGCGTATTTGCTAAGTGTTTTAATTTTTGTCAAATGTTGCCCATAATGTAGTTTTATGGCCGCACGTTGCAGGTACCGACTTCGGGCCTCGTTTCGGACCTCCAGACTTTCGCGTTACAAAACAAACATCTTGTTTCTAGTCTTTCTATTGCGTCCAAATGACAGTTAAATACACTTAAAAACCGTGTGAGCGATTTTGATTAGTTCTATATTTCCTGAGATATCACGCTTGGAAGTTGGAACTTTGATTTCCTTCCAGGTTAGCGCGCGAAATGTGGTAAAATCATTTTACGAAAATAAAGACACTTCAATTTTAGTTCAATCTTTAATTTGATATATAGGTTGTAGATATAACTGAATTGCGGCGCCACGGAAACAGAAACCTTAAACGAAAAAGAGTAAATCAACGTACAATTATTGTAGGGATCTATCTTACTCCTTCCCACGCCAGGATAAGAAAATCGCCATAAAGAATGGCTTGAAAATTGTGTCGCTACTTCTTCAGCGCAGCACAAGTACTAAGCGAAATCAGAAAACAATATGTTGATGTTATTCTTTCGCTACGTTTAAAATATGAACTAATGTTCAAATTTGTACCTTTGCTGATTTAAATGAATTTTTAGTGAAAAAAACATCCATGAACATAAACTATACACAAGGAAGGAGTTGTGAGTTGAATTGATATGATAGAGAGAAAATCTTCAATTTGTTGATGTTGTGGTTCGAAACTGACGAAGAAAATAGTACTACTACTAGTATCTTTCCTCATTTTGTTGTTACTAGGTCTTTCTTGACCTTGATGTTTATGTGCCGGCAGGAAAAACACAAATGTATATCCCCGATTATCGCAGTAATCGAAAAAAGGGTGCTAAATCACGCAGGCAGTGCAGAGGGGGGCAAACTTCCGCGACTTGTTAATGAGTATTTTAATTGAGAAGTAAAGTCTGGAGCGATTGGAAATGGTTTCAAAAGACAGCGAATGTAAAAGAATAGTGGCAAAATTTTCATCGTTTCGGACAATTTCTGTCGTCCTTCACCTGGGCGGAACCAATGCTCCTGGATCAAATGAGAAATGATGATATTCGTGCTGGAAATCAATGAATGACATTCGAACCAGCTATTTCTTTAAATTCGCTGTGTTGCAAACCATTTCTCACTAACAAGTAGCGAAAGTTGCCCTCCTCTGCGCGATGTAGCGCATTTCTATTTTCGATTACTTCGATATTCGGGATAATCGGGTATGAAATATTCCTTTTTCCTGCCAACACACATATAAACCTAATTGTCTTACTTTCGCTGTCTGGTAAACCATTTTCAATCGCTATGCTCGCAATTAAAAGTTACTTAACAAGTAGCGAAAGTTTGCCCCCCGCGCGATTATTGCAGGTTATCGCATTTTTTATTTTCGATTTCAACATTCGGGTAAAAATCGGGGAAATGAATTGCCTTTTTCCTGCCGGAACACTTTAAAGTGAATAATTATTTCGAATCATGTGTTCCCCATCTCAACTAGGCAATCTTCTCGAAAGATTTGAAATGATTACCTCGGCATTTCTGCATTTCCCGTTCCTTTGCGGCGTAACTCCCCTTTATACGCAAGTGTGATTCGTCTTTTGTGAACTGATTATATTCTCGCTACTAAAGTTAACACTTCAGTACCAGATGCACAATCTTAACTCGCGCCTATATCATCGCAATTGAATCATGAGAGCTTTTGTTCGTTCGAGTAGTCAAGGTGTTATAAGAGTTTAATAACTTTTTGAAATATAAAGACGAACGAAACGGAACTAGCTATGAAAAGCTGGTCTTCTCCTACATCTAAGCAGCGTCTACGTCTTCTCCTCCTCGCGGTAACGGTAACCTGCACAGAAAGGTATGTAATGGTTTTGAAGCCTTATTAGTCGAAGAAACCTCTCAAAGTAGTCTCAGATAATTTATCTGGCCATATCTCAAAGCCTGCGTGAAATCACCTAGAGTTGTGGAGTTGTTCACTCGTTTGATTGACGGAAGCCATTTCGCAGTTTGTTAGCTAGTTGACGTAGACTTCGCAAAATTTTGAAAATTGCAGTAAAGGTTATAAGAAAGCATTGTTTTTGTCCACTTATCCCGTTATTACGGGATCGCTATTTGCGGACACTAAACTTCCCCCAAGAGTGTCCGCAATGGGAGTCGACTGTAGTTACGATCTGGGAAGGGGAGCCGAGGTTCCGGTTCCGATGGGAAATTACTACCATAGATGCATAAGTATATATTTTTAGCAATGGCCATCCATCAGCTTCCCCCTAAAGTTTTTGGCCTCAAATACCATGCCGACCCCTTCACACAAAAAAAAATCCATCGGTAGTAGCACTACCGCAGTAGGATACGAGAGTATAAAATAAACAGGCTTAAAATAGGAGGTTACGCCACTGCATTGTTTTCATAGCTCAACTCCCATTTTGTGCTGTATATATTTATTGTATTTCTTGGGCTTCACGTACGCAAATGGGTATTGGCGTACAAGGACGGCCGGTTCCTGAAAGGTTGGATAAAGTTATCCATGGGTAAAAGTTATCTGTTAAAGGATTTGTTCAGGATTTATCGGTTGAATGAGCGTTTATCTACAGATAACTCTTAACTGACCTTCTAGGAACCGGCCCAAGGTAGCTACGCGCGCTGTCTGGTCATTTTCCAGCATAAAATGCATATCTCTGCGTCTGTTTTGAAAGGATGGATGGACGGAAGTCACAATGAAGTTTTGTAAAGTCGGAGTTCCAAGAATTATGAAAATCGCAGTAAAACTCCTGATTGCAGCGATTATTTCGATAATTCGATCACTTTTATCTACGATTTTGAAAAAATGCAATCGCCAACAAAACGTACTATACGTACTCTAAGACACTGAAAAATGCACTACAAACATCGAAGATAACAACCAAATAAGATG
Organism: Scolanthus callimorphus; assembly: GCA_033964015.1. Taxonomy (NCBI): domain Eukaryota; kingdom Metazoa; phylum Cnidaria; class Anthozoa; order Actiniaria; family Edwardsiidae; genus Scolanthus; species Scolanthus callimorphus. The sequence continues at coordinate 399,245 of JAWWUD010000024.1, read as the reverse complement.
CTTTGTGTCTTCTTTCCCGCCAACCTTGACGGTTTTACATTATAAGCGTTTTTTTTTTCAAAATTAAACATATTTGCCATGTTTAACCCAACATGGCTTCCTTAAAGCTACTTCAATATTCAAACATCTGCGTACTTTACGAAGATAATCGATGTTGAATTTATCAACGATTCTATCTAACTTCCGTCTTCCGGTTGTCTAACAGATGTCGGCCCTTGTAGGCGGATGTTCGGGAGTTAGTCAAGTGTTCATCCTCATTCTCTTGTGCAGTACACTTGTGAGTCTATCCAACTGCAGATTGTGTAAAGTTGGAAAGCAGTTACATTTATGTAAAGTCAAAGAGGTCGGATCAAGCTTAGTCGACTTCCATTTATGTGGAGATGATATATTCCCTGTTTGGAGTCGAATGTGCTTTGGAAGAAGACGCCGATCGGAGAGTAAGTAGGGGAAAATGGATGCGAATTTGCTGTTATCATTCATGGTTAACGGGAGGCTGTTACGCAACTGCGCAGCTGTTCTGCGCTCTCAAAACAAAGAAGTATCGTCTCCATTCTCGAACCCAGAGCCGTCCCCGGCTCGTCCCCTCGCGGGGGAGGCTCTGGTGGCAGCCACTGACGCATGCGCGAGATTTAATACAGAGCCTCAGAGAGAAAGACCTTTCAGCGCATGCTCCAACGTTCAAAATCAGCCAATCAGCGAAGGCCCTCAAATGGCCGCCACCAGAGCCTCCCCTCGAAGTGACGAGCCGGGGAGCTCTGGGTACGAGAATGTATTAAATGCTGCTTCCTTGAGGCCATGGATTCCAGATCAATTTCTATCCTCTCGGATTCCGGAATCCAAACTGTTGGACTATCTCTGAATCGATTCCAGAGACCGGATTGTGGATATTCCAACACAATTCAGAACAGAACTTGAGACCGGATTGCGGATATTCCAACCCAATTCACGGGGATTTCTGCAGAATCCCATCCATGGGAAAAACTGAATTTCCCAAGGCCACGCGTGGAAGTGTTTGGAATTCACATGGATAGTCATGGGAATTCGAACACTTCCCATTCCTCCACCATTGGAGATTCAGCTTTTCCCATGGATGGGTTCACACGAGACCGGTACAAAACCGGGCCGGTGCAATTCTGGTACGGTACCGCCAGTTCATACGGTACCGTTAAAATTATGGCAAGTTTTGCAACAGTGTTCACACGGGACCGTTCCGGACCTAGCCGTGCCAAACTCGGCCCGGTACCGCAGGTCCCGTGTGAACGCACGACGGTACCGTGCAAGAATTTACCGGTCCGGTTTTGTAGCGGTCTCGTGTGAACGGGGTCTAAGTTCACCTTCCCTTGACACCATGAAATCTGGGTGTCATATAGAATGGAATGCGCAAACAAGATATGTATTTGATTTTCAGGACGAGCAGCCTGCTCAGCGCGCTCGGCTCCGGAACGCGCTTCGCGCTGAAGAGGCTTCCTCTAAAACACCCGAGAGCCAGCTACGCTATTCCCACATGCCGACACCCCACCTAATTTTAGTCTCTTACTAGTCTCTTATTCCTTCTAGATTTCGAAACCAACGCAGAAGAAGCAAGAGCCTTCCTGGATCGTCGCAACGCAGTCTATGATATAGTTGAAGAATGTTGTAGCGAAGGGTGTGCCAGTGAGGAGATTTACGAATATTGTTGGTGAACTAGCGAATATATAAGACTATTGACCCGTTACCGAACAATAAGAGTCGGACATTTCGCAGTTTCCTTCGCATTCTTTTTTTTCCTGGACGTGAATGGGATTTCGACATACCGTAGTTAGTAGAGGGAGGCTACTATGGATGTTGATTAGGTTACAGCTAGCGATTTAGTCTGTAGTTATAATATTGACATTAATAATTAAGCGGCCACTCGACATGACGTCATGGGCTTGTTTAACGCTTTCTACACTCAAGAACTAATTTCCACTGAAATCGAAAATGCCTTACAAAGAACCGGCATCGTATGTTTCTGTGTTGAAATTTCTTATTACAGCCATTCTCAGTTACACGCGGTCGCCGGGAAAAAAGCTTGCAAGCGGAAACTCGTTGAGCGCGACATGCAAGCCGGCGAAAACACGTGCATTGCCATGGAAACTTTGACAAAAAACGAGTTTTCGCGGCAAGCTTTTTTCCCGGCGACCGCGTGTAACTGAGAATGGCTGTAAAAAAAGGAAACAAACTTTTCTGTTTTGATCAATTGTCAACCTTAAGAATTCTTCTGTCACAAATTGCATTACGACCTTCCGGTCCCTGCTAAAGGTGGTCTCTCAAGAACACTGACTTGGGGGAGACCAACATTACTTTTACTGAAAAGCAAAATTAAAATTGAGTTTCAATATTTAGTAATGGGTCTCACACGTTCAAAATAAATATATTGATGCTTTATTCGAATGGTTTTTATTTCGCCTTCAAATAAGATCACCGTCCCGAGAATAATTGTTTTCATAGACAGACAGACAGTTGGCCTCGTATACAAAAAGTACATGGATGGGTAGTTCCAAATAAAACTTATTTAAAAAGAGGAGATGCAATTATTACTATGTCATATCGCCTGGAGGGGGAGGGGACGGGGGGGGCGATACTGCACCCTATAGCTACTATGATTAACGTGATCCCCCTCAGAGGTACGTTTAAAGTTTTTGTGACCCACCCAATTTCCAAAAACATCAGCTTCGTATGCCAGGTCAATTTGGCAGGATTGGCGTCAAAAATTCTTTAATTTGTCCCGAAATCTGATTCACAGGATGGATCGAAAGTGAAAGGAAAATTGCTGAGTTGCACAAAACAAAAGTCCCCGAGCGCGCCGGTCCCGGATCGATGTCTCAAACCGGTCAAGGGGACTGGGACGGAAAAGTCCTGTATTTTTTCCGAAAACATGGAAGACAGACATGGCATCCATACAGAAGCTGATATCTCGGATGGTCGATAAAAGCCTCTATATTGACGAAACCAACTACTCAAGCTGTGATTTAGGCTCATGAAGACACTAATTTCTTAATGAAAGTAACTGAAATCAGCGAATACTACCTAATTTACTAGGATATTCGAAGAACTGATCGAGTAAATTTAGTGTGTACCGTAAAACACCTGAGACTGAATGCGAGATGCCAAACAAAAACATCAAACGAAAGTCCAAGGTAGGTAACTTATAATTGCATTACTTAGCTTGATCGGTTTTCCTCAGGCGTCAGAAAGAGTTTTTGAGGTACCAGACTTATATTGATACAGTTTTTTCCTTGGGACAGTCGATATTGTATCGTCATGGTCGTTGATTACTTCCGCGTTTTTAGACCAACTTAACGATTTCAATATCAAGCTTTTGTTTTATAGCTCTGTATGAGTTTCAACTCGTTTGATATCTTTCCAAACATTAGAAAATGATACGAGCAACACCACATTGTAAAAAATCCTTCACTCTCCTATTATTGTCTTTTTTTATATTGTAGATTTAGAAAGCAAATTCGAAAATTAATAATCATTGGACAGCCCACTATGAAAGTGTTGAGCGTTTGGTCCCATCTGAAAACACATAATACACAGTTCAATTCTATTATTTTACTCTTATTGAATCCATAAAAAATCCATACCTCCGGGATTTGGAAATTCCAGGGGGGAGGGGGTCAAATGCTTTTATTTTCCATACAAACACCACACTATATTTTTCACCAAAAATTCCAGAAGGTTGGAGGGTTGATTTATTCTTGATTTGCAATCATTCCTTTGGGAAGAAAATAACAAAAGCACGGCGGCCATGTTGGTGACCTGAATAAAAGGAGCAAATGAGCTTTCTTTTGTTCTGCACCACCAACATGGCCGCCAGTGACGTCACATGCAAACCAAGAATATCAACACCCTCCATGGGGGTTATGGATGTTTTCTGGAATCACACAATACATTTATTCATTCAAGCTTGATTTTTGTAATCTTGATATTATCGGTTGTCCAAGCAAGCATAGCCTCTAGGTTGCAAACATAAATGTTTATTGAAGTTGACTGAAAGATGAGTCTGGGTTTCAATGTCCAGATTATTTTTGCTAAAAGCATTCAATTTATGCTGTATGAACTTGAAGGACCCAGACTTCTTTGAGCAACCGAGCAGCCTACGAAATAGTGCCCAGAATCCCACATGCCTGATCAGTCCACAAGATCTGAAGGAGATATCTCCGATTGGTGAAGGCTTCTTTGCAAATGTGGTGCTGGGGAAATGGCTTCGACCTAATAGAAAAGAGGTATGTCAAAATTTGCCTTTTTGAATACTGAAGACTAATTTCAGAGGCCAAAACTGCAGTGTCTACAAGCTACTAAATCTACCATGGCAAAAATGTTCAAGATATAAACAAATGGATGGTCAATTTCTGGAGATCTCGCTTCATCCTTTGCTCTATCAGCATTGCAAACTCCTGCTCCACAAGTACAAACAAACATTTGTTATCTTTGCATATTAAGAGATTCACGCAAATGTTTTGCATTTGATTCAGCATGTACATTGAAGTCTGACTCCAGCATAGCAAACCATATGTCAATCATTTTGTTCATGCCAGATTATTGAACTAGACCTGAAATCGTGCAAGCATAGCAATACATAATAAATACATAATGAAATAATAAACCAAAGTCCAAAGGGGAGAACACGAATGGGCAACCCATGCAAGGCATTTTTTAGTATCCTTAGAGAGGTCGACTTGTGGCAAGCCTATAGGACTAATTTTTTCCTTTATTTTGTCAAATATAGCAATTTGTTGCCATCAAATCCATTAAAGATGGTATCATTGAAGGTCACCTGGAGGACGTTATGAGGGAAGCAAACACAATGATCCATTTAGAGCATGGCAATATCATAAGACTCTATGGCATTTCTCTTCTTACACACAAGTATCCAATGGGAATACAACTGGTGAGATGCATGTAACATCACTTCAGTAACTCACAGGGCAAGAATTATAACCAAGCTATAATATAGCCAAGCTAGGGAAGCTGTTGGCTGAGTATTACAGCGTTGGGTCCCTCGCCACTGTGGTCCAGGTTTGACTCCCGGCCAGGACAGAGGAAAGTTTCTTTCCGTTCAGATCTCGGTCGAAGTTGCTTCATATTGTGAGTGGAACTTTGTTCTACTGTGTTTTACGTCTTTCGGATGAGACAAGAAACCGAGGTCCCGTCTTGCCTTTCTACTCTACCCATCTTCAGGGGGGATGTTAAAGAACCACTGGGGACATAATAAACTCTGGCTGTGACCACCATCAGTGTCTGTGCTTATGACCACTTGGCTGCCAGTGGCACTGTTAAGACCCATAATAATTCAGCTTGCTAGCTGCAAGAAGTCTGGGGAGTCGGCCTCCTATGAAATCTATCTATATGACCATCGGCAGGGACCCAGGGGGGCAGGGGGTACTCGAGCCACCCCACCCCCACCCCCCCTTCCCCCCTCTCCCCACACTTTTCATACATTTACTGTAATTTAAATGTGTTTTCACTCTTCCCATGCATCCTTATCAACAAGACCCCAATTTATATGGTCCCATGCGCCACCTGTGATGACTGTCTTTTGGGACCAGCATTTTTATTTTCTGGCTACTGGAAACAACATTCCTTCTTTGTTGAGGTATGGGCAATTTAATACTCAGCAGTTCTTACCCCTTGCTGGTATGTCTTGCCGAAACACATGAAAAATTGCTACTGGTAAACAAGATGAACCACTAGGTCTACAAGGTATGTTGAAGCATTTGGAAATTTTTTACCAGGTGACTGAGTATGCATCATTTGGGTCCTTGTACCATGTGCTGAAGGTCAAAGACAAACCAGAGTTCCTGCAGGTGACCAGATTATGGTTGTTTGCTGGCCAGATAGCTGATGGTATGGACTACCTGGCCAAAGCAGGTCTAGTTCATCGGGATCTTGCAGCACGTAATGTACTGGTAGTGGAGCCACAGCTGGTAAGTGCTATGAAGAGTTTATGCCCTGTAGGCAGGGCCTTCTCTTCCTTAACTGAGGATTCTTTATATTAATCAGGTGGTGATGTAGGATGTCCATGTACACATACATACTGTATTTTAATTTATTATTTAAATTTAGTTTGCAGCTTGTCCACACATTCCAATCCTGCTTGGAACTGTTCCCAAGGAACTGATGGTTGTAAATATTTTGGAAGATATTAATTTGTAGGAATGCCATTAATGAAAGGCCCCACTTATAACTCAGCTGGAGGTCTTCATAGGTTTTGATTTCTCTGTATTGTGCCTTAGTTTCTTTCTTTTTTAAACAAATCCAAATAATGCAAACAGTGTTATGACTATTTAAAAATAGTCATAATAAAAAGTGCTCTGTTATGATAAAAGGTGCTGGATATCAATAGTTATTTCATTCCATTCAGATATCCATTAAAAATAATAATAAATCAATCCACAGGTGCGAATAAGTGACTTTGGGCTAGCCAAAGCTCTTGATCAGGGCCAAAGAATTACCCCTGGGAGAGAGATGGCTGTAGCTTGGTGAGTGAAAATTGTTTCAATTCCTGTTATTTTCAAGATTCTCAACTTTTTTCTACTTCAAATTGAGGCTCCTTGCTGTATTTATGCACCTTGAAGGCTATTAAGCAGTAGAGCAATGAATTCAAAACTGGACTATTGTCCTGGGGAGGGGGGTACTCCCTATATTCAGATGGTAGGTATGACAATCATATTTTTTAGGGGTTAAAAGCGGTGAGCCGTTATTTTTTATTTTTAATGGTAAGCTGAAGAAAATTCAGTATTATTTAGGGGTTCTCTTAAATAAATCTGTGCGCTGAAGAAGGTATTTCAGGGACAAGGAGTATTTTTTAGGGTGGTATTTTTTTCTGATCAGTATTTTTTAGGGTGAACCCCCCCCCCCCCCCCCCCCCCCCCACTTGGAAGTTATTGTATATGGTTTTCTCCTCTTCCAGGTGTGCACCAGAAATCTTCAGAGCGGAGCCACTCACACACAAGTGTGATGTATGGAGTTACGGCGTTTTGCTGTGGGAGATGTTCTCATTTGCTAAGACACCATGGGCTGAAGTGCCTGTCATGCAGGTAATTGTAACCAGTGTGACAGGTTATTTTCACGTGATGATGGGGGTACATATATGAATTGCCCATTCATTGTTCAATGGCATAGCCATGGGTGCTAGGTTCATTATCTATAAAATAGTTGTGCCATTTTGAAAACATGTTTTTATGTTATCCTGTGGCTTATTTTGCAATGCATGTAACGTGCTATACCCCATTGTGTTTGTGTGTCTAACATTTTAATTGTAGATAAAAGCCCAGATTTGCATTTCCTAGAGATCCCAACTACATAAACAATATGTCTGCTCGCACTGTCTGCTGAAAAAATGTTTCGCTCTACTTGCACTGATTTCTATGACATTTGCATGTCTTCTTTAATTGAAAACTCCTTGTTCTTATGACCAAGGTGATGATGAAGATGACCACAGACCAACCACGACTTGAGAAACCCAAAGCATGCTCACCTGAAGTCTATGAACTGATGATGTTTTGTTGGCAGCAGGATCCTGTCCAGAGACCTGATTTTTCAGAGATTCACTCAACTTTGATGACTGTAAGTATGTCAGGGAGATAAAAATCTACCTGTTCAGGGCTTGGAATCTATTCCTGTCGACCATCATGCAACATGGCCTACTGTCTTTATATCATATGAAAATGCTATGCTTAGTTGCCAGGGTGACCAAATTTCATCAGTTCTTTCATTTTGGTTGACTTTGAGCATTATACACAAAATGTGATTAGATTTTTTTTGCTTTTCAGGAGTTATTGTGCTTAAAGTAATGAAAAGCAGCAATCTCAGATATGTCTGTATTAATTATCAACAAAAATTGTGGCCACATTGCATGAAGGTTGACACTAGGCATTCTTTAAGGCATAGTTAGTAGTACTAACTATGTTTAAGGTATACATTGTAGAGATATAGTTCAAAGGCCCTATTCACGGAAAATGATGGTGTCGCATGCACAATTTGATGAATGGATTTTCTTGTCAAAAAAATGTACTGTTGCATAAAAATGTTGAACCACCATCTTTACTGCAGAAGCTCCTGTCCCTTCACATTCTACACGTCCACACATCTATGAATTTGTGAACACAGAGGCAGTGGCCAATAAAACGTTTGGGCGAGTTTTTATATTGTTTTTGAAACCGATTAATTTTTATGTTCAATTTTGTGTCAGCGGTTTCCAAAAAATGTGAAATTTAACTTTGAGAGGCCATAATAGCTGTAAATATGATATTTATCAAAAATTTCTCACACGTCAAGTGTTCAATAATGCGAAGGGGTAGGAGCATCTGCAGTAAAGAAGGTCCGTAGTTTTTCAGTTGTCAGAACCAAACGTTTGATTGCCCCATGTAAAGGGATCCACAGAAGTTTTGAATCCTGGATCCCGACCCATGGATCCATGGATCACGGATCCCACACTCATACTCTGGATCCCGAATCCCAAACCTGAAATTTAGCTGGACCCCGGATCCCCTTACATAGGGCGAGTTTGAACAGAATAAAATATAGCCCTGTTATTTTTTGTTGCATTATATGAACTAAAGCTGCATTAACTTAGTTACTTTTAAATGTCTCAAAGGTTTAGCGCCTGTCTACCTGAGGGATCTAATTGAGGTCTATACTCCAGCTAGAGCATTACGCTCTTCAGATGCTCCTCCCAGACTTGTCACTTCTAAATACAAGCTAAAAAACTATGGAACGAATTGCCTCCCCATGTAAAAAACTCCGAAACAGTCCCCGTTTTTAAGTCTCGTCTTAAAACCCATCTTTTTACGAGTTATTTTTAGTAGCGGATAATTTGTATAAATTTTAAGTATATGATTTGTAACCTTAAATGCGTTGTAAATAATAGTTTGTAAATAAGTAGTTTGTTTTTATATTTCTTATTTTTTAATGATTGTAATTTTTAACGATTTTAATTTCCAATGTAAAGCGCATAGAACGTGGCTATATGCGCTATATAAATGTTGTATTATTATTATTATTATTCTTATAGACTGGTATGCTCTCACTGGAATGGCCTTATGTTAACCATAGCGTTTTGTCCCGTTTTTAGATCGAGTTTAAAACTGGAGTTGCAAAAGAGGATGTATGGGTTAGTGAGGTCGGAGGTGATGGGAGATTGAAATTCACACGGAACAGCATTGTAACTGTTATCGCAAGGTTAGCACATGAGCTAGCTACAAGTGAAATAAAGGAAAATAATACAACTAGAGTGAGCTTTCACTGCACAACCTTCGGCAAATATATTTGATTATTTAACAATGAGTCGCCGATAATCACGAAGCCTGTGGCGTCTAATTGATTGTATAATTGCTCAAGCGGTTCATAAGGTTTTTTGACAAAACAAAACTCGCGCGCAAACTCCCATCCTTGCAAGCAAGAATAAACAAACCTCAACCAATCAGCGCGTGGAATTTCTTATAATAAATTGAGTAATCATACTAATGCTTATTAAGCCTGCTCCATTACATACTATATAATGCTCCTGTCTTTGTTTTAGAACCGATGGATTGTGGACAGGACAAAATGACGAAGGAAAAGTTGGTCTTTTTTATCCTAGATTTGTTGACTTCAAGAGAGACATGCAAGCCATGTAAGGAATAGCAATTAGTAATTTTAAACAGAGTGTTAGCTAAGCTATTTTAGTATGCGACGTACATGTAACCTGGGCTAATAAATATACCTTTCACAGGACCCCGAAGGATAAAAAGAAAAACATATCGAAGATGGAAATAAGCCAACCCTTTAACCCCACCCTAAAGACAACCGCACAGATTTTGGAAGAGATGAACATCCCGCAAGACCATGAAGTGTAAGTGTCTATATTAATTGCTCCACTTAAGGTTACTTGATATCAATTGTTATAGTTAAGGTTACTGGACGCCTTCGTCGTACGTTTCATTAAAACTTTAAAATGACAGAATTTCGCAAAAAAAAGTCGTATCTTGACAAGCGATACCTCGAGCGTTGAGCAGTCAAAAGTTGGACTGATGCACCGGGAAGGGTAATCGGGAAAAATTCCGAGTTTTGGTTTTAAATTAGACAAATACAGATACCATAATAGTTAAGCCCAATATATACGCTTTAAAGTGCCACTATTATCAAAAATTAGAGTCTCCAATCTTTGCCTATTCTCCATATGTTAGGCAGCTTTGCAAAACTAGAACAATGCCGTTTTCCGTTTTTTGATAGCTCTTTTCGTTCAGAAGTTATTAAACACGAGGTTCCGGTATAAAAGGGATAACCCCGGGGCTCGAGAACAATCAGTTATCAATCAGCTGTCAAGGAGTGAACATCTCACTTCATCTCTCTGTACCGCGAAATTCAAAATTTAGAATTCAAAACCGATGCAAAAGTACAAATAAATAATTTCCTAGCTCTTTAAACCCATGTGCCTTTTCATTTATTGCAAAATAATTTTATTCGAACCTATTTCTGACCGAACAAAAGCGATGTTTTATTCTCAGCGGAGAGCGAGACTAATTAGTATTCAAAAGAGCGAATAATATTCTGTGCTGCGAAAGAAAAGCGTTTTTATCAGAGCCAAATCAGGTTCGAATAAAATTATTTTGCAAGAAATGAGAAGGAATACAAATTTAAACAGGTAGGAAATCATTTGTTGGCGTTTTTGCTCGCATTTTGAATTCTAAATTTTGAATTTCGCGGTACAGAGAGACGAAGTGAGATGTTCACTCTTTGACAGCTGATTAATAACTGATTGTTCTCGAGCCCCGGGGTGGGAGGAGTTATCCCTTTTATACCGGAACCTCGTGTTTAAGGTAAGAACGATATGCAAATTAGCATGGGTGATGACGTCACACTCTCAACTTGATCAATGCCTAAATACTAAAAAGAGGTATATCTCTATACCTCTTGAAGTCAGAATGCTCAAAGTTGGCAGAATGAATACTTGACTTGAACAGAGTGGTGTGACTCATCAATCAGGGTTGCCATGGCAACCCCCTGGTTCCCAGGCTCCCCAGACGATTTTAGGATTTCCTGATTTTCCCCGCCCAGATTTCAGAATTAACCAATTTGCTTGTTACTAAAAGCGAGCTACTACTAAATAAGATAAGTGGGCATGGCAATGTAGGTTACAATTGATTTCTTCAAAAGATATAGCCTCATCTAGAATTTTGGATAGGGGTGGTCTGGAACAAAGGCTGTTGCCATTGCAATCAATTAAGGGAAACAAAATTATCAGGAAGAGTGAGTTCAATAACCGTGGCAAATTTGATAGGATTTGATACAAATCCAACAAAAATATAGACCATCAAATAATTCACCACTTTGTTTGTTGAGAGTGTGACGTCATCAAGTCACACTTTGGAGCAATGACGGCCAAATTTCAAACTCTAATATCTTCGGAACCAAAAAAGATTTTTGAAAACGGAAAGAAGCATATTTCTTCTGAGCCTTAGCTCTTTCAAATAAGGCATAAAGTATATAATTTTCAAACTTGATAATAATGGCACTTTAAGGTTACTGAGAACCTTCGCGCACGTCCTCGGAAAAAAAATCATACTCCTCCTTAGTTTAACCAAAACATGTCAACCTATATATCGTTGGAAAGCTTATAGAATGGACTAGCAGGCTATGGCAAAAAGAAGTAACTTTTTATTAAACAGAATTTTTTTAAAGCTTTTATAGAAAAATTTAGTGTGACATTTTCAAGAGCTATCGCCGTCGAACTGCTTGACCTTGACTCCCAAATACCACAGCGTTTTAATCCTTAAAGGTGTTTCTCAAAAACCGTGTCTGCGTTTTTTAAAATTTTGTTTACTTCAAAAGTTATGATTTTTTTAAATTTTTAGAGCGTGAAAATTCTATAAAATTTGACCTTGGAAATTTAAAAGTTCCATAACTTTTGAACAACGTAAAATTTTAAAAAACGCAGACACGGTTTTTGAGAAACACCTTTAAGGATTAAAACAATGTTTTACTTGGGAGTCAAGGTCAAGCAGTTCGGCAGCGATAGCTCTTGAAAGTGTCACACCCACATTTTAAATAAAACCTTCAAAAAAATTCTGTTTATCAAAAAGTTATTTCTTTTTGTCATAGTCTGCTAGTCCATTTTATAAGCTTTCCAACGATACATAGGTTGACATGTTTTGGTTAAACTAAGGAGTTGTATGATTTTTTTTCCGAGGAGGTGCGCGAAGGTTCTCAGTAACCTTAACACGAGGCATCACTGACCTGTCAAGATACGACTTTTTTTGTTGGTGAAATTATCCCGGCACCATTTTAACGAAAACGTACCCCGAAGGTGTTCTGTAGCCTTGAGTGTATTTTAAGGTTCTTATCTGGACAACACTTTTTTCGATAAAGACGCCAGATAATCCAAGCTCAGAGGAAAGACATGAGCAAGAAACCAGAACAGAAAGAAGAGAAACCTGCGAACCATTCTCTTCCTCGCCCTGAACCTATTGGTGGAATGTTAAGAGATGGTAAGATACAGTCCCGTAACTAGAAAACCTCTCGGATCCTTGTACTACAATTAAATTGCACTTTCATCTCCTGAAATCATGTGATGTTTTCATCTTTTTAAATGGTTCCATAACAACGTGAGCAAATAGGTATACCAAAACAAAGTCACGGACACTGTTTTTTAGAATAAATATCCATACTTATCTCCCTGCTTATGCCAAATGATTTTGATGCCAAATACATTGCTCGCTTGGTGAGCACGGACATTTGTTCCTTTTAGTTTCTCCCGTGACGCACCGCGGGCTACAAAAGGTGTCTAACAGACGATTCAATCGTATGGCGTCAGACCCTCCGACAAACGAGTCTGACCCGATTCTATCTTAAAGAACTAAAAGGAGTATGTTTTACAGATGGTTATCTTATTATGAATGATGGTATTAAACCAGAGGAGGAGTTCAAGGAGCCTCGAAATGAAGGTGCCGCTAGACTGCCTGGAGGCAAGGACGCCGGTGGTGGATATAACCGAATTCCGAAAGGTAAATCATTGAACTGTTACGGTAGGATCGTTCGATCTCTGAGCACTTTAGTTTGGTCCCTTTGGCATAACTAATTCGCTATATTAAACAAATGAGAACATCTTCACAAAACCTCCTACCTTTTAAGTAATATTTTGTTATCGTGAGCTACGTTTACGACGAACGATCCCGAACGATAGCAGCACTTGATAGCGCGCCCAAAAAATCAAATATCCGAAAAAACACTGGAGAGCCGGCTGGGTCATTCCACGTCAAATCGACCAAAGCCGTAAATTGACCCTCTCCGATTTCCATAAAAATCACATTTTGAGTGCCTTTCAAGGTCAATAACAAGATTCCAAAATTTCAGCGTCAAGGATTTAAGAGTTTTCGAGATACAGGCACATGAAATTTGTCGACCACGCCCCTTTTGTATTTATGCTGAGTGAAACTCCAATTTTGAGTGGCTGGCAACCCCACTCGCATCATAACAAGCCGCAAAAACGTATTTGTTTGGTAAAATGTACTACTCACACTTCTCATAACAGCCATTAAAGCCACCCTATAAGTCTTTGAATGTGTTGTTTTTTCACGCCAAACATCGGTCCAAAATGCATCTCATTATCTCAGGGTGATATTTTCTGTAAATATTTTTTTACCAAATGTTACGTTTTTGTACAACATGCATTCTTATAATGTTATATGGGTGGTGAACAACTAGCAGTATGAGTGGTGACGACTTAGCAGGTTTGTTTCTGCTTATTTCGAGGCATTTAAAAACGCACAGTGGCAAAAGTCCTAAAATTACCATATTTTCGGGCTTAAGAATCGGACGGTTGACAGTTAATGTAGACCACGATATTTGATCTAGGTATTCTTCCATCCTTATTACTTACGTATACAAATTCATAACACCTATGTCGAACTCCTTCACTGTCAAACAATCAGAGGAATAAATCATGGTTCGACAATGAAATTAACAACATTATGAAAATTCGTCTTTAAAATATTTATGTAATGAGTCAGATAAGGCTAGTATGACACCAAAACTCTTTATTGTGTCGATGAATACTCCTTAGAACTCTACAGTTTAAAGTCTATATCATTTTGAAAGCCTCTTTATCTTGAGCACGTCCTGAGCTATGGAATGATGTCAACGAGTACCGACGACAACGAGTACTGACGAATGTGCATTGCTCGTGACATTGTTATCGGGCACATAGAAAAACGTTATCCCTGGAGTGTGTTCTGTCGCCGAGTTGTACATTTCCAAGGGAGACAAAATGTGACTCCCAGTCATTGCCTGCAGGGTAGCCCATACAGCGTGATAGACGACGCTTGGCAGTACCACCAATGCCGTCGCATGGGCTTTTCCCGTGGCCAGTGCCAAACAATTGCCTCGGCATCTAACGGACTGGTGAAGACAAAGATTCAGGAAGTTCTTATAATTTTTTATTGGCCCGAACAGCCGTACAAGGTTGTTTTTAGATATGGCATCACTGACGTAATCACGGAATAGATCGTCATTGTATCGTGATGTTTCATACAGTCTGAAATCACGCATGTTTTAAAGTGTTCGAGCTTATGTGGTATTTATAAAACGAGCTGGACTCCACCCTTGTACACCCACATGCGCTTTGAAGTGTCGAAATAGGCACTTCATCCAGGGTACCGTGTCTATAACTACAATATAGACACTCATTAATTAAACACGAGTGTCTTCATCGTAGTTATAAACACGGCACATGACCAAGGTTTCTCCCTTTGTGGGTCATGAATTGAATTGGCGCTGCTACTACCACAGCCACAGTAGGCTTACTACCTTTGTTAATCAAAACCTTAGGCCAGTGGTCATCAGATTGCATTCAATGCCTTACTCTCTGAATTTTGGGGTCCATAAAAAGGTCCATTGGACCCTCATAAAATGTACACAGGATATTACACTTTTATAAAATGTACACAGGATATTACACTATTTATATTTGTGCCCTCACAACTTCAAGTCAAGACATTTTTTGTCTATGTTTGCGTCAAATTTTTCGCCCTAATGTGGGTCACGGATTGAATTGGCGCTGCTACTACCACAGCCACAGTAGGCTTACCACCTTTGTCAATCAAAGCTTTGGGGTTCTGAGTTAAGCAAAAGAAGCAAACTCTGAGCATGTGGTTCGTCTATGGGGAATACACTTTGTGTATTTGTGGGGTGAAGTGCTCCTTACAGAACACTTTTTGGGCCCATAGACTCTCATGGGATATATATTTTCAACTGGTATTTTTCTTGTGGCCTGGTTGCCATGGAAACATGATCCCTGCTTTCTTGCGGTTGAGAGAATGATCACCTCTCATGGTCCGGGGGGATGCTTGGCCCCACTTAGGAAGCTTGCATAGGGATGGCTATTCCAGGGGGATGTCTGGCCCCCATATGGATTTTTGCCCTTATGATCATTGTTGCCATGGTAACTGGTTTTTGCCAATATAATCCAAAATATCCCAAAATTCATTAGGAGCACTTTTCCCCCTTCCCCATTTCCCACATATCTGTCTCCTTATCTCTTCATGGGTTGGGAACATTAAAGCTAAATTTATAGCATATAAATTTAAGTTAATGTGACAACCAGGAAGTGCTTTGCCCTCAAACAGGAAGTTAATATTGTCCCTGCACCGTTCTGCATTTGATCATAGTATTATCTCATGTTACATGTCTCTGTAACTAAATAGCTTGTTAAACAGAGACCCATTCATCAGGGCAAAGTCCACTTTGTGTTTGTTACACTACAGTACCTTTTTGTGGCATTCTACCAATCACAGGCTTACTTTGTAGACCTGTCAATCACTGACAAAGTTTTCTAGCATTCCCTTACATCTTTTGTTTCACTTCTGGACAAACTGATCGTCGATCACTAGATTTTACTCTGAATCCCTCCCTCCCTCCCACTTGTTACAAACTAAGCCTGTGCATTGATGCTATTTGTGAACATGGTAGGTTGTAAATAGTCCACTTGCTAGATACCTAGATGTAGTAAAATTGTTTTGTTGAATCTGATTGAATGAACATTGGTGCAATTTCCCAAGCTCAGCAGGAAGCTGCAATAAGACACTGGGGATAACACAAGTGATTACGAACATTGAAGTTGAACTGCTATACCAAACCACAACAGTGGTTCTGTGATTATGAAATGATTGTATTTTTCTGATTTAACTGATGTATGTTTTTACCAGTGTACATACTATTAAATACTGGGAAGGGGTGAAGTGCTCCTTACAGAACACTTTTTGGGCCCATAGACTCTCATGGGATATATATTTTCAACTGGTATTTTTCTTGTGGCCTGGTTGCCATGGAAACATGATCCCTGCTTTCTTGCGGTTGAGAGAATGATCACCTCTCATGGTCCGGGGGGATGCTTGGCCCCACTTAGGAAGCTTGCATAGGGATGGCTATTCCAGGGGGATGTCTGGCCCCCATATGGATTTTTGCCCTTATGATCATTGTTGCCATGGTAACTGGTTTTTGCCAATATAATCCAAAATATCCCAAAATTCATTAGGAGCACTTTTCCCCCTTCCCCATTTCCCACATATCTGTCTCCTTATCTCTTCATGGGTTGGGAACATTAAAGCTAAATTTATATATTTCTTTGCTGCATTTCCATTTCATACCACGGTCAATTTCATCGTCGAACCATGGAATATTTCTCTGATTGTTTGGCAGTGAAGGAGTATTCGACATAGGTGTTAGGAATTTGTATACGTAAGAAATAAAGACAAAAGAATATCTAGTTCAAATATCGCGATCTACATTAACTGTCAACCGTCCGATTATTAAGCCCGAAAATATGGTAATTTTCGGACTTTTGCCACTGTGCGTTTATAAATGCCTCGAAAAAAGCAGAAACAAACCTGCTAAGTCGTCACCACTCATACTGCTAGTTGTTCACCACCCATATGACATTATAAGAATGCATGTTTTACGAAAACGTAACCATTTGGTAAAAAATCATTACAGAAAATATCACCCTGAGATAATGAGATGCATTTTGGACCGATGTTTGGCCCGAAAAAACAACACATTCAAAGACTTATAGGGTGGCTTTAATGGCTGTTATGAGAAGTGTGAGTAGTACAGTTTACCAAACAAATGCGTTTTTGCGGCTTGTTATGATGCGAGTGGGGTTGCCAGCCACTCAAAATTGGAGTTTCACTCAGCATAAATACAAAAGGGGCGTGGTCGACAAATTTCATGTGGCTGTATCTCGAAAACAATTACATTCTTGACGCTGAAATTTTGGAACCTTGTTATTGACCTTGAAAGGCACACAAAATGTGATTTTTATGGAAATCGGAGAGGGTCAATTTACGGCTTTGGTCGATTTGACGTGGAATGACCCGGCTAGCAGGCTAGTTAACCCCCTATCGAGGAACCTGGACATTCCACAGGGGTCGCTGTGTTTGACCCTGGAATTTCCACAGGGCCATTCATTTTACCCTGGAATTTCCGCAGGGTATTCATTTGCAATTGTGGAATTTCCACAGGCCCACAAGAGAATGAGGAATTTCCACAGGGGTTGCTTCAAATTTCCACAGGGGTTGCACAGGAGTCTGGAATTTCCACAGGGATAGGGCAATTTTTGAAAATCTGGAGTTCCTCGATAGGGGGTACGGTTTTTTTTTGTTCTGGAACAGCTCATTTGTTAAGCTGTATCCTTCCGTTTTCACTCAGTAGGAAAAGCGGAAAACCCTCCACCAGCGATACCTGAAAGAACAGACCTGAAACCCCATGGAGCCGATGGGATGTCCACTGTAATGAGGAGGCGACCAGTCCCTACTCCTCGGAAAGAGCGCATGAAAAAAGCCTTGAGTACTCCTGACCCACTAGAGGTAGAAGACGTTGCTAATCGTCGTGTCAGGTCCCAGTCGCAACGTGACTGGAATGACATCCGACGAGACAGCGACGAGATCTCGCTGAGCGATACAGAAGCAGAACACCCATCTCTCGTCCCATTATTACCAGGGACGAGTGCTCCAGATGACGGAAGCAGACAATTCCTCGGCTCGTACTGTCTCCTAGGGGAAGAAGTGAGGAACAGCTCTGATGAGGAGGAGGATAGCAAAGTGGTAGACCGTCGTGGGGATTCCTTTGAGAATAAAGGTTACTCACAAGTTATAATGATAGCGTCATATGACGATGAAGCAGCAGATGAAGACCCTCACAAGGCCGAAGAAACACCTGATGAGATTAGCGAAGAAGATACCAGCTCGGGACTGTGTTTTGCCAACGAAGAGTACTTCCGTATGGATCAGTTCAGTAAACGAATCGAGGAAAGAAGGGAGATATTTTCAAGCCCGTGTGCACAGGTTGGGAAGAGTCAACATTTGGAAAACGGCGACACACAAACCCCTTCTGACGAAATCGATGCAGTCGAGCCTTTGTATGCAAACAAGGATGGATCAGATGAACATACTGAGGGGATCACCTATGAAAATGTCAAGGGGAACTTCATGAGCATAATCTCAGAAGACGTAGAGACCGTTGGAAGAATAGAAGACGAATTGTATTCATGTCAAACGTACTATGAAAATATGGTTAACCCAGACTTTGGTGAAGTGAATGATAGAGAGATGAAGGTTGGCGAGGAATCGCCTCCACTTGTAACGCGCAGTTCATTTCCAGGAGCTACCACAGATGGCGGAGTCCTTTCAGAATCAGCATTGGCAACGAAAGACCCTCCTCCCTTGCCCAGCAAACATAGAGGTGCCAACGACAAAGAAACAGTTACTGTTGACGAACATTTCTATGAAAGCGTAAAGGAATCTGGCGGTGAATTTGGTAGTTGTGACTTTGGACTGCCTCTCTCTCGTGAGGGAACGGACCAAACAAATCTAAAAGGGGATGCGCCGCCGCCCTTACCACAGAAGGATATTTTGTCAAGGATCAATGCCCCATGCATCACATCGACGCTCCCACGGCCTTTATTTCCTACTTCTAGCAAACAGAATCCAACAACGAGTGATTCTCACACGATGACAGCCGCTTTACTGGATCTCAAATTTGATGGTTTTGCAAGTGGTCGTGAAAACGTAACACCTCCGCCGTTGCCTCCACCAAGAGTCAGCCATCCAGTTGATGTTCCTGCAAAACACACTTCTTCTCCGGCATATGAAAACATGAAGGCTACAACCTCACCTCATTCGAGACCCTTACCAGAGTTGCCGTTACCTGGGAGTCATCCTATTGATGTTTCAGCATCTTTTTCAAGTCACCACAGTTCTTTGTCAAGTCCTGAAGGTTCCTTTGAGCATGATAAAATATCATCCCATCCGACTAACAAGATACCTCTTCCAGAATTGCCCATACCTGAGAGTCATCCAATGGGCGCATTTCCACCCGCCGAACATATTCCACATACAAGCCATCATGGTGAGAGGTATCCAGCTTACCAGAGACCTTTGCCAGAGCTGCCCATGCCGAATAGTCATCCAGCTGATATTCCAAAGGACTCGTTTCCATCCGAAGGTCAACACTGTCCACATCTTCAAGGTGCGCCTTACTCCTCTCGGGTTTCACCAGATGTACTCCCCTCGCCAGGCGATCCTCATCCATTATTCCCAAATCAACACAATCCTTTTGCAGCAAATACGTTTGATACAAACCCTGTACATAACAATCAATGTGCATCCAAGCATGGCTATCGTCCGGTACCGCCGCCTTTGCCTCCGCCTCCTGTTATCGATCCGACAGTCCTTAACCAGCCCGCCCCAACATTACAACGTCGAGTTACTGCTAGTGATATATTGCTGTCCACATTGGGTATAACGACCGGGGTGTCGAACAATTCAGGCACTTTGGGTGAAACAAGACCGCCCAATCAAAGTTCAGAAGAGGAAACGATGATGGGCGCGACTGGAGTTGCCGCAGATCACATTTCTGACTATAGACATGCAAGCGTGGATCTAGATTCACATTGGGTGAATCTAGAAGGACCATATCGAGAAGACATGCGCCGAATTCACTCCGAGTTGCCGCATTTATCGTTTGAAGAGTGTAAAAGTGCTTTTCTGCGGTACGAAGGCGATGCAGATACCTTGATAAAGGTAATTAAAGTGTGTAGCTTGACTGGAGTTTGTGAAGAAGAGGTCAAGTTTCATTTGGGCCACTGTGGTTGGGATGTGGAAAGAGCAGTAAATTACATCTTTGATAAAATGTCTTAGAACTGGCTAGAAGGACAAATCACCATGTGCGAGGTTCATTATAGTATGAAAGAGGCCGTGAAAGTGGACCGAAACACTGGACTGAAAATCCTGTCAACTCAACAGCTTTTGTTTTACCGGTCTATATGTTTTAGTATCACCCAACTAGTGGACTATTGCTAATGCTGTATTCTGATTGGCTACGCTACTAGGGGACTATTATCAATAGACCTCTAGTAGCGAAAGCGCCGATTTTTAACATGAAAACAATGGCGGCCTCTTCTCGTTTTGTCGAGGTTTCTGGTGATTTCTAACACAATGTTTCACTTTTTTGTCCAACTAGTTGGGTGATACTAAAACATGCGGCCTCATGGGCTATTGGCCCGTAGCCTTTTCGGGCTGGAGGTCTAATTGTTAAATAGGTCGAAGTTAGTCAACGTGTACACCAATTTCAGAAAAGGTTGCATCGTCACAACTCGCCTGCTGTAGCCTGCGATGCGTCATGTTAGTAATATACCAAAGCAGAATCACGGATACTGGTTTTTAGGATAAATAGCCATACTTATCAACCTGCTTATGTCAAGTGATTCTGCAATACATCGCTCGCAAGAAATATTTGCACTAGGTTAAAGAGCGAGCCCTAGTCAGCCACTCCTTTGTTAGTGTTTTCAGTCGATATCAGACAACGAATTACGTGTAGAAATCTTGAAATAGTCTTCTAAAAACAAAGTTTTATTATTCATTTATCGAATTCAATCGAAAATATTGCACTACATCCCCTAAATCAGCCGATGGAAATGGATACTTTCTCTGTCTCGGTATGCTGCTAGAATGACAAAATGGAGGCTGACAGAGGCTCTATAACATCTTTTAACATCTTTTTTCTCCTCAGTTTCTCTCATGACGCACTGCGGACTATACAACAGATAGTTGCGACGGTGCAACCTTTTCAGTCGACCCTGTTTATACTATTAATTTTCAATGGCTGTGCGAGGAACTTTTCTGATTGGTTAAATTGTTGCACGAAAAATTTACAAGTTTTCCCGAGTTGAACACTTTCCTCGAGGCGGATATCGCAACATTTCATGAATTAGCTTTTGTAGCGATTCAGGTGCGGATCTGGGAAGAAATCTGACCGGTTACGAAAAGTGAAATTGTACGTTCCCTTTCTCGCCTGTAAATATCCTTTGTATTTGGCGAATGGCCCTTGAGAATATCAAAGCCAAGGAAAAGGGGAATTTTCGAATTGAAATGATGTTTAGAGAAATATTTTTGTAAAAAAGAAAATCAGAAAATTCAATTTTATGACCGGTCTACGTAAACTGGTGTTACTAAACCGGTCTGGATCGCGCCTGGCGATGGAGATATTAAATTGAAAGTTTTATGCACGCGTTGTGGCACAGGAAAACCAGCAACAAATATTGGGCTGTTCCATATTATATCCGTTACCCCCTATCGAGGAACCTGGAATTCTCGCAGGGGCCGTTCTGTTTGACCCTGGAATTTCCACGGGTTGTTGATTTTGACCCTGGAATTTCCACAGGGCCATTCATTTTACCCCAGAATTTCCACAGGGTATTCATTTGCAACTGTGGAATTTCCACAGGCCCACAAGAGAATGGGCAATTTCCACAGGGTTGCAGCAAATTTCCACGGGTTGTACAGGAGCCTGGAATTGCCTTAGGGGTACATCATTTTTTTAAATTTAGAGTTCCTCGATAAGGGGTAAGTTTATTTTTTGGAACTATTTTTTTACCACGTCTGCTTTCCTTGCATTTTGTGTGAGAAACATGATTCGAGGAATTGAGAAGTTCTTTTGTCAAGGTGACGTCGTATAATAAACTCATTAGATGTTCCACCCCTTTAGGGCTCGGAAAAATACGTCCGCAACTCGTAAAATACCGCTCTTATTACATGGAAAACATCTAATAAGATATATATAGTAGAGATTCTTACATAGCCGGCTGGCCGCCCGCACTATGCTGCGATGTTATGCTGCGATGTTATGCTGCCACTAGTGGAACTATAGGGAGAAAAGGCGATCGAAAACTCGGGCGCCGATAGGGTAGAAATGTAATTATCATATTAAATAATTACTAAATTATTAGCACATTATTCCACACGAAAGTCATAGCGGAGCTCCCGCGGGCGCCGAAGGCGCCCGCGAGCGGAGCCCCATAGCTACATGCAGGAGAAAAAGGAACAAAAAAGTGTATATGCATCCAACGATTCTGTCATGGACTTCCGGTTTGTGCGTTCGTTCGTCCGTTCGTTCGTTCGTCCGGAATGACGTCATCGAAGCTAGAAAAATCAATATCTCAAGAAGGCAACATCGATAGGTGACCAAACTTGGGTAAAGTTGTTTTGGAGGTAAGGGGGGTGCACCACCAAGGTCACGTGACATGACGTCATCGATGACGTCATCGAAACTAGAAAAGTCAATATCTCAAGAAGGTAACATCGCTAGGTGACCAAACTTGGGTAAAGTTATTTTGGAGGCAAGGGGAGTGCACCACCAAGGTCACGTGACATGACGTCATCGATGACGTCATCAAAACTAGAAAAGTCAATATCTCAATAAGGCAACATCGCTAGGTGACCAAAATTTGGGTAAAAATATTTTGGAGGTAAGGGGGATGCACCACCAAGGTCACGTGACATGACGTCATCGATGACGTCATCAAAGGTAGAAAATTCAATATCTCAAGAAGGCAACATCGCTAGGTGACCAAACTTTGGTAAAGTTATTTTGGAGGCAAGGGGAGTGCACCACCAATAACACGTGACATGACGTCATCGATGACGTCATCAAAACTAGAAAAGTCTGTATCTCGAGAACGTAACATTGCTAGGTGACCAAACTTGCGTTAAGTTATTTTGGACGCAAGGAGGGTGCACTACCAAGGTCACGTGACATGACGTCATCGATGACGTCATCAAAACTAGAAATGTCAATATCTCAAGAAGGTAACATCGCTAGGTGACCAAACTTGGGTAAAATTATTTTGGAGGCAAGGTGGGTGCACAAACAGGGTCACGTGACATGACGTCATCAAAACTAGAAAAGTGAATACCTCAGGAAGGCAACATCGCTAGGTGACCAAACTTGGGTAAACCTGGGTAAACTTATTTTGGAGGCAAGGGGGGTGCACTACCAAGATCACGTGACATGACGTAATCGATGACGTTATTCAATCTAGAAAAGTCTATATCTCGAGAAGGCAACATCGCTAGGCGAACAAACTTGGGTACAGTCGAGAAAACATCCGGAGTATGTGAGTATGGAGCTCTTTGAAATGCAACATAAAAAAAATCTGAATTTGCAAGTATGGCAATGGAGAACAAGAATGTTTTCTGTAGCAAGTGACGTCGCGACACGTCACATGATTAATCTTTTGCAGGACTTATAATTTTCCCTAGCAACGGCCCAACAAGATAGGTAAACGCACCCTTTTCTAAAAATATATAACCGGGAGCTCCGCTTTTAGCCAGTGGCTAAATCTATATATTAGATATACCTGATGAGATCAGATGAATTATTTATAGCGGAAGCAGAATTTTCCAGATCAGGTTGAGAGTAGTGGAGGTCATATTATATTCTCCATATTCAATGCAACTATTATAAGACTTCATTTTAACATGAATCATAATAAATATTTTTTGTAGAAAAACTATGTTTAACCTTTTGGTCGGTGGGGGAGGGGAGGGGGCCTAACGGGCCCTATAATGGTGTTTAAAATGTAAAATGGTGTTTTTCTATAACGGGAGGCTGTCACGATACGCGCATGCTCCAGGAACGATAACTGAGCAAAACTATTTAGACCATCCTATGAAAACTATTGAAGAATATGTCAAACGTAAACATTTGGTCGGATGGATCGAGAAATAGCGAGATTAAAATGGATTGTTTTCGTGGTTTTCAGCCTTCGCTGGCCATCGTTACGGGACGATACTTCTTTGTTCTGAGATGCGCAGAACAGCTGCGCAGTTGCGTGACAGCCTCCCTTGTAGTATATATTTCTCCGCCGTCATTTCTCTCTGCGCTACCACACTCGTTACGCAGAAAGATAGCTTAACGATCAGGCTGTGCGCCACTTGGATATCCGCAGTTTCCAGGATTTCGTAGCCTGCGTTAGCAGCCGGTCCGCTAGCGCTCGCCGGAAGGACTCGCGCAGGCTAAGGATTTCAGGCTGCTTACCATTTGTCAAGAAATAACGGGTCGGTTTGTTCGGCGTCCAATGGTAGAGATTAACATTTCAGTTGGGATGAAATCCCGACTGCTATGGCGTGCTTTCGATACCTTGCTCGGTCATAAAACCGGATGCTGTACTATGGTATAAGCCGTTCCTAAAGTCTGGTTCACACTAGCGACATAACACTAGCACGGCGTCTGCACGCGAACAACCTTTTCCGACACAATATATTGTAGACTAATAAATATGTTATTCACCGGCTGGGAGGTCAGGGAAAACTGACCGAGGACTAGAAATGTTGACGGAGGCCGAGGTCAACATTTTTCTGGCCGAGGTCCGACAGTTTCTCCCTATACGGACCGACCTAAAGGCGGTAAATAACTTTTTTTTCCAACTATTGACTTTTTCGATGACGTAGCATACCTGACCTAGGCAAAGACAGGAAAATATTGCCTGCGCGCGCATGCTGAAGAACTAATCAGAATGCAGAATTCGTTGCCGTGCCCTAAAAGCGAGAATGGGAGGAGTGCTGTTTTTCACATAATAAGCATTGTTAGTAAAATCACACTCACACACTATCACGAATCCTGCATTCTGAGTGGCTCAAAACTCACTGTCTATTGAGTCATAGATAGTAAGTTTTCAAAAGGCCGGCGTTTTGAAGAAAATAAAACATTTTTCTTCAAATAAAAAGTTTCATTATTCGAAGGTAGTCTGTGAGACCCCGTCCACACTACACCGTTTTCAAACATAAACGGATACTTTTTGCTCCGGATACGGCTATCGTCCACACTACAACGCGGAAAACGATCACCGAAAACGGCGAAAACAATACGAAAACGATGTGGACGTAAATCTTTTTGAAAACGGAGCAAAAAGTATCCGTTTTCGTTTGAAAACGGTGTAGTGTGGACGGGGTCTGAGTGTCGAAGACTCTCTCGCGCAAACTGTCTGCTCATAGAAATCTCAAGCCTAAGCAAAAAAGGCAAACAGTTGATATTAGATTATTTTTAAGTAATTGTGCCGTTGAACGGGTAAAGGAGGTGGTTTTCTTAGGGGTTATTCTTGATGAGAATCTTTCATGGGCTCAGCATATTGCAAATGTTGCTAGAAAAATTTCTAAATCCATAGGAATAATATATAAATCAAGTTTTTGCCTTCCACTATCTTCATTATGTACACTTTATTATAGTCTAGTTTATCCCTATCTCACATATTGCATATCGGTGTGGGCATCAACTTATCCAACTAACTTAAACCGTATTTTTATTCTTCAAAAAAGGCTAGTCAGAATAATTTCAAAAAAGTCATTTGATGCTCACACTGATCCTATTTTTAAGAAATTGCAAATCCTTAAGTTTTATGATATTTATCTATTTCATATTGGCAAATTTATGTTTCTTTATAAGAAACGTCTTCTCCCTAGAGCTTTTAAAGATATGTTTTCACTGTCAAACGAAATTCATTCCTATAACACTAGGAATGCCGGTGCTTTTCACATTTTCCCATTCCGAACAAATATTAGAAAGTTTGCCTATTCGGTTTCAAGGTCCTATTTTCTTTAATTCACTTAAGAAAGAAATTCAAAACTCAAATTATATTTCTCTTTTTAAATCAAGACTGAAAACATTTCTTCTTAGCTAATTTATTTACTACTCATTCTGCTGCGCTTTTTTTTTTCGCTTCGCTATTGGTGCTGTCTGTGTCGTCTGTCTGTGTTGCTTGTTTTTATTATAATTGATCCATCGTAACATAATGCAGTCCCTAGTAAGTTTATGTAATATTATCTATGATTAGGGGGGAGCTCATGTTTATAAGCCCTATGGTTTCTTGTGAGCTTCCTCGCCAGTTTCTTTTGTTTAAATTTAAATTTATGGAAATGTATACTCCTGGCAAAAAAAATGAATAAACTGAATCTCGAGCCCGTAATCTAATCGTTAAATAGAAGGTGCTAAAGTGGAGAAGTGCCTTCCGAGTCTCTGAGTTCCCTACTTCCTGAGATAATGTTGTCTCAAAACTCATAAACTTGGAAATTTCCGATTTTCTGGTGGTCATCTAAGTCGGAAGGTATACGGCTCCTGAGGCAGGGGAAAATTATTCTATGAATGGAAATGGATTAACGTAAAAGGTGGGAAAGTAATGTATCAGTCAATTCCAGCGGTGACCATCCCCCCCCCCCCCCCCCCGGACACCGTGGGGCATTTGCACACCAGTGCCTTCCCTGGGGTGGGGAATTTTGAATTTTGAAAATTTTGCTGGCCCCGGGGTCGGGAATTGTTTTTCCCCGGGGGAGGGGGGTGGGGAATTTTGGTTTTCTCATCTCAAGCGCGTCGGGTTTTGCGAACTACAACCCAGTTACAGAAAATAACGCCACATAAAATATAATGCAGAGCATGGCCCGTATACACCACGTTTGTAGACTGACACATTTGCACATTTCACAGTTAACGCCGTCTTCTATAGAGAAGAAACAGATTTCGCAATTTCGTCTCAGTGGAAAAACATAAAAATGAATTGACACTATAAGGGACTGTTCGTTAATTACGTCGCAGGGGGGGCTGGTGGTGTTTTCTGCTTGTAGGTTTGCTGAAAACTTACCCCCGTACAAAAAAAGTAGTTTCAATTTCTACCCCCTTCGAAAAACGGCTATTTGAATTTACCCCCCTCCCCCTGCACGCTATTCCAAAGCTAGTATCAGTCTCCTATTTTCCAAATGGCATCTAAAGTAAGTACGATTGTTGACGAGGATGTACCGGTAGAACAAGCTCTAAAATGGCAAGAAAAGAGAAGAGATTCAGCAGAAATCATCCGGATTCAATACAGTGTTCTGCGTTTCACGCAATCGCACTCAATCTCAATCCTAGTCTGTTGAAAATTTGCATGGACACTGAAATGCACCCCCCAAAAGTTTCGCGTGTTCTAAAAATTTACCCCCAAATTTTTCGACTTTCTGCAAAATTTACCCCCCCCTATAAAACCACCAGCCCCCCCTGCGACGTAATTAGCGAACAGTCCCTAAACAGAGTTCCAATTCCGCAAAAAGTCAATTAACATAACTGCTCTGCAAATAGAATAAAGGTAAATTTCGCATTGAGAGATGCAGCTAAATGGCTACAACCGCGAATGGCCTAGGAATGTCACTTCTTTATTTATATTTTGTCTCACTTTCAGTGAAATGAGAACTCGTTCAAAGACGAGAAAACTAAAGTACATTAAAAAAAAAACGAATTGCAAATGCTCGGACAGTATAAATGGAGTTGAAGTTTTTGTTGTGAAGCTTTGTCACGCAGAGTTACCGTCTTTTTCTCGTCCCGGGGGTGGGGCATTTTTCCGCTTTTTGTGTTCCCCGCCGTGGGGTATTCTGCATTTTTGCTAGCCCGGGGGCGGGGAATTTTCAGTTTTATTTTTAGAAATGACCAAATGCCCGGGGGGGGGCATGGTCACCGCTGGAATTGACTGATACATAAAGCAGACATGCAACAGTATCCAGATGTTCCGTCAGCCAAATGGCTCTTTGCGTCAAGGATAAAATGTTTCCGACAGCGCCTACTTTCTTTCCTCCCATTTTTAATGCCGTGTCATTTTAAATTATCAACTCAACATCATCTGCGTAAAGCTTTACATTATCTATGAATGATCCCTCTCGGGGTCAGAGATTTTTTCTCTTTCTCCGCTTACTAGCACACATGGGACCATTTCATTAGCACGTTAGCTTTCACACAAGGTTAATTCCTTATCTCCATTCTATCGATTTATTTAGCACTTTCGCATTAGTATACCATTTTTAGAAGCTTCACGATGCAAACAAAACAACATATAGAACTCAACCTGACCCTATTTATGACTAAAACGCGGAAAATAGATGCTTTCTGCGTGACGTATAACTTGATAAAATTTTAAAAATAAAAACCGCGTTTATGACAAAAGAAAAACTCGAAAACCGGGTAAATCGGCCGGAAAGGTATACGCTGTTTATGACAAGCTCTAAAAACCCTACGCCCCCTCCCCCCACCGAGGTAGTGTAAGTTTGCCCTATTGGCTGGGTTCAATTTACAGAACGATTTTTTTAGGGGGGGGGGGGGGGGGGTGGAAACGCCAATTCTGGTTCAAGTGACGTTTTCTCGTTGTTTTCGGCTCGCGCTTTCCGCTTGAATTATGATATGAGTTCAATATGTTATCTTGGAGAGCTCGAAGTCAAAGAGGTGTTCTGGGCAATTGAGTTTTATGTATTTTTGTTTTCATTGTGAAGCTTCTAAAATTGGTATAATAATGCGAAATTGCTAAATATTGCACTCGGCTCCCGCGTACAACTGCCAATTATGTATTTATAATTGACTTTTAGCACGTCTAGAAAACATCATCCGGTAGAAACGTTTTTTGCAGCTTGGTGATATAGGCACATTTAACATTTAACGTTGAGAGACGAAGTCGATGATGTGACTATTCGCCGATAATCGCGTAACCAAAGGCGACTAATTGTTTTAATATAATTGCGCAAATGATTCATAAGATTTTTAAGACAAAAAAAAACCCTTGTTGTCTCGATTTAAAAAACTCGCGCGACCCTGGAAACTAATAGCGCGAAATTTAAAATTCAAATCATTGGCTCGGTTCGATCGAGAAGAACAAATGGCTGCCATGTGCTTCCTACTGCGCCAAGCTAGAAGTCAAGTGAAACGCTCGCTTGACCACGAAGCCGACATAAAGTTAGGGTAATAGTTCAGGTAAGTAAAAATACAGTGTTTGAATACGGAAAACACTCATCGAGAGACGAGTTGGCAATATGGCACAGGTTTAGACTTCTGATAATCAGAAGTCTAAACCTGTGCCTACAAACAACGATTGTGCTTTCATATTTCATTCAATTTGCACTGAAGTACAAACTCGCAAATCTCTAGAATTAGATTTCTTGAAACATTTTTTTACAATGAATGGTCTGAACCCAGGTGAATGAATGTTGAAGTAAATATTTGATCATCCGGGTGGAGGGGTTGAGTCTGAATGCATCTCTCTGAATTTCTTATAAATCGAGGCAGCAGAAAACAAAAGGAACTATTCATATTCAAATCAACGGGGCCGTGTTCTGCAGTCTAGCCGTTTCAACAACCTTAGGCACAGACCATTAGACACCTTCGGAGGGTTGCAGAAATCCTGAAAAAAAAATGTGCAAGCTTCTGAGCTAGCCGGTCAGGCAGAAGAAAACAACCGGACGGTGTCGGAAAACAACAGCTTCGGCTCGCAAAAAAATTCCGGCACTCATCTGAGCCAGGAAATATCTAATGGTCCGTTATAGCAGAGGCATTCTTCAGAGTCAATCACATCCAGTCCCATGTTCTTTGGTCTAGATCAAATAACATATATTGTAACTTGATTCAGACAAATATTATTAGGGTCCACAAATATATTCTGAGAAAAAATATAAAATCAAATGTGCAGTTGTGCATTACTAATATCTGCACTTTTTGAGGTAGTCCTCAAAAAGCACTGATCCATGGGGGAGGGGTGGGCACTGTGGTTCTGATGCACAATTCCAGGGTGGGTGTCCAAAAAAATATGGATTTCCAGGGTGGTCATGAGAAAATCCACTTGAATTCCTGGGTGGGTAGGGACAACCTAAAATTTCCAGGGTGGGTAGAAGAACCTGTGGTCCTCATCAGGGGGTTGCAGATTAATTTTGTGACTGCTCAGGAGAGTTAAGGCCTGGGTCTCATTTGCATTCAAAATGGCGGATCAAAAACGTTAGGGGGTGGTCTATCTTCAGTGGCTTTGCTACTTCCAAGGTCAAACATGGTTAAGGTTGTTAACGGTCATGAAACAAGTAAATGTTGTGTTTTGTTTCCATGGAAACATGGAATGTGACCTTTGAACCTTACCTTAAAGCAATTTTCAAAAAAGCCCTCGGCAGGTCGGGAAAAGTTTCAAACTCTGAAGATTTAACAATGTGATGTGTTTAAGGCCATCACAGGTATATCTGATCCAATTCGAAAACGTGACCATTTCATTAGGAATCCTATTTTAGGACATCTTGAAATTTGATACCCTTTAATAAATTCGAAATTAAAAATGTTGTGCAAGATCGGAAATTGGAGTGATGAATACTACCTTATTCCCTACCATTTCCATCTGGTGGTTTTAAGAGTGGTGCGAATTTTCTGAACCTGCAGAGGCTCTGAAGTTTCATTTCTTTAAGTGGAGGTCAAAGGCTAGGATTTGGTTCCCATGGAAACAACAACAACTCAAATTAACAAGAGTGACGATTTCTATGACATTATATCAACACAAGAAGCCTATCTTTAATTCACCCAAGTTAAGGCCTGATTGAATGTTTTTAAGGGCGTGGCCGCATGGACCTGAGTGCCCAATGGTAACAAGTCTTGAGATGGTTTTTGTAATATGCACCGTTTTACTAACATCGAAAGCAGACGAAAAGAATGGGTGGGAAGAATGGATAAAAGTCAAAATTTTGAAAATCGTTTTTAGCCTCTATAAGAAACCACTGAGTTAATGATTGGATGATGTGTAAACAATAAATATTACATTTTATTCACAGGTAATCATGTCCACATCTGACTGACAAAAGCTGAGAGTAAGATGTAAGGACCAGGATTAGCCTAACCACCAGGAGCTGAACAGCCTATCGGCCAGACTACAGGATGTTGCAGAAAGACCACAGCGAGGCGAACAGCCCATCGGCCAGCCCACAGGGAGCACTGCAGCCTGTATCCGCCAGATTACAGGGAGGTTTTTAAACTGCATTTTATTCACTTCTTTAATAATAATACAAAATGTTACATAATTCGTTTTTTACATTAACAGCCTAATCTGAACAGGGAGCCTTGCAGCCTATCAACCAGACCACAGGGAGCTGAATAGCCCATCAGCCAGACCACAGGGAGCCCTACAGCCTATCAACCAGACCACAGGGAGCCCTGCAGCCTATCAACCAGACCACAGGGAGCTGAATATCCCATCAGCCAGACCACAGGGAGCCCTGCAGCCTATCCACCAGACCACAGGGAGCTGAACAGCCCATCAACCAGACCACAGGGAGCCCTGCAGCCTATCCACCAGACCACAGGGAGCTGAATAGCCCATCAGCCAGACCACAGGGAGCCCTGTAGCCTATCAACCAGACCACAGGGAGCTGAACAGCCTATCAACCAGACCACAGGGAGCTGAACAGCCCACCAACCAGACCACAGGGAGCCCTGCAGCCTATCCACCAGACCACAGGGAGCTGAACAGCCCACCAACCAGACCACAGGGAGCCCTGCAGCCTATCAACCAGACCACAGGGAGCCCTGCAGCCTGTCAACCAGACCACAGGGAGCTGAATAGCCAACATGGTCTCTAAAACGAATTGACGATTATCATCAAATCTCAATTGCCTTCGAATTGACGATTATCATCAATCTTCTGACATGCACAAAATCCTAGGTTTTGGGGTGGTTTTGGGTTAGGTTTTGGGTTAGGTTTTGGGTTAGGTTTTGGGTTAGGTTTTGGGTTAGGATCTGGTTTTGGGTTAGGTTTTGGGTTTTGGGTTAGGTTTTGGGTTAGGCTTTGGGTTAGGTTGTTGGGTTAGGCTTTGGGTTAGGATCTGGAAAAAGTCTGGCCCCATTCCCCAACCCTTATCCCCTAAAGCGTGTCCACATTCCCCAACCCTTATCCCCTAAAGCGCGTCCACTAGTCCTTATGTATTGTCTTCGCTCTTATGCATGTGGGTTAGTTGCGCATGTCAAGTAACTATGACAGAAGATTGATGATAATCGTCAATTCGAAGGCAATTGAGATTTGATGATAATCATCAATTCGTTTTAGAGACCGTGCTGGAATAGCCCATCAGCCAGACCACAGGGAGCCCTGCAGCCCCTCAACCAGACCACAGGGAGCTGAATAGCCCATCAGCCAGACCACAGGGAGCCCTGCAGCCTATCAACCAGACCACAGGGAGCTGAATAGCCCATCAGCCAGACCACAGGGAGGTGAACAGTCCATCAGCCAGACCACATGGAGCTGAATAGCCCATCAACCAGACCACAGGGAGCTGAACAGCCTATCAACCGGACCACAGGGAGCCCTGCAGCCTATCCGCCAGACCACAGGGAGCTGAACAGCCCATCAACCAGACCACAGGGAGCTGAATAGCCCATAAGCCAGACCACAGGGAGCTGAACAGCCTATCAACCAGACCACAGGGAGCTGAATAGCCCATAAGCCAGACCAAAGGGAGCTGAATAGCCCATCAGCCAGACCACAGGGAGCCCTGCAGCCTATCAACCAGACCACAGGGAGCTGAATAGCCCATAAGCCAGACCACAGGGAGCTGAACAGCCTATCAACCAGACCACAGGGAGCTGAATAGCCGATCAGCCAGACCACAGGGAGAATGAATGGGGTCCATTCTAGTAAATCAAGCAACAATGGTTTTATCAATATCACACTTGCTGGTACCTTTAAGGGGTCAAAATAAACAAAGCCACGCCCTTTTTGGTACCTCTTAGGGCTTAAATTGAACGTTCCATACAAGCACTCCTGCCCCCAAAATAGGGGAGTCCCCACAGGACATTTTAATGATATTTTCTTATTGTTGTAGAGAAACATGATTGTAAATGACATTGCATGTAAAGAAGTCCCACAAGGCCCCGAAGACCCCAGCTGAAAATGGTGCTCCACATGTCAAAACTGGTAGGTGTGTCAGTTCACTGCACTCAGTTCTCAAGACTCCTGTACAAGCTCCAAACCACTCATCAGACAGTCTTTCCTCAGCTGTCAAGGCTACAAATCTAGAGCGCCAGGACATTGTCATTCACACCCATCAGGTGTCTCACATGATTGATGTTGTCATAATGGTAGGTACAAATACATGCAGTACACTCAGCTGATCACATTCTGATTAAGGTAGCATGCCAACTTGCAAATTGCATATTCGTGGGTTGGTGGGCAAAATTATTCAAAATACTTTTGGAACATCTAAGGCATCCTAATATGATCTAAGTCCTTGGCGGGCTTGGATGTGAAGCTCTGCTACTAAAATAAAGGGAAATGGTTTTGCAATGGTGGGAAACAACATTTTTCAAAATTCTTTTGAATAATTTTATTTTCTTTGTTGCAAAACAAAAATTTATTTTGTACACACTCTGTACCTAAATATAATTTTCTACAACAATAAAACTTTAGCAAATAAAATAAAACTGATATTAAAAAAAAGTGAACACTCTCTTAGGAATCAATAAGGTTATCTTATCTTTATCATTTTGAAAAGGCATAATCTAGTTTTATAAAAATGTTGCTGAAATAAAACTAAGGTTTCATAATTATAAGCCTTTTGTATAATGATTAAAAATGCTACAGTCAGCTTATGCACACTGTGAATTTTTCACCATGCCATAGGACATTATTGTCAATAAATTTGTCATATGAAAATAAATTATCAAGAAAATGAGAATGAAGCATATTATTTAAGGTGATTTTTAAATAATCATTTTTTATTTTAAAATGTCAATCTTTATCAGATTGACCATAGTCTCCCCAGACTACTGATTTCTGTGAAATTGAATAAACGGTAAAAATACTGAGAATGTATGGACATGTAAATCACAAGAAAAGTATACGATGGAAATAAATAATTGTTGTACAATTATGTATAACTCACAAAAATCAGTAGGCTGGGGAGCCCATGGATTGACTAAAATAATACAAACAAATTAACTTTTTGTTAGTTGCAAGTAAACATGTATACAGACAAAATAATATAATGGATCCTGAGCATCAAAATGCAAATAAAGCAGTTCCTCATTTTAAAATATTTGTTTACCAATTCAATTTTATTAAATGTTAATCTGCCGACTATGATACATATTACTAATTGTTTAAACAATATTGTGTGATTCCAAGAAAAAAAACATTCATGTATTGCAAATGTCATTCTAGAAAAGAATTGAAACTTCCAGGGGTCCACCTTTTATTTCCAATAGAATCACTAGCGTATTGTTTACAGGAAATTCCATGGGGAGGGGGAATCCCCATCCCTAGATAATTTCTCCCCAAGATGTGGCTGGAGGCTACGTATATTATTATGGATCTTTTCATGGAATGACACAAATTCTATAAGTGGCTAAACATGTAAAAACCTCCTAAAATTCAACTTGAAGGTTAATTGATATCAATAGAGTAATAAGTATCAATTTCAAAAAAGTTTCTAACTTTAATTAAATTTTAACAATTGAAACTATATTTTTGTGAAGTACGCAAGAGAATCTAATAAATTATCATTACTTGCGAAACCATGCATCAGGGGTAATGCTTTATAGTGGATGTAGGGGCAAGAGAGGGGGGAGACTGTGGCCCCCCTTTTTTGGGAGATTTTCCCATACTTTTACTGATTGAGATTTGCAATTGGTGTTTCCTATATTATCACTATGTCTATCACTATCTCTGGTTTAGTTTGTCAAATTTGAATAAGAAGCAACTTCATTATGATGCATGCAGCTCATGCGACATGGTTTCACAAAGCAACATAACCTTTCATGATAATAAGTATTAAATTATCAAAAATTTGTATAGGATGTTTTTGGTAAACCAACTTTTTAACATGAACAAACAGTATAAAAAGCAGTAAAGCAGGATAATTCCTACAGAGATGTGCTGATTGGCATTCGCAAAAGCAGAGTCATGGACCTTCCAGCCCTAATTGTGGGGGAAGTTAGGATGTCTGTTTCAAAAGTCGAATAATCCCACAGGGGGTACGGAAGAATATGGATAATTTGTTACCCGGCATGTTCCCTTAATAACAAGTGTTATCAGTTTTATGATATATGTACTGCATGTAGTTGTACCTATCACCAAGACAACATCAATCATGTGAGACACCTGGCAGGTATGAATGACCATGTCCTGGTGCTCTAAATTTGTACCCTTGACAGCTGAGGAAAGACTGTCTGAGTAGTTTGGAGCTTGTACAGGAGTCTTGAGTACTGAGTGCAGTGAGCTGGCACACTACCGGTGCTGACAGGAGCATCAATAGCTGGGGTCTGAAGGGTGTTGTGGGACTTATTTTTAATGTCCAAAAAGGTACTTACAGGCATTATAGAGTTGTAATAAATAAATACACCATCAACATTTAACATGCACAGTTTTATTTGTAAACAACTTCTCATTCCAGTTACAGGGTATGTCTTTGGGAGGTTCATAGTAGCTTTTCCTGTCCTCACCCCTTGAACTTCAATGGTCTGTATATCTCATGCGAAAATGCACAGAACAGAAAGCTACTTTACAAGCAAACATGCTATAGATTGTTCTCTGGGTCGACAAATGTTTTGTTTACATTGATGCTTCAAAGGCAACCCTCCAAAATATTGAGTTGCAAAATTCACCCAGACAAAGAGAAATTTCGGCAAAACCCTCTTAACAGCAAAGGCTATAAGCATCATGGTACATGGACAAAGTTTGAAGAAAAAGTGTCATCGCATTTTCAAATAATAACATGGTCATATTTTTTCGTCAAAAATTAGAATTTTCTAATTGCTTACTTTCTTGATTCTCAAACTTATGCCTAAAAGCTCATAGTGATTTATCTTTTAGTTCCACATAAAGACTGAGGCATAGGCATTTATCACACAATATTGATTAATAATATAGTAATAGTTATCACATATTATTCAATTTACACCGGTATTAGTAAAATTGCAAAGTTTGGTGAAGATTGCTTGAATATTGACTGAGATATGAATTTTCAAACCTTCGTATTCTGGCTCACTTTTTACAAGAAATGTATGGGAAAATACATTGAAACGAGGCTCGGTGGGCATCAATGCCCATCCAGCCTCGACTTGACGTATTTGCCATACATTTCTTTGTTAAAAGTTAGCCAGAATATGAAGTTTTGAAAATTCATATCTCAGCCAGTTTTCAATAGTAATTATTTTAAAACTTAGCAGTTTTACTAATACGGATGTGTAGTATTGGAAACTGGATTTCATTAATCAATATTGCATGATAAAGGCGTATTTTCTTTAAGCACAGAAAAGTTCAGAGCCACTGCTTATTCCCATCACAATTAATCTGAAAACTTTGAGGAGATTTAGACAAAAAATTATCTTGTTTTTTTTAAACTAGGAATTAAAATGCAGGACTAGTTGTTTGAGTTTGGCGTGAGCAAAAAAGACTTTCAAAAGTTTTCAGATTAACTGTGATCAGAATAAGCAGTGGCTCTGAAATTTTCTGTGCTTAAAATGCTTCGGTCTTTATGCGGAACTAAAAAATAAATCACTACAAGCTTTTAGGCATAGTGTGAGAATCAAGAAAGTAGGCTAATAGAAAATTCTAATTATTTGACAAAAAATGGCTGCATTATATTTCGAAAATGTGATGACACTTTTTTCTTCAAACTTTGTCCATGCACCGTAATGCTTATGGCCTAACGTCTTTGCCGTTAAGAGGGTTTTGCCGAAATTTCTCTTTGTCTAGGTGAATTTTGCAACTCAATATTTTGGAGGGTTGCCATTGAAGCATCAATGTAAACAAAACATATGTCGACACAAAGAACAATCCATAGCATGTTAACTTGTAAAGTGGCTTTCCGTTCTGTGCATTTCCACATGAGATACAGACCATTGAAGTTCAAGGGGTTAGGACATGAAAAACTGCTATGAGCCTCCTTAAAGTGCATATTGAAACAAAATCAGTTTTCTAGTCTCTGGATAAGATCATTATTAGACAAACATGCTGACCAAGTTTGACAAAGATTTGATAAATACGATTGTGTTGAGAATTGTAAAAACTGATTTTGTTTCATATGCACTTCAATGCATACCCCCACCACGAAGGGTGTTGAAAAGTGACCCCCCCCCTCCCCTCTGGAATTTCCAAGGAAAAATACAGTATTTGTATGGAAATGATCAGGTAAATTGACCCCCCTAGCCTTCCAGAATTTCCAATGCCCTTCCATAGGGGCATATGGATAATTTCTGGAACCACACATTTCATCATTATATGGATGTCCACTTTTAAAGAGCCCGTGTCAGCCAATCCTTTGTTATTGTTTTCGTTCGATATTAGAAGACGAATTACGTTACAAATCTCTTAATAACATCTAAAAACAATGTTTTAGATTTGATTTACCAAATTCAATCGAGAACATTGCTCTATATTATCTAAAACAACCGATGGAAATGGATGCTTTCTCCGACTTGGTATGTTGCTATGCTGTCAAAATGGCGGCTGACATAGGCTCTTTAAGGCTCTCATGTCCTGATGCAAGGGGTTTTAAAGTTCATTTTATCAATAAGGTTACGGCACACCTTCATGGTATTTTTCGTTAAAATAAGCATACTTTGTGAAAAAAGTTGTGATACCACATTTTAAAGTTTATTTCTTCACAACTCTGGAAATGTTATTTCTTTAATTTGATAACACATATTGTTTAGTGTGTTCCCTTTTCAATGGCCGTTTTCACACTAGAGACGAACAAATCGTCTCAAGACGGACAAATCGTCTGATATGAAAACGGGACGAACAAATTTTCAGACGAACAAATTGTCTAAAATTGTTCGTCTGTTTGGCCGTCTAGGAAGACGATTTTTCATAGACTTTTCATAGACTAAAGTCCGACCTAAATTCACACTAGACATACAAAAGACGAACAAATTCTCATTTTGCAGGTGGGGGGAATGGAACTGGCAAAACAGCGGTGGCTTATGGGTATTCACATTGAAAATTTCAAAATGGCGTCTGTAAGTGCAATGCGGCACTCAAATTCGGGAAACCTCGCTTCCACCATTGGATATTGGTATTTCTTTCTTCAGCAGGGTTTCTTGCCTTCTTGTCCCCTCTTACTGGCAGCATGTACAAATAGCAGCCATCGCTGCAAAAGTTGGTGTTGCTGACTTTTCTACTTGATCGAGTCGACATTTAGTTGTCAGCGACCTTCCTGATATAATTCCCGTTTTCTACTAAAGAGAAATCTGCTGCACAAGCAAAAGGAGGCCGCCATTTTGTTTTTGCAGGACACGTGTATAACAAAGGGAAGTCTTGTGCTGACCAGTTGTCCATCGATAGTCCGTCTAATATGAATTTAGGACGGACGACTTCTTCATCTTAGGCCGTCTCGTATTCACATTAGACGAACAAATCGTCAGCTATTTGTCCATCCAGACGATTTGTCCATCTTCTAGTGTGAAAATGGCCAATGTGTCAGGTCAAGTTTCCCGAGTTCCACGCTCGTGAATACACTATATACTTATATCTTACCATGGGCTTAGATGTGTTCTAAAAAATGATGTCAGGGATTTTTAAAATTTTAAAAAGAACCGATTTTAGAGCCAATTCTGTGTCCGCTCAATTTTTTTAAAGAATGTAAAAAAAAGTATTGCCAAAATTATATACCACGATATACGCTTTAAAATGAGGTGTATCACTTGTCAAGACACAACTATTTTTCCAAAGGTGTGCCATAACCTTAATAGAATGAAGCAATGGTACAATAGTGAAAAAAAAAACAGAACCTCACCCTGAATGAGTGTCATCTCTTACTCATGTTCTGCTATCAGGCTATGTCTATGTTGAGGTACATCATGGCTCGCACATGTCAATCAATGCATCTTCTATAAGGATGAGAGAACCCTCTATAGGAATATCATTGGTAGTCAAATGATGGACTCTCTTCTGACAATCCTCCTCAGATAACAAACCTGAAGCAAGTCAGCTGACACATAAACCATATGGACCACACCTAGTGACAAGAAAAAGAGAGAAATACAAAACAGGTTTTAGAAATACAAAACCCTTAAAAATTCAAAATCATAGATTTTTTTTCAAACCTCCACTTCACCATCCAAAATTTAGAATTTTAACAATGTGTTCAATGTTGGAAAATAAATTAACTCTGATACCTTGACAAAATGTTCAGTATAAGCTCCCTCTGCTTGGTGGAACTCATATTATGTGGTTATATTTTGTTAAATCATTTAGCATAACCAAGGAGCACAGCAAAAGTACCAATCACTTTAGGTAGAGCAGGACCCAATGCTGGGAAAATAGTGCTGAACTACCAGTAACACAAGGCAGCCCCTTGATCTTAGCGGTTGTCCATTTGTCCTTGGGCAAGTAAGAAATGCTCCAGGACAAGTGAAACTCA
Organism: Scolanthus callimorphus; assembly: GCA_033964015.1. Classification (NCBI taxonomy): domain Eukaryota; kingdom Metazoa; phylum Cnidaria; class Anthozoa; order Actiniaria; family Edwardsiidae; genus Scolanthus; species Scolanthus callimorphus. The sequence continues at coordinate 359,742 of JAWWUD010000024.1, read as the reverse complement.
GGGGCACTAGTCATAGGACAAGCAGCAATTTTGTGTGAAATATAAATATAAAACATTTTGCTGGTGTGTGGTTTGTTTTTTAAAAGTGTTCACACTGTTTTTTTGAGCAAGTTTTGTATAACTTTGGAAACATTCATCTTTTCATAAAAACTGTTCGTCTGTGTCTTGCTTTCATCCAGCCACCAGTTCACGATGACTGGACGAGTCCACAGGGAGGCTAATGTGTAGTTCCAAAAAATATCCATACTCACTCCATGGAAGGGTGTTGAAAAGTGACCCCTCCACCCCTCTGGAATTTCCAAAGAAAAATACAGTATTTGAATGTATGGAAAAGATCAGGTAAATTGACCCCCCACCCCTCCGGAATTTCCAATCCCTTCCGAAGGAGGGGTATGGATAGTTTCTGGAACCACACAATGAGTATTTGTCAACAATTTTTTAAACCATAACTAGGGCAACTAGAAACTTTTCTGTGCTTCTTGTCGTGGGACAGGTGGCCAAAGAAGTTAAGGTTGAGCCAGGGGGTACTCCCCATAAAAAATACAGGGGATGCTCATCCTTTTTAACCCTAAGAGCTAGCAAATTCGATGTATAATAATATTTTTCATTTTTGGGGGGGTGATTCTTTATTTTATACCAATTCTGTAAAACTCCATTCTGCATAGGCGAGCATAGAAAGCATAGGCGAGTTTCTTTCTGTTCGGGTCTCGGTCGAAACTGGTCCATATTGTGAGTTGAACTTTGTTCTACTGTGTTTCACGTCTTTCGGATGAGACAATAAACCGAGGTCCCGTCTTGCCTTTCTACCCTACCCAGTTCCAAGGGGGACGTCAAAGAACCACTGGGACGTAATAAACCCTCTGGCAGTGACCAGCCTCAGTATCTGTGCTTAAGACCGCTTGGCTGCCAGTGGCGCCGTTGAGACAGAACGCAATTCAGCTTACGAGCTGCCAGTTTGGGGAGTCGGTCGCACATACGTTTACGTTTGGGTAGTAGGCGAGTTCACCGGATACCATTACCAGTCAGATAGAACTACTATGTCAAAATGAGAAAGTATCTAGTAGAAAGTATTTTTAGGATTTTGGGTCACTTTTCGTTTCCATTTCCTTGCTTCCGCCACTGCATTTTTAGGGTCGCCCAAACTACAAAGAACATAGAACCTAGAAACCCGTTTGGACTTCGAGTTCTTAGTTGCAACTAAGAATTCATAACTTCGAGTCTCTTTCTTTCCCATCACTCTAAATACTGAATTATCTGAATTTACTATGACACTAACAGGGCTTGAAATGGCGAAATTTCCTGCAATTCTCACGGGAGAAACCCACAGCAAGTCGGGAGACGACGCGAAAAAATATTGAGACTCCCCGGCAAAACCGGGAGAGTTGACGTCCGTGGGGCCGGTAGAAAAAGCAGAATTGGGGTAAAATGCAGTATAGAGTTGCAGAATGGGTATCGAATGCAGAATCATCCGAAAAAAATAAAATTTCAAAGGTGTACCTCCGGAAAGAAAGAACTCTCAGTGCTCGATCTACTAAACCTTGGCCGCCATCTTGTTTTGCAAATATGTTGACTTGCTGACTGCTGACCAAGGCCCAACCTCGTTCCCAGGTTGATCACTGTATACTGGTGGTACAGCACAGGTTTCCCAAAAACATTTTTGTATTTGACCCCTCAGGTAAGTTAAGGCCTGGGCGGAAGCCCGATCCAAATGGCGGACGTAAACTGAAGGGGGTGGTCCATCTCAAAATCAATGCCTCTGAGGGATCCAAACAATCTACATTTGAATACCTTTGATCATTCTCAATCATTTTCACCAATGTTGGTCTCTATGGCAACAAATGCATGACCTCTGACCTCAAATTTAATTTCTAGGAAAATGGCCTCTGCATTCAATGGGGAAAAGCGAAATCGTTCCCCAGAGTGCATTATAGTGTTTGTTATATAGTGTAGATTATTGATCCAACGAGGATGGCTGGAAATGTTTTTTAGGATAGCCTTATTTGTGATGATGTAATATGATACCTCTCCTTTTCTTAAAATGTGGATAACTTGGACACCCATCCTCGTTGGAATGGTAATATACGCCCGACACTGGTCATAATAAGACCCATTGGGAAACCATTGGTATGACCCCCATCGAATGCAGAGGACTGAAAGAAAATTGTGCCTTTGTCACGCTCTTACAAGTCACGCAACCCGTTGACATGGTAACCAAATACATCAAATGAAACGTCTCACCGGGTGTACCAACCTTAACGAAAAACATTCTACAGAAGATATTTTATCTACCCTAGAGAATTTTTTTCAGTATTTTTCGCATTTTTTTGAAAAACACCCATGCCTTAATATACCTGAGCCTCACATGTGCAGCTCATGGCCGGAGGATGCAGTCTCTTCCTATTGAAAGCTGCGCAAAACAAAAATAAAATAAATACAGTATAAGGTCCCTTTTCGTTTGATGGAGCCCAAATTTAGCATGAATTTTCAGGTGTCCAGGATCTTGTTGACAGTTCATGTCCACGAAAGTGAACTGCAATCAAGTACTCCTATCCGTGTATGCATGCAGGGACGTCAACTCAGTCCCGGTTTTCCCCCAAAATACATTGATAATCACAAATTAAAGTAAACAGTTAGAGGAGACAAAAGGGACTGAACTAATAGCGATGCGTACGATGTAATTTGCAGGTGCTGGTGTGCAGGTGCGGCAGGGGCGTAGCCAGGGGGGTCCAGGGCCCCAGGGCCCCCCCCCCCTTTCTCGGAAATTTTCCCATACATTTACTGTATTTGCTGGAGAAAATTTGCGCATTTTCGTCCCATGTTTTCACTATCCGCCCCCCCCCCCCCCCCCCCCCCCCCCCTTCAGAACTTCCTGGCTACGCCGCTGTGCGGGTTTGCAGGTGCGGGTCCCGGGGGGAGGGGGGGGGGGAGGGGGTGACTCCCATATTTTTGGGGCGGGGGTGCTCGTCGTACCTTTTCTAGGGTTTAAAATCAGGCCTCTGGTACCTTTTAGGGGTAAAATTCGAAAAGTTGCAACCGTTCTAGCAGATCAAGCAAGTCACACTTGTTGATAGCCTGAATTTCAGACGTATTTTCTCCTCGTAAAAAATATGCGAGAAAATTACGAGGGAAAATACGTCTTGTTGGTACCTTTTAGGGGTAAAAATCAACTAAGCGACGCCATGTTTGGTACCTTTTAGGGGTGACATCGAAAGTTCCCGACGAGCATCCCCGCCCCAAAAATATGGGAGTCCCCCCCCCCCCCCCGGGGGTGCGGGTGTGCAGGTGCAGGTGTGAATGTGTCCATAAATAGTCTATAATCTATGTACAGTTATATTGATTCCAACTAACCAATTTTCCCCAGTTCGTCAACGAGAGTACAGGGCAGTCAAGAGCCGTGAGCAGTCCGAGCGCCAAATGCTGTTTTTTCATCAAAGTCGTTTTTGTTTGATACTTCACAGGAGTGGGGCTACCTTTCATCGAACTGTATCTAATAGAAAGTGAAGTGCTCACGGCAAAGGAAAACGTGCCTCCTCTGTATGGCATACTAATCGGCCAATAGAAATCATCAGAAGAGCACTATCCAAGGCAAATGATTTCTTTTGTCATTAATACCAATTTGGCATGATGTCCATACTGTAAGTTATATGACCACTGGTAGCTAAAAAAAATGTATCTTCTTGTGTTCAAAATTTATCAATTTTATCACTCAAAGATGGGATTGTAATACCCCGAGGGCGCAGTTATAATCGGTGCGCGTTTTTGGATTTTCACTATGAAGTAATTGTGAGAAATGATATATACCATTTATCAATTACTAAAATGATCCATAATCACAAATAATCATAGTCAGCCCAGAATGATAACAATTGGTAGGGAACGTTTGCTGACAGAGGCCGTTTTCGTAGAAATGGATCTAAAATATTAAATTAATGTAATGGTTAGGCTCGATTTCCACTCACAACAAGGGCTGGGAATCGAGCCTATGTAATGGTGAGAAAATAAAGCAGACTGGTCTCAATATCCAGATGTTCCGACAGACGTATTGGCCATTGCGCCAAGGATAAAATGTGTTTGACAGCGCCTTATTTCTTCATCCAATTTTCCATTTTCGTGCCGTCATTTGCCTAATTGTCAACTCGACATAGCCTGAATTTCAGCCGTCTTTTCTTCCTACACTCCGAACGTTGCGGGAGAAAAAACGACTGAACGCCGACTTCCAAAAACGTGCCCAGGAGTTGCGTGATTCTCAAAATCTTGAGAATGGATGGTGATTGGTCAGTATTTTTAATGAGCTATATTTATGCATAATTTTCAGCGACAAGAGAACTACACTCAAAGGCAGAGACATGGCAACCCACAGAACGGCTAAAATTTATCCAGAAAAATATACCTCACCTCGGTAAGAATATTATGTGCCTGTTATGAAAGGCCAAGCGATCTTAGAAACACATAGCATACAGAAAATTGGATTTACTCGAGACTCGTGAACTCATCGCGAACTAACAATTTCACAATTCGACAATTCATTATGCTTGTAATGCTTGTATCCGACTCCCCAGACACAAAACTTCCTTAAAATGATTTCCAAAACAGCATCCCAACCTTTTTAGATAATTATTTCATCATTTTGAAGCACCAAGAGCTGCATAGTAGGAACAGAAGCTGGCTATATTTATCTGACGGCGCGGCGGCTGACGGGTTTTCCCGGATTCGCATGACTAAAATGTTTTCTTGCCAAAATGCATCACGCCGACTCTGATTTCGAGGAAGAAATCGCTAAAACATTACAGGCTCCAGATTCGCTTGTTATTGATTGTCAGTTGAATAACAATTTTAAGACAACTAGAATGAAATTTTAGTGTGTTTGGAGGTGAAAGTATCGACATGCACGTTTACCGATCTCAACGACGAGTTTTCTCCTGCAAAATCGTGGAGAACATGATATTCTGCCGCTTGTTATGTGATTCCCTAAGATCGCTTGGCCTTTCGTAACAGACACATAATATTCTTACCGGGCTGAGGTATATTTTTCTGGATAAATTTTAGCCGTTCTGGGTTGCCATGTCTCTGCCTTTGAGTGCAGTTCTCTTCGCTGAAAATTATACATAAATATAGCTCATTAAAAAGACTGACCAATCACCATCCATTCTCAAGATCTTGAGAATCACGCAACTCCTGGGCACGTTTTTGGAAGTCGGCGTTCAGTCGTTTTTTCTCCCGCCGACGTTCGGAGTGTAGGAAGAAAAGACGGCTGAAATTCAGGCTAAACTCGACATGGTCTGTGTGTCACCTGTGTTTTAACACGAAAGCTTTCATTATTTAAAATAGCCGTCCCTGCTCTACGTTGCCCCTTGGGACAAATACGGGCAACAATGGACAGCAGAAAAGAAGGGAGACATGTGGACAGATGCAGGGGGGGGAGGGGGGGGGGGGGGGTATAAAACCGCAAAAGACTCAAAATCGCAAAAATGCACACAAAATCGTAACATAACTGAAACGGCGCAATTCACAAATTAAATTTTATTCAAACGTGAATAAAAAAATTGAATTTATTTCGCACTGCAGTCTTTTTCCACACCCTTATTTTTTGGCTTCCGGCGACCACGGTGGAAGATGACAAACAACACTGTGAAATGGTCGTCGGCCCCTAAATGTCTTCCTCTCGGCGGCGTAAACGAGGAGCGCCTCTCAAATTGCATTTGCACTGCGGAACAAATATATTTTGCTCGCAGTTGAGGATAACGAATAAAGAATAAGGGTGCTACGAACTAATGAATAAAGAATGGCGAAAAAATTTGAATGAATGAAATTTTTTTATTGAATAATAAATATTAAAAATTTGCGTTGATAGAAATAAATAACTAATAACGCCTAAAAATGAAGGAATAATGAATATTTGAAAAATGCCAAAATATAAGGAATAATCAGGGCAGGGCAGTACCTAGAAATTTTCATTGCGTTGAGGCACCGTTTAATACCTTAGTTTCACGTCTTTATTTATATTTTGTCTCACTTTCAGTGAAATGAACTCCTTCAAAGACGAGAAAACTAAAGTACATTTAAAAACGAATTATAAATGCTCGGACAGTATAAATGGAGTTGAAGTTTTTGTTGTGACACGAAGTGTCGATGAAATGTTCGTCTTTTTCTCGTCCAGGGGGTGGGGCATTTTTCCGCTTTTTGTGTTCCCGCCGTGGGGTATTTTGCATTTTTGTTAGCCCGGGGGCGGGGAATTTTCAGTTTTATTTTTAGAAATGACCAAAATCCCGGGGGTGGGGGGGGGGGGGGGGGGGGGGGGGGGGGGGATTTTGGACTCATTATAGTGCCGTGTTGAAGTGACGCTGTTTTACTATCGTCTTCACATCGTGAGTCAGGACGCGCGTGTCCATTTTTTCCCGCCATTGACTCAGATAAAGGCAACCCGTCACACTTGACAAAAGACACAAAAGTGATCGTAATATAGCACTTTAGTATAATTACTCGTAACGTAACCTGAGGATTAGGCCCTCCCTCGTCTCCCTTGAAAAATAGATACCGGGAAATCGAGAACTTTATTTTTACGGAGCCACACATAAAACACGAACGAAATAGTAAAGCCCATGTTTGAGAAAACTATGATTTCAACTGTCTGATTTTGTGAAATGAAAAGCTTACTGCGATTTTCATAATTCTGCGAACTCTACACCGACCAACAAACCACGGTTTGGCTTCCGTCAATCAAACGAGTGAACAACTCTGGGTGATTTCACGGAGGCAGATGATAGATCTTGTGAACTGATAGGGGCTAGCTAGGCTTCAAAACACAATGTTTCACTGTAAAATGCAAACCAAACTCAGAAAACATGCGTGGACTTGACTTAAAAGGTGTGATTGTCGAAAGCCAAAACGCATTTTTGTGTTCGGAATTGTCAAGTGGGAGTTCGCAGAATTATGAAAATCGCAGTAAATAAAAAATTCGGGATAAATGAAATGAAATAATTGTAATACGTTTAGCTAAATAGTGATTACAAGACGAATATAAACTGTCATGATTTCAAGAGAAAGGAAAATCTAAATTGCATATAAGAAATAAATGAAGATAATGATTGTAAACAGAAGTCTTTTGGAAAGAAATGCAATTTACTCTCCAGTGGCGCGGATCCAGGATTTTAAGAGGAGGGTTGATTTTAAATTTGCTGATGAAGTGCAACGTATGAGGAAACAATCTTTTGTTTTCCCATCACTCTAAATACTGAATTATCTGAATTTACTATGACACTAACAGGGCTTGAAATGGCGAAATTTCCTGCAATTCTCACGGGAGAAACCCACAGCAAGTCGGGAGACGACGCGAAAAAATATTGAGACTCCCCGGCAAAACCGGGAGAGTTGACGTCCGTGGGGCCGGTAGAAAAAGCAGAATTGGGGTAAAATGCAGTATAGAGTTGCAGAATGGGTATCGAATGCAGAATCATCCGAAAAAAATAAAAATTTCAAAGGTGTACCTCCGGAAAGAAAGAACTCTCAGTGCTCGATCTACTAAACCTTGGCCGCCATCTTGTTTTGCAAATATGTTGACTTGCTGACTGCTGACCAAGGCCCAACCTCGTTCCCAGGTTGATCACTGTATACTGGTGGTACAGCACAGGTTTCCCAAAAACATTTTTGTATTTGACCCCTCAGGTAAGTTAAGGCCTGGGCGGAAGCCCGATCCAAAATGGCGGACGTAAAACTGAAGGGGGTGGTCCATCTCAAAATCAATGCCTCTGAGGGATCCAAACAATCTACATTTGAATACCTTTGATCATTCTCAATCATTTTCACCAATGTTGGTCTCTATGGCAACAAATGCATGACCTCTGACCTCAAATTTAATTTCTAGGAAAATGGCCTCTGCATTCAATGGGGAAAAGCGAAATCGTTCCCCAGAGTGCATTATAGTGTTTGTTATATAGTGTAGATTATTGATCCAACGAGGATGGCTGGAAATGTTTTTTAGGATAGCCTTATTTGTGATGATGTAATATGATACCTCTCCTTTTCTTAAAATGTGGATAACTTGGACACCCATCCTCGTTGGAATGGTAATATACGCCCGACACTGGTCATAATAAGACCCATTGGGAAACCATTGGTATGACCCCCATCGAATGCAGAGGACTGAAAGAAAATTGTGCCTTTGTCACGCTCTTACAAGTCACGCAACCCGTTGACATGGTAACCAAATACATCAAATGAAACGTCTCACCGGGTGTACCAACCTTAACGAAAAACATTCTACAGAAGATATTTTATCTACCCTAGAGAATTTTTTTCAGTATTTTTCGCATTTTTTTGAAAAACACCCATGCCTTAATATACCTGAGCCTCACATGTGCAGCTCATGGCCGGAGGATGCAGTCTCTTCCTATTGAAAGCTGCGCAAAACAAAAAATAAAATAAATACAGTATAAGGTCCCTTTTCGTTTGATGGAGCCCAAATTTAGCATGAATTTTCAGGTGTCCAGGATCTTGTTGACAGTTCATGTCCACGAAAGTGAACTGCAATCAAGTACTCCTATCCGTGTATGCATGCAGGGACGTCAACTCAGTCCCGGTTTTCCCCCAAAATACATTGATAATCACAAATTAAAGTAAACAGTTAGAGGAGACAAAAGGGACTGAACTAATAGCGATGCGTACGATGTAATTTGCAGGTGCTGGTGTGCAGGTGCGGCAGGGGCGTAGCCAGGGGGGTCCAGGGCCCCAGGGCCCCCCCCCCCTTTCTCGGAAATTTTCCCATACATTTACTGTATTTGCTGGAGAAAATTTGCGCATTTTCGTCCCATGTTTTCACTATCCGCCCCCCCCCCCCCCCCCCCTTCAGAACTTCCTGGCTACGCCGCTGTGCGGGTTTGCAGGTGCGGGTCCGGGGGGAGGGGGGGGGGGAGGGGGTGACTCCCATATTTTTGGGGCGGGGGTGCTCGTCGTACCTTTTCTAGGGTTTAAAATCAGGCCTCTGGTACCTTTTAGGGGTAAAATTCGAAAGTTGCAACCGTTCTAGCAGATCAAGCAAGTCACACTTGTTGATAGCCTGAATTTCAGACGTATTTTCTCCTCGTAAAAATATGCGAGAAAATTACGAGGGAAAATACGTCTTGTTGGTACCTTTTAGGGGTAAAAATCAACTAAGCGACGCCATGTTTGGTACCTTTTAGGGGTGACATCGAAAGTTCCCGACGAGCATCCCCGCCCCAAAAATATGGGAGTCCCCCCCCCCCCCCCCCGGGGGTGCGGGTGTGCAGGTGCAGGTGTGAATGTGTCCATAAATAGTCTATAATCTATGTACAGTTATATTGATTCCAACTAACCAATTTTCCCCAGTTCGTCAACGAGAGTACAGGGCAGTCAAGAGCCGTGAGCAGTCCGAGCGCCAAATGCTGTTTTTTCATCAAAGTCGTTTTTGTTTGATACTTCACAGGAGTGGGGCTACCTTTCATCGAACTGTATCTAATAGAAAGTGAAGTGCTCACGGCAAAGGAAAACGTGCCTCCTCTGTATGGCATACTAATCGGCCAATAGAAATCATCAGAAGAGCACTATCCAAGGCAAATGATTTCTTTTGTCATTAATACCAATTTGGCATGATGTCCATACTGTAAGTTATATGACCACTGGTAGCTAAAAAAAATGTATCTTCTTGTGTTCAAAATTTATCAATTTTATCACTCAAAGATGGGATTGTAATACCCCGAGGGCGCAGTTATAATCGGTGCGCGTTTTTGGATTTTCACTATGAAGTAATTGTGAGAAATGATATATACCATTTATCAATTACTAAAATGATCCATAATCACAAATAATCATAGTCAGCCCAGAATGATAACAATTGGTAGGGAACGTTTGCTGACAGAGGCCGTTTTCGTAGAAATGGATCTAAAATATTAAATTAATGTAATGGTTAGGCTCGATTTCCACTCACAACAAGGGCTGGGAATCGAGCCTATGTAATGGTGAGAAAATAAAGCAGACTGGTCTCAATATCCAGATGTTCCGACAGACGTATTGGCCATTGCGCCAAGGATAAAATGTGTTTGACAGCGCCTTATTTCTTCATCCAATTTTCCATTTTCGTGCCGTCATTTGCCTAATTGTCAACTCGACATAGCCTGAATTTCAGCCGTCTTTTCTTCTACACTCCGAACGTTGCGGGAGAAAAAACGACTGAACGCCGACTTCCAAAAACGTGCCCAGGAGTTGCGTGATTCTCAAAATCTTGAGAATGGATGGTGATTGGTCAGTATTTTTAATGAGCTATATTTATGCATAATTTTCAGCGACAAGAGAACTACACTCAAAGGCAGAGACATGGCAACCCACAGAACGGCTAAAATTTATCCAGAAAAATATACCTCACCTCGGTAAGAATATTATGTGCCTGTTATGAAAGGCCAAGCGATCTTAGAAACACATAGCATACAGAAAATTGGATTTACTCGAGACTCGTGAACTCATCGCGAACTAACAATTTCACAATTCGACAATTCATTATGCTTGTAATGCTTGTATCCGACTCCCCAGACACAAAACTTCCTTAAAATGATTTCCAAAACAGCATCCCAACCTTTTTAGATAATTATTCATCATTTTGAAGCACCAAGAGCTGCATAGTAGGAACAGAAGCTGGCTATATTTATCTGACGGCGCGGCGGCTGACGGGTTTTCCCGGATTCGCATGACTAAAATGTTTTCTTGCCAAAATGCATCACGCCGACTCTGATTTCGAGGAAGAAATCGCTAAAACATTACAGGCTCCAGATTCGCTTGTTATTGATTGTCAGTTGAATAACAATTTTAAGACAACTAGAATGAAATTTTAGTGTGTTTGGAGGTGAAAGTATCGACATGCACGTTTACCGATCTCAACGACGAGTTTTCTCCTGCAAAATCGTGGAGAACATGATATTCTGCCGCTTGTTATGTGATTCCCTAAGATCGCTTGGCCTTTCGTAACAGACACATAATATTCTTACCGGGCTGAGGTATATTTTTCTGGATAAATTTTAGCCGTTCTGTGGGTTGCCATGTCTCTGCCTTTGAGTGCAGTTCTCTTCGCTGAAAATTATACATAAATATAGCTCATTAAAAAGACTGACCAATCACCATCCATTCTCAAGATCTTGAGAATCACGCAACTCCTGGGCACGTTTTTGGAAGTCGGCGTTCAGTCGTTTTTTCTCCCGCCGACGTTCGGAGTGTAGGAAGAAAAGACGGCTGAAATTCAGGCTAAACTCGACATGGTCTGTGTGTCACCTGTGTTTTAACACGAAAGCTTTCATTATTTAAAATAGCCGTCCCTGCTCTACGTTGCCCCTTGGGACAAATACGGGCAACAATGGACAGCAGAAAAGAAGGGAGACATGTGGACAGATGCAGGGGGGGGAGGGGGGGGGGGGGGGTATAAAACCGCAAAAGACTCAAAATCGCAAAAATGCACACAAAATCGTAACATAACTGAAACGGCGCAATTCACAAATTAAATTTTATTCAAACGTGAATAAAAAAATTGAATTTATTTCGCACTGCAGTCTTTTTCCACACCCTTATTTTTTGGCTTCCGGCGACCACGGTGGAAGATGACAAACAACACTGTGAAATGGTCGTCGGCCCCTAAATGTCTTCCTCTCGGCGGCGTAAACGAGGAGCGCCTCTCAAATTGCATTTGCACTGCGGAACAAATATATTTTGCTCGCAGTTGAGGATAACGAATAAAGAATAAGGGTGCTACGAACTAATGAATAAAGAATGGCGAAAAAATTTGAATGAAATTTTTTTTATTGAATAATAAATATTAAAAATTTGCGTTGATAGAAATAAATAACTAATAACGCCTAAAAATGAAGGAATAATGAATATTTGAAAAAATGCCAAAATATAAGGAATAATCAGGGGCAGGGCAGTACCTAGAAATTTTCATTGCGTTGAGGCACCGTTTAATACCTTAGTTTCACGTCTTTATTTATATTTTGTCTCACTTTCAGTGAAATGAACTCCTTCAAAGACGAGAAAACTAAAGTACATTTAAAAACGAATTATAAATGCTCGGACAGTATAAATGGAGTTGAAGTTTTTGTTGTGACACGAAGTGTCGATGAAATGTTCGTCTTTTTCTCGTCCAGGGGTGGGGCATTTTTCCGCTTTTTGTGTTCCCGCCGTGGGGTATTTTGCATTTTTGTTAGCCCGGGGGCGGGGAATTTTCAGTTTTATTTTTAGAAATGACCAAAATCCCGGGGTTGCCCGGGGGGGGGGGGGGGGGGGGGGGGATTTTGGACTCATTATAGTGCCGTGTTGAAGTGACGCTGTTTTACTATCGTCTTCACATCGTGAGTCAGGACGCGCGTGTCCATTTTTTCCCGCCATTGACTCAGATAAAGGCAACCCGTCACACTTGACAAAGACACAAAGTGATCGTAATATAGCACTTTAGTATAATTACTCGTAACGTAACCTGAGGATTAGGCCCTCCCTCGTCTCCCTTGAAAAATAGATACCGGGAAATCGAGAACTTTATTTTTACGGAGCCACACATAAAACACGAACGAAATAGTAAAGCCCATGTTTGAGAAAACTATGATTTCAACTGTCTGATTTTGTGAAATGAAAAGCTTACTGCGATTTTCATAATTCTGCGAACTCTACACCGACCAACAAACCACGGTTTGGCTTCCGTCAATCAAACGAGTGAACAACTCTGGGTGATTTCACGGAGGCAGATGATAGATCTTGTGAACTGATAGGGGCTAGCTAGGCTTCAAAACACAATGTTTCACTGTAAAATGCAAACCAAACTCAGAAAACATGCGTGGACTTGACTTAAAGGTGTGATTGTCGAAAGCCAAAACGCATTTTTGTGTTCGGAATTGTCAAGTGGGAGTTCGCAGAATTATGAAAATCGCAGTAAATAAAAAATTCGGGATAAATGAAATGAAATAATTGTAATACGTTTAGCTAAATAGTGATTACAAGACGAATATAAACTGTCATGATTTCAAGAGAAAGGAAAATCTAAATTGCATATAAGAAATAAATGAAGATAATGATTGTAAACAGAAGTCTTTTGGAAAGAAATGCAATTACTCTCCAGTGGCGCGGATCCAGGATTTTAAGAGGAGGGTTGATTTTAAATTTGCTGATGAAGTGCAACGTATGAGGAAACAATCTTTTGTTTTTGTTTTCAAAACAAAACAATTCTTAGCGTTACCCTGAAATGGTTGCTACATCTTGAATTTAATATAGTGGTATACATTGGGTCACATAAAAGAAAAGAACCACTCTGAAATGAGAAAAGGTCTTTAGCGAACCGATCCCACCAAAATCGGTTCGTTGGGAGAGGGGGGTTCATTGATTTGCACCCGATGAACCCCCTGGATCCGCGCCTGCTTTCTTCGACTTCAGAGGCCCTTAAGTGTTTTATTCTTTGAGAAAATACTGGAAGTATTGATGATTATCTTGGGAAAAGTGTCTCATTTAAGTACTCTATGTCTCATTAAAGTACAATTTGGTTTGTCAGGTTAGCCTTTGTGTCCTATTTACCTGGACAGGTCGGTTCCTCTTCGGCAATTCTCCCTTCTTAAGTTCAGTAAATAGTTTTAACAAAAGGAGCTTTCTGTCAACTATAACTTTTAAGATTATTGTGTTTCATTCCTGTATGAAAACTGTGAATTGTAATGGACTGTGAATTGTAATGAGTGGATCAAGAGCAAAAAACTAAAAGGTAAACTCAAAATTCTAGTCCACTCATTGTCTCAGTGCGTTCCGGCCGTTTGTTCCCTCAGTTGCGGGCTTTAGTCTTCAACAGGTTTTAGTATAGGAAATCATAATTTGGAATATATTTGCACGAGTGGGTTTTTCAAAAAGTATCAACGACGAGTGCAATTTGAGCTTTTTGAAAAACCCACGAGTGTAAATAAATTCCAAATTGAACTAGAAAAGTCGTATGATCTCCTTTTAATAATACCAGATAATACACATGAAAAAACGTCAAAGGAGTCATTCACAAATCTGCTAACAAACTGAACAAGCCGCACGCACTTTTCCTTAATGAAATCTGGACCAAAACCTGACAGAATTTGAGCATGAACAAAAACCAAAGTTTCCATACTATAGTTCTATGTTATGAAACTATTTTAGGATTTCAAAATAAAATTTGCATTTTGTTAACCATTTTTGCACTTTGTTACCTTTTTTGGCACTTTGTTACCTAAAACCTGCACTGCTCTCAGCCAATCAGAATCCAGAGATTTTTTCATGTGTATTATTAGTCGTGGAACAGAAGCTCGCACACCATTTTTTTATGTTTATTTTTATTGTTTATTCAATTGCAAAGGTTTCCTTCTATGTTTGACAGAGCGATATAATGTGCAAAAATCAGTGTGTGCATGATGACGGCTTTTTCATCTCGAATCTATGGGGCCCGCCACCTCTGCCCCTCCTGTGATACGGCCCTGTTGGGTCCAATTATTATATAAAGGAATAATAATGTATTATAAAGGTGACTTTCCAGGGCATTGTATGATCCATTGGGAATTTGCGAGTCCTATATTGGTTGGCATGAAGGTGTTGTTTCAGGACTTGTGTAGGAAAAGGTTGATTGGGATGAGGAGTTGAATGAAGAGAGAAAGAAGGGATTTGTAGCTTGGTTAGAAGATTTGAAGCGAGTGAAGGAGGAAAGAGTGCCGAGATGTGTGTATGGTTGAATGGCGATGTGAAGTACTCATTACATGGTTTTGTGTTGTGATTTATAGTGTATGTGAGCTGTATGGTGCGTAGTTGTTGACTTCGAAGTTGAAGGCCCAGACTATTCCCAGACTGGACCTGATGTCTGGTAGAGTGCTTGCGCAGCTAATGGCGACGGTTGTAGGTGTGGTCAAATCCTCCACTAATCCTAAATGTAACGCCCTTGTAACACAACACGTAAACAATGCAATATACGCAAAATACAATATTGGTGAAAGTTCTTAATTAGACGATAGCGCTACAGACCCAGGGATTCAACTACACAGGGAATTTCTGCAGAGACCCATCCATGGGAAAAGCTGAATTTTACCCATGGCAGAAGTGTTCGGATTTCCCAAGGCTATCCATGTGAATTCCGAACACTTCCCATGCGTGTGCCTTGGGAAATTCAGCTTTTACCATGGATGGGTTTCTGCAGAAATTCCTGTGACTATAATAAGTTCTGAGCTACAAGTCTGGGAAGTCTGTCTAGTCTGCGTAGCAAGCATCCCGTATTCTCGTGTGTTAAGAAACCTAGAGAAACAGGAGAAAGTGACGAGAAATTCGATGAGCGATCGTGTTTCCATTTTCGCCCGACGAAAAACTCGCGCTCGTCGAACGTCCCGCTTCTTTCTCAAGAAAATTTCGCCAAAAGCTGTCGTTTTGCCGACGTTGCGAAACTTCCTTATTAGGAAATCCCCCTTACCTTATTTGGAAGGTCTGTAAGTACTTTTCCTCATATCTTAGCGAAAAAAGCAGGAAAATTGACCAAAACTTGCAGATACTCGAGAAACATCCTTCTCTTGGTCGCCATTTTGTTTTTACCCCCCACCGAGGGGCCTGAGTCACGTTTTGAACACCACAGGCAACCCGCGCGGAATTGGCATAAAAACGACAGCACTTTCTTTCTCTTTGTTTCTCTGGGTTTCTTATCCCTGAAAACGCATGTGGATGATCATTCTCCCCCAAAAGCTGTCATGGACATTATAAATTTAACACAATCTTGTACAATATTCTTTTAAAAGGTGTTCGTCGTTGGGATATTGGACGGAACCAGAACTTGATCAAGGACAGTGGTCTTGCATGCTTGGTTATCATGTGATTAGCGCGTGCCAAAGAAATACATCATCAGATACGGAAATTGCTTTGCGATGCCAAAGCTCTTTTGAAAGTTCTTCAGATGTTATCAACGGGATACCTGTGTTGGACGTCAAGACGCAGATGACGTACCGGAATGGCTACTGTGCAATCTGTAACAATGCAACTCAAATGGAATACTGCAACTTGATGTACCATTGCACACCAGCGCCACCTTTAGAACTCGCGAACCCTCGGCCTTGAATAAATACGCCAGGAAATACTGCACGAGAGTTTATTCCCCCAGCGATTTACAAAAGCCCCGCACTACACAATGTCTACCCAGAGACAAACTTTGTGAGCGGAAAAATAATCCTGACAATGCTTATAAACTTTGTAACATGTATGCCCTCCCCGTGAATAATGGTAGTGATATTATGCTGAGAAACCCGCACTGCGCCTTGTGTAGAAATGTGACAGCGTTTGAGTTATCGCGTTATAGACGTCCTCATTAATCCGCCGGCTTTGACAATATTATTTGATTTCAAATCTTCAGCAAACTACAGATATGCTGTTCAGTCGAATCCCACGCTAGAAATTAGTTATACGTATACAGACAGTGTGAAAAGCTTTGACTGCAGTGACGAATTTGCATTTCCACTCGCCCAGAATTGCACTGAAGATGGGAATACAAGTTCGCATTTCCGTGCATGCATGCCGAACAGGTACAACTATTCAATGGTAAGTTCTTAACCAATGGAAGTATTTATATCCCATCTACCAAGGAACATCACGTTAATGGAAGCTATGTGGTGAAGTTTCCCTAGTGTTTGTGTGCAGACAACAAGCATTGCCATCCTTCTCATTCAAACTGTGTCAGAGCCCCAAAGAATCCAGAGCTCTTCAGCTTATTACATACATTGGCCAGTCAGTTTCAATTTTATCAGAAATTACGCTGATTATAATTTACAGCTGTTTGCCGCAGCTGCGAAACACCCCGGTTGCATAGTCACGTGCCTAGTGACGTCACTGCTTCTTTACCAGATTTTGTTTCTCTTTTCGGGTTTTAATGACATCCGGGAGGTTTGTGTTGCCATAGCAGTCTTGCTGCATTATTCCATTCTGACGTCATTCTGTTGGATGGCTGTTATGGCATACGACGTCAGGAAAACGTTCGCTCAAAAGGTAACTCTTTCGGAGTAGTTAGTACTATTGCATCATTACCGCATTCCACTTTTTCGTTGTTTAGGCGATCCCCCGCTGATTCAACGCGCCGTCAAAAAGAGGCCAAATATTCTCCTTTTTATAAAAAACGTTCATCATTCCGTTTGAGACTGTGCCATACAATCCGAATGTTTTTTCTTAGCATCTTCTTTAAATTGCAAGTCAAAACCAAAGGGACATTTCCTCAGAAGAACTTGTTCGTGAATGGTTTCCCAGGGCGAAAATAAATTCACCTCACAAGATGAGAAGATTAAATTCATATACTAGTGCTTAGGTGTGGCCGGGGCTTGGGCATTTCTGAACAAAGAAGCTTACAGCTGGAGTCATTCATTGTTATTAATCTGACCACTTGGTCACGACCTTCATTTTCAGGCCCTACTCTGAGTGGCTCATCCTCCAGACGTTTTATCAAGTTCTGCTTCTTTGCATTCGGAATACCTCTGATTATTGTACTGACGGCCATGACCCTTCGACATGACGAAGACTGTGAATCTCGGATATGGTAAGTACTATTAATGTCCCGTTCACGCGGCGCGTTTTCCAGCTGCGATTCATGAGCTTGCTCGTGAGAGTAAGCTGTGCTGCAGCAGCAATTTGCGTCATCTAATGCAGCCCGTTAAGTCCTCCAACCCCTCCTTGTCTAGCGATTCCCTCACAATAAGTTACCTCACGAAGAGAAGACCCTTTCATTTTTCAGGGACACACAAGTACTGTTGGCTATCAAACTCGTTCTCCCTCATCTACGTGATGCACGTACCCATTGGCTGTATCATCTTGTTCAATATCGTGTCACTCGTGTTGACAGTGTTGGCCATTAAACGCACACAGAAGGTAAGAGCCCTTGTACTGCGTAGCTGATTCTCATCCGCTACAGTAGGGTTCGTTGTCAATTCCTGCCTCCGCGTCTGATCAAAGTCACGAGGAGAAAAGTTCACGTGGGAATATAGACCAATCACAACGAAGCTTCAATTTTCCTCCAAGTATCGGCCAATTAGAGTTTAGCTTTTATCTCAACAGCCTATTCAGCTTGTTAGAAGGGATTTTCCGCTCTGTCTTTATTGATTTCCGAAAGAAACCAAACCTTGTGGGACGTGAACAGTTAACGGAAGTCGACCTGGTAGAACACTTGATCCCGTGAGCCGTGACGTTGATCAGACGCGGAGATAGGAAGTGGCAACGAACTCTACCGCGGTGGATGAGAACAGGGGCTTGGTCCCGACGATTTTCAAACACATTTATATATAGTTTTCTTTCACGTTATTTTACTGTTATATCGGACGTTTTTACATAGTACGTTTTTATATAGTTTTGTTTGAGGGGAGCTAGCGTGCGTTGTCATGAAGGAGATATAGAAATCTCGTGGTGAATTCAGACCCCGTTTTTTTTTTTTGCAAAGTGAGGTACGATCGAGTACATATGTCATCTACACAAAACAGATATTATTCGAGTGTCAATGGCCATCTTTTGGCCGTGCCCCGAGGTGCTGAATAATATTGAATGCACGCCTACAAGATATATGACACCTGTCAGATATATCTTTCCGTTCTCATGTTTCAGGCCAGTCGAATAGTTCGGTCCGAATCCAGGGTTCACTCAGTGTCGTTGAGTGTCAAACTCTCTGTTGTGCTGGGAGTCACGTGGGTTCTGGGTCTGGTGTATGCTTATGTGGAGTCCATGGTTGTCGGGTTTTTGTATGTGATTTTCAACAGTTTCCAAGGTATTTGATATTTCTACCTAAGTCCATTTCACATACGAATTTGTTCGTGATGTTTATTTGTGTTGTTTTGTCTGCTGCGTCTGTACTGTTTCTCCTTAAATCTAATTCGACTGTGGGCAAATTGTAAAGATTTTATTGCATTTTATTTCATTTCTTGTTGTCTTTTAGGAAAACCTGTTTTTACCTCTAGAATTTTCGAATCCTCTAAAACCATCAGCTATGAATGAGTAGTATAGTATACGCTACTTGAATGAGAAAACTTTAGGGATTAAAACTAGAATTTGAATGTTCAAACACATCTGATAATACCATTTCAAGATGTTTTGCGCTAGTTTCGTATCCCTTACTGGAATTATATGGGCGTTGACAGTAGAAGACCTGCTGTTGATTTGGACTGAGAGTCCCAAGCTAGCACCGAAAGGCTTCCAATCTTTTGTACTAGGATGCCCTAATCTAGGACAAAACGCTTCTTGTAGAGACTGACACAACATAGGTCATTGTTGACACTAGCAACAGTGCGGAAATAAAATAAATCGCGTAAGTGCTTCTTTGCAGTGCCACTTTAATCATGGATAGATAGAGCGGATTTTAGATGAAACGCAAAATAAATACACTTAGCCAATCAGAAACGAAACCTAATCAACAACCAGCCAATCAGGAGACGCAATAATTACGATTTGCGTTTAGTCGTGACCCAATAAAATACTGACGACTAAAACGCAAGTGATCTTTAGTTTGGGTTTTTGTTTGCAATCTCATTTTGTAAATCTTGTTGCAGGATTTTTCATCTGTGTGGTCTATGCAACAAACAAGCGAACTATCAAACTCATCAAAGACAAATATTCCAGAGAGGACAACACAGCAACCAAAAACACCGAAATGAAACAGAGAACTACCGACCAAGCTAGGGAGTGCAGCAATCAACAAGCGACATTGATCGAACCCTAAGGGAGTGACTACCCTAAGGCGAGGGGCAGCCCCTTCCTATAGCTTACTGGGAAAGTTTTGGACAAGAATGTTGCTTGAAAAATTCAGACAATGTTCTGATGGGAAAATTGTTTCAAAGTTTTGGGAATAAACATGTCCTGTTTCGCGTAATTATGTGCTGTTCCCGAAGATGTTGGGAAGATGTTGATCGTTACAAACGTCTTTCTCCTTGCTGGCAGTAAAACAATAACTAAAAAAATTACTACCTCCTGGGAAAATATCACTTTGCCTCCTGGCAAAAAGCAACAGAAAGCTTTTCCCAACAACTTTTAAAACCCATATCTGTTCTAAACACAAACATGGAAACAGCAAAGTTAAGCCGTCTTAGAAGGGGGGGGGGGGGGGGCGATGCCGTTGTATGCCCCGTAAGGATAGAAGTTTACAGAGTGAAGATGTTTCGATGGACTAAAATTACAGTAAAGATTCTGACGCTTCCGTGTTCGTTGATTTTTAATGATCACATTCATCGTTTTACGTTATAATAATGTTCTACAACCGTGTATAAGGTGATTTTGGTTGTGAGTAAAACAACAGAAATATTATGATAGTCTGCGTTATGCAACATGCAACTGTTTCTCTCGTTCTATTTTTGTTTCCATAGCTCGAGATTCATCTTTTGGATATATGAGAGCTTTTTACACTGTCATTGCCTTGGACTAGAGCCAAACCAGAGCAACATTTGATTCAACATATGTGAATGTTTCTATGTTTTCTCAGCAATTCTTCATGAACAAGCTTCAGACGAACTCGACTCAATATTTTTGAATTTATTTCTGCGTTGTTTAGTGTTGTTCAATAGACAAAATCGGTTAACGGTGTTAACATTATGTTGCCACCCAATTTAGATCATGTGATGATTCCTTTGGGTGGATACTTTTGCTATTAGTTCTGCACGAAAACGTGATCAAGTGAGAATGAAAAATTGACAATTGTAACCACCCAAAGGAATCATCGCCTGATCTGAATTGGGTGGCAACAAGCAGGCGCGGATCGGGTGCAAATGACCCCCCCCCCCCCCCCCCCACAAAAAAAAAAAAAAAAAAAACGAAAAGAATGTTTCCTTATACGTTGCACTTTATCAGCAAAAATAACGGCATGAAAATGCCTTGTCAAGAGTTCACGTATACAATACGACTCACTTTGAATATTAGAGCGGATTTCAGATAACTGTAGCCTAAAGAAAAATAGATCTTTGGTTGTAATAGATCAAACACTAGAGAGCGTGTTTCATCAGGATTTCCAAACACTGAGAAATGAGTTGAAAAAACAAGGCAGAGCGGAAATTTTTAACCGACTTCGAGGTGTTTGAAATCCTGATGAAAAACTCTATTGAGTATTTAATATTACTTCTCAAACGAATGATTTAATGCCGAGAAAAAGAAGGAATAAAATCTCAAAATTCTATGCAAATTAAGATTGCGTTTTCCGAGCTCCTCCAGGGTTACGATTTTCTTTGTTCAAACTTGAGTTTGAGATACTGGTGGTTGAAGTCTTGGACCTTTGTTTAATCAGCCAATGAGAATGCAAAGAAAAACCAAACACACAGTGTCTCGTCTTGTCTTTCTCACGTCGTCGCCTGATTGGTCACTCAGTTGTTGCAATATGTTTCGTTTCTGATGAGTACTTACTTTCCTTTTAGGAGTCGACACGCATCTGAAATACACTCTAACATCAGTTATGTTTACTGTACATTATTTTAGCAGAAACTTAAATACCAAACAAATATTACGAATATTGCCTAAAATATTTTTCATATTTTACTTCCCATTGTTTGTTATAGACAAATCCGCCAAATTCCACACTACACGACACAAGAACTTCTGAAATGTCATACAATGAAAGAGATTATGTTACTTAGCACTGCAAGTATAAAATATTTCCTCTTTTTTTTTTCGTTTCTCGTTTTTGGTAGTCTACAAAGTAATTTTCCCTTCCCGGAATGACTACAAATCACTTCCCAATTCATAGTCCAACAGCTATATAAAAAATATTCTAATGTGTCCTACAAATAATTTAGAGTTTCCAGCTCTAGTCCCCTACTAGAGTTCCCCATTTTAGAGCTACTGTTGGGACGATTCGTCATCCATGTTGTTCATGGCAACATCGTCAAAAGACGTGCCCTGCTCCTTGGCAAGCTTGAGGACGTTCTCCAGAACGTTCCAGATATTTTCTCCCTTAATAAAGTCATTATCGACGAGGTTGACGAGGCAATAAGTGTTCATAATCTTGTTGATGACAGCTCGGGAGGTCGAGTCTTCCGAGTAGAGCCTCCCCCATTGTTGCTCCCACAAGAAGAACGCTTCATTCTGGTGAGTGAAACAATGGCGAAGAAGGTTGACGCTTTGAGGCGAAAATCCACATCGAAGTTGCGCAAAAACTCTACAGCTTTTTTTGCACTTTCTCACGCAAGTAGGCCTACAACGCTATACGCTTTACAAAGGCATCCGTTTTCAACGCTTCACCAATACTTTGGATTCCATTTTTTTTTTTTGATAATGCTTAAGTTTTCGAAGACTACCGGTTAGATGCCAAAACAGACGAAAACGACTCCGTTTTCAAAAGCCAGGTTGAAGAATATTTGTTGAATGGTTTCCCTTTCAAAAAGTCAAGATGTTTGGCAATAACCGACTCCATGATTATAGGAGCTTCGTTATTGGACTTGTCCGACGCAACGCAGATCAAAGAAACCATGGCCGGACATTTGTATTTACATTCGGGGTTAGAAATAGATGGGCGGCGATATTTTTTACTTGCTTTGGAAAATTCACTTGGCACTAAGGGTATTTCTCAAACAGGGAAAGGGCAAATAATAAAGCTAGAGAAAAAATATCAGGCTTATTTTGTTTGAAGCCTGCAGTTTGTGTATAGTTTGGATTTCACTCGGCTGAATAAATCTCATGAATTTGCTCAAATGGTGGCAAAAAACTGACCACCATGTAACATTGCACCAGAAAGCTTCTTTTGAAAAGCTACAGCTCAACTATTTCTGCACGGACCCGGAAAAGCATAAGCGAGCTTTGGGTAGAATCGTACCTTCCATATTTTGAAGCTGATAGGGTCCACCACGGTGGGCTGGGCGATCTCCTTGCCAGGGAACACACCCCACGTGACCGCCACGGGGGTCTTACTGTCACAGTTGGTGATGTCCACCGTGTCCTGAAAACATGGGATTTAAAAGGGTAGTGGTCAAATACATATTAAGAAATGAGCAAAATAATTATCTAGGTTTGTTAAATAACCTTTCAACTGCTAGATAAGCACGAATTTGTTTTGTGTGTTATCGAGCGGATGCAATTGGATTGCGAAATGGTATTTTTGATTTCTTACCAGGCTGAACTGTTATAAATTATAGGATTCTGTGTTGTTTCTGCAGTCCACTGTCAAAGTTTTATAGAATTTTGTTTAATACAACAACCACGACATAGCCCCCTTTAAAATTAGCCCACACCCATACACACTACTCCATTTTCTTGTGCAAAATGTCTGGCATGCTCTGAGTTAGCACTGCACTTACATGATTGTTGACGACGTGGTAGTTGATTTGCGGGTGATTCTTCAGTTCTTTCAAGAGGATGTACACGACTTCTGGACGGGCGAAGAATTCGAGGTATGCCTGGTAAAAACAAACGCAGAGAATTCCCGCGTTCAGTCACAAAGTATGGGAGAAAAACAGTAAGTGATCACGCTCCACGAGCAAACTACTAGCACCTACGCTCCACTGTGAGCGGGAAGCAGAATTTCGCATCTCGTCCAGTTTCAATTTCTTGACGCTTTATAGCTAAAACCGTTTTGGGAATTTTCAAAAAGTGATTTGTTTTGGGTTTACAGCTGTTTCAGGTAACACGCGACTTCGCCGTTGCCGCCAGAGTTTGGCAGTTGGGTTTTCTGTGCTGTCTATCAATGCAATCCGTGTCCGTGTGAGCCAATCATATCCTTACTCAGTGTATTCGATTGGCTTCCCTTGTGAGACATGTCGCGACAGAAGCCAATTCACTGCACTAGGCGAAACTAGGCAAAGATCTGATTGGCTCACAATGGTTTGATTGACTACACAGGAAAACCCAACTGCCAATTTTGAAAGCGCTGGGTCGCGTGTTACCTGAAACAGCTATAACAGTTCCGCCAGACAAACCAAATCACTCCTTGCCCTGTTTCGCCTAGTGCAGTCGACTGGGTTTTCGTCGCGACAGAAAGCCAGTCAACTGCAGTAGGCGAAACAAGGCAACGACCCGATTGGCGTATTTAGATGGTTTGATTGGCGGAACTTGCGCATCGCGAAACAACCGATTTCGCTGTAGGGGTCAACCAAGGACGACCACGTGGGGCCGGCAATTCTACAGATAAAAGTATATCGCGAAGCCCCATGCCGAGGAGGGGATGTTAGCCTTGTCCTATGCCATATATTTCATCAAAAGAAAATGGTATTTTCTCTTGTTGGTATAATGGTGCCCTCCCTTCCAAAAAATCGCGAACAAGTCGGCCGCATCTTTCCGCTTATTTTCTTTTTCTGCAGCGCCTGTGTTGTTTCTACCATCAAGGCAACATAATGTTTCTGCAAGGAAGGCCAGAAAAATGTCTTGCTTGTTAAACTGCCTTGAAACTTCTCACGTTTGATACTCAAACGCTTGTGTTATAAGCTGATTGGATAAATTGTCCACGCTTATTTAGTTATATACGTCAGACGTTGGACTGTTATTTGCTATGCCCCTGTATTTCCAATCGGATGACAAGGGATGCCAAGCTCACCTTCTGATAGATATAACCCCCTTCCCCGCCCCACCCGATCATGGGGTCGGTAGAGGGTACTGCATTGATAGAAGGTTGGCTGTTGATGGTTAATATCCCATTGGAATTCAAATACATCAGTCTTTCCTTGATAATACTTGTCTCTAAAGCAAGCTCTTCATCATTCCAAGGGAGAGACGTCACCTGGGGAAGGAGTACAGAAAAATAAATATTAAAAATTATGCCGTCATCTGCGAGTTAAGGCCATGTTACACGATTTTTCTTGCAACTCACATCGCAATATTTGTCGCGAGTTGCAGCGAAAAGCGCGCGTGTAACATACCCCTGCAATGCAATATTTTGTTGCATTGCGAGTTGCAGAAAATTAGGTTGCTACGTTGCAAACCATTGAGCTGTCGAGTAAAAAACATTCTAGCTCTATCGCGTCAGGTTTCGATCAAGTTCGAAAGTGTTGCTTTGACCTTTGCTGTTTGGCACCATGTACTCTCTCATTATACCATGTGGAAATTCGACCGAAAGTAATAATAATTTTCCCTCAAACCTCGAGATGAATATTGTTCCTGCTCGCCTAAGAGTAAAAAGATGTCAAACTTTGGAGCGTGACGAAGCTAAGAATGCCTGGAAAGCGCAACGTTTCGAATGAAAACATAAACATGAAATGCAAACAAACCTTCACTCCTGCTTCATTCTTCTCTCCCGATATGTAACACGTGAAAGTCTCATGAACATCTTCTGGTTTGTTCAACTGCTTGCCCCACATGGTCAGCATCTCATCTTTCTTTGCTTTACTACGCAGGTAGAACAAGTGATGATCAGATAAATCACGGAAGGCAGGCGCAGACGAGTTACCCCATCGTCCATTCGGGAACTCATCCCAGTCTGATGTTCGGTACATGTAACTCTTGGGTCTTGAGGCCCAGAAGATCGGCCTGACATCCTCGGTGAATCTCTTCTGATTGGCTGACGCCCGCCATGGGAGTGGTCTACTTGCTGCAGGGTCCAAACACCACAGTCCTAGAGCAGACAAGATCTCCTTGGTGGCTACTTCTCGGTTTAGGGTATAAAAATGCAATCCAGGCACAAGGCCACTCTCCAGCATCTCCCTGCACATTTCTATGGATTTCCGGACGCCGTATGCCCTGATAGCGGAGTCGTCATCTTTGATGGGTTGGATATCATCCATGACAGACTGGGGCACTTCTAATCGGGAAAGCTTCACAAGATGACGAAGGGATGCATAGCCCTAAAATAAAAAGAAAACCCGGCATTGTATTAGTTTTACAGCTAAAACAGATATTAGTGTTACAATCTAGCCAATGGGTTGCATTATTGTTGATTTCAGCCAAATTTTTGTGTTTATAGTCAGAAAATACATGTAGGCCCACAAATCAATATATTTGATATACACCATATGAGAACTTCGCAATTCTTGCAATTCTCTAACTTTATATCACTTCATTTGTTTTGGTGCCTTGGTAACAAAAACGCTTTCTGTTTAGTTTTAATATCCATTTAGATATTAACAATAAGAGTTCCCCAAAGGCTGTAACACTAGATCGAAAGTTCCTGCAAATAAGAATGTCAAATTTTACACATTCTCTTACCCAGAGCTCCCCGACTCGTAACCTCGCGGGGGAGGCTCTGTAGCATGCGCGTGATTTAATACAGAGCCGCTGAGAGAATGACCTTTCAGTGCATGCTCCAAGGCTCAAAATCAACCAATCAGCAATGGCCCTCAAATAGATGTCCCCAGAGCCACCCCTGCGAGCAGACGAGCTGGGGAGCTCTGGGTACGAGAATGCATTTTACATTTCTTTGATCGCCTCTTAGGATTAATAAACTTTTCAATAATGAATTTAATTTGTATAAATTCTAAAGTTTTTTGATTGAAAACTGGCCCACAGTAGACATGTGCAAAGGAAATGGGACACCTATCTCCATTAGCAAGTACAACTAGCTGTGCCTACAGCAAGATAAAAAATATATATACCTAATTCAATAAAGGTTGCTTTAGAATTGGTCTCTGAATGTTCTCTGGTCATCAAGTCACTCATTTAAGTATTCCGTGCTTTGATGACCATGCAATTCCAAAAGCAAAGGCAATTGATTGAGTTAGGTGTACACCATTGGGGGCAGAATATTGTGTGACTGTGTAAATCCAGAAATTATCCATACCCCATACCACAGACGACTGGAATTTCCCAGTGGCAGATCCACGGGGGGTTCCATGGGTTCCACAGAACTCCCTCGAGCATCTCGCATTTTGAAAAAATAAATAAATAAAACGTGTACAACGATTGTGTACAACATAGTGATTCATCATCGTTTTAAACAGTAGGTATTACACAATAAGGATTTAACTGCATTACCCAGACTGCGCGTGGGGGTATCTACGTAATCATATTGTTGCATCTTGGGAAAAGTGAAAAAACGGAACCCCCCATGTTGAAAAATCCTGGATCTGCCACTGTTTCTGAGTGACAATACAGTGGGGGGAAAAGTTGGCCTCACCAGTTTCCAATTCCCTCTTGAGCATGGTGGTAAAGGGTTATTCCGAGAAACAAGATTATGACCATTTAAGAGGTGGTTGAGAAATGTGAATATCAGAGCAGATTTCGTATGACTGTGAAAAGTGCCGTGACATGGCGCAGTACTGTCACGGTGGCAGTACCGAACCTGGCCTGCTGTAGATACCGAATGAAATCACTTGTTGTGGCGCTGTCACGGTCGCGGACCAGTACAACTTTGCCGCAGAACTTTTCACAGTCATACAAATCTGCTCTATTATTATATTAGATTTTGTCAAAAATAGAATAAAGTATAGAACAAAAAAAGTTGAGAAACCTGTAATGGTCCAATTCTTTTCCATGAAACGAGATTTCGGAAGCAAGCTCATGAAGCCTGCTTTGCCAATTTTCTATTGTTTTTGCATTATTGAAATGAGAGAAGCTGAATTTGGTGCTTGTGAAACGTTTTTTAAATTTTTTGACAAACGTGAAATGCCTGTTTATATCCCCCATTAAAACACTCCTTTACCACCATGTCTGAGGTGTAGATATGGATCTTTTCTGGAATTACACATTCCAGAAAAATTCTGTAACCCCCATGGAAGGAGTTGAAAATACGACAACCACCTTCCCACCCCTCTGGAGTTTCCAATGAAAAACATACAGTTGTATGGGAAGTATCATTTGACTCCCAACACACCCCTTTTGAATTTCCAAATCCCTTCAGTAGGAGAGGTCTATTTTTTTTCTGGAATCATGACACATTAGGTAAAGTGTTCTGATGTGCTCCTATCTAGTGGCTGCACCAGGGAGACATATTCAGCATCTCTATTAATTATACAGTTGCTGAGGATGTTAGACTGTCAGGCATGGCAGATATCTTAGACTCACCCTCCCTGAACTGGCAATGGTCTGCATATCACCTCACCGCCAGCACCAGCTTCAGGCCCTAACAAACCCATATCACAAAATACATAGATTCCATTGTGCATGTGTTAACTTACTATTAACCACACATACTTATGTGCAGTGCTAATTGCAGTGCTTACTTCAGGGATGTCAACTCTCCTGATTTTATTGGGATTCCTCGACCACATTCCCCCTGGAAATGTTTTTCCAAATTTCCTATATTCGTTATTTTCTGTATTTCTCATGGTTTTCTTTCTTGTGATTTTTTCATTAATTGGATTTCATCTGAGATCTCAAGGTTCTCTCCCAAGTCCAAGGGTTGACCTGACTCCCTGTTACTTGATGCTCATTAGACATTTTGCCAGGCTTTACTTTTTGCCATTATAACATTATTTATTATAAGAACAATTTTGTAAGCCCTTGAAATAAAGCCAGCCTGACTGCAGGCAGCCTTAAAAAATAATGCAGCTACAAGAAGCCTACATTGATAAATACTGTACCTAAGAGTAGAAGTGAACATGCAGAACTTTAGCGTGCCAAATGTTAAATTTGTCAAAACCAACAAAACAGTACAAAAAAGCTTTTCTACAACACATTTTTAAAAATATATTCCTACCAGCTATATGGTCTAGTCAGTGCCCTTTCACAGTATTAGGTGCCCATCTAAAAATTCCAGCATAATGAATGTATATATGTATTTAGCCATCAAGCTAAGGTGTGGCCCAGTCAGGACACTGTACGTGCCTTATTGGGATAGCAATGAGTTCCCAGGAGTTTGCTAAAGCATAAACATGACTGGGTAGTCCCATGTATTTTCTCGGATATGAGTTTTTAGTTTTGGTGTTTCTTGGGTCAAAAACATCTGCCAGGTAATTTTAGGGGCTTGAAACTTAGGATGGCTGGTATGTTTTGGGGTATGCAGGTATATAAAATATTGTTTAACTCCAGAAAAAAATCCACATCTCTCAGGTGTTTCCTTTATGGAGGTCATTTTTCGACCCCCTCCCACCCAGCCAAAGAAAAAAAATACCCCCATTCCCTCCCCCTGTAAATACCAATTTGTCTACCCCTTACCCTCTGGAATTCCCTTAGGCTTGGAGACCCCACACCTCCTAGATTTCCAATTCCCTCCATGGTGGGGTGTGTGGATTTTTTTTTGAATTATTAAGCTCCGGCAGACCACCACAGCATGTTTATGCTTAAGTGTCCTCCTGGGAGTAAATCATGTGCTGTATGTTGTTAGATATTGTATATGTAGTTGATTTGGTACATGTCAACATTTCTAAGGTTAGAGCAATCACTTCATTGCAGCCATTCTTGTACCCAGAGCTCCCTGGCTCGTCACCTCGTGGAGGAGGCTCTGGTGACAGCCACTGACGCATGCGCGAGATTTGATACAGAGCCGTTGAGAGAAACACCTTTCTGTGCATGCCCCAACGTTCAAAATCAGCCAATCAGGGAAGGATGTCAAATGGATGTCCCCAGAGCCTCCCCTGCGAGCAGACAAGCTGGGAAGCTCTGAGTACGAGAACGCATTGCAGCTGAAAGCCTCCATCAACAAAAAAACAGTACGTTTTCAGTTGAAAAAGAACCATAAGCCTCAATGCAACAAAATAATTGACAAACCTTACCTGTATTGGCAAAATACCCGGGATTATTGGCACCGTGATGCCAATATCTCGGCAGTCCTGTAAGAACTTAAAGAATGTCTTGTTCTCAAAGAACAGTTGTGTGATAATGAAGTCTGCTCCTGCATCAACTTTCTCTTTCAGATGTTTAAGGTCATCTTCATAGCTTGTACTGTCTGGATGGCCAGAGGGGTATCCTATGATAAACAAAAAATAAAATTGGCTTTATCTGCTGACAAAAAGAAATACACTGCATACATGTATTCAGGGTGTTTTGAGGGTTGATTGTACCACTGCAGGAATCTCACAGGAATTTCTACTACGAATGCACAAAATTGAATGCTGCACACCCCTGGGGGTAGATGATTTTCTTGTGGATTCTGGGCAATTTTTCAGTGCAGAGATGCTAGTTCCCCTACAATTTCCTGGAGACCCTTGATTTCAGCCTCATCTCTCCCACACTTAATCTCTCGGCTTGTTTCATAGAACTTTTGTAGTTTTGTAAGATATTTGACTCCAAAAGGCTTTTGTACAAGACACCCCTCTTCTGCATTAATCGAAGGACAGGGGTTGGCATGATGAAAGAAGGAATAAATGAAGGGAAAGCAGAGAAACTGGCAGGCTATGTGCACAGAGTTGGTGCCCAATTGCGTTACACGAAGAAAACGCACCACTAGCGGTGCGTTTTGCGATGCCTTTTAGCGGTGCGTTTTGCGATGCCTTTTAGCGGTGCGTTATGCGATGCCTTTTAGCGGTGCGTTTTGCGATGCCTTTTAGCGGTGCGTTTTGCGATGCCTTTTAGCGGTGCGTTATGCGATGCCTTTTAGCGGTGCGTTTTGCGATGCCTTTTAGCGGTGCGTTTTGCGATGCCTTTTAGCGGTGCGTTTTGCAATGCCTTTTAGCGGTGCGTTTTGCGATTCCTTTTAGCGGTGCGTTATGCGATGCCTTTTAGCGGTGCGTTTTGCGATGCCTTTTAGCGGTGCGTTATGCGATGCCTCTTTGGAGGTGCTGGTACTTGGTCTTGTTCTTTTTATTGTTCTCGCAATGTCAACACGTTCAGAATACCGTCTTTACTTACTGGATGAGTTGCAATATATAAAGACTGCTTCAGCAAAATTGGAGGAGAAGGTGCAGAACGTGGCCAGGGTTCTCCCGTTTGTAAAATCGAGGATGGGCCAGAAGGACATAAAAATGTTCTGCGGATTTGTATACTCGCCATGATGCCCTCTGTTCTTCCGTCGATTTCGAACTAGGACCCTGTTTCTTTTGTTCTCGAGATTTTTTTTTCGCTAAGATGTCTTCCCGTTTACGGTCGTAATAGCGCCTATTTCTTTCCGACTTTTGCTTGAGGCTTCGTTGTTTTGATTTCAACAGGCGTTCTGCACCAGTTTTGAACATAATTGAGCAGTTAATTCGGTTAAAAATATACTAATGAAGAGACAAGGTGAGGACGACAATAAAATCTATTGCTAGAGATCGTATTCCAAACACAACTCTAAAACGCACCGCTACAAGGCATTGCAAAACGCACCGCTACAAGGCATTGCAAAACGCACCGCTAAATGGCATCGCAAAACGCACCGCTAAATGGCATCGCAAAACGCACCGCTAAAAGGCACCGCTAAAAGGCATCGCAAAACGCACCGCTAAATGGCATCGCAAAACGCACCGCTAAATGGCATCGCAAAACGCACCGCTAAATGGCATCGCAAAACGCACCGCTGAAAGGCATCGCAAAACGCACCGCTAAAAGGCATCGCAAAACGCACCGCTAAAAGGCATCGCAAAATGCAACGTGAAAAGGCATCGCAAAACGCACCGCGAAAAGGCATCGCAAAACGCACCGGACTAGGGTAAAATTGTAAGAGACGTTTGGAAACTTGTTCAGACGCTGGATTTGTATTTCGCGTGAAAAACTAAAGACGTTTCAAAAACATAATTCACAGCAGGTTAAAGTATACTTAATGTGCATCATGTTGACAAAGAGGCAGTCGTTTTAACCAGAAAATACACACTTTTTTTAGCAATATCATTTTTTGTGTACATCTACCGGAAGTACAATCCTGACATTGTTCAGACGCTAAATTTGATATATTTTCATGTGGAAGTTGATAATAAAATAGATAATAAATTATTGTATGACAATCTATAGCTCATGTGCATCTGATTTCATGTTTTTGTTTTTCAAAACGGAACTTAGATCATTCTATAATCTATATTAATTGAATTTAGATACGGAAAATGTTACGCACGGTTTTCAATTTTCGTGACTTTATTGACATTTTTTCCGTAGTAATTTTGTAAGATCTTTGAGTTTATTGCTACGTCCTCATGCTTTGGCAGTACCTTTATTGGTATGTCAATTATGAAAACATAATATTGTTGCGATCAATTTATTTTTGGTGCCGTTTGAAATTGGTCACCAACATCGCGCACGTCGCCGGCAGACAAATGTTTATTCAAAGTAATTGAAACTAGAGTCACCTATGTGCAGCTCAATGGACTTTGGGCAAATGCACAGATCACTGGATTCTCTAACCCACCCCTGCTCCCCACCCTTGCCAATAAACTTACCTGCTACACAAATTGTGAAGGAGTCTCCAAAATTATTTTTGATGTGTTGAACCATGTCAGTTCCATAAGCCAAGCCATCATCTAGGGCCTTCCAATCCTCCCCATCTGGAGGGTCTTAAAATTTAAAGAAGAAAAAAAATTGAAATCATGTTTGACCCCCCTGTTACCCCCTCCCCACCAAAAAATGTCAAGCATGCATGCATTATATTACCTCCTCTTAAAGCCAGGATACTCCTGATTCCAAGAGACTTGGCCTTCTGTAAATTACGTGTCACTGTTTCTTTGGTTTGATTGGCACATGTCATGTGCAACATCGTGTCCAGTCCACAATAGTTCAGAGCAGTGCTGGCAATGGTAATAGAGCTTGTCTCCTTGTCTCCTGATGGGTTTCCAGCAGGATGCCAGGTGATGTCACAGAACAAAGGGCAACCCCTCACAATCCTGTCAAATTTACCCAGCAAGTTCACAGCACCATTTGGGGTGCGGGGAGGAAAAAACTCCAGAGAGAAGAACTTTTCATCCTTTGCAATTTTTTGGTTTATCTTTTCAATAAGGCTGAGTGGTGTGGAAGGTACTGAAGGAGTGGATGATTTTGAATGCGAGTCAAACTCTTGGAAAATTATGTCCATTGGAGACTGGTACTCCCTCTCTTGGTGACCAATCCCCATTTAAGTTGCCTTTGTTGATGTCTGGACAATGCAAATAGATAGGCTGATTAGTAAAATAAAAGATGCATTATATTTGGGGCTGATGATTTTGTTCAGTGCAAGCAATTTTTTAGTCCACCCAATAAGCAGAAATGATCCAATACATCCACCAAGGAGGGAAATTACCAATTCCTTCTGTGGTGGGGTACCGAATGGATGTTTTTTGTTTATTGCACAAAAGAGGATTAAGTCACATTTTGCCATCCATGGTAATATCGTTCAACATTTGAAAATTATTTTAAAAAACATCCACCTCTGCCCTTGGAAGATACAATTATCCCTATACTAAAGTTAGGGCAAAGCAAGGGAACTGCAAAGCCTCCTAAAATACTTGTCTGTCAACATCATTAGGCCATCTGCATCATTTCACTTGGCACTCTATGACTTCACGGTCAAATACAGAAATTCTAAGGCCCTGCCTAATTATGCAAAAGCCAATAATATGCTTCAAAAGCAAAATTATCTTACATCTGTGTCTAGAAAAGAATCTCTGAGGGAAACCGGAAAACATTTCTGCTCTGCTGGGCATTAACGAAATACCGGTATAAGTTTATCTTCTGCAGCGGCAAGAACATTCACAGAACGAGAAAGGTCCTATCCGTGTGGGGATCGGTCCTTGATAATCTATTTCGAGTCCTTCTTACATGAAAAATTTGATTGTTTAACTCGAATATACGAGCATGAAACTCTCGTCGATAGCGGTTTCGGCTAGATAAATAACCTATTATAATTTTTGGCCATAGCCGAGATTCCGATAGGTCGAGAGCAAGGGCGAGATGCGATCACGTTTAAGCTTATAAACGTGCCATGCAGACAACAACTACTCGTAGACAAATCACGAAGGTTTTCTTTTCCGTGCGTAAGAGCTTGTATAACATTTGCCGCAGTTAAAACAGGCAAAGTAAAACACAAATCGACAGAAATCAAAATCATTTGCAACCTTAGTCCGAAGCAAGCATCACTACTATGACTGCTTGGCCCATCGAAGAATAGGGCATTCGAGTTGATAAACCAGTTTGTCGAGTATTTTGTCAATACCGAACCGGATTTTACTAGTCGGTTGGGTAACTGTACAAGTTTCCCGGGATTGTTTCCCGGGAGCCGGTGCACCTCTCAGTGCATGGAAAAATGGGAAACAACTATAACATAGCAGGAAATGGTGCTTCCGACAAGTTTTAGGGATTTCGGGACACGCCACGTTCACAATTTGCTTTGCACGCGTGGATCAATATCTGCCTAAAATCTACAAGCAGAGCTAGCTCTTTCAGACGTTCATCTGGCCCACTACCTCAGGGATAATAATTCAGAATTGGCTTACCTTGGAAATTTACTTACTCTATGGACGACAGAGCTTGAAATATCATTGAATGTTGAGTATTCAGGTCGACGTCTGCGAATAATAGAAATTCCAGTCGTATTCAAATTTAATACATGTAAAGCTATAAAAGATTTTGCAACCGAGTACAATATGCGATTTCCAGACCAGCGGTAAACTGTCTAGCGAACTTTGCTCTACTGTTCCACGTGATTTCAGCCAATCAGATGGCAGCATTAACTGAGGTCCTCGCGTTACACTGCGTGACCAGTAGTTTTACTGAGGGGTGTATGGCCTTATAAGGTTGCTATCGTCCATAGTTGCCATGAATATAGTCGCAACAAAAGGGCCATTTAATGAAATTCGAATACTGAGATACTTATTTGCCTTCGAAACTGTTATCTTTATTCGAATTAGACTGATTTTGCCCACTTTGTCGCGTTTTGCTTCAGTGCTTTGTTATCGGGAATTCACGGGTTCGTGATCGCACCCAGTCAGTTCGTGATCGCACCCAGTCAGTTCGTGATCGCACCCAGTCACGCATTGTGTAACGCTGTTGACAGATCATGAGTGGTAGCCTGGGGTGTGTTGCGCAATGGGAAGGGAAGTGCCTCCCCCCCTCCCGTGATTTTAGCCTTTGGCATGGCGCGTCCCCAGAGAAGCGCACGAACCCCCGACGAACGTAGATCTCGTCGCCGGCGCGTGCCAAAACCAAAACTTCGCCTGATAGTTCAGTGAGTGGAAAATGGATTGTGGTGAAAAATATTATCCATTTTATGCAAAAAGAATACAAATCCGGCAAAAAGCGAGGTCAAGTGAGAGGAAGAGGGGTAGCAGAATCATGTTTGAAGGTAACCCTCAACCGTCCGGACCTCGAACTTTAACCGCGCTCAAAGTATTTATACGCCGAAATGAACATGTGTTCTTCCATGTGGGATAGCACTCTTTTAAAATACTCCTCCATTGATCTTCCTAATCCTGTTAATTCGACGAGGAACACGTTCAAAAAAAAGTGAGTCTCAAAATGTCTCAGTGTGATCTCTATTCATTCGCTATTCATTTGCACAGCGAGAAAGCGTCGTCGATTGAAATCGTACACTGCGCATGCGCACAACCTACTAGCGCTTCAAAACTCAATTTCTATTGCGTTTGTGTATTTTCTATGCGTCGCCATGCATGCTCAGCAAATACAGGGCTCTTGGAACGAGAGATTGTTCAAAATTCACAATAGAATCTTCGCGTATCTTCAAGGATTGCTCTTGACTGCATTTTTGTGGTCGATTCATTGGCTGTCACACGCGTGACGTCATGAACATTCTTCACTTGAAAACTAAAACTCTACACAAACAAGCTCTATGTATTGTTGAGTCTTCACGCATTTTATTAATTTCATCTGATTGTAATTCGCATTTCGGGATATAATTGCTGAAATTTGAAGGGATTTTGAGCCACGCAACACCAGTGTTCACGTATGGTGGAAAGAGCCAATTCGTACAAAATATCTCTAACTCAGGTAAGTAAGGCCTGGGCGGAAGCCAATCCAAAATGGCGGACGTAAAACTGAGGGGGTGGTCCATCTCTAAACCAATGTCTCTGAGGGATCCAAGCAATCTACATTTTGATACCGTTGGTCATTCTCAATCATTTTCACCAATGTTGGTCTCTATGGCAACAAATGTATGACCTCTGACCTTAAATTTAATTTCTAGGAAAATAGCCTCTGCATTCAATGGGGATAAGTGAAATCGTTCCCCTGAGTGCATTATAGTGTTTGTTATATAGTATAGATTATTGATCCAACGAGGATGGCTGGAAATGTTTTTTAGGATAGCTTTATTTTCGATGATGTAATATGATACCTCTCCTTTTCTTAAAATGTGGATAACTTGGACACCCATTCTCGTTGGAATGGTAATATACGCCCGACATCGGTCATTATAAGACCCATTGGGAAACCATTGGTATGACCCCCATCGAATGCAGAGAGCTGAAAGAAAATTGTGCCTTTGTCACGCTCTTACAGGTCACGCAACCCGTTGACATGGTAACCAAATACATCAAATGAAACGTCTCACTGGGTCTAACAACCTTAACGAAAAACATTCTACAGAAGACATTTTGTATACCCTAGAAAAATTTTTTTCAGTATTTTTCGCATTTTTTTGAAAAACACCCATGCCTTAATATACCTGAGAAATTCACTTTGGCTTAGCTTGAAAAGATCCATCATATCATGTTAACTAAGTTATTATTGAAGTGTGTAATATCTTTTGATCGATATTCTTGTTATTTGTAGGCATCGGAGAAGGCTGGTAATTTGGCGGTCATATTTGTGGAGGGGGAATAATGGTGCGGTGTACTTTTACTGCAACAAATCGCATGGTATCAAACCCTTTTATACCACAACGCGAGCGTTTCTCGAATCTGATTGGCTCTCAGCCGTGGGTACATTTAAGCAAAAAAGCGGATATCCGTGGTTTATAATGTGAGAAACGCACGAGGGATGCTGGAAAAACACAAGAAAACGGCTCGTGAGTTTAAAACTTTTGAAGAGTTTTTCCAGCATCCCAAGTGCGTTTATCACATAATCACAGAAATCGGCTTTTTATTGCTTTTATAAAATAGCTTTGCATCTGCCGTGCGTCATTATAATGTGAAAATGCACAGCTCTCAAACCAATCAGAGCACGTACTATCTTAGCTATTTTATATAAAAAATATACCACGGAACGCGCCATCATCAGCGTACGGCCGGGAAACGCTATCGCCTTCAAAATTTCTCTCCAAACATTATTTGTACAACTTCTTTATAGCAATGAGGTTTATTTGGCATTAAAAGCAAATATTTCAGGATATTTTTAGTCATGTGACAGCTGAAAGCCCGGGGGAGGGGGGACTCAGCAAAAAAATAGACTGGGGTGCTCATTCTATCCCTTAGGGTATATGTTAGGGGAGTCCAAAGAATTAGCTATCCCTTGAGGAGGTCTCACGCCAAAGTTGACCTAGAAATTCAGCGACAACAGAATAAATTGTTTCAGCTTAATGCCGGGTAATTTCAAGGACCGCTATAAACATTAGGATTTTCCGCATCCAAGTGCTATCTCTAAAGGCCCGTTCACACGGCGCGATTTCTGCGTGCGATTTCGGTGGCGATGTCATATCGCGCGGTGTGAACGACCGGCGAACTTATGGCGATTTCACTTGCGATGTCGCCGCGTTTTGAACATGTTCAAATTCCACTGCGGTGCGGGTGCGATTTCTTGAGATCGCCAACAAACTCACAAACATCCCAGAGACAAATAGCTGGCCGTCCACACCGCGCGATACGACGTCGACGATCACCGCAAAAATCGCGCCGTGTGAACGGGCCTTAAGGGGTAAAATTCACTGTTTACCACACCCAATTTGCTATCCCTTACCCCCGTCTATTTTTATGGGGAGTCCCCCCGACTGGAGGGCTGAAAGCCAAGCATAGTTTGTGGGGGCAATACAGGACGTCGGGGGCAATACAGGACTGGCCCCATTCCGAGGATTTAAGGGCAAAGGCCGGTTTGTTCATTTCTTCGCTCGTTCAATTTTTAACGTGCATAACAACACATTCTTATTGGAACATTTTTTATTCTAAATTTCACCTGGTAGTGATATCATGGAATGGTCAATGGAAAGCGTTATTACAGTGAATTCATTACCTATACAATGCGACCTAGCAAAATGACATTATGATCCCTGAACCACGACTTTATGGAAAATTTATACAAAACTATGTAAACTAGCCTTGGTCATTTAGAACAGTTTAATAAATTATATTGTTTTTATTACCCTTCTGCTGAAAATGTAGCCTTTTTTTTATCAGGGGAACTCCCATATAGCAATGTTAGTAGAAACTCGCATATTAATGACCCAACATCCTTGTTTACCCCGAGCTAGAATTGCCTTTCTTTGTAGCTACAAAGCTGCTCAGCATAAATGTTACATCTTTGGTTTAGAGTTTGATAGCGACAAGGTTAATGTCCCAGGGGGGGTGCTCGGATATAAAAATGACGGGGGGGGGGGGGGGTCCGACGTATTTTTTTGGGTATGAAATTTGTAGTAAAAGTATTTTTTGGGGGTTGAAAATTTTACCAGGTATTTTCTTGGGGGTTGAAAAATCCGTGGGTATTTTTGGGGGGTTGAAACGTTAAGTTGATTATCAAGATACTGCACTTACTTAAGGTTATTCCCCTGTTTTGCACGGCGCACGCTGTTCTGCGCATGGACGCGCGATCAATGCGTTCGAAAATGACGCAATCGAGCGCGCGCGCGCAAGCTAAATATCCCCATTTGAGCGAGAAACACCAAGAAAAAGTCGCTTTTTGGGATATTGCGCGAAAACAAGATTGGGCACCCCCATTTTTTATTTAACCATTTTGATAAAACTATCATTCCCCTGTTATAAAAAAGTTTAAAGAAATTTCCACAACAAGTTTTTGAGCTATCGTCATAAAAAGCCCCAAAATGAGACACCAAAGACTCTCAAATTATCACGAGCGGTGCGCACATTTTTGCACATTTTCAAGAGTAGCGTCAACACACATAGAAAATTAAACATTCCAATGTTCGTCCTAGGTAGTGAAGCATCCAACAGTTCTGCTCAAACTTGCAAGCGAACTGGATTGCTTCATTAGTGAGCGTTTTATCACAATTTTCTTGTTTCACGTATTCCTTCACAAAATAGCCCTCAGGCACTAAAAATGGGGTATGTTTGCGCCATCACAGTTTCTAAACGAGCATGGGCACCCCCTCTTTTTATTTCATATTTTCATTCCTTATATACTAAATAGTAAATAGACAAATTAAGAAAAAAATTCTACGACAAGTTTTATTTTAGGGGAATTATCTTAAGCTGAAGCTATTTCCAGGAAACATAATGGGACCGGCCATCATGTGTATGCTGGTATTTTTTAGGAAATTTGAAATTTGAAATTTGGAGCTCCGTCGGACCCCCCAGTCATTTTTATATCCAAGTACCCCCCGGGGTTAATGTACTTTAGCCGTGTCTTTGGCGAGTGTTTGCATAGTAAAAAACACTCAAATAGTATCTTATCCATAACTAATAACTAACAACAATCCCACGATGGGGAGGAGAAAAGTGTTATATATCCACCGCTGGGCAACGACCCGAGGGGGATAGCTGTTTTAAAATATATACCAAATCAGTAGATTAAAATACGATGGATTAAAAGGTTCAAAACGCAGTTTCGCTTCCGATACTGTCACGAAACGAGACGTCATTTTGAGGTTTTCTCAAAACAGTTAATAGTGTTGGATATCTTCTATTTCTGGAACCAATCAGAGCGCGCGAAAATGACTATTCACTGATTTGGCATATACTAATAAGTGTTATTATTACTATTATTATATTATATGGCTATCATTTTTATTTATTGTGAGAGGTGGATAATGTGCAGGGGCGTGCAAGTGAATATGCGTGCAGTGCTCGAGGACAGTCGAGTACATTTGTTGATTGCATTTTTAAGCCGCACCGGGGGGGTTAAGGAGCTCCCTTATACTTTTTCATTGTATACAGTAGAAGTATACAAACGGTAAACCAGCTTTCTGTTAGAATTCCGTGTATAAATAAAATCTATCTATCTATCCACCGTTAAAAAGACCCCCTCCCCTGGAATTTCCACTCGTAAATCAGTCCCCCTTCCCTGGAATTTCCAGCCTCATAAAGGACCCTCTCCCTTCTATTCGAATTTCCATTTTTTTCTGGCAAAATACCCCTGGAAAATCTATTTTGGGATAAAATTTCCCTGGAAAGTCACCTTTTTTACCATCCCCCTTGGAATTTCCAAGCACCAGACACATACTCTCCCGTAGCATTTCCAGAGTCCAATACCTCCTCAACTGGAAAATTTTCTGTAGGTCCTCAATCCCCCAGTGCGGTTTAAAAATGCAATCAGCCACAAATTTTGCATCAGTCAAGCAAACAAGTGTTGCGTGACGGAGGCAAAAGAAGCTGCGATTGCCAACTGGAGTAGAAAATCGTGGCCTAATATAAAAATCCCTTTCTTAAAATTCGTCATGTAGTACCCCAGCATAATTTGCTAAACTGCTGCCAGTAAAGAGTTGGTAGTTCATTAACATCTCTGTTTCGTCCAGTTTGCCGTCTCTATTCTTGTCAGCCACACTAATAAGATAGGCAGCCTCGTTCGCCGCGTGCTGCTCGTGCCGTGGATCCAGATAGAGAGCCAACTCGTCGAGTTTAACAACACCGTCACCATTTTTATCCATTAGCTTGAACTCTCGTACCCGACTGGAAAACAAATGCAACAGTTTGTAACTAGAGTCCGTTACTAAAGCCTGGTTCATACTAGCTGGATATAACAACATAAGCATGACACAGTACTGTAGAAATAAAGCAATGTTAGGGCTTGTTTACACATGAACGAAAGGAAAACGGCGAAAATGGCAGGAAAATTAGCAATGGTTAATTCTGTAACCGTGTAAAATATATGGCGCCGTTTTCAGTCCGAAAGGAATCAAGTAAATACGTTTGAGCCATTGTTGGAGATTTGGGCATGAGGACATTTCTGGTGTCAGAGTAGCTGACCTAGTGTCTGTGTACCGCTAGCTGGTTATGTCATATGCATCGTCGTTTTGGTCGGCTTGCCACGCTTTCTGTCGGACGCGCTTGAGTCGGTGCAAAGCGTGCGCTGCACATCATTTAGCCGGGTGTGAAATACACCGACGCGCTTGCACGGACTAACTTCACCAGCTTAGCGGACCGCAGACATCTGGCATGCCAGAAATTGCCTACAATCATAAAAAGAGGCAACCCCTTATATGGCGTAATGAAAAATAGAATAATGGAGCGTAATCACAGCTACTCGCTGAGGTCCGGCGGTCACACTTTTAAAGTGTGCAACACTGATCGCCTCTGTTAGTATGTGTCTGTCAATATTTTGTCTTTCGCTTTGCGCTCCAGCCCTTAATTCAGGTTATACTGCAAGAGGTGGAAATAAACTATACTATACTAAACCATACTATGCTAAGAATGGCGCAACATGTGGGCGAGTATAACTCGGCAAGCGCTAATAAGCGGCTTCTTTGAAAAGCTACGTAAATGTTTAAGCGAAAAAAAAAAGAACAAAACAATCTGCCCTCGCTTGGCGGCGCCTTCAAGTCTATTTACACACGAGGATTCTTCCGTCGAAGGCAATATCGTGGGATAGTTTGCCAGAGGAAATATGATGGTCGTGCTACGCACCCGAGGGCGTAGCTCGAGGGCTTATAGAAGTTTTAACATCACATTTCCGATGCAAAACTATCCCTCATAGTGCCAGAGAGAGAAGAGCCCTATTGTTTGTATTGTACATCGCTAAACTTTGGGCGAAACAGGCACCAAAAACTACAATGATATGCATGAACCCCACTCATGATTGTAAACTGCACTGTAAAACTGCACTCTTAGAGATTAACATCTCGCAATTTGTAAAGCGCTTAGAACCTATGGAATTAAGCGCTATATAAACACATACATTAACCTTTTTTTTAAACTTATACCCCATTCACACCAAAACCATGTTTAGTTAAACAAGGTTCTTCTTCGCCTCACAACACGTGGGGTTTCGTACTGCAATACACTCTTACTAGCTAAATGATCACTTAGTAACATGTACAGTACAGTCTAATCATTTCTGTCCTTGAAACCATGTCTTCTTTTGGGAGAAGGATTTAAACCAGTTTAGTTAAACTACATTTAAACTACAGACGTTTGTGTAAAACAAATGCAATGATAAATAGAATTCGTTACTGTAGCGAATTAATATCTAATCCCTAGTCTGATATGAAAAATGGATTTTCGCTTGATTTATCTTTGATTGGAGATTATTAGGAGTTAAAAGCGCATTAGGGCTAGCAGTTCAAAAGCCACCCTCACTAGATTTAGTATTTACCGAATTTAAGATGAATTACACTTCCAATATAAATTGCGTATCTCAGTTTACATATGACGGGGGCAGTGCAGTTTTACACCAAATATTTGACATACACA
The DNA here is from genome assembly GCA_033964015.1 of Scolanthus callimorphus. Lineage (NCBI taxonomy): Eukaryota > Metazoa > Cnidaria > Anthozoa > Actiniaria > Edwardsiidae > Scolanthus > Scolanthus callimorphus. Next base: position 317,581 of record JAWWUD010000024.1, on the reverse strand, counting down.
TTCAAAATGAAGCATTCATTTCGACAATTCTGTCAAATAAAATCAACAATAATTCCTCGGAAATTAATTAAAAACCAAGACAACGGTTTTAAAATGGACCTTCGCTGTAATTGGGGAAACCAATTAGTCGAAGCTACAGCTAAAGTTTTAGTTCAGGACTTGATGAGAAAAAATCCCGGAGATGTTAATCATTTTGAATATTTTTGTCGGGGATACTAGGTAATCTATGTTGCGATTTTAAAGTTCTATTAAAATCGACAGTTAAGTTCAGTGAAATGGGTCATGGGTACACAGCTGTCGTAAGACGACGGGGGTAAAGGCGGCGGCAGCAACTCGATTTTGGTCAAAAGAACCGAACCACACGCTGCGAAAGATATGAAATACAAAACATAACAAAAAAAGAAATAATACGCAACTGGAACTTAAAGACCTCGACTAACTCAGTGAGAGTTTCTTCCAAAGTAACTCTCCCTTTGAATTTTTAGGCGCTATATTTTTGCCTCCTTGGTATTGTTTTGACCTTTTGATGAATGCCAAAAGGTCCCACAAACAGACACAGAAGAATTCATTATCACAGAAGTGGAAATATTTTATCAGAGGCATAAAAGCGAAGAACGTACACGCAGAGCCGGAAATAATGTACTATTGCATAGTCACAACATTTTCTCATTCTCATAATTATTTTTTCTGAAGTTTATAGAACGAGGAAATCCCTTACCAGTATTTCTATTATATATTAGGTGCCGAATATGCATACTACAGGTGCCGACGTAGCGCATTGGTTAAGCATGCGAGTCGATCAAAAGGCTTATTGGTTAATATAAATTTTGTGCGCATGAACCTTAACACTGTACGTTGAATTTAATTAGGGGGATTTCATAGAGGCGCTGGCGACACTAAAGAATAATCACTGAGATTATACCTGGACATGTTTCAGGAAATTTTCAGAACTCACTTTTTGCCGCGCCCTTTAAAAGTTCTTTAACAGGTGATCTGGTGATAAACCCTGGTCTAGTTTTTCACAAGTGGTCATATCCTATATCCGAAAGCTATATTTGGAGGTTAGAAAATGAATATTCTCCAACGTGTCAACGTTGAACGCATATAACGGACAGGGATGACATCCGGGACTTCCTCTCTTGACGGCAGAAGAGAGTTCGCCTACAGTACAACACTCATTTAGGAATCAAGATCATCTTGGCATTTCTGATAAACGTCTCTTCATTCTACGAGATTTCGCTCATTTCTCGAGGCAAAGGAAGCATTCTGGCTTACCCCAGGGCTTGGCGAAGATAAATGTTCAAGCAGGAAGCGAGACTGAAAGAGTTTGACACATCGTACTCAACAACACATGAAGGCAACCAGTGGAAATTCAGAGCACACCAAAAACAGTCACACTTAATTTATTTTATATTACATTATTCAAACTACCAAGCGGCATATGAAAATTGTTGCAAAGAGGAGAAAAACTCTTGCCGTCACAAGGAGTGGCTAAGTAATATCGATTATTTATCCACAATTTGGCGAAAGGACACGCATTTCAGGACACCTCAGCGCTAAAAGAAGTTTACGAGTTAAACAATTCATAGTAGTAAAAAACATATTGTTTTGCCAAACAGGCGAGACTTAAACCACGTTTCCTTGCACGCAAGTAGATGGGAGTTCTCCTGGAGCACACTGAACTCGAACGAGACGGAATGAGATGTATGAAATATAGCGACTACAACCAGAAAACAGCCCGTCGGCGATACAAAGTTTTAATCCTGGATGAAAATAGATGCAATATTCCTGAAAGGTTTTGAAAGCGGCACAGAAAGCAAGTGACAATAACAAGGGCTCAAATCCATTTGCTTCACCCTGAATACAATAACAGCACTTGTCACTAGCTCGTCCAGTGGATTTTGATCCTTCAAAAGACAAGTTCTTACTTGCTAAGCTCAAGAGCATTTCCGTAGACCAAGGAAAGTAAATGAATAGTGCGATGGACAACATATCAGCGTGGAACAACACCCAGTGCGAGGAATCCGATGAGTGTAGCAAATGCGGCGTGGTTCTTGCTGTTCTCTACCTATTATCCGGGTTAATATGCATGTTAGGGAACGCGCTGGTTCTTGCGGTGATCTACCGAACTCGCCAGCTCCACAGGATCTCAAACTACTTCATAGCGTCTCTAGCGGCAGCGGACTTTTCTGTTGGTCTGCTTGTAAGCCCTCTATGGGCGGCGCGAGGGGTACTACAAGTCTGGGACAATCATCACCCTCTGACTCTCCTCTGTGCCTATATGTCCATGCAAACTGCAACGACAACAACGTTTAACCTCTGCGCCGTGTCTATAGATCGCTTCATAGCCATTACTAAGCCGTTCGAGTACGAAAGAATTCTATCCCTGCGTCGTTGTAAGATTACAATCGTGTTTATTTGGGTGTCCTCTTTCGTGTTACCTATCCCTCGTCCGCTAGTGACCGACCCGGTGGTGCTACCGAAAGTGTGGATGGTAGGGAGTACGTTAGTAGTAATACTCCCCATTTTGGTCATCTGTTTTTGTTACTTCCACATCGCGCGAATAGCACGGCAACAAGCAAAGAGGATTAAATGTATGGAGGACAGCGGGCGGGAGGCGCATAGAGTTTCAGCGACAAGGAGGTCCAATACTAAGGCTGCCTGGACAGTTGCAATAATTATAGGTAAGGTAGCGTACCAATTGTAGTTATCCTAGCATTTCAGTTAGGAAAGCACGGGCTAAGTCATAGTGTTACAGCGCAGCGCTCGCCGCTTTTCCAGGGTCAGCAATAACACACTAACAGCACATTATATTGGAATTCAGTTTTCAGCTGCATTGTCCATGCAGAGGACAGAAACTATCTTGTTCTCTTTCTGTTTTTTCTTTCTCTTTTTCTATGGCCAGAGTTTCAAGAGTATTTCACAGATGTACAATCGTCAATTTTTTAGCCTTTTTTAAATGAAAGATGCTCAATTCCGAACCCATATCGTGAGTACGTTTACCTTATGTCACACATTTTTAAGTGCTTACGAAAATGGATTTTTTTTTATTTGGAGTGACTGGAAGCAGCGAGGTGGTACTCACTCGCCAATTTTTGCCGTTAAAATCAATTTTTAAAGCATCGGTTTGCAGTAAGCTCATTCTCTAAGCATAAGTCTATGCACATAATACTCATCTTTCCCTGGAAAAATAATTTTTGTGAAAAAGAGTTTTTTAGGATCGAAAAATCATTATAAATATCTCTGTTTTTATGCAAATTTGCATGTCCCAGCGTCACACGTTCAGCGCCTGGTGTAAAAATATTTTTACTTATTTCTTCATGGATAAAACATACAACGCAAAATTTGCAATAAATCGAAGTTCCAATCCTAAATGAAATAACTTATATGGTATTTTCTTCAATATATGCATCTTCTTCGATATTATTAGTGAAAACGTCTTTGCCATTTTCGTGTCCCAAAAATTTGATAATCTTAGCGTATTTCAGGTTTTTTAGATTTATTGTCAAAATAAGCAACGCCGCAATGAAACAAACTGAGCCAACTGTGGTCTATAGATTTTAATGTCGAAATGTGGCATTCTGACTGAGATCGGAAATAAGTTCTTGGAAATATAAAATTTCGAAGTTTACTGAAAGCATTGTCCCCCACCAAAATTTAAAGCATAATAATACGACCGGGGTTTGCATTTCCTCTAATATATAGATAACCATAAGCCTTATTGCACTAAGAAACTACAGATGTGTGGTCTAGTAAAATTGCAGTCATTTGGTCTATTGCCCGGACTTATAACCTATTTTGAGAGAGTTTAGCAATGGCGTGAAGTTTACTGAAAGTTTTGTCCCCCACTTCATAAAATTTACATATCTAAACAAACGACAGCAAATGTGATTGCTACCGAAGTTTGTTTCTAATTTCTTCGTTTACATTAAAAAAAAATCAAGGTTTTTTGCTCAAACTATTTAAACCTATACATCTGAGATTCCATTCGCACCGACGAGGTAGATTTCGGCTATAACACACGAGATTTAAAACTCACTATGTTATTTTTGTAATTTATGCAATTCGGAAGAAATTCATTACAGTTTAGAAAAAGTTCTTCATTTTTTCTGTTTTTCAGATAATTTTAGCGCGCGATTAGTTTCACATTTATCGCAAATCAACGGGAATTTATTCAAGACAATAGGTATCTTAGTAGATTTGAAGCGTTGTCTGTATTTTGCAAAAAAATAGGTATTTTGAACCACTGCCATTGCGTGTTATTAATAAAAAAAACTAAGAAAATTTGCACTCTAAGGTGGCTTATAGCAGTTTTTAGTTGACTCTTCGGTCTGGTATGGCCTGTATCTCACGTGCTATACATACACAGAAAGGCAAGCCACTTTACAAGAAACATGCAATTGATCGTTATATGTGTTTACATGTTTTGTTTAAATTGACGCTTCCATGGCAACGAAATGGCGGCCCTCCATTTTTTGAGTTGAAGAATCCACCCAGACATGCAAGATAACTTTTCACAATACCAACTCCAATGAGGTCAGACTATAAGTTTGAAGAAATAGGCCAAGAGCGTTTCGAATACCATTTTTTGTCAAGAAAATCAAGCGTAGTCAATCAAACTCGTGAGCCAATCAGATCCTTTCCTAGTTTCGCCTAGTGCGACATGTCTGTTGCGACATGTCTCGAAAAACAAGCCAAAGGAGTGCACTGAACAAGGATCCGATTGGCTCACACGATTGTGATTGACTACGCAGCCAACTTAACTGCCAAAGGCTCACTAGATTTGAACCTACAGGGTCAGGTGTTATCAGAAACACTTACAAATGGCATTTCTAAAAGAAAGGTTTTTATTATAAACGTTGTGACTTTTCCAACTGTTATGTACCGTTCGAATTTTTGATATTGGGAGAGTGCAAGTGGTTTTTTTTGCAAAAGAAAGGAATCTTGCGTTTGACTAGTTACCAGACCCCACCCGGTAAGGAGATAAATTGCTCATATTATCAGAAATATTGATCAAAATCAGTTGAAAAATAGATAATTCGACGTGTTTCTCTATAAACCATAGTGCAAAGTAGCCAAATGCAAAACGTTATAAGTAAAGAAAAATACGTCGGAAAACTCGCATGTGACGGTAGTGAGTACCACCTCGCTGCTTCCAGTCAGTAGGTTCGTAAAAACGGTTGATCACGGAAACCAATGAGACACTCAAGCAATCCATTACTATAATCTTAAACATCGTCTCTTCTACTTATCATTTTTTAACACGCTGGATTATTAACGACGAGGGATTACTACACGATATGTGTACAATAGAAAATGAACGATAATTAATGAGATTGTTCAAGGTGATTACGTTGTCAGGACACTCGTATTTCGCTTCCGTAGATGGCACATCTCGAGTAGAAGCTGTCAACACTCGTGCTATTAACAACAAGACGCCTGGAGATGTTTAGCGGGATGAAGATGCTTGATGCTTGATGCCAATCATGACACAGTAAAATTACGAAAGGGACCTCCACTGTTGCTGTGCAAACAACAATCATCTGGTAGCACCAAGGTGGAATGCGAATTTCTTCACACGAAGAAAAAACGAAGCCTAACCTATAGCGGGACTTTCATCCTGCTAATAACCCCGCCAAAATATTGTACCTTAGCTTACAAGCTATGGGAAAGCTTCATGGGCATCGTGAGCGCGGAAAGTGATAATGAATTTGCATCACCAAACATAGCACCAAATGGCAAATTTAATTAGGGAAAGTTCTGCTTGTTCTGGTGGTTAGGATTCATTATCATACATTAGCATCTGTCATGAAGAAGCCTAAAGCTCTTACGAAGCAAAATGGAAAATAATTAAGGGAATAATTAATAATTAAGAGCACTAAGTCATAACTGAGAAAAAGGGCGAAGAGTGGAGGGCAAAGCTAAAAGGATTGAAGAAATGATATGTCTGAGAGAAATAACTTCTCTTTCCTAATTCTAAGTCATGCGAACAACTTTGTAGAAGCACCGACAGAAATAGCTGAGACTGGTTTGTTAACCTGGCGGTAAAGGCTCATCTTTAAAATGTGCCAGCCACTGGCCATCAAAGACAAGGGCATAATTTGGGGCATAGTAGTTTTTGTTAGGTACAGGGTAAAACAAGGCCACACTTTTGACTACACCCATCTAAACCGACCACCTGCCACTTGCACGACGAATCTTGCAATAAACCCATTAATTATTTGTACTACAGCAGTGATGGATTTGTAGGGAAAAATGAGAATTGGACTATATATTTATTTGAAATTTCATAAAAGGAATGGACAACTTCAAAGACTGGCTTTATCTTACCACTCAATTTCTGAATCTGCCGTACAAGAAGGTTTAATGGAATACTTATCTCTATATCAGGTTTCTTTTTGGCTTCCATTTCCTTTAAGGATGAACTGTACGGGGAAACGCACCTGCTTCAGTTTACGGAAAACTTTAGGGGTACTTTTTCGTTAAAATGGCATCATATCGCAAAAACGTCGTATCTTGACAAGTGATACCTCATTGTAAAGCTTACTTCGTCTCTTCAACTATGGAAACTTTATTTCTTTAATTTGATAAAACGCAGACTTTTTTAGTGAGTTGCCTTTCCGGCGCGTTAGTTCAAGTTTCGAGTGTTCCACGCACGCGAATATATACTGTTTTCGTTCTTTAACAACATTTTACTATGGGCTTGTCGGGGATTTTTAAAATTTCAGCCAATTTTAGTGCCAATTCTGTTTGTCCGCTAGGATTTTTTAAAGAATTTAGAAAATAAATTCTTCCAAAAAATCATAACTTGAAAAGGGAATCGAATTTCCAAAGTCCCTGACACGGTTTTTCAAGAACGCTAAAATGGTGCCGAAAAACGTATATTTCCGAGGGTGGAACATGCACCGGAGAGGGAACTCCGTAAAAACTGCAAGCAGTCTAGAGTGTCTTCAATATCAAACATTTTATTCATTGTAATTTTTGCCAACAGGTCTATTTGTAGTCACATGGTCACCAAGTCTCATCGTATCCACCAAGCAGGCAGCTGCCGAGGATGTATGCCACAGGGAGACTCTGACAAGGATATGGTACATCACAGTCTTAATAGCATTCTCAAGCTCCGCTGCAAACCCATTTATATATACAGGCAGGAGCCGGGAGTATAGGAATGCTTTTAAAACCATGTTTAACTTGAAGGACAGTAGAATTTTTAACCAAAGGCATGAGTGTAGCTATACTTGGACTACTAAGAGAAAGGATTTGCAAGATAGTGAGTCTTGTATTGATAAATAGTGGGCAAGCTACATGTACCCTGAATTTACAATGAGCCGACTGGGGAATAGCCAGAGGGCCCAGGACCCCCTTCTAGCAACCAAAAATATGGTAAATGTATGGACATTATTTAAAATACAGGAGAAAATGTCTTACAAAGGGACCCTTGGGCACCCTCCTGGCTATTCCCTGGCAGTGTATCTGCTTTGGAGTTTTGCTTAAGACGCTTTGATAAAAGGCATGAGTCTGGCTATACTTGGACTACTAAGAAAATGGATTTGCAAGAAAGTGCGTAATGTATTGATAAATAGTGGGCAAGCTACGGTACATGTACCCTGGAATTTAAAATGAGCCAGTGTCTCTGCTCTGGAGTTTTGTTATCGTAATGTGCAATTACTATAGTCAACTAAATGTACATGTTGTGTAATTAAAGTTTAGACAAGCTGGTTACATGGATATAGCCCACCTTGAAGATAAGTATTTGAAACTGGAAGCAGCCTTAATGGTAATTAAGTGAAATGAAAAAATGTGTAATCAAGAATGCGAGCAAACAAGAACCATCTGAGAAAAGAAAACTGCCCTTTCTGACAAGGCAAGAATGTAACTTGCATGATGGAAGAGAGATAAAACATTCTAGTAGGTATACTAGTTGTAAAAGTTGCAGTCAATAGGCTGAATTATGTCTGTTATTATACATTGTACTCACTACCAGTATCTTGGAGTTCAATGTTTTTACATATTATATTGTGTTAAAGAAAGACCCTACAAATACAAATGTATATTTATGCCATGCCATGAGGGGCATAAGAAACCTTTCTATGGAAAATTATCTGCAGTAACGTGTGGTTCCAGAAAATAGCCCCCCCCCCCCCCCCCCAACAGAAGGGTGTTGAAAAGTGCAGAGCCCCCAACCCCTCTGGAATTTCCAAAGGAAAATACAGTATTTGTACAGAAGAAATCACAGTAAATTGACCCCTCTGGAATTTCCAATCCCTTCCGTGGGGGGTGGGGGGATTGGATATTTTCTGGAACTACACAATGTAACAATTTTTTTTTCAGATAAAACAATACACAGACCTGCCATTTAATTTTGGGGTAAAATTGATAAAAAGCAGTTTTCCTCTTTTTGCATGTGTTTCAATATTACTGTCAATTTCCACCCATTCATTTCTAACATACACCCACAAACCGAAATAAGCGTTTGTGTTATTTATTCAGCTTGCTACTGCCACATGAGTTTTCCTAAATTTTAAATAAATACTTAGACAGGTTACTAAACACAAACCACAATGGCTCCTAACAGGCTTAGGATGTGTAGGCCATTATAAAAATATAATCACCTGGATTTCTCACTTTGAAATACAACTTCAGTCATTCATGTACTCAAAAAAAAAAATGGTAATTTATTTTTCACATGAGTCCCCTTGATGAGCCTGAGGCTCTTGTGACAAATGCTGTTAATATTGTTTAAATAATAAAAAATAAAATAAAATAAAAAAGGGTGTACACTTGAATTAAAGACCTTAGTGTCCAAAAGGTGTGCAGCTTGCTGTTCTATGATTACATCACTTTTAGACCAAAGAATTGACTGAAGTGTAGATAATGGGATTCACTACTTGTACCATAACCTCATTAGCATAAACTTTTATGGGCTACAAAACTACATGTCATGCCCATCTGACATTGGGTCTTTAAGGGACAAAAAGATAAAGGCGTGAGGGACCTTTAAATTCCCAAAACCAATATCTGAGGTTCAAGCCTTTTTGGTGACAATGGTGGCTGTATCTTTCATTAAGCTGTATCTTTCAATAAGATACAGCTTTTAGAGGCATTTGACTAAAATTCACTTTCCTAAAAGGTGCCTAGCCTCCTATGCAGCTGTTGGTGTGTCGCTTGGTTCACAACGTTGGAGTTGTGGGGTTAAAGTACTAATTTTGGCAGTTCCAAACAACAAACAACAATATGGGAGTGAGGGGGGGGGGGGGGGGGGGAGGGGAGGGAGGGAGGGAGAGATGTGTTGAGATTTATGGAGAATCAGAGGACAATGTCCAAGTGTCTGTCTGAAGACTTTTGTCCACCATTGAAGGAGATTTTTACATACTGGTATCTATCAATTGGCAGATCAAATGGTGGGCTTATAAAAAATACTGGAGTTTACTGCTACATGGTACATAGGAGCTAATAGGACAATTTACACTATAGCGTCATTTGACGACAACTACCAGAATCCTTTTCAGTTTTCTTTTCTTCTTTTCTTGGTTTCTGGTAGTCGTAGTAAAATATGTCATTAATGAAATGTCCTACTCTAAACTCTTTAAACAGCAAATTCATAAGAATACTTAAAAAAAAGTAGGGATACACCTGCTTTTAAGTTATGAGGGTGACTACAATGCCCTGATACACCAGGCACAGAACAGAATTTCTAGATGATCTGGCATGAAAGTTCCATCACAGATTATCTTGTGAGGGGGGTAGAGTGGCTGATACACATGCTAGAAGTGCCTTTGCAATCACATGAAGTGCTGTCATACATGAACTGATTGTGCAATTGTGTGCACTGCTACAGTATTGAATGTGGGTTGCTTTTCGAGTTTTGTTTGAAATGTCAACTGAAATGGTCACATGATATTGAGAGTTCCAATCAACAATCATTCAAAATGAAAAAAAAACTGATCGATTGTTTCTTCTGTGCCTGTGAACAGTTCAGTGAATTGGCTAGTATAAAAAGGCAATTGTCATTTTGCAGGAGGTACGGTAGGTTGTCATTGAATAATCATGCATTAAACTTACTCTGCTTTGTAGTCTTTTTCTGCCTCAGCCTGATCTGGGTCCACCTCTCCAGCAGGGAGTGCAGTGAACTCTTGTTCTGTCATTACCTATTACAAATACATATGAGAACTCAATAAAACTGCATTAAAGTAGATAAGGGCCTCTTATAGATGTAGCTGTTACAGGAGATGGGAGAATGATGCATTCACATTATGTATGCTAGTCCGAAGGTGACAAAAAAACAAGTTTACTTTTTTATAACTTAACTTTGGAGTCTTTCACATCAAGTATTGTTTCCATGACAACAAGTCACTCACATTTTTACAAATCAAGATACTTTTTTATAACTAGTTTGGAGTCTTTCACATCAAGTATTGTTTCTATGACAACAAGTCATTCGCATTTTTACAAATCAAGAAGGAACATGATAGTCCAAAGGTGACAAAACATGTAACACTTTAATAAGTAGTTATAAAAAAGTATATTCCTTCTTGATTCATGTGTAAAAATGCGAGTGACTTGTTGTCATGGAAATGATACTTGATGTGAAAGACTCCAAAGTAGTTATAAAAAAGTATATTCCTTTTTGATTTGTAAAAATGCGAGCGACTTGTTGTCATGGAAACGATTCTAGATATAAAAAAGTTAACTTGTTTTTTTGTCACCTTCTGACTAGCATACCCTAATGTAGGATGGTAATCAGAGTTGTCAGAATGTTTTGAAGTAGGATAGCTGCTTAAAAAGAGTAGTAGCTGGCTGAAAAAAAGAAAAACTGACAGCTGACAGCCGACATGCAAATTTTGTAGATTCAAGCAACAAGTTTGTTTCCTTATCAAGCCAATTCTGACACAGGTGCAGAGCTGGGAGATATTTTAAGAGGATTACTTTCGCAAACAATGAGGTGAGCTTCAGGCTGCATTTAACAACATTCTGTGGTTCGAACCTTTTTTGTGTCTCACATTCAGCAAAAAGTAGCTGGAGCTCTGGGAGTTGCCGGCTTGTTCTGACAGCTCTGGGTAAGGGTGCAGGGACTGGTCACATAAAATTAAAAAGAGCTCATTTCAAATTGACCTGACCTTGTCATTATTTCTATCAAAGTTTAGCATCATGTCCTCAGCCATTCCATTGACTGTCTTAGGGTTGTACTCAGGGTGTTGGAAGTACAAGAACTCAGTCTCATCCATCTTTAAATCACTATTCACATCTGCTTTCTTCCAGTGAGCATACTCATCTGGGAGACCGCCATCCTCACCTACAGTATAGTACATGGATGCACAGTTAGGAGCTTTTACATCATTAACAGGGGTTTTGAAGTAGCAGGCTAAGTTTTGGAAGTAGGCAGCTGGGTTTGGGGGTCTCATACAAAGGGCATATTATATTGCTTTAAGAGGAAATCTGCTGAAAAATCGAGTAATCTTGACACAAAGTGGAAACAACTTTTAGATAGAGTATTACAAAACCAATATCCTTTTTTCTAGCATTTTATGAAAGGTATTGATAAAATAAAGAATTGGTGGTAAAACCGAGAAGAAATTCCCAAGGAAACCCGAGAAATCATTTTTCAAAGTTGTGAAGATATGGTGTTGGCTGTTGATGTTCATTTCATAGTGCTGTCAACCTATACAAATTGTATGGATTTGGACAACTTTCAGGATTCATTTTTGATGTTCGGTGTAATAAGAAATGATTTTTTTAGATCAGATTTCAAAAGCAGTAAGACAGAAGTCTACAATATGATCGAAATAATTTTGTTCCAATAATTTTTTCCAATCGTTACTCGATTTTCAAATGGATTACGTCTTAATATTTCCCTTGAAACTGATCAGTTATACAGCCCATGAAAATTGCTGGTGGCCAGAAGTGAAGTAGGCAGCAGTTCACCGCTAGTATGGTAGCTGCCTTCTCATGAAACCCCTGCATTAATTTAATGGACGAATCCAGCTATAAGTGCATATAAGTGATCCATTGCTATCCCTCCCCTCTAAGCAGACAAACTTGTTATGGGCATGGGGCCTGTTTCTCGGTGACACCCAATAATTCTTGGACCTGAAAAACTGCAGAAGTGAGTAGTATGGTGGCCGAGGACTGCCACCTAGAAATTATGCTAGATTCCCCCCCAAACACAATTTTCTACCAATTCTCGTTTCATTAATTTTTTTTATTCGCCCGTTCCTGTTTATTTTTTAATTTTTATCTTTTCTTTATTCAACTATTTTATTTTATTTATTTTTTCTTTCAAAATTAGAAAAAAATAAAAATTATGCTACATTCCAAAAACAAATATTTTATTTCTACCAATTCTCGTTTTATTTTGTTTATTCACCCGTTCATGTTTTTTTTAAATCTTTTTTCTTTTCTAGTTTTTTTTTTCTTTTTTCACCCATTTTATTTTTTATTTCAATTATAAAAAAAATAATTAGTACGACAAAAAAAAAAACGCTGACAGAAAAAAAATCATATACACTCGTGGCCGAGGACTGCCACTCGGCCGAGAGCTGCCATTAACCCGTCGGTCACGCAACGCTTCCCGGCCGATGTTTACAAGATGGCACAACCTCCGACCGACGGCTATAGTTTGGTATCGTGCTATGCACAAGAAGATCAGGCAGGAGCATGGTCTGTTGGCAACGCGCGATGCTGTTTACGCTGTCATGCAAGACTTTGACCCCAATGGTTTGCAATCCCGTGGTGGTGTTGGGTTAAAAAGCGTGCGAGAAAGCAGAATTTTACATCGAAAGGGCCAAACTGGGTACATTCCCTAGACGGGCACGACAAGCTAATGGGATACCAGAACTGACAGAACAGACGAGCACAGTACTTTTCTGCTCGCGATCTACAGCTGTAGTTTATACCCCATTCACACCAAAACCATGTTTAGTTAAACAAGGTCAAAAATAGACTGTAACGTCACAAGTTCCAGCCAGCAAAATACCTTTAACTCAATCATTCTAATACCCCATTCACACCGGCGCTTAACTTAAACTAGTTTAAAGGTAGTTTAATTAAACTGGTTTAAATCCTCATCTCCTAAGAGGAGACAGTTCCAGAAGGACAAAACTGTACTGTACATGTTACTAGTGATAATTTAGCTAAGTCAGTTAATCACAGTAAGAAACTTCCCGTGTTGTGAGGTGAAGAACAACCTTGTTTAACTAAACATGGTTTTGGTGTGAATGGGGTATAAACTACAGCCGTAGATCGCGAGCAAAAAAGTACTGTGCTCGTCTGTTCTGTCAGTTCTGGTATCCCATTAGCTTGTCGTGCCCGTCTAGGGAATGTACCCAGTTTGGCCCTTTCGATGTAAAATTCTGCTTTCTCGCACGCTTTTTAACCCAACACCACCACGGGATTGCAAACCATTGGGGTCAAAGTCTTGCATGACAGCGTAAACAGCATCGCGCGTTGCCAACAGACCATGCTCCTGCCTGATCTTCTTGTGCATAGCACGATACCAAACTATAGCCGTCGGTCGGAGGTTGCGCCATCTTTTTTAACATCGGCCGGGAAGCGTTGCGTGACCGACGGGTTAATGGCAGCTCTCGGCCGAGTGGCAGTCCTCGGCCACGAGTGTATATGAATTTTTTTGTCACCGTTTTTTTGTCCTACTAATTATTTTTTTTATAATTGAAATAAAAATAAAATGGGTGAATAAAAAAAAAAAACTAGAAAAGAAAAAAGAAAAAAAAACATGAACGGTGAATAAACAAAATAAAACGAGAATTGGTAGAAATAAAATATTTGTTTTTGGAATGTAGCATAATTTTTATTTTTTTCTAATTTTGAAAGAAAAAAATAAATAGAATAAAATAGGTGAATAAGAAAAGATAAAAATTAAAAAATAAACAGAACGGGCGAATAAAAAAAATTAATGAAACGAGAATTGGTAGAAAATTTGTTTTTGGGGGGAATCTAGCATAATTTCTAGGTGGCAGTCCTCGGCCACCATAGAGTAGTGCCCGAATTTTTCTGGCACCCAGAAACCCTGGGTGAAAAACAATAGACAGAGACAGCTACACAATATCACTCATTTGAAAGCATGCTGTTCAAAACAATTTCCATTTTCTAAAATGAACACCTCCCCCTCCCCTACCCTGCGAGCAGAGGCTACTTTTTATCTCCCCGCATTTTCTTTTACTTTAATGGTTTTCTTGTGTTTTTATAACTATGCAAAAGTAGCCTCTGCACACAAATGTCATTTCTCTGTCATGCATGTGTGAGAAAATGGTGTGAGCTTGGAGAAACTGGTCGATCAAGTTTGTGTGCGAGCAAAAAAAAAGTAGCCTCTGCACACAAATGTCATTTCTCTGTCGCGCATGTGTGAGAAAATGGTGTGAGCTTGGAGAAACTGGTCGATCAAGTTTGTGTGCGAGCAAAAATTTTATCTGCTGTACAACTTACACAAAATCGCTTTTTGTGGCCTTTAATGGCTCGTTTACTCAGTTTAAAGGCTCTTATATGCTGCTCTTATACTCATTCTAAAGTTTGTTTTTGAGAATTCGCTGGAGATCGTTTTATTTTCCACAGAAATTTCATCAACATGTTGTGCGTTGGTCATAAACAAGAAATCATTGTGAAAGCGCGCGCTGTTTTCAAAGCAAAAACACTGACGCCATTCTTGTAAAACCAGCAAAACCAGTCAAGTACGTCCACGATCCTGGACGAGGTTGTGACATTTGTGTGCAGAGGCCACTTCAAGAAGTGGTCTCTGCTAGCAGGGAACCCCTCCCCCTTCTGTGATTATAATACATGTAGGATGGTGAATATGTTATGTGGGATTATAAACCAATAAAAATACATATTGAAGAAATGAAAAACAGTATAACAAAGTACCCGGTATTTGTCTGCCATATTAAAAAATCAATAAAACACTGGAGCATTTTTCGCATCATAAACATAACCTTAAATCAATTTCCAAATGCTTTATTTTCAAACAGGTTGCCCCGACACCCAAATGGGAGTTTTAAAAATAAAACTTATGTTATTGTAGAAGTGAAATGGGTATGGCAACAATTTTCCAAAATAAAGACAAAAACTGAAAAATATATCCTGCCATCTGACTATGAATAATAAAAGCGAGAAATAAAAATAAACTCACTGCATGATACATGCAGGCTTGAAGTTCAGTATGAAGTTTGTTGTCGTTTCAAACTTCATAATGACCTACCTTGTCCGTGTAATGCCCTTTCACTAACCGTCTCGTTTTTATCACCCATTAACAACCTTGTCCGGTACTCTAACCAAGTCACTGACTTATCTCCGTTTAGATCCGCGGACTTGAAGAGTCCGGCGTTCTTTATCCTCGCATCTTCGACATGCTCTAGTATCCGTTCGTGAATCCATCGCCCTAGCTCATCTCTACTAAGTAAATGATCCTTATCATAATCAACTTGGTGGAAGATTTGAATCAGCCTTTGATATCCCATTTTGTTTTCAAATGTCAGAGTGCCGTTTTTGATAAGTTTCCCTAAGAATGCTTCGTGATGATAGTCCTTGTTGATATCTCCGTCTCTCTCGAGTTTGACGGCCTCCATGTGGTCTTTCGGCAATAATTTGCTACTCTTGATCAAGCTTTTAACATCCATGCCTCTATTTATCACTCTACTCTTGGTTATAGGTTTGGCAAGCGCTGTACTGATAAGAAAGACGAGAAAAGCCGCTATTAGCTCTCGGCTCGTCATCGTTCTGCAGCTGTACGCCGCCATTTTGTTATCTCAATCCCCAGACGACAAAGGCCTGGTTCACTAGCTTTAGTGTAGTGTGACACTAGCTTTTTAGTGTGAAAATCAAAGGGGCGTGTGATGCGACTCGTGGAGTTGCAAAAGCGAAAGGGCCGGGTTATTTGTATTTTCTTATTTTTGAGAAAAGGTTCTTACGCGCCCAGTTTTTAATCAAAATGTAAACTGACTTTCAGCCGGCTAAGAGATCGGTCCGCACCAGTCAGGGCAGGAGTACATATATGAGGAAGTACCAGTTCACCGATTCATTTTGTATCGTTCTAGAGAGAATCTTGTATTTTGCTTGTCTCTGGGTTTTTAATAAGTGCGACGTCATCTCTGTGCGCAGTGCCATTATGCTCCCAGTACATTAGTAGATGTAGATCAGTTAATAAAGTAGATGTTCTGGTGTGTGATATTTTTCATTTCTAGTGAAGAAAACAACTTCATTTTCAAAGTGGAACCAACCCGTCACTTAGGCCGGCAAACGTCGTGCCAGAGTCGCGCCGTTCCCATCCGAAACAATAGAAAGTATTCTATTATAAAGTCTAATGAAGGGGCGTTCTTTGAAAAAGGAAAAGTTCGACAGAAGATTACTGCGAATGAACTTCGACGTTTGGCGTGCCACAGGCCTTACTTACTGCGGTTTTCATTGATTCTGTGGATTCACATCGAGCGCCAAAACAGCGTTTTGGCTTCAGCCAGTAAAAGTCTCAAACATCATCCCTATGGTAGTTTCCGTGATTGAGATTCCACAGAATGACGAAAATCACAGTTCCCGTAACAGCTATAGCTATTCACTGTTTATCAACATTCCCATTCTAATACCCTTTGTTCTGCGAACCATGATCGACCTCTGGTTGGCACAATAATAACAATGGATGACGTCAGCGTGAACAGCGCTATACAAAGTATACACTCGACTATACGCGGATCTTTATAAAACTTTCTGACAGTTGGCAGGCTCTTTGTGTAGGAAAAAGGAGAACCGAATCTGGAGGCAAGGCCCAGGAGTTTGATGGTTCGTGATATAAATTAAAGTATCAAAGCATTTATTTCTGTAAAGCTGGCTAGACAATCCCACTATTCCCTTCTCGTCACTCAACATTTCAGTTTTGTCCCATTTCATGTATTAACTGATATTTATCGATCACTAATCCTTCCCTATTTATCTTATGGTATAGTTTCCTGGGGACGCGCTGCTAGTTTATACCTTAATAAATTACTTTGTTTTACAAAAACGCGTTTTAAGACTTATGCATTTTGCGCACTATCAACAGCATGCAATTCCTTTATTTTTATTGTCCGATTTTCTCCCTGTTCATATGCTTTATTTTGAAAAACCTGCGAGTCTAATTCATATCTCTAATGGTGTTGCACCTATTTTAATTCAAAATCTTTTCACAAAAGCAAGAGATGTGCATAATTATAATACAAGATCGGCAAGTAGTGGAGATTATGATGTAAAACCTTCAAGAACTGAAATACAGAAACTTTCTTTTTCACGATCAGGAACCATCATCTGGAATAGTCTATGATGATTATCTTGGTGTGGCAGAAATAATTGCGGTATTGCCTCAATATAGTTCTGAATAAACCGTGCTCCTATACATTTATCTATTTACTTATTTACTTGCTTTTCTACTACATACTCTTTTCCTTTTTTTCTGATTATAGCCAAGCAGCTTTTCAAGTTATTTGTGTAATAATTATTATTTATTTATACATTTTTCTATTTTTCTACTTATGATAAAAGCTACCCGCCTCGATTAGCTCTGCTATTTTGCGGGTCAGCTTAAAATGTTGTAAATATTATACAAATCAAAATAAAATGTTGTTGTTGTTGTTGTTGTTGTTGGTATTTAGCTAGACTGCTTGCAGTCCCTTGCTCGGGGAACGTCCGTAATAAGAGGGTCCGTAATAAGAGGGTCCGTAATAAGAGGGTAAAAGTCTTAATTCGCGCGCGCCTAGTACTGTGCATTTATGCCGGGGTCACGTCACGATAAGCGCGCACCACAGGGGGATTTCACGTCACGATAAGCGCGCACCACAGGGGGATATCACGTCTTGATAAGCGCGCACCACAGGGGGATATCACGTCACGATATAAAGCGTGCACCACAGGGGGATATCACGTCACGATAAGCGCGCACCACAGGGGGATATCACGTCACGATAAGCGCGCACCACAGGGGGATATCACAACACGATAAGCGCGCACCACAGGGAGATATCCCCTGTGGTGCGCGCTTATCGTGACGCTGTGTTGCGTGCTAAACGTGACGTGATGCAGTACTAGGCGCACGCGAATTAAGAGTGCATCCACCTGAAAACCATGCAGGTAGCAAAAAATGAGTCTACACCATACATTTCAGATTTAGCTCAAATTTGGAACAGTGGATGGTAATTGCCTAACTAAGAAATGTGCCAAATATTTTTGAAAAATTGTAAATGGTTTAGATATTACAACTACCAGAGTGAATTGGTGCCAAAACTGGGTAAAAATAAGTCAATTCGCCCCTAAAATCAGAGCTCTGTCTCTAAAACAATAATTAGTTTTTAAGTTTCATACTTTCTAGCATTGACAACCAAGAGTCAGATATTAAGAAACTTTATAGATCTGTCATTTTCATTGATTTGCTTTGCAGCTACAGCTATAGTTTAGGACAGATGTGAGCGCGGCCTGTTTTCTATTGAATTTTAGGGTAAAATGACCCCCGTGTATCAGAAATGTGGCGTTCAGCAGAAACTTTCACATGGCAGTGTCCAATACTTTGGTCATTGAGAAGCCTAAATATACAATAAAAAACCTGTAAAGTTTTCGCTGTCTTACCGTGAGAGGCAAAAGCAGAAATGGTACCCCAGCACAAGTCACAACACCATGGTGATTTAACATAAACAACCGATCCCAGATGTTAAGAGAAAATCATTATATTAATTTAAAACCCTCTAAACTGAGTGAATATGTAATTAATACAATTTAAAAGTAGAAAAAGAATCTGAAATTGTATGGATTTTGCTGTCAGACTCCGTAGCCGGCGCGCGAAGCCCACCTGTATTACTTGCTGGGCTGGTGTTATGTGGCTGGGCATTCTGCAATATTCCCTCGCAACACAGAGCTGGCCACTTCATCTGCTAGGATGATATTTTCAGGAAGAAAAATCCGAAAAGTTGACAAATCTGCCAGAGAACATTATGTATATCGATGGTATGCTGGCAGCATATCCGCCATGTTGAATTCATTGTCATTCCAGTCTCTCAGGCAAATCACAGGGAGCCCGAAATATGCAAATATAAATACCGTAAGGGGCCGACCATTTAACTTTTGAGGGGGGGTGGACTTTTTTGAAAAAAAATATCCTGCACGGCCCGAAAGGCCGAAAAAAATTTCCTGCACAGCAAAATGGTGACTAAAACCCTTCTTTTTTATTGGAAAAAAAATTCTCACCGCTTAACAGAGGTAGAAAAAAAATCTTGCACTGACAAAAAAGCCCACCCCCCCCCCTCAAAAGTTAAATGGTCGGCCCCTAAAGAGAGCAATGTCGATGTAATAAAGCTGTTGATAGATTTTTGAAATGTTGTTTTTAAGACATGTCCATGAACCCAATCGAAAACATGTTTTTGACAGGTGGTTACTGCGTAAGGTCAATCTACATGGACAGATTTTAAAGGGGCCGGCCGAGCGGGCCGCAGCACCCCCCTTTCTCTGATTAAAACCTCAGTTCCAAGTCATTTTTGCTAATGAATAACTGCTAACTTTTCAAGCCATGGCACGATTTACCGCTATAAGGGACCGGTCATTATTTATCGCCTGGGGGAGTCTGAGGATTTTGGGCAATACACTCAAAATGAAGTGATCCCCCTCTATAAGTACTGCGGTTTACGTGATCCCCCTCAGAGCTGTTAAAGTTTTCGTGATCCCCCCTCCCCGATTTGTAGTGGAAGACATTTTACAGAAAGCAGGGCGTAGCCGGGGGGGGGGGGGGCACAAGAGGCCCCCGCTCCCTTTCCCAGATTTTTTTTTACCTGTATATTTTTGTTCTCTCTTTTTTGGATGACAGAAACTAACAATTTCTAGCAAGAGCTCATAATTATGCCGATTTTGAAACCATGAGATGATGATTTAGTGCGTCCTTCTTTCTGCCCGAGTCCAATTTGGACACGAATGTACCAATTTGGTACAATTTGGACACGAATGTCGGACTTTGCCGACATTTAATTGGGGGGAGTTATTGGCTTCGTTGCGCGCGTTCTCAAAAATTGTATTAGATGTTCGCGCGCGCAAATTTTTTAATGCACCTGATATCGAAGTTGCTTGAATAACTCCTCACAAAATTTCTTGTGGTCCTCCTTTCTGGCCATCAGGTTTCGATAGTTTCCCCCCTTTCGCTCACCCACAATGAAGTGATCCCCCAAAATCCTCAGTTCCCCCAAGGTGATAAATAATGACCGGTTCCTGTATCTGAACGCCCTCCCCCCCCCCCCCCCCAGCAGGCGATAAATAAAAAAACGCTCCCTAAGTATCTGAACGAAGTATCCTCAAATCACTATGCGCGTGACTTTGACAAACAATGTGTGACGACTGATATTTTTTGACACAGAAAATTCGCTTTATGAGTAATCTCAGCCGGGACAAAAATGATTTAACTCTGCTCAAATTCACGACTCTCGAGCATTTCAAAACGACTTCACGTGTCACGCCACGATTCTTGGGCACGAATCACAAAAAAAACCTGTACTACGCCCCTGATTGAAGATTAGTAGCAATGCTTTTTTGTATTTACGACAATATATCCAAGCGAAAATATTTATTATCTCAAGCGGCTATACGCTAGCCAATGATTTATAAAGCAACAGCAGGAATTAGCTGTTTTTTATAAGTATAATTCTCTTTTCAATGGACTATCTCTTTGAATGCAATCTGCAGTCCGTTTTAATTATGCTCATTGTTAATGCGTCACGCGAGCCACCATACTTTTGCAGTAAATTTGAGTCTGAATAAATTTATTATAGCATATCGTCAATTTGAACCTGTTCCCCACCCCCGCGCAATTTCCTGGGACTTCCAGTGTGTCATTTTACATAAGTTCCACGTTACTTTGCTTCAAAAGAGTCTGCTCTTGCAAGTACTTATCTAGGTAAAGCCGTAAAATTGATTGGAATAGATCAAGACCAAGACCTTCAAATTCAAGGGTTTAGCCGCTATTTCTACCGAGCGTGAATAGGGTTCCTGCACCATAAGCATTGAGTCCATGGGATACTGACTAAAATCTGAATATTCCATTATATTTCTATATCCTTCAGCTGCTACTACTGAAAAAAGTGCCCTGAATCAAATTCCACAATAGTATTTCAGCATTTATTCTGAACCTGTCTTGAAGCGAGACACCGATAGTCATTATATTTTTTACAAGCACTTCATACAGATACATGGAAATCAAATGTATTACGCATCGAATTTCGTTGGTTGAATCAAAACAAAATACTGCGCGGCAAAGATCCATCCATTAATGTGTAAAAAATGCACTTCACATAGTGCTCCCATAGTCTTACAGATCGCCGACGAATTCTCTTTTGAAATTCCTCTAACAGGTTTCTGTTTATTGCAGTGTGTCAAAATCCGACTCGGGCTATTAGCATAATTGTGCTGCCATTATCTTAGGTGACACTGTATGTTTTCACATTTTTCGAGAATAAGAAGCAAAATACCAACAGAAGCAGGTCTAAAGCCGACGTTTCGGATACATTATATATTCATTTTTCTCGAGAAACAGGTGAGCTGCAAATGTACCATTTAGTATAATGAAAGAGCGATAAAAACTGCATGCACTGAAGCTCTAACGTCACGCACGCACGTCACGGTCACGCGTGTTATGTACTAATATTTTTTCATTCGCTCATTTATTCGTTTATTTCATCAATAGTCTTTGCTTTTTAGATTTCGGTTGGATAGTCCTTAAAGTGTAAATGAATGCATTGTATGGCATAAAGAAACAATTTGCCCGAGTTATTTGAAATCAATAGCAGTCTGAGTTGAGGGCTTTTGCAACATAACCTTATATTCCCAGCTCGGTTAACCTTAAACAGACCCAGTGTAACAAATATAGATATCTGAAACATGGTGTGGACTGCTTTTAGCCGCCGAGCCGAGTACGCTTTATTTTAAGGACTTTCCACGAATACAAAAAAGTCACGTGACCCCTTTTGTGTGACACATTTTAGCAAGAAAATCGTCGTTTAAATTGAAAACTTTTCAAACTTTTTCCTTTTTTCAGAGATAACCCTGGTATCTATTTTCTATGTTGTACCGTTAAATTGGCAAAAATACCCGCCACATTTACGTTGCAGAGCCCTTAGTATTACCTACTTTTTGGTATTTCATTCTGACTTGAACAGGCGTCTTCTTTAGCGTGTCTGTATTCAGTGATATTTTGACGAATGTCATTAAATCAATCATCATTGTAAATTTCAATGTCCAAATATTTTCACAATTTAATATGAAACTGTTACGATAAGCCATTAACTTGTGCTAGCTATTCGAATTTACCTCATTTTCACTGTCAAATTCGTTGACATTTGAAGTCATTTTGGCCAACATTTTTGTGTTGCCATAGCAACGTGACGTTTTATATATCGACCAAACAATTTCACCAAAGTGATCAGTAGATGGAACCCTAGCAACGAGCCGAGTTTGAGCGGAATCGGTGAGGGGTCGTGTAGACTCGTCTGCATGGTCCTCAGGTGGACCCACTCTTAAGACTTTTACCCTCTTATTACGGTCGTTCCCCGAGCAAGAGACTGCAAGCAGTCTAGTATTTAGCCAATAATACATACTTCTGGGTGATGAGCGAGGCTCCTTCCATACTCACCAAAACAAGTAGTCAAAATGTCACTTTATTTTCTACAATTTCTTACAATAATACGGATTTTGTTATTGGATTCGTTTCTAGCACGACGACATTTACAAAGGCACAGTACTCTCGACTTGATCTAGACATTGCGTGACACTCCAGTGACAAGCCGTCACGCGTCACGTAATTTGGACCACGCGTCGTAAAGAGGTCTACGCGAGTTTGAGACGAGAGATGTAAAGACATGTCTCCGAACAAGTAGTCGTAGAGTTCAAACAAAATTCTCACAAAGGATACCCGCATCCTTGGGACGTTAAAGTCATTCGGGATGAAAAGAGACATTTCTTTCCATCTTACAGTTCATTTTACATGTTGGTTAGCTTATTGAAATGCCATTTCCTCATGAAAGAAGCCCTTATAAAGTGGGGATTGATGGTCATGTTCGCTCTTCCCTTTCATCGCTACCGCAAGAGGCGCTTGACATAGATATCTGCAAGCTTGAAGAACCTCTGTTCTGGTGCCTCGCTAAATACCGGAGTCTTCGTTGGTGTCTTCTTAGCAGACGGGGCGGGGCTGGTTCGCTCACCGAGGGGTGACGGGGGCAGTCCTCGGCGGATGAAATGCCGGTTTAGACCTCCGAGAAACGTGCTCTGGAAATGAAATCAGAGTAGACGTGAATTATAGATAGTTTAGGATTCGGGGAACCTTGCAAATATCGTGTCTGCACCACGACGATCCCCTCTTGTTCACCTCTCACTCTCTACCTAGGGGAGAGATTTGGTTTACCTTACAAGCTCGCTGCCGAGTTCTCGTTTGAGAAGCTGTTTCACCCGCGGGTCGAGGGCCGGATCCCGCAGGTAACGGGATGCTTGCGAGAGGGCAAGAACGAGAGCTGTTTCCATAGCAAACATCAATAGGGATCTGAGAAAATAAACCGGTTTATTTACCACAGTTAAATCGTCGTTGTGGCCATCACCATCGTCATAGCCAAATGGGATCGCTATCGCAATCGCATTCTCAATCACAAGCCAATCACCATCATCTTTACCTTTGCTGCGCCATCGCCATCATTATCGCCACCAACATAGCCTCAGCCTCCGCCTCCGCCTCCGCCTCCATCGACAACGCCTCTCCAACAACGCATCCCATCATAATCTCCAAGAACGCCTCTCCACTTCCATCTCCGCACTTCCGCCTCCACCTCCATCATTACCTCCACCTCCACCTCCATCATTACACTTCCGCCTCCACCTCCATCACTACCTCCATCATTACCTCCACCTCCACCTCCATCATTACACTTCCGCCTCCACCTCCACCTCCATCATTACACTTCCGCCTCCACCTCCATCACTACCTCCATCATTACCTCCACCTCCACCTCCACCTCCATCATTACACTTCCGCCTCCACCTCCACCTCCATCATTACACTTCCGCCTCCACCTCCATCACTACCTCCATCATTACCTCCACCTCCACCTCCACCTCCACCTCCACCTCCACCTCCACCTCCACCTCCACCTCCACCTCCACCTCCACCTCCACCTCCACCTCCATCATTACCTCCACCTCCACCTCCACCTCCACCTCCACCTCCACCTCCACCTCCACCTCCACCTCCACCTCCACCTCCACCTCCACCTCCACCTCCACCTCCACCTCCATCATTACCTCCACCTCCACCTCCACCTCCACCTCCACCTCCACCTCCACCTCCACCTCCACCTCCACCTCCACCTCCACCTCCACCTCCACCTCCATTTTTGATGGTACCACACTTGCACATGCGTAAAAACAAGCAGCGTCAGATCAATGCTTTACGATAAGGCTCGTTTTTCTTCACCTCAAAGGATCTTTATTAGGTCCAAGCGCAGCTGGCGTTTGCTCTTTAGATAACTAAACTATCTTGCAATTGTGCAGTTGTTTTATGATAGACACTTAGACACTTAGACACGATGACACTTACTTGGGAAGGGTCTCGGAGAGCGTTTTCACAGGTGACTTGGCTGGGGACCTGACATCGCTCTGAAAATAATAACACAAATTATAATATTCCAATAGATGGCATTAGAGCGGATTTCACATGACTGTCAAGACTTGTTATGTAATTGCGATTGCTTTGCGTTCTCGTTGGCTACTTGTTTTTCTCAGCCAATCAAATTCTGTAGTAAATACAATTCTGTAATTACTTAGTAATTGGTTCGGCTTGCAATTGGCTGAGAAAAAAGCCATTAGGAGCAAGTTGTGATTTCTCTCGATTCTGATTGGCTAGTGATTGCTCAATGCAATTGTTTTCACGACAGTCATGTGAAAACCGCTCTATGAACATTGTGTTTTTACTGTCAGTGCGGATTTCTGATGAGTGTTGAAAACTAAGCACAACGTAAATACAATCAGAAGCTAAACGAATCTAACAACTAACCAACCAGGGGACGAAGGAAGTACCACTTGCATTTAGTCGTGACCCAAGAGAACAAGAATCGAAGCCTGATGCTGGGATTTATGGTACAAAAATTGGCCAAGATAACAAAAGTTACTCCTTATTTGTTTACAACCAAAACGTTGATTGGCCGTTTGCTTCTTTCTGCTTTGCCGGGTCGTTCTGGAAACAAAATGGCGGCGCGTGACAAAAGCGAATTCCACTCTACCAGCTGTGATACCCTTTGTTCAAATGTGACACTCCTTGAAAAAAATAACACATTCAAATATAACGTTGGGAGTGCCATTCGATAGCAATTTGTAGTTTCTCTCGATTTTGATTGGCTAGATGAGATTGGTCACGACTAGTACGACTTACAGGGCTGAGATGCGTGAGGCACATATTTAGGCAGGCCAGTAGAGTACCAAACGATAAAGGTTCCTCGTGATCGATGGCGGGGGAACTGAACACGAGTGCGAGGATGGGAGTATACTCATCAATATCCATACCCTGAAATGATAAATACGTATAAATACGCACGTACGGGGCAGACGATCCTGAATTGGTACAAGGTCATGGATGGGATTTCGTTTGTCTTAACCCCTGAGCCTTGGCACCAGGAAGCATTTTCTTATATCGAAGTTAGTCTTTTGCATTGCATTCTTGATAACTAAATTCAATTCCGCGCGCTCTGGCTGGATCCTGAAACTCGGAATATCCGTGGTTAGTCAAATCACACTAGTGGTCTATTATCAATACTGCGATCTGATTGGTTGAAATTACAGTAGCGAAAAGTGTCGGATTTGAAAGCCAGAAAATGGCAAATGGCAAGACAAGAAAACGTTTTTGGCTACAAATTGATCTACTAGCGTGATTTGACTAAAACAATTATTCCTTATGGTCCCTGAGTCAATAGCCGATTCGAGCTTGAAGAATAATTGTTAACTATTCATCCGGAGAAAAGTTGTGTAATGTTTGTTGCGTCACGATACAGTATCTAAGGACGAAGCATTCGATGTTAGTTGTTGAAATCCTGGAAAATGCACGATTTCCTCAAACATCAATCCCCACGAACCTCATCTAAGAGTATTTCACAAATATCTGGCGTAAACTGCCTCAGCAATGGCCAGGGCATTACAGAGGATCTTTAGCAGCCTGAAAAAGAAGGGAGAATAGTTCGAGCAGGACACCAATGAACAGGGGTTCCACAAATCCTTAATTTAATATTAGTCCGTCCGCGAAAAAAAGCATTTAAAGTAGACGATCAGAAACATATTCGTGAGCTAAAACATGTCGTGCGCAACCATGCTACAAATTATTCGAAAATTGATTCTTTTTGCGTGCACGCATGCTTGTTTTCGCTTGTTTAGTCTTAGAGCGCGCTGATGCAATCAAGGGACAAAAGTTCCCATTTCCAAATACGGTACTTTTTGTAACGCGAATAGTTCACGGCAGAGATCTATAACTGTTACACGTTTCAACTAAATTATATGTTTCTGGTAGCATGAAGTAGCTACAGCAAACTGAAAGGCACAAGCGGGCCTCGCTCTTGGTGCGTGATGCAGGTCACTTGTCACGTACTTGTTCTGGGTTCCGGAGACCACTGGGTTATTCCTAAACGCGTCCTCATCGGCATACGAGTATGTGCGCAACAAACCACGCCCTGTAAAGGAACTGCTAAGGGAGAGGCTAAGGTCTGCTAGCGGTTGGGATCCTTGGTGCAGAGGGTTACCTGAAGACATCTAGAATGGCATAGATGAAAGGTCACACCTCGAAGAGAGAGAGAGGAGGGGGAGTTTGTGCCTCCATTACAATATAAACGCTAGTACATGTTGGCCTTCAGCAGTGTGGCCTTCGCGCGGTGGTGGCATTCATCTATCTTTAAAGAGGCATAGTGACTGCCATTGTGTCCGCCTAGCAACATACCGAATCTCGATTGCCTTCGACTTTTCGATTGAATTCGGTAAATCAAGTAAAAAGCATTGTTTTATAGATGATTATTTGGAGATTTCACCACCTAATGGCACGGCTTATTGCATTCAGCGCGTGAAAATCTGCTCGCTTGTCACAACAAACCAAGCAATGACCACGATGAAAAAATAGCATTCATGGAGGACGAACAGCTTTTAGAACACTATTCTTTGTCATAAGATATATCTTGGTAGTACTTTCATCAGTTGACAATCGTCTGTCATATAGTAACAGCTCTTTTGGTTCCGAACAACGAGATAGGTGTTTAAAATAGGAGCTGTTTTGTTCGAAACTCGGACTTACCTCCAGCAGATGAGCGAGTAGCCTTGGATGCGTGAGGAGTGCAATGCAGGTCTGACACAACACACCAACACGATACTGCCACAACAAAAAAACAGAAACAGGATGCAGAACGTACCAGCTAAACCTTTGGCGAATTAACAACGGAATATCGACAGGCATGTGTAATTGGGGATTGTTCAACGATAGTGAGAGTGAAGGACCTTCAACGGGGGAGGGGGCATGTTTTATGAACTTGTGATACGCAACGAGAAAGGCTAACTGGTGGCATTCACCCAGATGGGGTCGCAAGAAAGGCCTGGAGTGATTAGTGTCTCCCCCAATGCTCTAATGTTCTCTCAAGAGCACATTACAAGAGCACATTACATACCTGCAACACGGACAGTACATCCGGCAGAGCAAACCGCCACTGCTTGGAGAAATGCGCCAACTCAAACAAGTACGCAGTGACCTCCTCCGCCTCCGTCAACACCTGCGTCGACTGCGAGCACCTCACCCGGTCCATGGCCAGCGCAAGGTGCTCTCGGTGACTCCAGCGAAATCGAGCACCTCTTTGAGAAACCCGTGACGTAATGTCCTCAACATGGAAGCCATGACGGCGAGACTCAGCTGCCACACATTGGTCCAACCTCGGTGGGTGGAGGGGCATTTGGCTCCCGACTCTCCTGATAGTTGAACCAATGTCTTTCCACGCTGATGGGAGAGCTGCAGGATATGCAATAGAAGCTTATTAATCAAGCTATTTGCACGTTAAGGGAAGAATGCTGTCTGCCTTTTCCTTATCCTTTGGGTTCTTCAAATTAAATTTAGTAATAAGTCCTTTGAAAACAGAATTATTTTCTATCATAACTGCCAACGCAAACTGCTGACGACTTTAGTGTAAGCTGAGATATAAGCACGGTTCTCCCAAAAACACAATAATAGGCCTCCTCAGCTTTTGGCGTAACGTTTCCCTTTTCAGATCACGTGGCATTCCCATGAGTATTCTTTCCTTCTTTTTCTCCTATGCACCGAAGCATATATAAATATGGAAGCATTCGAAATAAATAAAGTTTATTCAAATGAGGAATCATTACGCCCAAGCTTAGGGGGTCCATTAGGCAAACAATATGCCTGTGATTTAATTTTACAATATTGACGAACCTCTTGTCGATCAGACTCCAACACATTGACAAAGAAGCACTCCAAGGCACAAAGTTTGTGCTACGTTGTTCATAGCGAGGGCCTCGGCACTCTAACAGGATAAAAGGCGTAAGTAGTATAGGGTGAATAGATGTGATTGACATTTCAGTCCTCGTACCACAGGTATCTCAGAGACTTACCACAGGGATCCTTGCAAGTAACAGGATAAAATGCGTAAGTAGTATAGGGTGAATAGATGTGATTGACATTTCAGTTCTCGTACCACAGGTATCTCAGAGACTTACCACAGGATCCTTGCAAGTAACAGGATAAAATGCGTAAGTAGTATAGGGTGAATAGATGTGATTGACATTTCAGTCCTCGTACCACAGGTATCCCAGAGACTTACCACAGGGATCCTTGCAAGTGACAGGAACAAATGGAGTACGGCTTCTGTAAACTCGAGCTTCTCTCTCGTCTGTGTGATATACAACACAAACCCACTAGTTAGCATCAATGATTTACACCGTCGTTTGCTTTGTGCCTTCTTCTTGACTACCGTAATTTCCATAAAAGTTTTGATTCGAGCTTCGCCACTCCAAAGGAACAACGCTATTTGGCATTTGTCAATGGCTAACACGGAAGCCAGTCAGCAACACTTCTGTCGAGTTTGATTTGCTGACTGCAATTGCTTAGCAACAGCCATTCAAATCTCCTGTAATTACCTTCACGCATATGTCGAGCGCTTGAACTAAGGAGGCAAACAGCGCATGCTCCCTTAGAACCGGTAACCACTGACCAGGATTGGACAGCAGATATTAAGGATCTCGTCAATGATAAATACAGACAGTTCCAGGACCTGAGTAAAAATGAAATGATTTAGACACTGCGCAAAGGCGGGAGAAAGACATTATTGGTCTTTTTAAAGTTCTGATGTGAACTGTTTATTTAAGGTATCATGAGCTTTAAGCTTGCACATGAGCTCAAGCTTTGGCTCTGACTACAGCCTTGTTCACAATGGTGTATTAGGTAAGGCAGGGCCATAATAAGTCCGTCCCAAATCTACATTTTAGTTGACGCCAAAACTGTGAGCCGACGTTCGTTGCTGTCTTCTTGACTTTGTTGCACAGTATCTCTGCACTCACCCTGTCTTGTTGTTTGTCTTGTTTGTCGAGCCTGCCGTTCAGGTATTCCAGCGGTTCACAAGCGAGAGGAAGCAGTGCCATGGCATAGCTACTATCGAGGGTGTCTAGAATATGATACGGAAATTAGCAGGAATAAATATAAACATATGTATCTATATAGCAATTTCCCTGGCGCAGCTGGCCACCCTTTCCCATATGAGCAAGAGCTACTTAACAATGGTCTCCGTCTCCGATCTCGTCCCCAGAGCTTTAGGTCATTTGGCCCGCGCAGGAAGCCAAATTATTTAGCAGTACAATGGATGTTTGCCCTTAATGCGTTAAATTCACAACAAAATTTTTAAAAAGGTGCAAATGACCATCCGCCTCCTTACCATTCTCGTACTCAGAGCTCCCCGGCTCGTCACCTCGAGCGACATTTGATACGGAGCCGCTGAGAGAAATAACTTTCTGCGCATGCCCCAAAATTAGCCAATCAGGAAAGGCCGTCAAATGAATGTCACGGCAGAGCCTCTCCCGCGAGGTGTCGAGCCCTTAGGAGCTCTGGGTACGAAAATGCCTCCTTACCTGATTTGTTCTCTGCGCGTGCGCACTGTAGCAACACGGATATGGACGAGAACACAGGGATCCTGATATGGTCGAGAAGCTGCGTGTCGTTTCTGTTGGCTGTCTCTAGAATGTCCACTAATGTCGTGAACGTGCTGTTTTCTTTCTTTAACGCACTGTGGCAAACGAATCAAGAACGAAATGTAAGTTATCTAGCTGTGAAATGGTGTTAACAATTATTGTAGGTTATAATATTTGGACGGTTTAAAGGCGCGCGGACTCTGGCATCCTCAGTAAAAAGACAATGGCGCTGTAAACATCTGCGCGGTTAGAACGCATTTCACATCAGTGTCGAAAATTATTTGCGTTTACTTTCCATTCTTGCACATTTCTCTCAACCAATCACATTTAAGCTAAACGCATGATAGTGAGTGTGCTTGATTTACAAAGAAACTAGTCACATGTTCAACGAGTGATAGTGGTTTTACTTGGCTTGTGACGGGTAAGCCATTCAAAAGCAACTTGTAATTGGTCTAGTTCTCATTCGTATTACGTCTTTATACTGCAGTTCCTTTAATAACAGTGTGGTTACTTAGCTACTTAGCTTTTATTATTGCAGCACGGCTTGTGACTGTGCGCGTGATTTAAAAATGTAACTGTACGTGACTGTAACTCTAAGGCAAGTGACATTTACATATTGTTGAATGTCACGCAGGTTTTCTCGGATATTCTGTGAACTTTATGTCTCGTGGCGACACCTTACCTTTTCCATTTTCTTAAGAGTATCACATACAACGAACTCAGTTCGTTTGCTGCACTTAGGACATCTACGGTCACAGGTTGGGATACCTGGAAAAATAAACAAAACTCAGCTTAGTCCTGACGTACTGAGCGGGTTCCCTGTGATGGGAATGAGCCGACCGCAGAAGTTTGGGGAGAGGCCCTTGGGTGACGTCACATATTCTGCCCATCCACAGGAGGCCCACTTAGAACGCCAGGGACTATGTTAAACAGAAAAACAACCTTAATTCTCAATTTTGGTTTGACACCCGCAAATCGAATGGATCCTCCCTGATGCCTCCTTCTGAGTACATACATAACTTTATTTAAACTCGAATTTCAGAGTAGCTTGTAACAGAAGCTAATATCTCCGAGGCCAATGCGAGGAATGTGGTGGATATAAGAGCAGATTTTCAATGACTATGTATGTGACTGACAAGTGCCGCGTTAAAGCATTTTGATTGGTTGATCAGTCATTTCGCGTGATGCTGTATGTTCACGAGAAGGCGAGGTTCTGTGCCGTGCCGTGTCTAAGCATTTTGATTGGTTGATCAGTCATTTCGCGTGATATGATTGGCTGTATGTTCACGAGAAGGCGAGTTCCATGCCGTGCCGTGTCTAAGCATTTTGATTGGTTGATCAGTCATTTCGCGTGATATGATTGGCTGTATGTTCACGAGAAGGCGAGTTCCGTGCCGTGCCGTGTCTAAGCATTTTGATTGGTTGATCAGTCATTTCGCGTGATATGATTGGCTGGATGTTCACGAGAAGGCGAGGTTCTGTGCCGTGGCCTTGTATCCGTGTCTTTTCACGGTCATAAGAAATCTGCTGTAGAAGACACCGCCACGTGCGCTTTTTCAATCAACGAGCATAGGATTTGCGCACCATATATCCATACCTGCATTTTCAAAGCGGCTAGCGTGTCAGCAAGAACCTCACTGCGTAACTTGGAATCTCTCAGACTGAACACATTATTTGTCTGAAAAAATGTGACGACAAACATGAGCACGCCGTCAAATCTATGCAAACTACAATGCGGGACAAAATTATTGTCGCTTATGTCGTACATTGTCAGTGTGAGTTTGTATGTGCTACACTCGTCTCCCAATCCTATCACCCCTAACCCTGTACAATGTTGTTTGTCGCTGGCTCTCATCCTCACAATTTAGCTGGTTTTAGAAATAGCCTTTTCTACCAGTATAAGTCAACAGCTAGGGGTGGGTGGTCGGTGGGATGGCAGGCTGTAGCTCATGGGAAGAAGCCTCCAAAACGTTTCCACCTAACTTTCTTGTTCTCGTAAAATTCGTGGCTCTGGATCGAGGCTTCTTCAGTGAAAGCAGAACAGACATCTACGAGGTGAGTTTTATTATATGGATGCCAGTGTTTTACCGAAACTAAAACACTCGTATTTTCCATATCTTCACTAGTGAAAATATGAAAAAGTTATGTACCGAATGTCCCGGATGTGCACGTTTGCAGTGTTGTTTTCCACACTTTCGTCTGCAGTGAAATCTCGCTCGCTCGGTCACTCGAGTTTTAAGCCACAAAACTAAGTTTTGTTCTAGTTCTAAAGAGAAAAACCTTATTTCAACTATGGCAGAGAAAGCTACAGCAACACAAAAAGGGAAATTAGTTTTTAACGACACTGGGAATCAAAAAGATTGAGGGAGCATTCACAAATATACACTTTCGACTTTACCAAGTGAGTTGTTCATTGCTGTTCAATTTGTTATAATTTGCCGCTATGTCAATTCTTATCCATATAATAAAAAGAACATTACACGGTGGCTTGAAGATATGGATTTTATTTTCTCGTGTCAAAAACAATATTTTACTCACTCGCTGCGCTCGTTCGTAAATATTGTTCTTGCCACTCGAAAATAAAATCCATATCTTCGCGCCACCGTGTAATATCCTCTATATATTTATTCTAAGCACTGTATCCCATAGATAATCTACGACATACACGTGTACACTTTAATACAAATGAAGACTGGCCGGACTCAATTCTAGGGGTCGTTTTACCTCTACGGACGCCGCTACAATGAGGAATGTCCTCCACGCGCGTAGCAGCTTGAGTTGCTCGTTGTCGCTAGATATGCTGACCAGCGGACTTCGTGGACGGGACAGGCGCACTGGTTGTCCTTCTTCAGGGTAAGTGTTCTTTATTAGCTGGAAAAATTGAGACGTGCGTGATAGATGTCATTTTAACCACCCAAAGGAATCATCACACGATCTGATTTGGGTGGCAACAAGATGTAAACACATTTGGTCTATTGATTTTCTGAAAAAGGTTGCTTTGGGAATTATTTGATCGTCCGGCGCCATATTTCGTGGTCACTCAAGCAAATAATATTTCCTTATTGGAACGATCAAATCCCAAAGCAACGTGTATTGAATTAGGTGTATATTATGACATCATGTGGAATTAAAGTCTTTTACCTTGGACCAATACTGGTAGCGCTGTTTTGAAGCGAAATCCTTCAGGATATTCTTCAAGCTATCATCCAGTTGGCCACTGAAAAGATATGATTCGTATGTAGAGCTATGTAGAGCTTACACGTATTGATCATAAACAATAGTACAAAAAGAGCATCAAACTATTTTAAAAGGGATGGCGTTCAAATGCGTCCCAGTAGCACTACCACGGAATATCCAATGCGTCACTTGGTTTGCCAGTAGTAGCACACGCGAAGAGTGCGTGGTGTGACGAAATTTTAAGTAAAAAAACAATGGGGTGGCACATTTTGACACAATGGTAAAATTTTGGCACATTTCCATTGTTCGAGAGTGATCATGTAGCTGGTTTTGCAGGCAACTATCAGTCAATCTCTGGTACCTGTCTCGCCCAAAAGTTAGCGGTTAAAGCGCATATCACCCCTAGCTTGAGCCAAATTAGACAAAAAAGTCGAGAAAGCGATGTTTACGATCCCAAAAACAGATTTTTTTACAGGTTTTTTTATACATATTTTAGAATATTTTGTTTTGCCTTGTGAGGCCGCAAATGATTTAGGGCTGGGCCGAGTGACGTGGATGAGGTATTAGTCCAGGCATTTTATGGTTGGACCTGGAACTAATTCCCACAAAAGCTTTCTCTTCAGAAACCTGCTAGAATTAACGCCTAAAAGAACATACTAAAAGTCCCAAAAAATCCAGCACGGCAACACTCCGTTTTGCAGCTTTTGGCGGAGAGGCTCTCTGCGTGCTACATGAAAACGAGGCTGAAACCGGAAGTGCCCTTTAATTTGCTTAATTTTATCAAAACTTCGACAGTTTCGCATAAAAACGTTTAATATCGATAAACGCACACTGGCGAATATTCTTTACTTGTAACTTGCTCAACTGTCGCCAGTAAAGCGGCGGAATGTGAATTTTCGTAAAATAGCATCATCGCCGTAACCGACAGTCAAAATTTTCCTTGTGTGATATACAGTCCACGGCATTGTGACCCTAGCTCGTAATTGTGTAAATGTCACGAAAGTCAAAGCGCATTTTCTATAAATATAAATTCGATCAACTTCTATAATCGTGGATATCAAACTTGTAGGACAGTAGGAGGTGGTCATTTAGCAATATTTAACATATTTCGATGCATGGGGGCGTCACGTAGCTCTGCTTGGACTCTTCGCATGTTCCATACTTTGATTTGTGTCGAGGTGGACTTGGGCTCTGGGCAAATAAAAAACAGTTCCACTACGTACTGGGCTTTCGGCGGCGGTGGAGAATGGATGTCTTCACGATAAGAACATCATGCGTCGCCATCGGCTTAAGGTAATTCCCCTGAAATAAAACTTGTCGTAGAATTTTTTTCTTAATTTGTCTATTTACTATTTAGGATATAAGGAATGAAAATATGAAATAAAAAGAGGGGGTGCCCATGCTCGTTTAGAAACTGTGATGGCGCAAACATACCCCATTTTTAGTGGCTGAGGGCTATTTTGTGAAGGAATTCGTGAAACAAGAAAATTGTGATAAAACGCTCACTAATGAAGCAATCCAGTTCGCTTGCAAGTTTAAACAGAACTATTGGATGCTTCACTACCTAGGACGAACAGTGGAATGTTTAATTTTCTATGTGTGTTGACGCTACTCTTGAAAATGTGCAAAATGTGCGCACGCTCGTGATAATTTGAGAGTCTTTGGAGGCACATTTTGGGGCTTTTTATGACGATAGCTCAAAAACCTGTCGTGGAAATTTCTTTAAATGTTTTTTTATAACAGGGGAATGATAGTCTTATCAAAATGGTAAAATAAAAAATGGGGGTGCCCAATCTTGTTTTCGCGCAATATCCCAAAAAGTGACTTTTTCTTGGTGTTTCTCGCTCAAATGGGGATATTTAGCTTGCGCGCGCACGCTCGATTGCGTCATTTTCGAACGAATTGATCGCGCGTCCATGCGCAGAACAGCGTGCGCCGTGCAAAACAGGGGAATAACCTTAAAGAGTGCGGAATCAGTTCATATAACGCCGTTGTGCTGTTATTAGCCGTTATTTATTCTGTGAGTTCGCAAGGAAAACATCTCTTCATCCCGTCCACAAAGGAAAATGTTGCACCTTTGCCCGCGCTGATCGTCCGTAGTGGGTCATCGGTAGCTCGGCGTGTTGACCATCAACAACGTACTTAAATTGGCCATGGCAGGTACAAAAAATTCACATCTCTCCCCCCACGCCCGTTGAAAATCGCATTCAGCCATTTCGTCTCAATGGACACATGTGGGATGCGGATGTGCGTGAACCGGTGACTTGACGATTTACTATTTTTTCATGTGCCATCCGTACTTCCTTGAGTGTTCTGCGTATGCTAGTGAGACTCTCCGTCGGTTAACCGTTCGGAACCATGTGCCCAATAAGCTCGCCAATTTTCCCGCCTAATAATGGCGTTTTAAAGGGAAAATCTGACCGCGCGATGGAAGGTAAAAATGTTTTCATGACGGACTTCTTTCCTATCAGTTATCGCTATATATAGCGATCGCTTATGGCTCATTCACCCACGGCGCGATATTAGTTGTGATTTCTGTGGCGACTCCACGGCGATCTCATATCGCGCGGTGTGAACGGCCGGCGATCTTATGGCGATTTCACTTGCGATGTCGCCGCGACGTCGCAGAAGATTTGAACGTTCAAATTCCACTGCGATGCGGGTGCGATTTCTTCAAATCACCAACAAACGGACAAATATCGCAAAGCCAAATCTAGATGGAAAAATCACAGCTAAGATCGCGCCGTGTGAACGGGCTTTAGATTGCTTCTTACTGCGATAATCATTTACTCGCTACCATTCATCTTTACCATTCGTCTTTCGGATTAAACAATCAACCGGGTTCCGTCTCGCCTTTACTATAAGCTGTAACCAGTTTAAGGGGGACGTTAAAGAACCAGTACCCCCAGTGTGGAAATGTGGGGGGATCCACATCGACATTTACGCTGTCCATTTCCATTTGACAGCAATCACGATGCTCCGCACGCAACATCAAAGAGATGAGAACACTGCTTGTCTGTTTTAAATAATGAAAGCCGTCTTCGCCAGAACGCGTCGGGACGGCTCAGGGGTGTTGTTCTCAACGGTCAATAGCGCTGCACACAGATGACGTCACACTAATTAACATCTCAGACAAACAAATACACATCTCCCATTTTCTCAGTTTTCTCTCAAAAGAACGATACAAAATGAATTGGTAAACTGGTAGTTGCACTCGTTATAGCAGAGAGCTTGTATGCACTCCTACCCTGGCTCGTATTCAAGCGCGGTCCTTCTGAATGGGATGATTTCAGATGGATTGTTTGTCTGGATCTTAGAATCTGTGCGCAGCGCTAATGAATTATTCAATTAAAACTAGATGGCTTGGAAATGCGCGTGATGAATCAAAATCCAATAAGGTCTTGAATATGTATCCAAAACGTCTCTAATAGCAAAACTGTTGCAGATTTATCGTGCACCGTGAAAGAATAATTTTATTCCAAGCAATGTTGCGACGGCCTGAATCAATTTTCTAGTGCAAATAGACAATTCAATTGCCCATTGCTAAAATACCTTATTCAAGAATCGATCAAGACATCGAGCAAGACATTTTACTTACATTTATACAATAATAAATGCAGAATTGTTTACATCTTTACAGTATTGCTTTCTTCCTTCTGCAACAGGTGAAATACTCCGAGCGCTTGACTAAGTTATGATAACTAAGTAATTATACGATGACCGCGCGCTAGAAACATCATTTCCGACGGCTTTCAGGAGGCACTAGTTTTAGAGTAAACAAACAATTCGGCAATTTTCTTTCTTACAATTAAACATTAACAAGTAAAACATTTATATTTTCCCGTTGGTTCTAGTTTAAGTAGTCCAAACAACGAGCAATTTCTATTTCTTAAATTTTTCAGTTTTCTGCTTGTTTCTTTATGAAATCTTTGCATATTAGAACCGCGATTTGCTTTTTTCGAAAAAAAAAACAGTTTTTTTCTTCTCTGTTATGTGGGATTTTTGCACTGAAAATAATTAAAATATTTTCAATGTCGATAAGTAGTTTTGTGCATTTTACTATCGTCTTTTCGAGCCGCGATGTTGATTTATTATACCAGCCTCGTTTCCATGCGGCTACAAATCGCTTTCTCGACTGCCTCAAATAAATCCTGTTTTTCGGAATGTTGCCGTGGTGGGATTTTCTGGGACTTTTCATATGTTATTAAGAGGTGATCAAAGAACCAAAAACAGTTGAAATTTCTTTTGTGGGAATTAGTTCCAGGTCAGGCCCATTTTTGTCGTAGAATGCCTGGACTATATCGTCTGCCTTTCGCGAGAATTTTTCATTGTGACAGTGAAGGTATTGCTCAAAACCACTAAATGCCTCCGGTACGTCACTAGTCACTCGGCCTTACCATCAGGGCAGGCAACAGACGGAAATTTGCGATATTTGAACGTGGATACATGGCGCAAACACGGCGCTGCTTTTATCGGATTCGCTCATATGATATATCATAAACTAATATATCATATGCACTTTAACAATAGGGGTTTACTCTACGATTTTATATATTAAACGCTATTTCTGCATTGCAATTGGCTGCATCAAACTGTGACATGGTACTAATAAGCTCGGCGGTATACACTTGTCTTGTATACCGCTAAGTCATTCCTCCTGTATCATAAACAAATGTACTTACCTAGACACGTAATAAGTTTTCCAAGCAACGATACGAAAAGCAAAGGAACACGTTTGCAACTGTGGACTAGCAGCCTGGAACAGACCAGACATTCATTTGGTTATACTGTGACGTTTTTAAAATTGGTCAATACAATTCAAATCCCGTACATACCGTAACATCGTCTTCTGCGATATCTGTAAACAATGGGTTCGTCAGATTCTCCCAGAAATTTGGACTGAGAAAGAAAAAGAAAGCACGTAGCAGTTGTTCAGTGATTGTAGTGAGACCCTTATCTAAACCCGCTCTAATATAGAGCAAAACGAACAGGACAAAGTGGCATAGTATGACATCTCACAGGGATTCTCTGTACAAGCCCATCCATGGGAAAAGTTGAATTTCCCATGGTAGAAGAATGGGAAGTGTTCGGATTTCCCATGGCTATCCTTGTGAATTCCGAACACTTCCCATGCGTGTGCCTTGGAAATTCAACTTTTCCCATGGATGGGTTTCTACAGAAATTCCCTGTGTCTGCTAGCAGACGTCTCTCACGACAAGGACATCATAGAGAGGCAAGTCACGCAGATCTGACGTGAAAAATGCAAACCATGAGTCGTCAAGGAAAGGTCACGCGACGTAACAAAATGCAACGCTTGCGCGCGAGAGAAAGCGCAGAGGTCTGCCAATGTCTTTCTTTTCCATTTTTCGCCGGGACTCCTGTGATTGAATGAGGAAGATTCCATAAAAGTCATCGGATCTCGCGTCGCAGGTTAGCATAGTTTCAGAGCATCCAAAAGTCATCTCCCAAACTAAAGCCGCTGGAATTGTTCATTCAGTTATGGTGACTTTATACTGGAGCGCGGGCCTTCGGCAAGTTGTCACGTTTTACTTAATTACCCGTTTAACAGGCTAGTCTTGTTTGTCTTGTAATACCTGTTTCTAATGGCAGTGAGTGCCGCGTCCCTTCGGTCGAACCACAGAGCGTGTAATAACATGAAGGCCGCGGAGACGAGACGGGACGGCATGTAACGACCGGCCTGTGTCGAAAGATAATGACAAATTTCAGCGCGTGCACTGTCAACTTCTCTAACTAGAATGGTGTCGAAAGATAATGACACAAACTCAGCGCTTGCACTGTCAACATCTCTAACTAGAATGGCATTATCGTCGGCAAATCATCAGCATCATTATCGCCATCTTAAATATATGTTCGCGATCGACTTCTCAGACTGGCAGTTCGTAAGCTGAATTGCGCTGGTTTCCCAACGGCGCCACTGGCAGCCAAGCGGTCATAAGCACAGACACTGAGGGTGGTCACTGCCAGAGGGTTACTGGGTAGAGTAGAAGGCGAGACGGGACCTCGGTTTATTGTCTCATCCGAAAGACGTGAAAGACAGTAGAACAAAGTTGTTTAAATTCCGTTATAAGATAGCTACGATATAACGCGAAAAGGGTTCTCCCCGCTACATCATATAAAAGCATGACTCTATCGGCAGCGGCTCGTGATTTTAAAGGGAGGCTGTCACGATACGCGCATGCTCCAGGAATGATCACTGAGCAAAACTATTTAGACCAACTATTGAAGAATATGTACAACGTAAACATTTGGTCAGATGGATCGAGAAATAGCGAGATTAATACGGATTGTTTTCGTGGTTTTCAGCCTTCGCTTGCCTTCGCTTGCCATCGTTACGTGACGATACTTCTTTGTTTTGAGATGCGCAGAACAGCTACGCAGTTGCGTGACAGCCTCCCTTTAACATGTTCTCGTGTCTCTCCCAACAACACGCGTGCTCTATTATTCGCCGATAAAGTCATTGAAAGTTGTGCTCTAATGCTTAAATAATTTTCAGAACTAATGACAGGGACCAGCACGTACCTGTTTCTTTGGGTCGATAATCGTCAACACGGCATGGAGACAGCTATGATCACCTAACGTGAACTCCTGAACAAAGAGAAAACGAGCAAGTGAGGAAGGTGGAGACTCCTAGTAACAGGGGACTCCTGCTGTGCATCACCTCAAAGGCGCCAGAAATCTTCTTATGAGGCCTTCATCCCCAGGGGGGGGTACTTGGATATAAAATGACGGGGGGTCCGACGGAGCTCCAAATTTCATACCCAAAAAAATACCTGAGCTATAAATTTTATACCCAAAAAAATACCTGCTCCCAAAATTTTATACCCAAAACAAATACCCAACTTTTTTAGCCTAAAAAGGCTGTTTAATACCAGCATACACATGATGCTGAGCTGCTTGTGTTGCCCAGAAATATCCTAGTATTTTGATGATCAACTTGTGATCACTTAGCCTGTCAGAAGTTTCAACCCCAAAAAAATACCCGCGGATTTTCAACCGCAAAAAAATACTTTTACTACAAATTTCATACCCCAAAAAATACGTCGGACCTCCCCGTCATTTTTATCTCCGAGTACCCCCCCTGGACCTTCATCCTAAAGGTCGGTTTATACTTGCGATTTTAATCGCATCTGTCACTGATTTTTCTCGCGCGGGAACCGCAACTAAACAATTGCTTCTGTGAACAAGACGTATTTTAGCGCGATCTCGGCGATTTTTGTCACGCGATATCGCATTGGTTTCAAACATGTTCGAAACTCTTTTTTCAACTTGATGCGATTTTGAACAAAAGAGAGCACAGAAATCGCACAAGATTTGCAGCTCGTGAGAAAATTGCGCGAGAAAAATCGCCGCGACAAATGCGACAAAAATTCCATGTGTAAACTGGACTTAACTCAAAGCATCTATTAATACCTGGTTCTTCTTGGAGGTCAGATTGAGAAACAACTCAATGAGTCCTGGTTGCGTCTCGACTGCCGTAGCTATGAACTCTAGAATAGCCACTTTCAGCTTCAAATCCTGCAATAAAACAAATATTAGAACACTTCTGTTCAACTATTAATACGAATAGAGCAGATTTCGTATGCCTGC
Organism: Scolanthus callimorphus; assembly: GCA_033964015.1. Lineage (NCBI taxonomy): Eukaryota > Metazoa > Cnidaria > Anthozoa > Actiniaria > Edwardsiidae > Scolanthus > Scolanthus callimorphus. The sequence goes on along the minus strand of JAWWUD010000024.1, from coordinate 276,607 downwards.
AGATCAATTCAGATCATGTGATGATAACTTTGGGTGGTTACAATTGTAAAATTTTGATCACTCCACCGAGTGCACGAGTGTATGTGCAGAACTAACAAAAGTATCCACCCAAAGGAATCATCACATGATCTGAATTGGGTGACAACAAGATGTAAACAACGTTAGCCGATTTTGACTATTTATGGTTATTACCACACGATCCACATAACAAGGAAGAGCATGTTGACCTGTACAAAATCCTAAAGTTTGGTGATGATCGGAACAACACTAATCGAGATTTAGCCATTCAAAAACTCCAAAATTCCTATTCAATCCCATTAAATGTTCGAGTTTTTGAATGGCTGTATCGGGTTTATTATATACCAAAACTTCATCATTTTGTACAATTACAATATTTAGGGATTCGCCCAAGGAACTCATAATATGAAACCCAGCAATGGCTGTAATTTCAGTACACTGCTAATGTGAAAACGGTTATCGCAAGCTACATATTTACCTCTTTAGATGACTGTAATCTTGCCACAAATGCGTCCCTGAGGGGCACAGCCTCGGTACCAAAACTAGCGTACATCGACATGGGGGCAACCTGTCGGTCGAACAACTATGAGTTAATATAGGCTTTGAATGTGCGATCAAGATTTTTGCCCTTTTCATAGTGACAAATTTGAGGGTATTCGTTAACTTACGAAAGAAATTCTCCAACATTCATATTTCCTCTTATTTTGGCCCAAATCCTCTTGTTTTACTGTCTGTTGATTTGTTTTCAGGAAGATAGGAAAACAATTTGGTGCTTGTTTTTAGCCCGGGATATCAGATTTAGAACAGTTTTAATAGAAAACTTATAAAAGACACAAGTATGCATGACAAGAAGCAGATAAAAAAAAAGAAAATATCCTGCCCCGTGTGAGGATCGAACTCACGACCTTCAGATTTCTACTCGAGATTATGAGACTGACGCGCTGCCTACTGCGCTAACGAGGCGGATCTAGTGACATTAGAAAATTATTTTGCACTACACTTCGAACAAATACCAATATCCTTTCATTTGTATCTAAAAACATTTAAAAGCCTGAATGAGAAAAATACTGTAAAATGTGATAAAATTGAAGTCTCTTTCTTAGCAATTTCGTAAAATCCTAGCTTTGGAGAAAGAAATGTGATATTTTATTTTTAGCAAACATTTAAAACACAAATGTCTGGAAACATGACAGGTGGTATTGGTTTAGTTCGCTTTTTTGAAATTTATAAGATGGCCGAAATATAGTGGAAGTTGTGCGAATTTGGGGCAAACCAAAAACAGGAATAAGCCTGAAAAAGATTAAAAAAAACAGGAAAATAATAAGAACTTGACCCCAGCAAGGTATTAAAAAGAAAGTCCTGCCCCGTGTGAGGATCGAACTCACGACCTTCAGATTGCAGAGACTTGAACACCCTGTTGTGATACAATGGATACAGCAAGACACTTTCTTCTGTCTGATGATATTAATATTAAAAGCCCGAATGAATGAAACATTGCGAAATGCAATCAAATGCTTTGAAATTTGGTGATATTCTAATTTTAGAGAAAATTTCCATCGACGAAAATTTTGGCCCAAAAAGGAAAATAGGAAATATAAACGCCTTTGCTGGTTTCAAGTACTTGCTTCGAACTCGGCTATATTTTTAGCAAACATGTAAAACACAAATATCCAAGACGGTAAGGGTTTAGCAGGTATATTGAATAATATAATCGAACACTAGAAGATGGGGCAAACAAAAAATTAGGAAAAGGAAAAAAAAGAAACTTGACCACAGCAACGTATTGAAAAGAACAAGAAAAAAAATTCCTGCCCCGTGTGAGGATCGAACTCACGACCTTCAGATTTCTATTGAGATTATGAGACTGACGCGCTGCCTACTGCGCTAACGAGGCAAATGCTGAAACATTGATGTTTGAAAAACATTTAGTACTACACCATAAACAGCGAGTCACGTCCAACCTGTCCAACCTATTTTCTATATATGGAAAACAGCCATCTTGAAAAAAAGTTTCACTTGAGCTGTTTCCATTTGATGGAGGATGGAAGATAGCAAGGCTTCTTAAAATGCTATTACTTGAAACAGTTATTGTTTTTTAGTCTCTCTCAATTTGTTCTAGTTGTTGTTTTTTCGCTCGTTTTAGCTCGATACGATATTTCCCCTTACTGCCCGTCTCGATTAGCTCTAGCTACCTGCTGGCAGAATTGTAAAAACATTGTTGGGTTGTTATAATAATAAAAAGATTGCTTGATAGAATGATTGATTTGAGAAACCATTTTTGGCATTTGAGGCAATTGGAGCGATTGAAACGAATTACAATAAAACAGCCGCAAAACAAAAACAACGGCGCGCAAATCATGTCAGCTGATGATGGGTCTTTAAAGGTTTGAATAAAAAGATAGAGCGGATTTCACATGACTGTCGTGAAAGTAAACGCAATTGTGCAATCACTAGCCAATCAGAAACAAGAGTAATTACAACTTACTCGCTGAATGGTTTCCAGCCCAGCCAATGAGGAGCCGAACCAATTGACTAGTAATTCGTTGCTTGTAATTAGTTCGCAATTTGATTGGTTGATAGAAATAAGCAGCCAATGAGAAAGCAAACCAATTGCAAACACGACGGTCATCTGAAATCCGCTCTATTGTAAAACTACGCCTTGAGATGATACATTTCTTTATTTTCAAGTAATGCAACTGAGTCTAGATTTCGGGAAATGTGCCTAAAATCTTGCTACTAGGCGTGAAATAACAATCATAATAGGGAGGGACCGACTCGAATGCACTGCTTCGATACCAAAAACAATTTTTTGTCAGTTAAGCGCATTCTACCGTACAAACGCGAGAAAAACTCGTAATGGTAGAATTCGTTTGTATTAAAGGGAGCCTGTCATGATACGCGCATGGTCGGATAGATTGAGAAGTAGCGAGATTATAAACAATTTGTTTTCGAGGTTTTTAGCCTTCGCTGGCCATGATTACGGGACGATACTTCTTTGATTTGAGGGATGCGCAGAACAGCTGCGCAGTTGCGTGAAAAACTCCCTTTAACTCAGAGTTTCTGGTTCAATGAAGCATATAAACAAAATCAAAGCAATGCATTATGGTCAAGTGAGACGGCCCCTTTAAATTCGAGTCCTGTTAATGGCAGTCAGTGGTACATATAACTTACCATGCATAGCCTCTTGAGCAGTAACGTGGCGAGGGTGGGTAGCTTGCTGTCCATGTGGTGATAGATATATGATGCTATGACAGTCACGAGTTGGCTCTGACCAGGACTAGAACCCGACAGGGCGGCGGAATCTCGAAAGTGGTGGATAACCTGGGTCGAAAGGGCTTGCTCCAATGGCGAGATATCTTCATCCTGCAAAAGAGTTATTCCGTTTGACATTTCAAATGGAGTATGGATCATAGGTTGGAGTCATGTTATTTTGGCAATGGCAAAAAACTTGAGTTTGTGATAGAAAGGGTGGACAGGGCACATTGCTCATAACCAAGTTTAATTTCTTCCTCTTCTTTTCCTCTTAGTAATTTACTTCTATGGCGTGACGTTTTAGCCTGAATTCCAGCCTTCTTTTCTTCCTACACTTCAACCGCAATGAGTGTTGAAGTGTAGGGAGAACAGACGGCTGAAATTCAGGCTAATAGTGTCGGAAACAGACAAAACCAGTTACCTTGTGTTTCCTGCTGAGTAGCTTGCTAAGCACCGAAAACGCTAACTTGATGAGCTGTACTACGGCGAGTGCGTGACTACCGGTAGAGCTGGGACGAAACAACAGTATATGTATTAGCACCGCCTTGTGTGAGACAAGAGCACAACTCCATCTGTGATAAGAATCACAAACCTTTACAATAATACACCATATCAGCTCGGGCGCTATGTTTTCCCTTTTCAGATCACGTAGGATTCACTTTTGAATAAACGTTATGTTTGGGGTGCTTTCACATTCATGTACCCTTCGGAGCGTAGCAGGACCACAGCTAACCCGCGAGCGGCTCAGCCTAGTTCTTCCAAGTGCAATTTGTAAAAACAACAATGTTTGATTGATATGACGTCCATGCTGAGCAGGGGCCGGTTCCTGAAAGATTGGATAAAGTTATCCACGGATAAAAGTTATCTGTTGTATAGGTTTTGTTCAGGATTTATCCGTTGGATAAGCGTTTATCCACTGATAACTCTTAACTGGCCTTCTAGGAACCGGCCCCAGGTCTATATTGTGCGAACATCCACTTTACATTTCAGAGCACCAAACTGCGTTTTGGCGTCCGTCAATCAAACCTTTTAAGACAGGCCCATGGATGGTTTTTTTAAATTTTCGTTTGTATTTTATATTGCAAATTTTGTTTTTAAATCCTTTCTAGCCCCTATCACTTAACAAAATCTTTCAAATGCTCTGCCAAATCATACAGAGCTGTTCACTCGTTTGATTGACGGAAGCCAAACCGCGGTTTGTTCTTTGGAGTAGAGTTATGAAAATCGAAAGTCGAAGACGAAGCGACATTTAATAAAAATACCATACATTCTTACCCTCCCAGGGATATCAGCTTATCGACGGTATCCACGCCAGTGCAGAGGATGTTGAGAAGTGACTGACCCGAGTTTGTGTACAACAGGCCATAGGACAGGACGTCTTGGAGAACTGGCGCCGACCTTTTACACAAAACGTCAACATAAAAACGGTGACCAGCAAACTATAACACATACCAACCTCTAGTTAATCAAAGTCATGAAAACATTTATAACGTTGTTCAACTTGGTCATGAGCAGCAAAAACCGGGACTATTCTATAAACTAATTACGGTTTTGAGACGGAAATACCGCAAAATATTGACGGCTTGGGAGAAAATATCTTCCCCATCGGCGGAGTCGCGCAGCGAAGGGAATGTTTAGCCGGTACGAAAGATCGTCTGGAACCCACTCTCGTCACCTTACGGGAGAGCCTCTTGTGTCATCTATTTGTGGGCTTTCACTTTAGCTGATTTAGAACGGGAATTCGGGGTAAGACAATGAATTTTACCACATTCACTAGCATTTAGCGAGCGCTTTTTATAGCTCCGTCCAAATTATGAGCTGTACAAGGATAACTATATCATTGCATACATTTTGGACGATAGAACCCCATGAACAAAACCCGGAGCGCACGATTTTAACGCAAGAAACCCATGCACAAAACCCGGATCGGATACTTTTTAAGGAATCATTATTTTTGTGCTTAACGAGATAATGTATCCACCGACCTTAACTGCTCCTTTACTTCGGACGTCTCATCAAGATCCATGTGATCTCTTTCCTCCGCTATTGGCTTTTGGAGTTTCAAACCCAGAACAGCATTGAAGATCTCGAGACATCGCTGACCTAGAGAATGTGTAAATGGAAATTCACATGACGTCAGCAAGATCGAATCCACCTAGCCAATCAAGAATGAAAGAAAATACAAGTAGTTGCTGAAAGGCCTCCTTGTCAGCCAGTCACAAGCTAAGTTAAAACACTACCACGTGGTGAGCACGTAATTGGTTTCTTAGTAAGCCAAGCAAGGTAAAAGAACTATCACGCTATGAGCACGTGATTACTTAATACACAGCTGCGTTTAGTTCAAAATTTGATTGGTTTTTGACGGTAACCATGTATCTGAGCATTTTGAATGGTTGATCCGGCAAGTATTTTCAGTAATCCATAAGGTTATCAGGCGTATTAACTTAGTTTGTCTTAGTGTAAATTCAATTCATTTTATTCTTGTTGTATTTCTTGTTTTTCTGATAGTGTTTGTAAACAGCATTTAATCATATACATTACGGATTTTTGCGGTGTACAACTGTATCAAGTATTAGTTTGACCATAGTTTATAGAGGGGGCTGGTTAGGAAACCTGACACCATGTTATTGTACTATCTCTTTGTTCACTTTTTCAAAGGAATCCTTTTGTTTGTGCAGGGAACGGTACATAAGTACCAAAATTCAGCCAGTAAGATTTAGTGTACAACCAGAAATACATATTAGATGAGGGTGAAACAAAAGATTGTGCAGGGTCAATATCACGTGATAGCCCCTTTCAACATCCAGCCCACGCTATTGTATTGACCCTTTGAAGTTTAACGGGCTTCCAAACCATTCCACTCCATTAACTATGGTTTGACTAACCAATCTCTTCTCTGTCTTTGACCATGGTAAACCTCCACTTGTGAAACCCTGTAAAAACCTCTCTTAGCACGAACACCAAACACGCGGCCAGATCCAGGAAGTTGATGGGCTGCTCTTTCTCCTCGTGTGCCTGGCCTATACCACACATCAACTGGAGAAACAGACGGAGGGTTGCCATGGTAACAGGGTAGTAACCAGTCGGCTGCTCTCGCACGCTTAAGATGGCGCCCAGGTTTCCCGGTGCAATCGACAGGGATCTGACAGAGATTTATATAATCACGTCTTGTTTTACAAACAAAGCCTGGACTTACTGCAATTTTCATAATTCTGCGAACTCTACGCCAACTAACAAACCGCGGTTTGGCTTCCGTCAATCAAACGAGTGAGCAGCTCTGGGTGATTGCCTGCAAGCGTTTAGAGGTTTTTTGAACTAATAAAATCTAGGTAAGGCTTCAAAACCACATTTTCCACAATAAAATGCAAACGAAACTTAGAAAAAATCCATGCACTTGTCTTAAAATGTTCGATGGACGGAAACCAAAACACAGTTTGACCAGGGGCGTAGCCAGGGGGGGGGGGGGGGGGGGGGGCTCTGTTCTATTACTGTAGTCTCCCTCGCAGCCCGTTCTTTGTGTCGTTCACGCAGGGGTGAAAAAAGCGCTTGTTTGACACGTCCCCCACCTGAAAATACTACCACACTTACTCGACGCAGTGTAGCGCCCCACGGCTGGGGCACGTGCTCAATGAACACCCCACAACAGTGGTGACATGCGCATAGATCGTCTCTTCCTAAGTTTAATCGCGTATACTAGATAGAGCAGATTCCGTGTAACGACGCATTCTGTGCCGTATCCACTCCGAGACTGTTGTGTGCTGCGTCTAAGCACTTTGATTGGTGAATCAGTAATTGTGGATGATCTGATTGGCTGAATGCCGTGCCATACCGTACCCTGTCCCGTGCATTTTAACAATCATACGACATCTGCTCCATCGACGTTGTTCACAGCCAGCCCTCGATCGCATTCCTGTTTACGGGAACGCCATCGTTTACTTACTCAATGTCAGATATACCATCAGTTGATTTAAAGGAGGTACAGTAAGGAAGGAATCCGGTTTGCTGAAGACCAAACCAGACCTGACAAGGAAAACAATATTTTTTACTTTTAAAGGTGCCAGTGCAACTGTCCAAGTCAGCGGTGCCAAGTGAACCGTATTCCTGGCTTGCGTTACAAACCGAACAAATCCGTGGTTGAATCCATCTGTACAACAGAGCAACATTCGCCTTTGTCGCACCATTTTGTTTCAGTCCAGAATGACCCGGCAAAGCAGAAAAAAGCAATGAGCCAATCAACTTTTCAGTTCTAAAACAAATAAGAGTACTTTTTGGTAACTAAGCCAACTTTTGTACCATAACTCCCAGCACCAGGCTTCGCTTTCCAACATGAGCAAAACCCGCGCCCTGCTTGGCCTCGTTTCCATGCTAAATAAATCGGCTGAAAATTTCAAGATGGCGATTGTGTGACAAGCGCGAATGCCATGTTCTACTATTGTGTTACAGATCCGGGTAGTGATTTTTTTTAGAGGAAAAATACAGTTGCTCTTCATTGAATATCTATTTTGTTTGTGGGTGGAGAAGTTCTATGGTGGTTTTGTATCGTGGCCGGTCGTTTGTGAGGTGATAAGCGTCACATGGTGTTACCTGCAAAGGGTCATGGGAAGCCACAGTAGCCAGGCAGGTCAGGCATGACGCGATGAGATCCTGTGGAGGAGTAGGACTGGGCGTGCACCTAGTGAACACGAATGGTTAGACAACCAAAAGATGGACAAAATCCGCTAACGGTGTTTACATCATGTTGCCAACCAATTCAGATCATGTGATGATTCATTTGGGAGGATACCATTTTGAACATACTTGCATAAGCTCAGCCGTGTGCGAGAAATTGAACAATTGTAACCACCTTCGCGATGCTTTAAAGTTACTCTCTGTTACTGATTTTTAAATTACTTAAAAGGTTACAGGTTACACTACCTCTGTATGATAAGATGTAAGCGAGAAATGATAGGCTCGAGTTTGGAAACTTTAGACCAGCTATTTCGTAAAATCTCGTTCACGAGATCAACAATGGCAACGACCTTTCCTCCTTCTTGGCCTAAAAATGAAAACAATAAAAATGATAAAACAACAGTCGATTAATCTGTCTTAGTCGGCTTGCCCTCGATCAATGTCATTCATGCCTTCATGCCCCTTCGAACTCAGAAATAGTGACAGAAACTAGGGCAATGCGATGAATAAGCGAGCTCTGTTCGCGGGGACAACGAAAACAATCAATGGATGGTATATAAATGGCCTATGTGCTTTAAATATGCCCAATAGCCGTTATTTAATGAAAACCTAGCCGTTATTTAATGAAAACCTGGATTCTTGGATAGTATACAGATGTCCAGCGAACGTGAGGGACAGATAAAGCCCAACCAACGGTGACCAGGCCTGGGGAGGAGGGGGATGCTAAATGTAGCCGAGCGGAAAGAAGGCAAGAGCTAGCCGTGGTGCCGGGCGATCCCCAAGAATTGAGAATTCCTGCCCCAGGTCTGGTGAGCGCTTTTAGCCTGGGACAAAAGCTCGAGCGCTGCCGTTGTCTATCATCTTAGAATGCAGAAAATAAGTGCTTACTTGTCCCTAAGCTGACAGAATGCAACAAGGAGTCCATTTCGAACAGAAAGAATCTCCAGCCCGAGTAGCGGTGGTTCCAGCGGATTACAGCAGCACCTGGGATTAAAAACAAAGATTTGTCAAACCACTAAGCAGCTCTCTAAAATCACTTTATGATGTGACGTTCAACAAGATATTAGACAAGGCGAAAGCTGCATCCTTTTCCTTGATAAAAATGGTTCTGTTTTTGGTAAAGTCGCTAACGTTCATTGTCATCTGTTTAGTTTGCACGTTCGGTCGTTCTTTCTTTCCTTTGCGCGCTCGTTCGTCCGTTCTTTCATTTTTTAATGTGTTCGTTCTTTCGCGCACTCGTTCGTTCGTTTTTCTTACGCGCGTTCGTTCGTTCTTTCGCAAGCTCGTTCGCGCAATCGTCCGACCGTTCATTCGCTCGCTCGTTCGTTGTTTCGTTCGCGCGTTCGTTTTTTCTTTCGCGCGTTCGTTCGTTTTTTCGCGCGCTCGTTGTTCATTCTTTTGTTCACGCTTTTCACGCGTTTTCTCTTTCGCACGTTTGTTCTTTCATCCGCTCGTTCGCTCACTCACTCGTTGTTCGTTGTTTCGTTCGCGCGCTTCTCAGGACGGTGTGAAATCGGAAAAGACGTGTTGGAGAAACTTCAAAATTTACCTTGGGCAGTCGGTAGAAGCGCTCCCAGGGTACCTGCAGGAATGACTATCGGTTGCTCGGAGGATGGAACTGCATCAAATAAAAAATCAGAGAGTAAGGGGGCTTACAGGGAGAAACTTCAAATTTAACACGGCAATAACCGGACAGGCTGACGTCATTTAATGTGCCAACCAGAGATCGATTGGATTACAAAACAAAGGGCGCTATTCAATCTACGGTTGGCACAGTGAATAGCGCTATAGAAAAACAAACACAACATTTCATCCCTCACCACCTCCGTGTAATATTTTCGGGTTGATAATTCTCCATATCTGATCGTCTCCTGTGCAGTCCACATCACCAACTTTGTTCTCACGTAGTAATTCAGTGAAGGAAGGAAGACTGGATAAATAGTTGAACACCTAAAACATGGAACGCGATGAGCGTTAAGTAATGGTCCGTATAAGAACTACCCAAGCCAACGGCAGAGCATGCTGGAATGCAATTATTTTCTATTGAAAATATCGGCGATTTCATTGGCTTAGACACAAAAATTGGTAAAATTACCACGAAAGAAAGATTTTTCTCAGGATTTATGGTAAGATATAAGCACATGTGGTACTCGTATACAGGATATACGATTTTTAAAGACTTCGTATATGGGGAACCTAGCGTAAAATAGTGATTCTCTTTCCTTTGTTTTTCTTTAATCTGATTGGCCTGGAGACTTATTATCGCCATATTTTCTCAAGCAAGTTGAAATCAATAATTGTTTCACTTGTATTATGATACTAGTCATGACAACTTTCTGTGGTAAAAGAATGGAACACATCCTATGTGGGGAACCCTGAATGCCGTAGAACAATGGAGTTTCGGTTCCTTCTTGCATGGATGATTACTTAATATATATATATCGATGAGATACTTAGATACTTGAACTTTTATTTAATATTTGGCACATTTCGAATAGCTTTGGGGGCTCAAAACAAGCTTACGTAGCTTTAGCAAATTTCACTGAGATATCTTCAATAAAGAATTAAAATCTTTTATATTGGTTTTACGTCATATCTAATCGAAATCTATGTAATAAACACAAGAACATTATATGGCCGCTTGGAATTAGAATTTTCTCACTCGAAGATGAAATTCGTATCTCCGCGCGCCCATGTAATATCCTTTATTTACTAGAGAGAAAGACAAGAAATTAAATAGGCGAGATGATATAGAAAGACTTGGGAGTCCAAGTACCTTTCCAGCGGACTCTTCTTCCCCTGCAAGTGATCTGAGTAGCTGCAGTAGTGGAACAAACTCAAGGGGAAACCTAGAAGGACAAAAAAACAATTTTCAAGATCAGATACACCTGCAGCCATTCATAAACGAGAGAAACTACAAGTTACTGCTGAATGGTTTTCCAGTCAGAGAACCAAGTGAAATCACTTAGGGCTGGTTCACACACGAAAGAAAGCTCAAGCGCAGAACGCAAGCTCAAAGCAATAATAGCGACGCAAGCGCAAGCCTAAAATCAACATTAATTAGTTTGCTTGCACTTAAATAGCCTGTGTCAGCCGCCATTTTGACAGCATAGCAACATACCAAGTCGGAGAAAGCATCCATTTCCATCGGCTGATTTAGAGCATATAGAGCAATGTTCTCGATTGAATTTGGTAAATCAAGTATGAAACTTTGTTTTTAGATGTTTAGTTTGATATTTCTACACGTAAATTTCGTCTTCTAACATCGGACGAAAACAATAACAAAGGAGTGGCTGACACGGGCTATTTAATTCACACTAGACGCAAGCACAAGCGCAAAGGAACGCAGCTTGTGTTCTAGCGTGGACCACATAAGGGAAATATATATGAGTTTGATATCCTTGCGTCTGCGCTTGCATGCCAATGAGACCCAGCCTTTATTGGACACGTGCCGGGTTCTTTTATAAGCCAAGTCAAGTACAACTTACCAGTTAGAGGCTGATTTAAGAAGCAGGCCTGCTCCATTGTTGACATTCTACAACAAAGATATTACAATAATATTAACAGGGATCACCCTGTTGGAATGCTAGTTAACGCTTTAGGTATTGCCGCCTCAGTAAACCAACAAAGACCGTTTCTCGAAACACCCGCGAATAATCGGGCCCGAATACTTCAGTTCCCAATTTTACCACTGTATGCATTGCTACGAGACTTCAAAATTCGATCTTGCGATGGGCGATTTTTAGCCGTCAATCAAACCAAAACGCTGGATTCGGCTGCTTCAGTGGGTCGATATTGATTGCAAAATCAACCGAAATGGTTTTAGCCTATCCTTTGGCTTCCTTGCCTAGAATGTTTAACTTTCAGTTCAAGAAAATTGATATTAAAAAGTTTTCTTGCATGAAATCGCCAATCGCAACAGTGAATTTTGAGGCCGCGTAGCAATGCATACAGTGGTAAAGCCAAAACAAGCAAAAACCGTTGTTTGCACTGAGAATTTTCATTTTGCTGTTTCTGTTCCGCCAGTCAAACCATCTAAGCCAATCATCTCCTTGCCCCCATTTCGTCTAGTGCATTCGACTGGCTTTTTGTCGCGTCAGGAAGCCATTTGTCTGCACCTCGCGAAACAAGGTAAGGGCCTGATTGGCTAATATGGTTTGACTGTGGCGGAACAGAAAAAAAACCAAATCCCAAATCCAGAGCGACGTTATGAAAATGCGCAGGATTTAGCTGTAGATTGTTTCTCGAGTTTTTCGTTTTCTTTTCTTCACTGTTGGTTTAAATAGCCTACAAATTCCTATTGGTGGATATTTATAGTGCTTACGTTACAAAAAAGAATTTTTTGATTTCATTCAAGCTCTCAAATCGACGAAAAATCACAGGAGAGCAGCTTCTTCCGAAGCCTTTCCACTGTTTTTCGCAAGTGTTTTCCGGGCGCCCGAAAATTATGGTAAAACTACAGCCGATTGCGTTTGGGGTTTTACCCTAACAGTTCGCACGTTATGTTTGAACGTTTGAAAGTTTCGTTTCTAGGATGAAACGAGACGTTTCTATGGCGAACCAAAGAGTTCTGTCCTCTCTGATTGGTCAGTGAAAAATACACATGGAAAAGTTCGACTTTTTGTCTCACAACGCAACTTTCAAACGTAACGTGCGAACTGTTAGGGTAAAACGCTCAAACGCAATCGGCTGTAACGATTCCGTATAGGGAAAGTCTTTCAAAATGAGTTGAATCTTCACAACTGCTATCGTTCAGCCATTGCTTTCACTAATTTGAAAATTGTTGATCATCTACTAAGCATAGCTAAACATTTCCCGCAGCGAAAAACAGACGAAATATGGATTGGACATGAAACATGATGATCAGGGTCCAGTTGCTCGAAAGTGGTTTAGCAGTAATCCAGGATTAATTACCATGGTGACTCGATGGTTTTGTTCAGAACTAAACCTGGTTTAAATTTAATCCACCTGTGAACAACCCGCGCCTGGTTTCATGTGGTCGCAGCCTTATGCAAGTATTATGAACTTGGATAATTTATCTCATCAAAGCACACGATGAAAGACGGTGTAAAATACTGTATCTGTTTACCGTATCCCAGAAATCAATGCAAAGTCCCTTTTCCATCAGGGCTCGAGAAAGCACAGAAACCAGAAGCTGAAAAAAAAGGCAATACATATAATTGGTGTAGGAGTAAAATCAACTCCTTGAAAATAACAGTGCAGATGACGTCACAGAATGTCATGAACAAAAAAGCCAATTTGGCGCGCGCGTGTGCAACATTATAACTGTTATTAACAGTTTGATATCCTGCACATTCAAGGATAACAAACTTAATTTGAGGAACTAAAAAGTCCAGCTGCTGTCGAAATAATATGATGCAAGGGTTCTAAGTGCTACGTGTGCTGAATGCAAGGTTCATTAAAAACTGGAGGAATTCAGTGACTAAACTACAGCCGATTGCGTTTGACTGTTTAACCAAAACAGTTCGCACGTTACGTTTGAACGTTGCGTTGTGAGACAAAAAGTGAGACGTTTCCAAGGGCAACCGCGATGTTTATTTTCACTGACCAATCAGGGAAGACAGAACTCTTTGGTTCTCCATAGAAACATCTCGTTCCATCCAAGAAACGCAACGTTCAAACGTAAGTGCGAACTGTTGGGATTAAACAGTCAAACGCAATCGGCTGTATTTTGTCAAAAGGTGAGCGGATTCTCTTCTGTGTCAGAAAAAATAACAAAACCAGAGGATTACAAATATTTGCAAATCTACACCATTTACCTTGATGTCACCCAGGGTCTCTTCTTTAAATAGAGCAAGAACGACGAATAAAAGGCCATATATCAAACTCTTACATGTATTGGCAATAGGCTGAAAAAATACAAACAAGAACAACAATTAAATATAGAGTAACTGTTAGGACAATGCATCGATTGTACATTTAGCACAGTTTTATTATATAAACCTTGGCGGCCATATGGCAGAATTTATATGGGATATTTACAGTATAAAAAACTTCTAAAAATAGATAACAAGATAGCATGTTATTTTCACGTGTCACGTGAAAATAACAAAAGTTTTCGCGCGGGACATCACACGGTATTTCATCACCCGGTATTTCATTTTCGGTGTTTATATAATAATGGACACAAATATCACTATTGTAGGCAAGAAATAGCAAACATTTTTTGTAGTGCGTGTTATGTTTGAATTTCGAACAACATTCGTCAAACAGTTACAAACGTTATCACGTAAATAACCATCCAGCAGCTCAAAAACGAGCATGGTGAACCCATCTGTCAAAATAGCGGCTGAGTGACACAGGCTCTTCAAATGTAGAAGTACATACTGTAGTAGAAGAGAACTCTTCCAGTTTCAGTAGAGCATCTAGATATTCAAACACACGGCACTGCAGAGCCTTGCTGCCAATTTTACGCACTTCCTACAAACACAAAAGTACATGCATGTACGTACAAAGCAAAATCAGAACTACATCAATGAGAATCATATCTGAGAAAACAATAGGCGGATTTAAGGGGAGGGGCCTTTTTCGATAGATTACCCCATACATTTACTGTATTTGCAAGAGCAAGGTTTCAACTTTGGCCTCTATTTTCTTTACTTTGGGCCCCCCCTTTTGGAGATCCTGGACCCCCCCTGAAAACAATAGGCCATTTGCAGCTTAACAGTCATGTGCTTGTTATTTCGCTACGAGCCTATGAAAAGACTTCTAGATTCCCAAGGGTAAATCAATCGAGCATGACTGAGGGCAAACAAACTTTTCAGTTGACTTGTGCGAAATTGCAAAGAAATTTAACTGATAACGTGGCATATTAAGTTAATTGACCAAGTTCTTTACTTATGAGCAGGTAAAAAGATTACAGATCAGATACGTTTCCAATTTTTTTTTTGCTCTAGACCAGTACAACCACGTGACTGATGAGCTGCAAAAGGCCTTTACTCACTCGAACCCTTTAGTAATCAACAAACAAGGGAGAACCCTTTGAGGCCAACTAATTATATGTTTTGTTTGCTGACTTGCTCAAGAGTACTCAACAAGCTGATTCAATTTAAGTACATGAAGTAAAGTGTTTGTTTATCTTAATAGTCTGGTCTGTTGCTGGGAATCCAATTTGCATAAACTTCTATTTTTTTTGCTTGATTTTCCACGTAGTTGGTCTCTCCTCGCAGGGGTATCACCCTCACAGGGGTATTCGCTTGCATGGAACTCTCAAAACTTGACCTGACGCGTCAAAAAGGGATCTCCTAAAATACCTATGCTTCATCAAATTAAAGAAATAAAGTTGCTAAAGTTGAGGTGAAAAAATAAGCTTCATAATGAGGTATCACTTGTGAAGACAAGACTTTTTCCATGAAATTATGACATTTTAACGAAAAATACCAAGAAGGTGTGTAGTAAGCTGAACCAAAAACAAACATCTAACCTGTTCTTGATCTGTTTCCATAGTAACATATCTGAACACAGCCCAAGCAAGCATGACAGGTCCGTGCTGTGGGAGATCGCCTAAGCTAATAAACAGTTTATCAAGAGCCTGGAAATCAATGAAAATCAAAATAAGCTATATGTATTAATAAAATTAAGATTAAACAATAATTGAAAAGTGGATATCAAAACAAACACCTATTATTATTAATAAAATTAAATACACCTTTGACAGAACGTTTTTTTCTCTGTGTTTATATACCCCCAAAAATAGTTTATACCATTGAAAAAGGTATCCTTCCGTAAATAATTATGTAACCTATGGTTGTGCAACACCCCTATCTTATGCCCCCTCCCCTCCCCATTATAATTGTTGGGGGACTAGAGCTACCCAGGCCCCTGCTTATGCTACCCCCTGACATACACTGGGACCAATTCAACAAAAAAGATGAATTACAGTTTACCAGGGGACAACAATTGGATACCTCAAAACTTTCAATTCTATTGCAGTGGGAAATTGTGGATCTTGTAGATTGAGCTTTCTTTGATACAATCATGCAAGTGTTCTAAAGATTGAAGTAATACCTCAATCAGGTTTCCTTCATTGACAATGTGGTGTTTCTTGAAGCTGCAACAAAAAAGAATACATACAGTACAAAATTGTATTGATTGTATTGTACAGTTTTTTAAAGATCGGATCTTGCATTACCTTCCTTCATCCATTTGATTTCTAAGACCTTCCAAATCCAGAGATTCTATGATGATCAAAACCTGCAGATAACTGTAAAAGAGTATTCAAAGATTTAGTATTAGGGACATGGAGATCACTGATGGTTTCAAAAGCATACAATTGGTATAATATGGTAGAAAGAAAGAGGGATGGCGTTTTTGGACTCGTTTTATGATGAAGGTAAAAGGAAGCTTTAGTCTATCCAAGATGACCTGAACCTGCTAGCAAAGAAATAAAAGGCAAAATGAACAATGAGTTTAGAAAAAATATTCCATCTGCTCAAAGGTGCCTGAGAAGGCAGGTTCCCACGTTTTCCGGCTTTCAAAATTCCAGGACTTTCAAGGACCTTTTCAAGGACGTTTGAAACAATGTAATGACCTATCATAATGAAAAATGCAGGTTTTCGCTCATTATAAGAACAACAATATGGTATCCTTTCTTTCAAAAATAGATTGTTGATATTTCTTTTTTCAGGTTCCTTTGTTTTTATTTAACAATATACACACTCAAATCTTGAAAATCTCTCTTCAGGAATGCTTTTGCCTTTCTAATGCTTTTGATTTTTTTTTTTAATTCTATGACTTTCCAGGCCTGGAAAAGGACATTACTAAAATCCATGACTTTCCAGGTTTTTAAGGACCCATGGGAACCCTGCAAGGTCAGTTAGTTAGGAGTAGTCAGGACCCTCAGCGTCTCCATTATGGCTGATTCAAAGATTTATATGTTGATACCTTATCTGTGGGATAAGTGCCTCTGCTCTGGCGTCAAACACATGCCTGTTGACCTGTCTGGTGCCAAAACCTTGGGACTAAAGAAAAAAATGAGACAATGAAACTGTTAATAAAGAGAATGATATTGAAAGGAACCATATCCCTGGTATTTAGACACTTGATGATCAAGGGCATACCTGTCAGCTCTCCCAGTCTCCCAGTTTTTGTGGGAGACTCCTAGTCCTCCTAGTTTTTACCCTTAGTCTTGAGAAAAAAAATTGAAAAATAAATCCATATAATTCTTATTCTCTATCTCATAAATGTTTTGGCATTTATTTGAAGTTTTACACGTTACAATCTCGCAAGGGTGACTTCAGTTGTCCAATTAAGGTAAACCTACCTGGAACATTTTTGCTGTGCCAAGGAGAGAACTTGCTGGATGAAGGAACTCCTTGTAATATAGGAGCATAATTTCAAGAAGTAGGATCTGTAATGTTAGAAAATATATGAGTTACAAAAATGTTCCCTTTTGTTCTGCACACAGAAACATGACAAGGATGCTAACCTGCTCTCTCAGGTACTGCAGTGCTAGTTTGTAGTTATGGGTTTTCACCTACAGGTAAAATAATACACTGTGAAATGCATTTGATTTTCTATACGCAGTGAGTAATTTGCTGACAACTATAATTCACATTACACTCCCAGGTAAACTACCTGCATCAACTTTCCACAACACTACATGTAACAACAATAATAATAAAAACATTGGCATAAACTTCTCACAAATACATATGGTAACAACCATGTACCAGTAGCTGTTAATATTTAGTGCTGACAACTACTCTGATTAAAATCAAAACATTCACTAGAAGGTTTGGTAATAGCCTCAGAAATCCCAAAGGATAAGCATGGAATGTTTTAGAGCTTCATGTATGATTTGTAAAAACTGAAAAACAGTAGGGGGTATAGCTTGTGTGATCCTGTGGAAACTGCCCCCCCCCCCCCCCCCCACTCCCCGCATCATCCCATCCAGGATGAAAAATCCCACATCATCCCATTCAGTATGAAAAATAGAATGAATTAAATAAGAGAAAGTTTGAGAAAATCATTAATGACCCTTTGAAACTTCTTCCGTTGCTGCACTAACCAGTGATCCTGGGAACTGGAAAGCTGGAATCTGGCTACTACAGCTAATCCTGTACTGCTCAGCAATCTGCCAACAATATGACGGCAACCATTAGTGCTACTGTATATGATTTGACACTAGTTAAAACAATTTGCAAAGAAATGCTTCTTACAGTAGATTGTCAACTTTCCAGGATGGGTATCCTATAAAATCTTCTTGTTGGTCATGAAAAAACTACCCATACCTTTTTCCTTCATTTTTAGTTACTTTTCTTTTTGAATTGATCAAAGGGGGGTGTGCTAAGGTTGCTGAATAGTCCTATGAATGAAAAGTTTCAAATTTGGGCACAGGTGTTCCCTTATCCTATTAAGTCTAAAGACAGTACTTTTTCATTTAACTCTCATTTGTGACCCCGCGAGCGAAAACATACCTAACGCTTTTTTGAACGCTTGCTTAGAGCGTTCGATGTGCGTTCGATGCCCGTTCGAACGCTCTCTCAAAACGTTCAAACGCGTTAGCAAAGCGTCAAATTTTTTCGCATGTTCATTTAACTCTCATTTAATCTCAACTTATTTGTTCAACAGCCCTAGCTTTTGAATATATTTTTCATACCCATGATAAAAAATAAATATTAGAAATTGATATGTGGTGCCGACACAGCCCTAGCTCTTTAATCTGTTTTTGTACCCATGCAAAATAAAGATTAGACATATTGTGGCTTATTTTAAAAGCACCAAGAAATATTCAGCTTAATTGTTGCTTTACTACACCTTTGTTATTAGTACATCCTTTTCTTGAAGCCCATCTATACACTCTGTGAACTGTTCCTACAAAAAAGGTAAAAATGAAAACATCAATTGTTTTCTGAAATGTCACAGTTTCTACCAAATGACTATTACCACATTGTTTGGATAAAGACAGAGTCTGAGTATTCATTTCCTTCAGTATTCTCTTCAAAACTTTTAAGGTCTCAGTATAGGGAAAAGTTAACTTGCAAAATACTTAGCTCAACAAGCTTATAATAATTAAATTAGAAAATTGATTGAAAAGTGTAAGGTCTATATGTAGCAGTGAATGATGTGGCTTCCTCACAGAGGGAAGTGCATCAACCCTAAACTTTTTGCAAAATTTGGAAAACTTGTATTGAAATAACAATTCATCAGAAATTACATTACCATGAAAAAGCTCCCCTGGCCAAAGTTGGAACAGTTAAGGATACTCAATATGCCAGTGATCTATATGATATAGTTGGTATCCTCCAATAAAAATATATGTTCAATGCTAAATTAAACAGATTACAAATTTTGAGTCGATTCTGTTGAAACTTAAATGTATGCAAATTATATGCTGGCTTAACAGCCACCTTACTTAAGTACCAGAAACTGGATGAAATTGATGGTCTTAAGATAGGGTTAAACCCAACTTCAGTACACCAGACTTTAATTTTTGTTTTTAGGTAATAAAATAATCAATTATGGAATTTTTAATAAATTTATCAAAATTTAAAACTAGAAATTATTTTTTATTGATTCTTACTCTAAATGGGTGATTTGGGTCCTGCCAGTAACTGAGCAAGTATTTGATGCATTGAAGAATGTGAAGCCGCTCCTCAAAATAATAATCTAAAATCTAAAATGATAAAGAAATATATATCACTCAAATGTACAACATAATAATCTAAGACCCCATCCACACTATACCATTTTCAAATGAAAACGGATACTTTTTGCTCCATTTTCAAAAAGATTTGTGTTAACACTTATCATTTTCAAATCGTTTTTGCCCGTCCACACTACAACGCGTATCCGTACGAAAATGCTCTTATGCATTCTGTGCGCATGCGCAAATAAGCTCAACGCATGCACATTTTGATCTGTCAGCCCAGGAAATTGGACGGGTTTGCTGTGACGACATCATCGTTTTCAGATAGCATCGTTTTCATCCATCCAAACTACAGCGTTTTCAAACAGCTCCGTTTTCAAATTGCTCCACTCTGGAGAGCATTTTCTGATTGATCCGTTTTCGGTGATTATTTTCGGTGTTGTAGTGTGGACGATAGCTGTATCCGGAGCAAAAAGTATCTGTTTTCGTTTGAAAACGAAGTAGTGTGGATGGGTTCTAATGCTTGTTATACAGAACAGGGTATTTTTGTGTGGGAATGGAGCAGCCTGGCCTTAGCAAGTTCTGCATGGCATACCTTGAGCATCAAGTTTTCAGTCTGTATGTCATTTTTCAGCATCACCTGAACAAAATAATCAACAAAAATATTATTATTACTTTTTTTGAACACTACATTGTTTTGGCTGAGGTGCATCACTCCAATATGTTTAGATCTTCTGATAGCTGTTACATGACCTATCAAACCTTGTGGAGGTATCTCAAAAAGATTGGCACAGTAACACTGTTAGCCAAATATATTCAATATAGTAGCCAATATACTAATTCTATGGTAGCTGTTTGATAACTAAAGAAATATGTGCTCATCTTCCTGACCTGTAACTGTTGATGTGTTCCTCTGAAGTCATTGTGTAAATAATTCCCAAACAGCTCAAGTGTTTGACCAGCACCCAAGTCCTGTATAAAGAAATGTGATTATTTGAACACTACTTTAGCTGACAATTGCTGCATGAATGCTGATTTTGATTCTAGAGTATGGTAATGTTTTAACCTTAACTGCAATGTGTGATTCCAGAAAAAATCTGTACCCTCTCCCCATTGAATAGATTGGAGGGGGTAACATCTCAAACCCCTTCCATGGGAGGGGTGTGGAGATAATTTCTGGAATCACACAATGGTGATGGCAATACTGAATCTTACCAAGAATTTACTGAGTTTTTGAATAAATTCCTTGACCTCCTCAGATTTTTTCACCTTCTCCAATGAAGTAGAGCTTTGGAAAAAGGGCAAAAACAAAACTAAGTTATAAACAACTAGTTCAGATCACCATCTTTGATCATGTGGACCATTGGTTTTGTTTTACCTTTCCTTTTTGTAAATCAATAAGCCATTCAGTAGTCTATCTTTATTCTGTTTAAGTTCCTCTGCAATTTGATCCTGAGGATCAACGTAAACAAAAAAGTTACAGGTTTATCTGTGAAAGAGGGGGTGGACTATAATGGTTATGAATGTAGTATCGCTTTGTACATTTATAGACCCTTCAATCCTGAACTTTTGAAATTAGCAAGTTGATGAAAATCCATCCATGCCACTGAAAAGATTATTCTTAAAGTTAAAATTATTCAATGTGCCAAGTTTCAGTATGAAATGTTTTAAATTAGTCGTCATACAGGATCGTGAATCTGAAATGTCCAATTCTGAAAAATACTCGCTCTAGGGAAACAAAGCGACATTAAATTTCCTTGACATCTCATTTTCAGTTTCTTCGCCATTTTACAATCATTCGCTGTGAATCTTGGCAAATTTACAAATTTTCGGGAGCTCTTTTCACTGGTGTAGATGGATTTTCATCAACTTGCTGATTTCAGAGATCAAGAAACCGTGGAAGCAGTGGAAGCAGCATTCAGCATGTTTATGCTATTTCCACATCCATCAAACAGCATAGCTGCGAAGTGTTCAATAAATTGCCTATACATGATTAACACCAACCGGATCTTGTAGCGAAACTCTCCCAGTTATGATGTGCCACAGGCCTCTGTTAGATCTAAGTGGAATAAAGCATACGTTGTAATTCCTTCGACTGTGTTTTTCGCCATGGAACAGATCACAGCACGTATGGAAAACGTCCCGAATATTCACTAAAAAATCGTATCTAACGCACTAAAATCAGTTTGAAATGAAAAATTGTGAATACTTACAGCTTGATCTCCATTGTTTAGTCGTTTGGCTACACGCATAGACTAAAATTTCCTATATATTTCAAATTGGAAAGAGGAACCGAGTTTTTCCATCCCTCCCGCCATTTTGGATTTTTCTCTGTCACCAGTCTCTACTCGGTCAACAGGAGAAAAGACACAGGCAAACCGCACGAGTGACACACGAGTGACAGAGTGCGACTAATCTACTTTCTTTCCGTTCGTCACGGGGCTTTTTCTTTTTGGAAGAGTTGGTAGGCTCATTTAATACTACCCAAGCGCCGAGAAAAGCTGTGGTCGCGAAGCTCCATCGACACTGAGTTCAGTAAATTTTGCTCGAGCACCCCCACTTTTTGAATGAGCTAGATATATATTTTGTATTTACACGTAAAGAAGAAAAGGACAAGAAGTACAGAAGCGTGCCCTTGTTGTTTCTGTTATTTGCAAGACAACTAACTCATTCAAACCTAGCTACGGGCGCTTTTTCGCATGTGCTCAAAGTGTTTTCACGACATGCCACTAGAAACAGCGCGTCACCCAAGGAAAAAAATGAGTAGGCGTTCCTCGAACATGGCCGAGGGGGCATGGGAGCTCCGATTAACGTATTTGTGAATGTGTGTTATACATACAGAAACATATTCATGGAAGCCTGCCTACATTCGAAGACTAATCGAGTACAATATGATCCAGAGTTTAAGGTTTTCAAGGACATTTCGCTAAATATAAAACTCCCCGTAAACTAATATCATTACAGGTGGGTCCCCCTTGTTCCTGCTTTGTGTCGCAAAAAGGCTCGAACTAAAATATCAGAAGAGGCATTTTAACTTTTCGATATATCAGCCATCAGGATTTATCCAGTGTTGTACCGTAGTTTTGATTTTTCACTAAAAAAATGCGAAGATAACATGCCTTTGTCCAACATTTATTCGTACTATTTCCTCAACCAACGAAAATACTTTTTGTTATTGTCTAAGCGCAATGTGGTGGTCCAACATTACCATACCTGTCAACCCAACTTCGCCAAAAATTCCCAAGAGTAACAATGCGGGTAAAATACAGTATATGTATGAACATTTTCGCAAGAATCATACGCATACCTGCCAACTCTCCCGGTTTACGCGGGAGACTCCCGGTTTTAACCCTCAGTCTCCCGGGAAAAAAATTGAAACTTTCCATATATTTACTGTATATCTCCCGGGTAAATTTCTTGCGATTTTCTAATACAGTTGTTGTATTTGTGACAAAATCTCCCGGGTTGAGACAAAATCTCCCGGTTTTGGAGTTTTCAGGGTTGGCAGGTATGCATATAGACTTGCCCCAAGTCGTACTCTATGTTTTTCCTTATAACAAAGTGAAAAAAAGAACACGGCCCGGTGGAGCGCGGGAGAGTACGACTTGTTTCGCTTGCACGCTTTCGATTTTAATTTGCATATTTTTGCCGCGAAAAACGAATGCAGAACAGCGCGCGCTCAAAGTGGCGTGATCTTCGTCAGCAGTGCGCGCCGTGAATTTTGTCAACAACTAAGAATCAAGACTTTTGTTGCATGATTTCGTCGTGTTATAATGCTAGTTTTGGAAAATTTATCTTAAGAAATGCTTACGAAAATTCATCAGAATAGATCTACAAGTGGAAAGACTTTGAAGCGCAGCGTTTGATACCTAAAAGATGTTTTTCGCCCAACAGAGGATGTTTGTTTGTGCGAAAAATATTTTCCGTTTCAAATCGCGCGAATGAACGACGATGGCGTAAAATGTGACGTCAAACTTTCTTTCACTCGGATTGGATGTTTATCAGACACACCTCCACACACCCCCGACCTAAATTTAGGTCGGTAAAAACTGGCGGGAAGCGAGCGAGAAAAGTCCGTTGTACAAAATAAGCCAATTAAAAAAAAAAAGAGGAACAGCGGACTTTGGGAAAGTCTAGTATGCATACGGCCGGGTGACAGGCTTCAAAATCTTGTGACACCCGCCTAATGCGGGTGAGTTGACAGCTATGCATTACATCAGCAATAACATAACAACCAAGCTCAAAAGACATCATAAGGAAAAAAACAGGTTTATTAAAGACATTATTGTTACATTGCTCCTCAGTCTAGTCAGAATTATGATGATGGTATTTGGTTTTAGACTTTAGAACTCTGTACAATGCTTACCTAAAAACACTAAGCTTTCGGCTCAACGAGAGCCTTGTTCGCAGTGACGTGACAAGCGTCACGCCTTCCTACTCTTCAAGTGACTTGTCTGGCACCGGCTTCAGTGCCCGGGGGGGGACTTCCAATATTTTAGACGGGGGTGCTCGTCGGGAAAATTGATTTTGACCCTAAGGGATAGCAAAATGGGTGTGGCAAACAGAAAATTTACCCCTAAAAGAGAGCAAATTTGGCGTGGCGACCGCCGAATTTACCCCTAAAAGATAGCAAATTTTAGGGTTTTCAACCATCCTTTGTAAATATCGGTTTCTGGTGTCAGTACCAATGTATTTCTGGGCAAGGATTGGTCTGAGACTCCCCTAAGGGATAGGGCTGATTTTAAACACCCCTAAGAGATAGCACGTCTGTCAATTTTATACCCTAAGGGATAGGACGAGCACCCCCGTCTGAAAATATGGGGAGTCCCCCCCCCGGGCTTCAGTGTCGAAGGTCGAAGATAGCCCGCACGAAAGAAATTTTCTTCCACCCGATACTCATTGACTTGACTGAGCCTCCGAGCAATTTGCGGAATGTTGGTAACATAAATCATTGTAATAATGAAGGAGAATATCATTATTGAAATCTAGAGTTGGCATATATTCGCCAAAGGCAAAAGAGAGACATGGCGCCGCTAGCGTGTTAGCTCCCATGTCCCGCACGGTCTTATTCGAGTTGTTCGAGGAACGCCTACTCATTTTTTTCCTTGGGTGACGCGCTGTTTCTAGTGGCATGTGTTTTCACGCACGAAAATTACGTGTCGACTTCATTTTACCTCTTCGGCACCCCCACTTTTTAGGGTGCTCCGGCGCCCCTGGCCTGATGCCGGGTACGGGCCTGCTTTTTCATAATATGTTTCGTGAGATCTTTCGCTTTTCAAGGGGGGCACTACTATGCGCAGAGGATGCAGAATGGAATGCAAAGTGGCAATGGCCGTTTTCACACTAGAGACGAACAAATCGTCTGGACGGACAAATCGTCTGTAGACGAACAAATCGTCTGATGTGAAAACGGGACGAACAAATTTTCAGACGAACAAATCGTCTAAATTTGTTCGTCTGTTTGGCCGTCTAGGAAGACGATTTTTCATAAACAACTTGTTCGTATAGACGAACAAATCGACTAAAGTCCGACCTGAATTCACACTAGACGTACAAAGACGAACAAATCATCAGACGATTTGTCCGTCTAGACGATTGTTCGTCTTCTAGTGCGAAAACGGCCAATGTCTCAGCAGTGCAATGATGTTATCACTGCACACGCGCACTTGGTAACCTTTGTTGGTTTTCTTCTTATGGTAACTAGGCAACAAACGAACGCGCACCAAAAATATGATTTGCATATATCTACTTTTATTGGACATTATAATATACTAATGATTTTTTTTTCACGGGCGCCGCAGACGTCTTGGTCTATATAGGACGTCGATTCAGTGTCTGGTGAATGTATGGCCGCGCGTTTTTCGTTTTAGAAACAGTCGTAATGAACTTCTGATAATATAGAGCTAGTAAAAAGGTATTTGTGTTTCAATCCATTTACTGAGCTAAAACCCACGTCGCATCGCGACCCATCGCGACCCACACAATTTTTTTACTCAAACCACTGTCAAACAAACTATCTGAGCCAATGAAACTCTTGCCCTGTTTCGCCTAGTGCAGTCAACTGGCTTCCCCCTGAACTAAAACCAGACAACGTCGCAACGGAAAGCCAGACGACCAGGACAAGAATCTGATTGGCTCATAAAGTTCGACTGGCGGAACAGCAAAGCCAATTAGAAAATAACACCTATGTTGTATGTGAATGTGCGCATTCTGATTGGTTAAAAAGCGTGTTTGTAAGAGACCTGAGAAACACGATTGTCACGCAACGCTGTCGCGCGTGTGTATGTTATTTTCTAAAAGCAATAAAAATACTTTCTGCGTGCTCTCTGGTTTCTTACAAACACTCGGGGAATGTTGGTCGAACTGATAAAACTTGAATGACACTCGCCTTCGGCTCGTGTCTTTCAAGTTTTGATCAGGTCTCCCAACATCCCCCTCGTGTTTGTAAGAAACCAGAGAGCACGCGGAAAGTACTTTTATTGCTTAAATACAAATCGATGTTTTATAAACGCAGGTCGCGCGATGCAACGATTTTAGCTGTAAATGAGACAATCCTGAAAAGAACTGACTGATATTCCAATTCTTTAGTCAAAGTCGCATGAGAAATACATACCTGCCAACTCTCCCGGTTTACGCGGGAGACTCCCGGTTTTAACCCTCAGTCTCCGGGAAAAAAATTGAAACTTTCCATATATTTACTGTATATCTCCCGGGTAAATTTCTTGCGATTTTCTCATACAGTTCTTGTATTTGTGACAAAATCTCCCGGGTTGAGATAAAATCTCCCGGTTTTGGAGTTTTCAGGGTTGGCAGGTATGGAAATACTTCTAAAAATAGTCTCCTAGTTTCTAACAAATTAGAGCAATTTAATCAAAAGTCGCCAATGACAAGAATCCTCCGGAATAAAACTTTTTGTGAGCTTTGGAATCCGGAATTCCAAAAGGAATTCAGCTATGGAATCCGCGCGGAATCCGATCTCTGGAATCCAGGATCCAAATCCAATCGGGTTTCTCATTTCTGGGAATGGAATCCCAAGACAGTTTGGAACCGGAATCTAGGGGATAAAATCTGGAATCCAGGGGCTGGAATCCGGAGCCTGGAATCCAGAATCTGAATATATTCTATTTGGATTCTTTTACATGGGGCAAAACTGAGTTTCATTTCATTGAAAGTTTCTCTCGTTTCGATTCTCGTGCGCCGCGCCCTGTTGTCTAGCGCAACAACACGGGAACCCATAAACAGGGCGTGGCGGAAACATACGCTACTCGTTCTACTTGTGTGGCACCATGACCGCTCTATAAAATGTTTCTATAGCGAAGTCTCGATCCAGTTGGTGCTATACTGCTTCTTAACACGAATGCAGCTTAGAATGTTTGTTCTTTCTTTCGGAAGCGCAACTATGTACGACCCATCAGTATAGTCTGTACTGAACACAGCTTCATCAGATACAACCGTGTCTTTTTCTGCCCAAAAACCTTCAGCACAAGTACCGTCCTGCTTTTCCTCAGAAGAAAAGCCATCGTTATCAAAACAGAAACCAACTTTGACGTGGTTAAAGTTTATGTCCTCGATAAACCGAAGCTTTTTGGTATCCCCCTCGGAACTTTCTTGCGTGGCGACAGGAGGGGAGATTTCCTCCTTTTGTTCCTCTTGCTCCGCCTCTTCGCTCCCCCTGTACATGTTCATGTCTTGTGTGCTGCTTTTGCGGAGCTCAGCGACGTTCGAACTTTGACCAACCTCTGTCTCATCTGCAAAGCGCAATTGCTGCATCTCGATATCAGATTTATCAGATTTCTCGAGACTGTCTTCGTTCTCTTCCTCGCTCGTGTCTTTGTACATACTATTTAGATAATTCTTTTGGGATTTAGAAAGTTTTTCCAGGAATAACGCAATGTCTGATGCATGATTTCTAGGGGTGGGGCCAGGCGAGGCAAATGGGGTACTCACTCGGCGATAGGTGGGACTATAACCATTTTGACCCGAGGAATCCCATGATCCCTTGCTACCCGAGGGCGACCTGAGCCTCGACGTGATGCAAGGGCACAGGCAGCACATAAGCAAGTTGAATTCCTTCTTTATCTTTGGATTCCGCCACCCGTAAATAAAAGGGTTGAGAGCGGAACAGAGAAAAGCAGTCCAGTAGGCCGCCTTTCCAAGATTAAGAACGCGCTGATTGGTGGAGAGGTCGTTGTTGACAATCACTATGGTAACGTAGACGAAGTAAGGGGTCCAACAGGAGAAGAAGACTAGTACCAGGATCATGACGGTGAGTGCGACTCGCTTGTGTGACATGATGGAGTTGAAATTGGTACTCGTGCGACTCGTGATTGACACGCGGCTCATACGACGCGCGCTACGGAAGGACGAGTGAAAGATCTTTACGTACGCATACGCAATGATGACTAACGGGATGAGGTACCCAAGTACGGCAACCACCACTCCATATATGGTCTGTTCTACTGTGTGTGGGTAGGCTACTCCGCACTGGGTTGACCCTAATTAATAAAATAAATCAACCGACATTAGAAAATTGTTCCTGAAAATGGGCGATTCCAGCTATGACGCACGTGCGCGCTGCATTCGGGTTGCCTAGGAGACGGCTTGGTCATTTCTGAATAAAGAAGAGCGCGCGCGTTTATAGCTGGAATCGTCCATTGGGTTTAAAGTTCACTGTTCGAAGCGTCGACTAAATGACGCAAGGAACGTTTGCGCTAATTTCAACGAAATTGGACCGCTAGTACCCCGGGCGGTAACGTAGTCTAGCGTGTGAAGCGCGCGAGGCCATCTGAGGACAAAGTACGCCGGTGGGTATATCCGGCACCATCCTCTCGCTTTATCTCGCCATTCAATTGGACCATTTCCCCCCTTATCTTGCCTTTCAATTAGACCATTTCCCCGTTATCTCGCGGCGAGATAAGGTCCCAGAGTAGGCAGGCCTGTTTAAGAACTAGCTGTTACAAAGTTACACAAAGTCATACCTGCTTTGAACTCAAAGTTGGTGAAACCAGAGAAAGGTACAACAGCTATAGCGATTGGTTGGAGCCAAGTCCAACACAGCAAGCCCACAGTCCTGCGCTTCGTCATGAGTTTGCGCAGTGGCCACACGATTGCATAATACTTGTCGATTCCAATCGCGATCAATGTCAGCAAAGAACTCTGGGTAAAGACTATGTTGAAGAAGCCATTCACGTTGCAGATGACGTCACCGAGCATCCAGTCGTGGAATAAACACGTGACCAAAGAGAAGGGCATACACAGGAATACCACGCCGAGATCAGCCACGGCTAAATTGATAATGTAATAGTTTGTGCGCGTGCGCAGTCGACGCTTTCTGTAGATTATGATGCAGACCATTATGTTCCCGATGAGGGCGCCTGTTATGATGACGATTAGAGATGATGCCATAAAAATGTGCTCGAGCTCACTGTACACGTGGACACCGTGAGGAGGGGGCATGGCACTAGCGTTGTACGCGTGCTGTTGCATCTTATCACGTGGTCTGGGCAGTTACCGGTTCAAGTTCTAAAAGACAAAGACGTGCATGTCGTTATGAAAGGTACTTGTATAAGACTGGCTATTCGCAAAGCAAAAATCAATTTCAAACTTTTCGGGAGAAGGCTAAAGCACTTTTTTTAAATTATAGCATCCTGGACACACTGTTGTTGCTGTTGATGGATGCCAAGGACTAGCTGGTTTACACATGAGCGCTAACGCAGACGCAAGCGAACCAAACTCATACATTTCCCTTGTGCAATTGACACTAGAACGCAAGCGCAAGAAAATCGACACGTTGCGTCCCCTTGTGCTTTCGTCTAGTGAAAACGAAGCTAACGCAAGCGAAATAATCAATATTGACTTGCGCTTGCGTTTGAGTTTGCGTCGCCATGATTTACACTTGCATCGCGCGTGTAGTCCTAACTTGTTTAGCGCGCGAATGGGGCAACTTATAACCCGTACACAAACGTCCTGCTAGGTGCGGAAGTGTTTTTATTTTTAGCGGTCCGGAATCTATCTATATCGCGCACTCACGCTCGCGATATGAGAGTCTATGGATCATTCTGACAAGTATCTTCCATACTTTATGTAATGTTTACAACATGAACAGCCGTGTTGTATTACAACACGAGTCGCAGTCGAGTGATGTAGATCTGATAACTATTTTCACGCGAAAAGCGCGCTAGGCTCGCCGGTAGTAAATAACTGCAGTAACTGGGAAAAGTGGCAAGTGGAAAACTGTGAGTTGTGGCGTTCGCGATCGAGTAATCCAAATTCTTCTATAGCCTTCTCACAAGAGCCATTAAGGTTGGTTCTCACTGGAACGCAAACCACAAGCGCAAGGATGTCAAACTCATACATGTCCCTTATGCAGTACACACTAGAACGCAAGAGCTGTGAGACGCAAGCGCAAGAAAATCGAGACGTTGTGTTCCCTTGCGCTTGCGTGAATTTACGCAAGCAAACTAATTAATGTTGATTTTAGGCTTGCGCTAGACTTGCTCCAAGTCGACCTCCCGTAGGA
Organism: Scolanthus callimorphus; assembly: GCA_033964015.1. NCBI lineage: Eukaryota > Metazoa > Cnidaria > Anthozoa > Actiniaria > Edwardsiidae > Scolanthus > Scolanthus callimorphus. The sequence goes on along the minus strand of JAWWUD010000024.1, from coordinate 246,539 downwards.
TACTGGAAGCGAGCGATCACTGGATGCGAGCCGAGGGGAAGATGTGAGCGAAGCGAGCCGAGGGGGAGATGCAAGCGAAGCGAGGGCGAAGGACTTTGTGAAAGTCTTAGCCTGCTCACAGGCGTTGAAGAGTAGTTGTCAGAAATCCAAGATGGCGGCCACGCGAATGGGTCCGAAAGCAAACTCGCGTTTCTCGACCTAAAACTACTCTCCAACGCCTGCGAGCAGGCTATGAAAAGTCTAGGCTTGCGCCACTGTTACATGTATTCATACTTGCTTTGAGCTTGCGTCCTGCGCTCGCGTTCGTCTGTGAACCAGCCCTTTGAGGTCGTGAAGCATATGTTTGGCACTGTTTTGCGCAAACGAACCGTTTTTCGCTCCATCAGCATCTTTTCAATCATGCAGTCTATAATCCCTCTCCAAGTAATGTCTGACATAGGGTATTATTGTTTTTATACATTAATTGACTTAACCCATCTGCCTTGTTATTGTACACGTGTTTAAAACACTGGCGCGCCGCTAAAATTGACCAGAATTAATTAAAAGTCACAATAAATGCCCAGCATATCATGCTTCGATATCTATTTGACCAGGCAGGTTGGGCCCTACTGCCCTGCAACGTCAAACGCGCGTCAAAACATCATATTTATAGGAAACGCTTCTCGGCTGAGTAGCTCAAATGATCTACTGTCGTGTTTTCATGGATAGATTATCTTGGATTTACTCCAAGAGAGCGAGAAGAAAGTACCAGGGCCATTTCGGTTAATAATACTATGTCAGTTTACGAGCATTCCTCTGATTCCCAGATTGCGTGTTTTTACGTGCATGTCGGAACTTGACAGACCTTTGTCGACTTCCTAACGAGGCCAGCGTTTTTAAACGCAGTTTAAAAGCAGTTCAACCTTAGGCTCAAGTAGTAAATTCCTTTATGGCTTAAGAAATTCAGATTCTGGAGAGTACAATATGGTGCTACGCATTACGAGGTGCAAAGAAGTTTTTATGAAAAAGGAAAAGAGCGCCCTCTCAACTGGCCATCAAGTTACAAAGTTACAGGTTTCAGGCTGATAGAGGGAGAGAGATTATAGATATATTGATAAGTCTGAAAAAATCTTCTAGTACTAAACCAACAATTATTAGCTTCTTTCTAGTTCCCAAGTTACGGTTATAGGATGGCGATAAGCGTGGTCGTAATTTCTTCAAAACGGAAGCTGTGCTTGTAGTACATTTACACGTACACTTTGAGGTACAATTCGATGGCCGGCGTGAAGTCTGATAGACAGATCTAAAATTCCGTCTCAAAAACACGCACAAAATCGAAATTCTCCAGAGGAAGAACTCACCTTTAGTCTCGCTTGCTTTACACTTGCACTGCAGTAGCAAGATATGGGATGAATAGTCATGGTATCCCAAACGAAACTGCTTGCAAATCATAAGTTGTTGACCAGAAAAAGCACATGACATGATAAAATCACCTGTCAAAAAGTCATCTAACAAAGAGATTAAAGAAACAATGGAAACTCAGAAAAATGTTGGTATCGTGTTACATCTAGTAAGCCTTTTATGCACGGAAAAGCTTTTTACATTATGACCACTTATGTTTGATGTTTTCTCGTGTTTTATAAAACACAGAAGTCACGAAATGGGTTCCCAAAAGGAAAATACCATAGCGAATTGTTTGCGCACAATTTTTGAAGAGCCACTGTTTCGAGAAGGGGAAAACCCGGGTTGTGCACTCCTTTGCAGCACAAGACACATGAGGAATGCACAAGATACATAAAACTCTGTCACTGAACTATGTTTGGAATATGACACTGTTTTTCTACCGCCTAACTATATTTATATTGACTTAGATGACACAAGCTCTTGGGAAAGCTCGTACAAGACTCGACGCATACAAGTTCACGGTATCAATTACGTCTGTCGACAACTTCCAGTAATTATAAATGAAAAGAGATCTTCTCTTTTCTAGGCACCTGTGCAATCGTACCCAGAGCTCGTGCATCTTTGAGCCGTATCTTGGCGCTGGCCTAAAAGATACGCGGGCTCTGGGAACGAGATTGGGCACTGTGGCACTACATTTATCACATGCGCATGCGTAGACTGCTTATAGTCCCTTCTTGAGCAAACGTCCGTGAAAAACGAGAGCCCGCCAGAAGTAGACTGCTAGCAGCCCCTACTTTGGCGCGTCCCCAGAGAAGCGCGCGAACCCCGGACGAACGTCAGAGACAGGAGCCAGAGAGTAGCCTGCTAGCCGGCTCTCCAGTGGTTGTTTTCGCGGATATTTGATTTTTTGGCGCGCGGGATTCCTGTACAGTTGAACAAAGCGATTATGGAACGAAGCCAGAGGTCCCAGAACAGGAGTGGTGTTTGGGGGAGGGCGATGTCACTCACTCTCTTTTCGTAAAACTGCACCACAAGCGATGCGATTGGATGATATGTGGTGTCACAGTTCTGGCTGATACTTGCCAATGACGTCATCGATTTTTTTTTTCCAAAATCGGAGGCTTGACATGTTTTTTTCGATCATGTCCGAAACCTGCCGAATTACCGAGCGATGTACCGATTACCCCCCGAACAGTGTTTGGACTTATATGCTGGCAGTATGTTAAAACTATTTAGTATAACTACTCAAGCGCTTCCGCGCGCTGATTGGTCGAGACGTTCGGAATATTTTGCTTTAGTCAAATCACACTAGTGGTCTATTATTAATGCTGCATTCTGATTGGTTGAGCTACTAGTAGGCTATAAGTTATAGCCTACTAGTAGCGAAAAGTGCCGGATTTGAAAGCCGCAAAATGGCAAATGACCAGAACAAAAACATTTTATTGGCAATACAAATTGACCTACTAGTGTGATTTTACTAAAACAATTATTCCTCTCGCCCTCATGGCCTCTGAGTCAATAGCCCATTCGGCCTTCGGCCTCATGGGCTATTGACTCAGAGCCCATTCGGGCTCGAGGAATAATTGTTAAATATTCACCTATAGGTGAATATAACATTGAAAGCATTGGGGATCGCGCGCGCACTTTATTACGAGAAACTAAAAAAAATACCCCTAAATCCGATGGTCTTTTTTTGACAAAAAGTTTAGCATCGCTTGATTAATTATACTAAAACATTAGTCGCCTCTCTTGTCGCCTCAGGCTCCGTAAATATTGGCGAATAGTCACCTCGACTTCGTCTCGGTGACTATTCGCCGATATTTACGTCGCCATTTACATTAATTTTGCTGGGTAGGTGCCTGCAAATAACCTACTGCAAATGCGAAAACTGGACACCTAAGCTCGATAAACCATGTATGATTTCAGGCGTGACATTTTCTCTCTTGGCGTGACAATCTAGGCGTGACAATCTCGCCGTAGGCGTGACATGAGGCGTCACCTCATATTCACTAGGCTTTTATGAGTCTCCATATCCCCACAAAGCAAGCAGAGAGAAAGGCCATGGGAACGAGAAAGGTTCAAACCTTTATCTTTCTTCAGACATATTTGTCTTTACCATAAATGGTTATTTGCGGTTAAGCGTTGGCAGACATTTTTTCCGCGTTGTTGCGAGGCGAGAGAGAAGAAAGCATGCTCTCAAAACGTTGCCATTTGATTGGTGGAGACGAGCATTTTGTCGCGTATTCAATCATGCCTTCGGAAGAAAACTTTGCAGCATTGGTGTCCAACGCAAATAGCAGTAAACAGGTCAAGTATAAATTTCAATCATTCTCATTTGCTCACAAATGTTGGGCATTATGCCAGATTTCCGACGAATGAAGATTGGGGGTCTCTGGCACCCATACTGAAATTATGCGTTTGTAAACGAGTGAAGCTCCCATGCTATATGCGGAAAGGACTGCAGAGCACACTTTCGAGTTTAGTGGGCTGCTAAGAAAAACCGCATAGGTCGGGTAGGGTGGTGGATTCAGCAATGTATTACATTTCTTGGAGGTGGGCCCCTTTACAACAGTCTACATGAAGGATTCAGGTGTGTGAGAATTAAAGTGCAGAAGTTGCTTCCAAATATTAGATTAAATCTTACCCCTTTTCCCAGGGGAGTACCTTTACATAATTTTGTTATTCTAAAAAAACTTCATACCTCCACTAGGAAGGAAATAAGATATTCCAGGGGGTGGGGCAGCAGGAATTCGGGGGTGGGTGGGGTGGGGGGGAGGCATTCGAGCATTTCTTTTAGTTTCAACAAAATTCCAAAAGAAAAGCCATAGCCCTTACTTCCCCCTTTCCAGAATCCCTTGTGGCAGTGCTTTGGTCTGGTTTTCACTTGCCTGACTCCTGCCCCTTGCCTTTAGAGCTGCTACATGGGCTAACTTTTCAGCATTTATCAAGAAAATGTTGATACAACCTGAAATTGGGGTAAAAGTAAAAATAGGTGTGGCCTGGTTGTCACATGGTACTATATCCCATCTCCCCCAACTTTTGTGCTGACATGTATTTCAGTCATTGGGTAGGTACTTGTATCATTCTGTGTTATATTGGCTGTGTGATAGAAATCAACTTGTATTGATATGTCCTCACCATTATTTATTTATTTATTGTATTTTCAGCTAAAAAGTTATGAGATCTTGTAAACCACTTCTAGTTTGAGGTTCTGAAAACAACACCAGCAAAGTGTCCTTTAATCTATTCAACTTCTATCTTTGTATATTTATATTTTCAACATTCCTTGGACTAATAGAGGGGTTTTCATAAACCCGTGAAACAAAGTGTAATAATCAAAGAGTAGTAGTCGAGCTAGCACAAAAGAGAACAAAGAAATTAGAGTGTATTAGTACTAGATACACTAAAGTGTATTTCACGGGTTTATGAAACCACTCTAAAACACCCACCTGAAAACTTGTCATGGTACCAATTCTGCCCACCCAGCCCCTGGGGTGGGGGACTGCTATCTCTTAGGGGTGTCCAAAGAATCTGCTATCCCTTAGGGGTTGACTCATGCTAAAGGTGATATAGAAATTCAGCAACAACAGAACTATATTGTTTCAACTGAATGGTAAATGCAAGGACTGCAATAACATAAGGATTTCCTGCATCCAATTTGCTATCTCTTAGGGGTAAAATTAAAATTCACTGTTGACTACACCCGATTTGCTATCCCATAGGATCCAGAAAATAAAGGTACCCTCCCCACGGGCGGCCCTAGTTTTTGACCCCCCCATGCATCCAGAATTTCCAAAATGGTTTACCCCCATGCATATAGAATTCCGGCCAGGTTAAAGAAATCCAGCTTCGAAAACCCCCCCTTACAATCAGAATTCCGAGCTCTTAAACCCCCCCATCCCATCGGAATTTCCAAATGCCGCCCGTGGTACCTTTATTTTCTGGAATTGCCCATTAAACCAAATTTTCCAAGGAGCACCCCCCTCCCTCCCCCCTGGCAACTCTGTTTGCCAAGCTAGTTCTTTTAACATAAATATCCCATCTCATTGTTGCAATTCTATGTCAATAAATGTTTCTTTTAACTGTTTCCGGTTATCATGCAAGTGGGTTTCACTCTGACCCAAACAACACTCATGTCTGGGAAATAGATGTCCACAATATAAAACTCCTCGTCTCTAAGTTCGGTCTTGCATTTCCCGTTTTCATTTGTATCTGCTTGCCCAGTATTTCTCTCGGAGGTAGAGCAGTTATCATCAGTTCTTTCATAACCATCTACTAGATTTCTTTCGAATTGGCAATCATCAATTTCGCCTCCTTCCAGCGACACCCGAACATTTTCCTCGAAGCTCCCGTGCCCCCATTCGCTTGTTCCCGGCTCAAACAACGGGCTGAGTGGGTCGTCGAGATTTGGATTATAGAACAAGAACAGCAAGCCTTGTACAAGGTCTTCCAGATCATTAGAATCACTCCAATCATCTAGCAGATTCAGGCAAACGCCATCTCCACTGCTGCCACTGTCAATATTTGGATGGTAAACGTGAGTTAAGCAGGTAACAGAAGGTGCCTGTTGTGGGTAATTTTCAGGTCGGATTAGAAACTCGAAACTTCCTCCGCGATAGTAACCATCATTCGGGATTATTTCAACTGTGAACTCGTCAATCTGGTCGTTCTGATCAATGACCTTGGCTTGATCATTGGAGAAACTTCCAATGTTTTTCATGAGGCGACAAAAATGTCGAGGCAGCGGAGTGGAATTGTGACCCATTTTCTTCGGTTTTGGCCTGCAAATCCTTTTCCAAGTAATTCTTTAGCTGTGAAATTTCCCTGTCATTTCTTGGTAAGTTTCTTCCAGTATGAAGTAAATATTTGTTCGTTGCTGTGCTTTATTGAGAGCATTTTGGCTGAGCTTTGCAACTTTGGTGCAATATTTCGCTGAGCTGGTGAAATCCGGAAGTAAATATGCAAAGGATTGACCAATGAGAAGGCTTCAAAATGACCGGATATAAATAAACCAAGTTGAAATCTAAGATGATGAAATCTTGAGGTAATGCCCGGGGAATACCCCTAACATTGATGTTTTCTCATCAATTTCACAAAATAAAATTCAATTCCACTGTTCTCTTTATTGGCTTAGATTTTTATGGCCCACCACATGCACTCTATTTGTTTTTATGATTTCGAAGACCACAAATGAGCAAAAAGTTTCGCTCGGGCTACCTTTGTAATAAAATTACCATGCGGGCATCCGCTGACATCAAACGACTGCTCGGAATTTAAAAAATCACAAACGAGTTGACACGGAAAAAACTCACACAAAATTACTTTGTGAAATGGCTCGATATGAAGTATTATGTATATTATTTTTTAGCAGTTTAATTGAATTAGTGTACTGTAATCAGAATATTGGTGGACTAGGCGATCTGGCGAAAATACTTGCGGAACTTTCCGGCGGAAGCCAATGCGCCTTCAAATGCCCGAATGGTAAGCCCAATTTGTTATAAACTTTATTCATTCATTGATAAATAACTTAGAATGTTACGAATAGTTACGGCCATGAGCCTTTAAATGTTCGCTTTCTGCTTTATTTTTTTTTTCTGAAATCATATTTCCAGAAAGAAAATCAAAATTCCACGTTCGAGTTCTATTGAGTCTGTGTTGGTGACTTGTGATTGGTTAATGTGACAGGTAACATAACAGCTGAAGGGCTTCCAGAAATTTCACACAGCTGTGTTGATTGTTTACCCAACTGAAGCACCACTAACATTTCTAAAAGAAATTGTACAGACAGTTTCATGCACCGCTCCATTTTCTATCTAGATTACAAACCACTGCAGAACCAAAAACACATAGCAACAAGCAATGGATGTGGGTCAATGGGAATACAGGTAATATTAAAGGTAGAATTAATGTTGTTCTATACTCTTGTACCCAGAGCTTCCCGGCCCGTCTGCTCACAGGGGAGGCTCTGGGGACATCCATTTGAGGGCCGTCACTGATTGACTGATTTTGAACGTTGGGGCATGCACAGAAAGCTGTTGCTCTCAACAGCTCTGTATCAAAGCCCTCAACTCATAGGAATACAGTGAACACAAATCCAGGGCCCAATTTTGACTAATTCAGCCACTAGATTGTTATCTCTGTCAACTCACTTTTCATCTTTACCTGCCATCTGTTAATTTACATCCTGTTAGGGGCAGTGAATGGTAAATGCAATAATTTCTGAGATATCAACAGGGACATTAACCACAGGGCTTCAAAAATCTGGAGACCACATTGAAAATGGTGAAATTTCCTGAAATTCTCTCAGGAGAAATACAGTAAATGCATTGTGGTCGTCTTGAATTTTTCCTTGGAGACGAAGCAAAAAATCTTTAGACTCTCAGCAAAACCGGGAGAGTTGATGTCCCTGCATCAACATCAAGGCTTAAAAATCCGAGACTGGACAAAAAACGAGATTGAGAGACAGCTCTAAAAAATATGAGATTTCAAGAATCTCTTTAAAACGTTTGTGAGATTCTAGGTATTCCAAACAACAATTTCCCACTGCCATTTGCTGTTGTTTCCCATACAATCACAGGGTGGGGAGGTCATGTTTCAACTCACTTCCATGGGAAAGGCATGGAATGAAATCCCACATTACTGATTGATTATCAAATCAATTTATCCATAGGTGGATACAACCCATCTGCCAGGATTTACACATTGCTGCAACATACATGATAAATGTTACGATACTTGTAACAACGACAGGAACCAGTGTGATGAGGATTTTAAATCCTGCTTGGACAATGTCTGCCTTCTAGAAGGACTTGGAAACAAAATGAGTAAGGATGAAATCAAGGCTTGTGAGTCATCAGCTGATTTATTTTATTCTGGAACAATAGCTCTTGGTTGTATGGCGTACAAGGAGGCTCAGAGGAATGCATGTTTATGTAACGGTAGAACCATCAGTAAAGCAGAGGTGGAAGAGTTAGAGAGGAAAGAAAGAGGTGGAGAATTGTAAATAAATAATGTAACAACTTGCCATTGGGCAAACATTTTTTTAAATACAAATTTGGTGACTTGATTGTGTAATAAGGATGACGGCCAGGAGAAGGGAGACTAGAAACAACTGGGGACAAATTTAAGTATAATATTACTCAAGTGCCTATAAGACATTCCACATGCCAGACTTCTTGCAGCCCCTTCTTCTGCTAACTTCAGCAAATCAAGGAAATGTTCTTTTTACCTGTGGCATGCTTTGAAGGGGCTGCATAGCTTGAGCTTTGAGGGGGCTGCAAGCAGTCCACATGTCGATTGGTTGAGAGTTTTGTTTTCTCTTGACATATAGCCACCTAGAGGTGAAACTACTTTAATATTGAAAGCATTTGATTATGCACATAAAGTTTATTAGGAACACAAAAAATTGAAACAAAAACAACAAAAGTTTTTTTTTGTCTAAAAGAACCACTTGAGAAATTATACTAATGCAATTACGTGAAGGAGACCATGCAGGGAACTTCACAAGAAAAATATTTGTAATAATTAATCTGCCTCTTATATGTCAGGGTTTGAAATTGTGTCTGTATGCCTAAATGTTTTTGTTTTACACCTAAACTTTTTTCAATATTTGACGATCTACACCAGTCCTATAATGTTGATTTACATGTAAGGCATAAAGTTATTACTGTGAATATTTCTTAATTTCTAGCCCTGTATGGAAAGAAACAGTGAAATCTGCTCTATGGAAAAAAAACGTTGCATATAATATTCAGGGCAGTCTTTGAGCTGGCATAAAATATATTTCAAGGTAACTGTTTAAAATATTTTATTTAAAAATTCTTGTACACAAGCATTTCCTCGCAGGCATCACTATTTAACACTATAGCCCTAGATTGTGTTTTCATTATTTGAATACTTTTGCAGTATGTGCATTTAATAAAGAAATTTAAACAACCTTTTTGCCTTCTTTTGATGATTGCAAATGCTTCCTCCCCCACCTACAGCTAAGCATTGCTGCTAGACCACTAAAAGAGACAGTTCAAAATGTGCACTTTGCTCTCTGAGGATGCAAGTGTTTGTCTCAGTTTTGCTCACAGAAGATTTTCATCTTCAATATATCCAATATTACAAATAAATATTGGTGGGACAGCTTGACGTTAACTTTTTACATTCAATAGTTATTTGTTTTTCCATGGATCTTGCCTCTGTTTCTGTAAAAAGCTATCTGCCTTTGCTATTGCTAACATCTTGAGATCTCTGAATGGTGTTTTACTTTCACGAGGGGTTTTAGGCAACCCTAGATGCCGTCGCACACTTGGTAGTTTAAGAGCTACATTTTGACAGATGCCAAACCCAGCAGAGGTAGCCCAGTAGAGCGACATTGCCTGCATGAGAAATCAGTGCTATGAACACCTAAAGTCGTGTACTTCATTTCAGATACCAGATCTAAGTAGAGACCACTGAAGCTTAAGACACCGCTTGGGCTGAGTTTACAAACCAAGTGGCGGATCAAGGGGAGTTGCTTTGGGTGCGGACGCACCCCTGAAACCAACTTGGACTTGGAATCCATGACCTTCTAGTCACCAGTCTGATACTCTACAAACTGGGCTACTGAGGACTCGGTGAGCAGTTCATGGGAGCGCATGAAAGAGTATTTTTAATTGCTTACTGGAAATAATGACCAGGTGATCTCATATCAAAGTGGCTAATTTGAGAGCAAGAAATCAGCTGGGATGGTCCCTGTACACCCCTACCATCAATTAGCCATCAAATTATTGGGGGTGCCAGTGCCCCTGGACCCCCTGGTTCTGCCGCCCATGGTGCTTTTTGAGGGGACCAGGCTTTGAGGGAGGGATGAGGCTTTGAAAGAGAGATGAGGTTCAAGGGAGAGACAAGATGTGAAAGAGGGACAAGGCTTTGCGGGAGAGACAAGGCTCTGAGAGAGAGATGAGACTTGAAGGAGGGACGAGGCTTGGGGGGGGGGGGGGGCGAGGCTTGAGAGAGGGACGAGACTTGAGAAAGGGACGGGGTTTTAAAAGGGACAAGATTTTAGGGAGGGACGAGGCTTGGGAGAGTGACGAGGCTTGAGGGAAGGATAAGGCCTAGGGGTGTTCTAAAAATAACGACTATATAACATACCGCTGGTACTTGTGACGCGAACATGATCATGGCGAAAGAGAGAACACGTAACGAGTTCGTCATGACACGCTGTGTCCGGGTGGGCGCCTGTCTTCGTAACGCGTGCATCTACGGAAAAAGATAACTCTTATCACCGTGAAACATTTTAAAATAACGTCCGCACGAATCGATTTAGCCTTATAAAGTTCGCGACCGAATGGTTTCCGACTGGCGCTTTTTGGTGCTCAGTGCGCAGGCAAAACTGTTGCTTGCAGTCCTTTATTTGGCGATCGTCCATAATAATGCAAGAGAAACGTCATCTTCGCTACGCGCGCTTTTATTCACCGATGCGCCGTGTTTTGGTGTGGTCATGATCCCATGGCACTCTCCCATGCTCATCTCCATTGTAAGAACTCACCAGCTGCGTCACAAAGCTTTCTTTGTTTGTTAGAACGAAGGTTGAACCAATCATGATTAAATAGTAACTAAACTCAGGGAATGGTTCTTACACTGGAGATGACCCGTGCGCTGAGCGTGAATGGAAACTCGACACCAGGTCCGTATACACCGGGTAGCTCGCATTCTTCCTTTTTCAAAAAAAAATAACTGTATAAACCAAATTCATAGCATTTTGTCGTGTTTTCTACCTGTTATGTGACCAAAATCCTGATTTTCGTTCGAACTCCTTCAAACCCCCCTCCTACGGGCCTGGAGACCAAAAAAGACGCACAGGCGACTAAAAGTGCGCGTAGCAATGACGTTTCTCTTGTATTTACGAATGGCTCAACCAATGAGGGATGGCAAGCAGTCTAGGGCAAAATATGCAAAGTGCGCATTCCTTGGCTTTGGTCAAATTGCTAGAAAATTAATGCATTACGATGCGGCAAAATATTACTGAATTTTAAAATTTAGGACGAGACCCCCAAAAGAGAACACTGGTTCCCCTAGGTTCCCCTAGTTCCCCTAGTGAACTGTTTTTTTCTGCTCCTTTTTCTCTTTTTTTTTTTTCAAGGAGCTATTACGCAGCCAGTATACTGGCTCCCGGGGATGTTTTGGAGAAAATTTCCTTTGCGCGCTCGGCTCGGCGAAGGCGAGTGCGAAGAACGAATGAACCTCTATTTCGTGCTGCCGGAGCTCACTAGTTTTTTATATGTTTTTCAAAACAGGACGCTACGATCTGCGTTTATCCCTTTTTTTTTCAAGAAGGAGCTATTATGCAGCCAGTATACTGGCTCCCGGGGATGTTTTGGAGATTAGCACGGATCACCCACAGCAAAAATGCGCCGAGCGATGAAAACAACCTGTTGAAAAGTCAACCCACGTGACTAGTCACGTGTTTATAGCCACCTTCAGTGACCTGCTGGCAACAAACAGGTTTCTAGTTACGCGATATTAGAAGTGTTGAAAACATCCTGGCCGATGCTCTAATTAGTTCCCAACAGAGTGCATAGATTTATTATTTTTTAAGGTGTATCGATGCGAAAAGGAAAAATAACTGATAGTTCATTTTTGTAGAAGTTTATTAAAATGGCAACCAAACAACTACAAAATATTACTTAGACAGTCACCCGGATAAATCTTAACAGGGAATTCAAAACACGACGCGGCAGGACTTGAGCTCATAGCCGGCAGTTATTATGTTGCTTTATAAATGAGCGTTCCTGCTGTATTGAATGGGAAAAATCAACAGCCACTGAGCAAGTGAACGAGATGGGAATGTGTATATCTGGGAACTCAGCTCCAAACAGGGTTTCCTCATACAGCCGAGATCAAGTCATGCGCGCCACACCTAATTTTACCGGCTAAACAAGTTGTGGAGCTCAGATGAAGCGGCCAACCCTCTAGGACGCGCCTCAACGTTATGACAACAAACAAACAGAGGATTACAAGGTTCATTTGCGTCCTAATATCACTGCAGGATAGTGCAAAACACGCGATGGCTTTGTGAGATACGATATAAACTCACACTCCTTCGAGGACGCTTTTTGATACGCGACAGGAGGACACAAAGCGTCAGAGAAAGGTTGGTACCAGTGTGTATAATTCAATAGGGTTGCGCTAAATACAACACTTATAACTTGACGAATCGCCACTGATCGATTGCCCAAGGGCATGAAAATACGGCCACAAGAATAACACATTTCAAACAGTGGTTTCACGCAAAAACCAGTACAATAAACATCCCATCTAAAATCTGCATTTTTGAAGCCAGCCCGAATTTCCTTCGAAGCCTGAAGTGCATGTTGAAAGTCTCGAAACATTTGTTTACATAAAATACTACACGGAAGTTAGTTCTCGATTTCAACGATGACATTCATCACTTAACTGTCCTTCTTAAACGTGAAAGTGCACTATACAAGTAAAGCCTTTTTTAATTGTGCCATCCGATAATTTGTGCCGTCCGATATTGTGCGTAAAAGTGTAATGTTATGTTGAAAAAAGTATTTGCCATGCTGACAGTTGTATCGTCCAAAGTCTTTTCTATTCTGTTGTTACCACTGTTTTATTGATCACAGTTACTGTCTGCATGTTATTTCTGTAGTTGCCATTGTAAGTACAACAATTTAACTATGCTATGTATCAATATTGTTATAATGTTGCAATTGTTTTAGTCTTTGTTATACTAAAACTGTCACTGTACTGTATTCGCTGAATTGGGGCTACTATTAAGTGACGCGGGTTTGTTTACTTGTTTGTTTGTTTTCTTACTTACTTGCTTGTCTGTCTGTTGTCTGTCTGTTTGTTTGTGTCCGTTTTTGTTTGTTTGTTTATTTGCTTGTTTATTATTATTTTTTGGCGAATGTGTAACCAATGCAACATCGTCTGTTTTTTGGTCCGCTCGTTCGTTAGTTTGTATCTGTTGCTTTGTTTGTTTATTTGTTTGTTTGTTGTTGTTTTTGCGAAAGTTTAAACAATACAACGTCTCACCTCGATGTTGGTGAGGTTGAATACGCCAACTGCTACTGGTATAATCATTAAAGGATCTGGTACAAGCAGATCAGGGAACCACAGCACTCCCTCACTAGCCATCTCTGGACAGGAAACGACGACATCTGATGCATCTACAACAACATAACAAAAACAGAAAAGGAAACAGTCTTAAAATGCCTCCTTGGGTTAAGACGAATACTGTGTGTGACCATTATCTCTAATCAGGGGCACACGTAGCCTCATTCGCAGGTGTCTGGTGGATCGGATAAATCGCTAAAACAGGAACCGGAAAATAGTGGGCTAAAGTAGGACGGGCTACCTGTGGTAAACGAAAAAATTAAGCGTGGGGCTACCTGTGGTGAACAAAATGAAGAGTAGGGAACTTCCGTTTTTTTCAACATCGGCAACCCAATGCATGCGTCAGTGGCTGTCACCAGAGCCTCCCCCGCGAGAAGACGAGTCGGGGAGCTCTGGTTAAGAGAATGGTGCGAAGGAGGCTAGGGCGTACACAGGATTGAAATTTACAGGCACAGCCTCAATCGGGCGTACGACAGGATTTTGAAAATATACAGGCCAAGCTCATGAATACAGCGCAGTCTTGTACCAGAGTCCCCCCCCCCCCCCCCACCACCAAAAAAAAACTGCTAATCTCCGATGTGTTTGTGAGGAGAACGTTTCTGAATGCCTGGATATTTCCCGCCTAAATTCGTGGTGACACGTGAAGACACAGGAAACCCGCAACAAATATTTTCAGTTTTCTGTGAGAACCTTTTAGGACTGAAACTCTTGTTCTCACGTTATGATTTCTTTTCTTGGTGTTCTTGGTTACGCTTTTCAAAGAGACAAAAGACAGATCTAACGAAACGTGGGACTACTCCAACCAAGGCCACCTAAGCAAATTTTCTTACAAATTAGCCAATCACGATCGAGCATCTGAACAATAGATGCAACACAAATTTCCCCAGTTTTACTGAAAAACGCACTATTTTTTACTTGAAATTCGTGAATACATATAAGAATAGGCAGAAACATTTTCTACACTAAAATTCACCCCCCAAAACAAAACATGAACATAAATATGTCTGTAAAATGTATTTAGATTTGTTTGGGTGGCCTTGGTTGATGTAGTAGCACTGTGAAACTCTGTAAGTGCACTAACCAAAAAGAGTACAGAAAATAAGGCAATTTGTTTCCATAAGCCCGGCTTTCCGCACCCTCCCCTAAAACTTTCATGGTACCCATTTAGGGAGCAAATCGTCATGCCACTTTTCTCTCATGTGTTCTTTCTAGATTCTTTCTGCAAATTATTAAAGGTTCCCTCCAAGATGACAAGCTCTCCTTCCAAACCTACATACAAATGGTGGGAGACAGATGATAAAACTAAACGCCTTTACACTGAGCTGATAGCTGAAAAGCTCAGCAAGTCAAGTCCTCGGAAAGGTGGCACTCTCTTAACACGTTCCCTAAGCGATATAAACTTCAAACGATGCAGTGATCAAAGCAAGAGTGGAAATATCACAAGTAACTCTGCACTCAGAGATGCTGGTACCACATCAAAAGTGGCTTTTCCAGGAAGTCCAGGAAAGCAGTCACTGCCGCAACCAACACCCAGTAGTAGTGGGCCAACACCTAGCACCGGTAGTCCAGCAAAGAAATATACATTTGAAACTATCACCATGGATACCCTAGCCAAGTATGACTACATTAAAAGCCCCAAGAAGGTACCAACACGTCATTCAAGTTCTTCATTGTCTTCAATGTCATCATTGTCGCTACCATCATCCCCTTCCCCTTCCTTTTCCAGTTCCGAGGATGACTCAGATAAAAGAGAGGGCTTGGATTCTGCACAGAGCAGCCCAAGAAGTTTTCAAAGCCCAAGAAAATCCACTTCAGGAAAAACGATAATCCTGGAAGTTCTGGAACAGGGCTAAGCATAAGGAGAATGGAAAATGGAAATGGAATTTATTGGCTGCAGCAAAAGCAGAGGACAAGAAGGAAACCTCAAATGCAACTCCATCTTTTAAAAGTAGCATTTCTAGTGGTTCACCTTTAAAAAGAAGTCCCTTGACAGAAAGTCTCAAAAAGACAAGTGGTAAAACACCCCTGAGTTCCATTGGAAAAACAACCTCTTTTGATACCAGTCATTGGATGAAACCAAATCCCACATACATGTTGATGACATCTTCACAGACACCACAGTTGAAGACTCTAGGAGGAGGGATTTCCACTGTGAAGGGTTCAGCAAAAAAATCTGATGAGAACTAAAGGATTTTGAGAAAGAGAAATTGTCAGCGTCTCTTCCAAAACATGAAGAAGTTCCAGAGTACAAGTCTTCAGCTTCTGGTGAGAGCTCGACTGATGACAGTTCTGGCGATGATGTAAGTTTCAAGGTTAAATCAATGGAAAGGCTATTTCAAAGGAGTAAAAACAAACAGGAAGTAAGTGATGAAAAAGATTTTGGAAATAAAGTAAGCAAGGAACAAGTTAATGAGGGGAAAGATGGCAGCCTTGATATCTCAGAAATCAATAAGAAATTCCAGTCTCTTTGTGAAGAGGTGGAGCAGCTTGAATTTAAAATGTATGAGTTCTCAGATGACATTCATAAACTCAAAATGGTCATGGGAATGAAGGAGACAAGTGAGGCAACTAACATTGAGCATGACAGAGTAAGCCTGATGTCACCAGAAGGAAGACCCAGATATAAGCACTCCTTTACATTTGCAGTGGGGAAGGATCTGTTGGCTGATCGGCAGACTGCACATGCATTGCTAATGAGGAAACATGCATCGCCATGCAAGTCCCCAAGGGCAGTGACCAAGCTTCTTCTTGATACCAGTATTAGCAAGGAGGTGACGGAGGCTGAGGCTAGACGAGATAAGGAACTAGAAGCCAAGATCAAAAAGATTAACGAAACAGAAATGACACCAGATGAGATACAAGGGTTAATGAAGTCTGCCAAGGCAAAATACATTGATAATCCAAATTACCTTGAAGACATGGGAATTGAGATGAAAAATTCTCGCACTAAAGGATAAGCCTCCTTGTGCCTCCTCACTAAAGATCGTATCACAGCAAACTTAGCAATCAAGATACCAATCAAGAAGGCAAAGATTAGACAATAAACTGAGGTCCTGTCTCGCCTTTCTTCTCTACCCAGTCTCAGGGGGACATTAAAGTAGGCTCCATTCCCAGGCCGCTATAATATCACACACTGATTGCTTGGCTCCTCACTGAAGGGAAGGGAGAGTATTGCAGGCGCACAGAAACACCCATATAAATATTATGTGCTAGCTTAAAAATAGTCCTTGAGTGAAGAAACAAAAAGTGGTGGTAGCTAAAATCTGTTGATTGCTCTGTATTTGAAATAGCAAATTAATAAATAAGAATGATTATCAATTTGCATGGGAAAATTTGCAGAAGAACAAATGCTACCATCAAATGTACTTAAAATATTTTCTAAAATAATACTTATTAAATATATTGTAAATTCCATATCTGATAACTAAGTGTTTGCAGTAGCAATAGAGCTTTTTAATAGATTGAAACAATGACTTTTGTATGTTTGTTATTTTGTTTAAAAATGTTATAACCAAATTGTTTTTTATCAAAATGTTTGTTTTGAAAGCAAATAATGTAAATTTATACTGAATAATAAAAAAGAAATCTCAAATAAAATAAAATAAAATGATGACAGACAAACTACATTAAACTTTGTACTTTCATCGCACTACAGAGCTTATTCTAGAGGCCTGGGGGTCGTTTCTCGAAACGCCGAAAACTTTTCGGGCCCGATAAATTACCCGAAAAGCGTGCGGATGACGAATTTTGTCTTTCTCGAAACTCCCGAGTTTTTCACGCCCGATAAAATTGCTTCATTTTCGCCCCTTGATAAGGGGAGAAACCCTCCCCTAAACTTTTCGGGTTTCCGAAAATCCTCAGAAAAGGGAAGAAAAATAACAACATATTTCACTCCTTTGCGACTTTTTTTATCCCTCTAGTACCTGCGAAGTTGAATTTCCCCGAAAATGCATGTTTCTTCTCGTAAAACAGACATTTATGAAGGTGTCTTGCTTTGTTTCCAAAATTGTCTTTCTTTGTTGCGAAATGGTTTCCCGGTAACTCTCCCGAGTTGCTTTTACCGCCCTCCCGATAAAATACACCAATCAGGTGCAAGCATCTAGCTTCTTGGCCAATCAAATTCATTCTCTTGACAGCTCGCCTGTCAAATTTGATGAGCGGCTGTCAAACTTTTTTTTGACATGTTGTAAACAAAGTACCAATGCATCTGCAAGAATTCGGGTTTGGGAGTTTTTCTCGCCCGAAAAACTGCCCAAAAAGTTTATCAGGCCCTAAAATATCGGGTGATTTCGAGAAATGACCCCTTGGGCTATAACTTTGCTGTCTCTATTTCAGTGTTTGGTTACATATAGGCACTGCCTTATATTATGTGACTTTGCTACAAGATATTTGCGGGCATGCAGGCATGCACTGGCCAGCTTGTTGTGCATATTTAATGTACCTGTGCTAGGGTGGCAAATGATAAAGTATTTTCCAGCAAGGCACAAATTTCATTTTTTGGAAGAGCTGCTGTAAGGCGTAATGATAGATTATAATATGATACTAAACCTGAATTTCTCTGGTGATAACGTGTGCCTGTCATATTTCTAAGAGCAAATGAGAGTGAAATCCATAGTGGAAGCTGCACCCAGGGAAGGATGAACATTTTGATTGGATTACATCCTTCATTCCGATACAGCTCATACATCATCTTTCTGTGCTGCATACAAATAGAAAAAAAAAAAGAAAAAGTGCCAATTATGTTGCTGTATTATTTCTTTCTACCATTTCTGTCAATTAATCAATTGTTATTACTAAAAACAAATGCCTGATTACATATGATGCTCTGCAAATAGCAATGCTAGTCTAGGCAGGCAAGAATGATAAGGTTCCTTCTGGGTGGTGTAGAGATGGAGGAAAGGAAGGGAAGGGAAGGTGTAAATGGTGTTTCATCTCTATCCTTTGCCTCTATGAACTCTATGAAAGCTTTTATGTTGATAACAGCCCTTCAAGTGCCCCACAGCCCTCCTTTGATGATGACCAATAATGATCAATTACAAATACCTTTTTCTTGTATATTTGATCAAATTGTTCCACTGATTTGCCTGCCCGTTTACATTCCCCTGCTACCCTATGCTTCAGAGCTTCTGACATCATCTTCAATGTTGGCTGTAGCAGTTCAATCTTTGCCACTAATTTGTTTTGATGGACTGCCAGGGGAACAGTAATAACTGCTCGTAATGTCACTGTCAGGCCTATAATAGTAAACCACCATGGTAGATGTGACCAGGAATGAATGGTCTCAAGCACTTGCTGGGCAAAGTAGATTGGGGGAAAGTCCTGGGAGAAGTAGTAACTTGCATTGCTTGCATGACGATGATGTTGAAGATCAGGCAACTTGGGTGTATTCAGTATAACACTAGAGCAAGTGTAAGGATGACATGTTCTGATTAATGGTTTCACCTAAAAGGTATTAGAAATAACATTGACATTGTTAAATCAATTATACTGGCTACCTCAAAAACCAATATTGCCAGGATGCTGATTTTTGTTTTTATTTCTCAAAATTTAAAAAAAAAATCTGCATGCTGATAAAGTTTGGCTTTGAGGTGGCTGTATTTAATTCATTTAATAATTATTTCAGCCACCTCAAAATCAAATTTTGTCAGCATGCAGATTTTACAGTAAATATACAGTAAATATATGGAAAGGTTCAACTTTTTCCCCGGGAGACTGAGTGTAAAACCCGAGAGTCTCCCGTGTAAACAGGGAGAGTTGGCAGGTATGTGTATTACATATACAAACGTGGCCAAACTGCAGAGTCCCTCCCCTTGAGAGGGTATGATTGACCATAAACGGAAACCTATAAGTGAGTTCCATAAGTTACAATGCAGCAGTATTTACTACATGCTTAAAACCCCTCGCCGTCAACATTTTATCACGAACATAAAGAACTCAAGTCTAGTACGTCTGTTTTTCATTTGACAGTCATCTGAAATGCGCTTATTTGGTTTGTATTTTTGTCCGAAAAATGTACTATGTTTACCTGATGAGTCAACGACACTGGACGGATTTTACATCTCCACATGGCCGCATGTTTTACTCTCTCAGAAGCTCGAAGGAAAGAGAAAATGAGCTTAATTTCCAGCCTATCCAATGGAATCAAGAAGAAGAAGAAGATGGAGCAGAAAGACGGAATCAAAATGGCCGCCAAATCTCTCCCGAGAGACTGGGCACTAATATAATATCACAGGTATCCCGTTCAAAGAGAATAGTCAACGCGCGTCGCGTTCCCGTTGCTGGGCGTTGGTTGCCTTGGTCATTGTCAGTGCGCAGTTCGTAGGTAAAATATAAATATAATCTAACCAGACCCACAGCTAGGATACTAAATGCTAATGGGTAAATCTACAAAAGCAGACCACAAGGAGAAATAATTTTTACTATTAAAGATGCGTGTCAGGAGACGCACCCGTCGTCCCACTTTTTGTAGTTTAAACGGGCCAGCAGAGACGCGCCGGGACGACATCAACTCAGTCTCAGGATTTTACACTCCTGCCCCGATTGTGATTGCCGACCCTTTAATCTTAGCCTGCGTAGCAAGCGTTCCCGTGTGTTTCCAGGGTAACGAAACCCAGAGAAACAGAGGAGAAAGAGACGAGAAGTTCGACGAGCGAGTTTTTGGCCGCGCGAAAATGGGGCGAGCGAAAAAAGGACGGAGGGCCCCCCTCCCCTCTTCATTTGCTACGAAGGCGATTCTTGGGTTGCAACTATTCCTATTTCTACAAAAGCGCGGCGGCCATGCTGGTGCCCTGAACAAAGGGAACTAATGAACCTTCTTTGTTCAGTATACCACCAGCATGACCCCCCAGTGACGTCACATGCAACCCAAGAATAGACCTCTTTGCCTTGGGCGTAACTTGTCCCATTTCAGATCACGTGGCATTCATTTGAATAATCTTTCCTTCCATACTCATATATCCTTCGGTGCGTAGCAGAAAAACAAAGAAAGACACTCATGGGCGAATGCCACGTGATCTGAAATGGGACAACATTACGCCCAAGGTAAAGAGGTCTATTTTCAGCTAGGCTTTCGAACTGCATATTTATTCAATTCTAGGCTGTCAGCTCCTACGTCTCAGGCTCCTTCCTCCACAGGCATCCCTCTCAAGAAGAAAACTCACGTCCATTGAACTCGAAACACAGGAAGCCCAAACCCGAATTCCTTTGCCCCAGAGTTTGATAGAGTTGAAGGCTACTGGAGGCTACATTTGTTCTAGGCTGTCAGCTCCTGTCTAGCCTCATCCACAGCATCCCTCTCAAGAAGAAAACTCACGTCCATTGAACTCGAAACACAGGAAGCCCAAACCTTCTCAATTCCGTTGCCCCAGAGATGGAGGCTATATTTGTTCTTCCCTCAGTTTGACTTGCGAAAGTTATTACCCAGAATCGTGTGTAATCCTTATAACAATGAAGTTCATATGACACAAAATTAGTAAATTAACACTGAAAGCATGGTTACTGTTTATTTAGGGCCAAACATCTGGCCAATTGAACCGATTCCTCTATAGTGGTGCTAAGTAGATTGGTTCCAGGACAGGGCTGGATATAATTGGCGCCAGCATTTTGGGATATCCAACGACGTCTGTATGAAGTGAGATGAATTAAGAGACTACAGTTGAAGTGTGTTGAAGACAAGTCCAATTTAGTAAGAGGTAAAGTGAGAGAACATGCCCTGGCTATGTCTGAAGGATCGCTACATGCAGCGATCACTACAAATCATTCAGTTTACATTCCGCTGTGCCAGTGGAACAGTTTTGCTAACCATCGCCGACATTTATTTTGGCATGGTAGCTATAAAACTTTATTGTCCCCTTTCGGGACATGATTTTGTCAGTTGGCTCATATTAAGGTGAGACTATAGAACTCTGCTTTCTTGGATACTTTTTCTGCTCGTACTAAATACAGGTGTTTACTTTTGGAGGTGTAGTAAATAAGATCGTTGACCCTTTTAATTTGGAATCAAGCACTATATTTCCTGTAGCACTCAAAAGTATATGCCACCGCGTCGCGCCCTTATTTAAGGACAAGTGGTTTATATTGTGCTGATAGTTTGGAAACTTCGTGTCACTTCGTGTCTACTGGTGACGCCTTAGCCTGCGCGCCGGCTCTACAGTGGGTTTTCGGATATTTGTTTTTTTGGCTCGCGGGATTCCTGTGGCGCGGGGGGAGAGAAGAACAGCTCTCCTTTCTCCACTCCTCCCGCACCACAGCAACCATGCGCGCCAGAATCGAAATGAAATATCCAAAAAAAACACTCGGAGAGCAGGCTCGCGGGCTAGTAAAATAGCTGCCTTCAAGACAGCTTGGAATTTGCGACATTTTGGCAAAATCTACAGGTAATAAGGTCCCTTGACTTTTCGGACTGCAGCCGGATTCTGCCTGCCAGTTTCGGAACTGTTTGTGATTAGGCTTGTCGCGATTGCGCTAGGCTCTTTTTCGGCACAATGTAAGAGCGGTTTTCATCCGGCTGTGAAACAAAAACTAGTCATTGTTTAATAGTGTCTACTAGTCCTAATTAAAAAGGAGAATACAATAAAAATGACTTTCATAGTGTATAGCAGTGCATATTTTGTTAGTATCTATTTCACATCTGGATGGAAACCACTCTATTTGGCGATGAAGCACAAATCATTTTGATTGGCTCTAATTTGAGAGCACGAAACCAGGGTCGAATCAGAGGTATATCAGTAGCTGAGTAACGGTTATTGGCTTGCGAATAATAATAATAATAATAATAATAATAATAATAATAATAATAATAATAATAAAGATCTTTATTAAGAATATACATTCACAGGGAACATACCCGCAGGCATACGTGTGGGCTTACAATTCCATAAATATTAATTGAAAAAAAAAAAGCGAACAAGCTTTCGAAAGTGCACATCATTTCAATCTTTCATTATGACCTTTATCTTTAAAATAAAAATCACAACTATTTTTTAGAAACTAAACATGAGTAACAAAGTATCAAACGGAACAGGCTTGCAATTTGCTGCATAGCAATACCGGCTGCATGCATAGGCTATTTGCTGCAAAAAGAGTTCAAAGGTAAATAAATAAGTCGATAACGTGGGGAGTAGTCGCCCAATCTCCCGAGCTAGAAGCTCATGTATGAAACACTCGACCATGTTAGTATGAGTGTGAGCCCTACACTGGGGATGGTCTCTCTTAACGTACCTCTGGTTCCGGTTTGCAAAGGCAGCACCTTCTCCTCAATTATTAGAAAAAGAACTTGAGTGTTGGGCCGGGGTTTGAACTCCCAACCTCCCGCACATAAGCCCGGCGCTAACCGGTCATCAGTAATATGGGATCCGTTATTCCTTCCTCTATACTCGCCTCCTGTATAAAGATCCTGCGAAAAGCTGACATGCACCAGGCCCATAGGAGGGGGGAGGGGGGGGGTTCAAAGGGTTCGAAAGAGTCCCCCTCTCGGAGCTAGAAAAGTCAGATTTTTGGTCACAAAATAGTCGGAAGCACCACCAAATGCTATAATTTGGTTTTTATGCAGGGTTTTTTCTCAACGGAGGACAGCGAACTATCCTTGGGCCCAGAAATTTTTTGCCTACAAAACAACAGGTAAGAAACACACTCAACTAACGGAAAAACTGGAAGAACGAACACCCCTCAAAGAAAGCGAGCTACGGGCCTGTGCACCTCATCGCTCGCCGAGAGACTCGCGGGAGATGAGTGTTGTGTGGTGTCAGCTTCGCAGGCTGGTCTGAAGAAAATCAACTTTCAATTGTGAATACGTACACCTTTTCTAACGCAGAACTTTTATTCATTGCAGGTTTCTTCTTGCTCAACAAAACACAAACAAAAGCACACAAAACATGACCGGCAACATTTCAAGCGCAGCGCCATTGCTCACTCTCACTTTCATGGAGTCTGCTACCAAGCATCACATCCTGTCCTTGAGCCTCGTTATCATGATGATGTTTGCCATATTTGGGAATAGCATGCTGTTCATAAGCGTGTACCGGAAGCGTGCTCTGCGCACGCGCACTAACATCTTTATTCTGAACCTGGCATTCGCAGATCTAGGTGTTGCCTTGTTCTGCATGCCTTTCTCGGTAGTCACGTGTTCGCGCCAGGAATGGGTATTCGGGGAGTCCCTTTGCCAGTTTAACGGCTTCATTAACATTCTGTTCGCCATGTCATCTTTGCTGACCCTCACGGCAATAAGCGTCGAAAAATATTTCGCCATAGTCAAACCGCTCTACAGAATCATCACCAACAAGCGGGCGCTTCTAATGTTGATGGTCACGTGGCTTGGGGCGTTGTTCATCGCTTTGCTACCGCTGACGGGCTTTACGCGATACGAATACAAATATGGTAAGCTAGTCTTCAAGCCGATGGCGTATTAGGCGCAAAACAAGCACAAATCCTTGTGAGGCGAGGCTTAATAAGGGAGTGTGGTCAATATTTATTTATTTTTGTGAGGAGGATCCCAATGGTTTTCCTCCGCCAAAACAGGGATCGTGGGGTCTTATGTGTGCATATGGCTAGACCTAGAGGAGTAGATGGAAGCTCCTGAATTTCTAGAATAACACGCCCTTTGTCTTTATTTTATCCAGGCACAACGCAATGCAGTGTCAAGAGTCCATCATCTGCCAAGCAAAGCATTCATGCTGCCTTTGTATTCTTCTTTGCATACCTCGTCCCGTTAAGCATCATGGGGTTCGCATACGTCAACATTTTTAACGCTGCTCGTAATCACAACCGTCGTATGAGCCGCGTGTCAATTACCAGCGGTATGCGCCCACCCTCGTCTGCGCAGAAGCAGATTGCCTTTACTGTTTTCATAATGTTGGTTGTCTGCCTTATGTGCTGGACGCCGTATTTCATCTACGTCATTATGCTGACGTCAGATCACAAAGCTATAAATAGAACAGCCGTAAGGGATCTCGGCATAGCGGCCTACTGGTGCGCATTTTTAAACAGCACATTGGATCCATACATTTACGGTCTTCGTAACCCGCAGTTCAAAGCAGCATTCAAAGATTTATTTGTCTCCATTTGGCGCGCAATGAATGGGTGCTGCGTACAAGAAACAGAGTCGGTTGTGTCTGGCAATACATCATGGGAAATCTCAATTTCAGACTCGGCGTTTTCGCCTGCGGATCTCGGGGCTGGTTATGGCGGGAAAACAGACCTAGAAAATGACAGCGATCGTTCCGGCAGATTCCAGAGCGACAAAGATTTGCACGTTTGGTTTAGCGACAACTCAGCTATAGTGATGCCAAGCACTCTCTCCGACCCTGCTGCTGACTGGAACACGAACAGTTTTTCTCACCGCTCAGAAACCTCCATGGAAGTTAATCAAAATTCCAGAATACAGTGGGAATTTTACTTAGACTGCGACTTTCGCGAAACGAAATACAATTTCGGAGATTTGAAAGCTCCAAAATTCACAAGAAATGAGAAAACGTGCTGCAGTATGTCCATTTTGAGCGACGAATCAGGGATGCGCAGACAAGAAAAAGATCCAGAAAGACGCCCGACGAGAAGACGACGCTACGGAGTAGTACATCATTTGCATTTGACACCCTTAGACTATGATATTTCCTGGATTCTGAAGCAAAATAAAAACTTTAAAGAAAAGCCGGGAATAAATAATGACGATGGTTTAGCTGACACGAGTCGAGAATTCTCGTTTTCCAGTCACGCCTTCAGAAGAAGCGAGGCTCGGCTGAATTACGAAAACAAGAACGAGCAGTTAACCAAATGGAGAAGTACGTCGAGCCTGTCAACTATTGTTACAATGAACAAGAAAAATACCTCGCAGAAAGGAAAGAAACGCCAAACCAAAGATAAAGGGAAAAGATCAACCCGCGGTGATGACGGGCGGTGTCTACATGTAACTGCGGGCTCAACAAGCACGCAGAAGCCACGTGACACACCGCCGTTCAATCTTTATGTGCAACGAGAGACGAGAACAAAGTGTCCAGTGTGCCATGGGTGGAGTCGAAAATGTAAAGCTGTGTTTTTAATATTTTCGTCTCGGTGACTATTCGCTGATATTTACGTCGCATTGGCGACTAATTGTTAAATGTCGGGCATTCTACTAATTATCGCGCGTCCCGCGCATTCCCTTGTTATTTCTTTATTTAATTCATAAACGCTTCACCGTGTCCAGTTTTCAGTCCATGTTGTATCAATTCTTAGGCGAATAGGAAATTTTCATTATGACGTATTTTACTACGACTACCAGAAACCTTTGCGTTGTCCCTTTTGTTCGCGCAATGCATTATGGAAATGTGTTAATTGGCCTTTAACATCGTCTCGTCTCCAATAAACTGGTACGCGTCTACTTCTAACCCTTTGTCTTGTTCACGACTAAAATTACAGAACCCGCGTGAAGAGAACATAAAAATGTGTTCCTTGTGAAAATGCGAAAAATATCGAGTCAGAGAAAACACACATTTCCATCAGTTGATTTAGTGCAAAGTTGTGATGATGATGATGATCCTTCATTTTACAATGGTATTCTGATTGGCGGTACTGCTGCTGAATCTCGCTCGTAAAATGAGAGGAAAAACCAGCAGCAGGATTCATGGAAAATTACAAAAATGCATAAAAATGTATAGTAATAACAATGCGATATTTTTGACTGGATTTAGTAAATAAAGAGATTTCTATGTTGAGATTCTATATGATTATTCAAAGCTTCAGGAGGCTAGATTCGAGGGCGATATCGCCTTTTTGAGTGCTATTTTCGGCGGAATCTACCGACTGAACGCTTTGAATAGACTTGAATCCTATGATATCTCGTCCTCAATTATCCTCAATTTACACAAAAAAAGAGATATCATAGGATTCTACACGTAATTGCCTTCTAACATGGAATGTAAACAATAACAGAGTGCATGACTAATCCCGGGTCACACACGGAAATAACTTATTCGCAAATACTCAAACACTGACATTCTGCTACTCACCCACTCCATACCGATCCGTACGTTTTACGTTCAACAAAACCTAAAATACATCGCTCATGTCACTTGTCTCCCCAACTCTTCACTCCAAAAACAGATTCTTTTTCGAACTAATAAAAAACCGTACAGCCGTGATAAATGGAAACAATATGAATCCCTTACTGACCTACCAAAAGAACAACTTCAACGAGAAATGCAGGTCAAGGAGAAGTTCCTGCAGCTGCTGGCAAGGCAGTCGGCACCCCCACCTGCTGAAACAGTGGAGGGGGAAACACGATGATGATTGCACATTAAAAATAATCAAATATGCATAGAGAATGGAAGAATGTTATATTTTATTGACCAATACCTAAAACTGATCTGTACATTGTATCAGGGAAGTGATTGTATTTCCTCGGAGATAAGCGCATTTCTCCGTCAGTAGCGGACTCTCGCGCACGGCCCAAGACATCAACACAATAAGAATTTCGTTTTTGCATTTCTTATGTGTTCCCGCTAACGTCATTAAACATAAAAATACTGCTGCTCGACCAATATTTTTTGGTTCGCGAATAAAATACAATTATGTACACATCTTAGCGCGATATGTGTGATATGGTGGCTGGATATTACAAATATTCAAACAGCAATGAAATATCTGTAGATATCGACTTGCGCCAGGATAAAATGTCAGGTGATATAGCACACCATAATTAGTCAAATGTTATCTTTGACCCCGAGTATTCCTGGATGCCGGATTTCTTGGCAAAACCACCACGACCTAAGTAAAAAAAGCACAAGAAAGTCAAGTTAGATATTTCGGAAGCTAGCCAAACTCCAAAAGGAAACATGAGAAACTGGTAGACACAAAGAGAGGCAGGGGCAGCTTTTTTCCTGCCTCGCGCCTCAAGTTTTGAATAAGTACAGATAAAATAAAACACGATAAAAAAGTTGTTTGTGTTCTGTAGTTCAAGCTATTAAATGGGCTCTTGCACGCTTGCTGGCCATTTGTGTGACAAGAAAATCGCTCAAATCGCAATCCAATTCCATTTCCAATTCTTTGCCCAAACAAATAAACTGTTCAATTTTCCAACAAAAGTCTCTTCACAGCTTGTTTAGTAAGACTTTAAACTTTTACTGCTTTCATTTCAATAAGTGAACAAAATAAAACTTCTCACAAAAGTAAACACGAGGAACTGCTAGACACAAACAGAGGTATTTTTTTTATCGACACAACCAAACAGGTAATGAGAATTGAGAAAATAATCAGCTCAATGATGGATTCATCAACAACCAATTTCTACTTGTTGCCATATCGGTAGACGTAGCACTTTTACTAAATAAAATAACTATATTGATCTTGTTACTTTACCTCCTCCTCTTCCGCCACCTCTTCCCCCTCGACCACCACGACCTCCTCCGCGACCAAATCCTCCGCGACCACCACCTCTGCCGCCGCCTTCAGCTCGGGGTGAGGCGAAGTCTAACCGGATTTGTCTGCCATCTACTGAGGCTCCTGCCATCTCACTTAAGGCTTTCTTGGCAGCAGGAATGTCATCAAAGTCAACGAATCCAAATCTGCGGGAAAGAACGTCAGGAATTCTCCGTTATTTCAAGTGTTTACAAGAGGATATTATACGCCTGTCTCAGCTCAGAGAGGGTTGGCACCGTCATAACTCTCTGTTGTAGCCCGCAGTGCGTCATGGGAGAAACTAAAGGCCGCCACACACGGGCCGATCCCTCTGGAACGATCCCGACAGGATTCTCTGTTGTATGATTATCGCGCCGCCATACACGGGGCAATTTTTGGTTGCAAGAAAAAGTCCTGACCGATCGGCTCGCGACGAGTTTACGACAAAAATCGTCTCGTGTGTGGCGGCGCGCGATATTTTATCGTAAACTCATCGCGAGTCACCACACACGAGCCGATCAGTCAGGATTTTTTGTCTTGCGACGAAAAATCGGCACGTGTCTGTTGAACGAAATTCTCGTCAGTACAAAATTTCATGCGAGCGATGTATTATTGAATCATTTGGCAAAAGCAGGGTGATAAGTATGCCTATTTATCTGTACACCGGAAAGCCAGTATCCATGATTCTGTTTTGTATACATATTTTTCCCATGACGCATCGCGGGCTCCGCCACCTTAGCGGGATTTCAGCACAAGGTTGGACCTTGCCTGGACTGGCTCTTGTACCTTGACGAACAATTTTGATGACAATAAGCCACCACGCAACCGTATCCAAACATAATTTCGGCCCTTCAACGTACCCCTCACTACATATAACCTTACCCTCTTGATTCGCCAGAATCTCTGTCCATGATAACCTTAGCATTGCTGCAGCCTCCGAAAGCTTCTGCCAGAGAATCAGTAGTAGTGTCATAGGAAAGATTCCTAACGATGAGTGAGCTATTTGGAGGATTCTGCTGGTCTCTTCCTCCACTGAACCCCCCTCTTCCACCACCTCTGCCACCCCCACGACCCCCTCGGCCTCCACCTCGAGGGGTGTTGCCTCCAGGTTTACTATTTGCTGGGTTGATTCGAAGTTCACGTCCATCGCATTCTTCGCCATTCAGTTCTAATGCTTTGTTGTAGTCATCTGAGCTTTCAAAGTCGGCATAGCCAAACCTGAGAAATTAATGTTGCATTTGAATTAAGATTTTGTCACAAAAAAATAACAAGGTGTTGTCATGGAAGGTGGTGGTAAACCCTATAAAACCTTGACAACAGGCTATGAAGGTTTACAATCAGAGATGCTGTGTATGCAATTTGTAAAAACAAGAGTCTATACAGCTTTATGCTTTGTCTTGCGATGATCTATATTTCATTTGCCCGTCCAGCCTCAACTTTGTAAAAGTAAGCCAGATTATGACCTTTTGAACATTCATATCTCAGCCAGTATTCAAGCAATCTTCACTTGCAATCTTCAATTTGCAATTTCACGTGTAGAATTGAATACGGGAAAACAGAACGTCAATCCAAAAAAAAATCTTGTTATGATTAAATTCCGAAAATGCACTATCAGTCTGATCAGCCAGCGTTCGTTGTCTGTCGAATGAATTCTGATGGCTTGTTGTTTTCATCATCATGCCAAACAAGGCAAAAAACCATGCGTTTCTGTGTTCGAGAGAAATAAATAGCTCTGGGGGTTGCAGTAAAGACTGTTTGGTTGTATATTGTACTGCTGTATATTTATGGCATATTTACACAGTATTTACGTACCCTCTTGATCTGCCATCTTGAAAAACAATTCGACAGGATGCAGTTAGGCCCTTCTCTTCAAAGAATGCAGTAAGACTGTCAACATCAGTGTCGAACGACAAATTACCAATAAAACAACTCGCTGAAAGAAAGAATGCAACAAAATAGAGTTCAATAAACCACTAAAAAGATAACACAGGCCTTGAAATAAATTTTTTAATAGAGTTACTGCGGTTTTCATAATTCTGCGAACTCTCGCTATCGATTTCCAACCGTAAAACCGCCTTCTGGCTTCAGTCAATCAAACTCCGGAGTCTTTTCGTCGTTACTCTCTGTGCTTTTTGATTGGCCAGCGCCCAAGCAGTGTTAAAATGGCTTCCTGTCACGCCAGCAACGGTTTCGTGCTGGCCAATGAAAAAGTTCTAAGAGTAACGACGAAAAGACTCGGGAGTTTGATTGGCGGAAGCCAGAAGGCGGTTTGACGGTTGGAAATCATTAGCGAGAGTTCGCAGAATTACGAAAACTGCAGTAAGTGCCGAGAAATTCCTGGAATGAAGCAGTACCTTACATTTGTAAGGTACTGGCTAGAGTTCTCCTGTTGTGAGTTTAATTTGAGTTACATGTAAGGTTGAGATATCTAGTCATGAAAACATATATTTCGCTCAACCCTTAACTTGGTAAAAGCTGTTGGGGGTCAAAGCTCACTTGCACAGCAATTTTTGCTTCATTCATGAATGAGGTTGCTAGAAGAGCTCTTTAATTTGTTTAAGAAATGCACCCTCAAATTAGTTTCCCTTCCTGAAAAATTGATCCAAGGCCTAATTCTCTCACAAGAACTTGGATTTAGTATTCCAAAAGTTTTACTTAAGGTGGACAAATATACTTACTATTCTCATCTGTATCTTGTTTGGGAGTCTTTGGAGTTTTTGGTGCAGCAAGTTCCTTCTCCGCCTTCCGTTTTTTAGGTGCTGGCTTTTCTTCCTCTTCCTCATCTGAGTCATCACTATCATCTGAAGATTCCTTTCATTTGATAAACAAACAATAAAAAATATCATTGGTATCTTGGTCTCTTGGTGCTAATTTCATCTGCAAGGACTGATTCACACTAGCAAGTACGTAATAAACAAGTCCTAAAAGCAGAATCACTACTAAGTTCCATCCGTTTTGTGCTTGTCTGTTTCCTGGCGCTTACATCCTGTTTTGGTGACTTTTAAGACTTCTATCCAAACGAGTTCAACTGGATGTGCAGTAAACAGAGCTTGGTTTTCTCTTTTAAAGTCCTGGGAGTATCTGCAAAAGCGTCCAAACAAACCAAGGCCTACTCACAACTCTAACTGAAAACCCTATGTCATTTACATTGTCATTCGCACAATCTGTCTTAACTGTAACTTGCTCGTGCACTAGAACTCTCTAGAAACAGTAACATTCACTACAACTTTCCATCCAACGTAATACTAACTCTGACACTTCACTACACTTTTCCCTCCTACGAAATAACTATTTTACACTTCACTGAACTAGAGTAATGCTCTTTGCTGAGTACAGAAAGCCCACCTCTTTCTTATCTTTCTTGGTCTTTTTAGCAGCAGGTTGCTCATCCTCGTCTTCATCATCAGAGTCTGATTCCTCCTCCGAGGATGACTCTGACTGTTTCCTCTTCTTTCCTGGTTTAGCTGCTTCCTTAGCTGCAGGTTTCTTCTCCTCTTCCTCATCATCAGAATCTGAGCTAGACTCGTCACTGGACTCCTCTTTCTTGGCTACCTGTTTAGTTTTTTCTGGTGCTTTAGTGACAGGCTTTGCTTTACTAGCCTCTTCCTCATCAGAGTCGTCTGAGCTAGAATCATCACTACTGCTCTCTTTCGCTGCTGCTTTAACAGGCGTCTTCTTTGGTGGAGGGGCAGGAGTGGCCTTCTTTTGTGCAGGCTTAGCCTTTTCATCTTCGCTATCTGAGCTGGACTCATCGCTACTACTTTCCTTTGCTTTCTTTGCCGGTTTAGCATTAGTTGCCTTCTTGGCAGCTGGGGCAGGTTTCTTTGAAGTAGCTTTCTCATCTTCATTCTCATCTTCCGAGCTAGATTCCTCACTGCTACTCTCTTTAGCTTTTTTTGGAGTCGGTTTAGCAGCAGGCTTCTTCTCTGCTGCCTTCTGAGGTTTCTTTTCTTCTTCTTCTGACTCTGAGCTAGAATCATCACTGCTTTCTTTTGCTTTCTTGGGTGCTACCTTTGCTTTCTTGGCAACTGGTCCCTTTTCAGCTGGTGCTGTTTTCTTAGCAGCTGGAGTAGCCTTTTTAGCAGCAGCCTTCTCATCTTCACTATCAGAAGACGAATCTTCACTGCTGCTCTCTTTCTTCTTCTTACCGGCACTACCATTCTGTTTTGGAGTTGGCACTGCCTTCTTGGGAGGGGCTTCATCCTCGCTGTCACTATCAGAGTCTGAGGAGGACTCAGAGTCTGATTTCTTTATTCCTTTCATTTTAAGGGCATCAGCTTTCAGCTTGACTGGAGGAGCTTCTTCTTCATCTGAACTAGAGTCTGAAGAGGACTCTTCTTTTTTTGCCTTCTTGGCAGGGGGTGTCTTTTTTGGAGGGGGAGGAGTCTTCTTAGGTGGAGAACTGAAATGGGGGAAAACATTCTGCCATAAGAATAATAGCTAGATCCAACAACAATGGGGTAAACATCCTAACACAACAGCTACATTAACTACTCAGAATCCTATATTCTGCTTCAAGTTAGTCTTAGAAAGTAAAAGTAAATTTGCAGTATACAGGCAATCTTACGTACAATTTCACAGATTTCGCTATCAAATTTCCAAGTTTGAAAACTGTCCAGCCTGGTAAGAAATCCAAATTTGCAATCCCATACTCCAAATTTGTACTTATCTAGCATCTGAAAAGTTATTTAACAACCTAGACAATTATTTGGCTGATTTCTTGACTGCATTTACTGGTAATCTACCTGAAATAAAATTGTGACACTGCCACAAGTTTCATAATGACTCCTAAAATGTTACCTATAAAAACATTTTGGATCAATGTATTTGGGAAGCTGTCATGTGATTTTTATTGTTTCTTTATTTACCTAGATTCATCTTCAGAGTCTGAGTCTGAATCAGAGCTTGATACCTAGGAGGAAAAAAAACATAAGTTCATAAGGCAAAATTGTTTCATTACTCTCACTATTACTGCCAATACATGTGTCTGTTGTGCCTAGGTCATGGTTCTCTTCAAGGATCTGTCTCATCCTGCCCATCATACATTGCTTTGTTGTTGTTCACATGATTCATTACATCAGAAACTCTGTCTTAATGACAGTGGAGGGTAAAATGGATCCTATCACCCTTGAGAGCAGAGAACATGGACTGCAAGTTGTGCTTGAACAAGCAAGAATGACTGTATGTCTTGATACCTTTTTCGATTCACAAGATATGTGAGATCAAAGATTTATGCAAATTAGGTTTTGATGACGTGGCAAGAAGTTTTGTTTATGACAGAACTCTCTAGCTTGTCAATGAATCTTTCACAATGATATAGAAGCCAGGTACACGTTATTCATGCAATAAAGTCCCTGGATTGTAAACACACGCATGGAAGTTGCAAGCTATAATGAATGTGCAAGCTGCAACATGATGTTCTGGTACGGATGACGAGTCAACCAAGTTCCTAGTATGTTCATATTGCATCCTGGTAGTTGAGGTACATTCCAAAGGCAAGAAAAGAGAGACAGTGTGCCTGCTCGTAGCTTGAATCGTCCATTGCTTATGGCGAGGCATAAATGGCACAAGCAGTTTTGTGCATTTGTAATGATAGTCAGGGCTCGAAATTTAGAAATAATCATATTTGTTATTTTTACACCTTGTACCAACATTAAAAAACATCAAAAATCTAGGCGTAAATCCACTAGTAGAATGTGTAGAAACAGAAAACACACCTAAGTCTAAAAAATTTTCGCCGTAATTTTACCTGTATCTGGCATAATTTCAAACCCTGATAGTACAGTTCAGTGTAGTCTGATCAAGTATCTTAGTACTAAATACTGCTTGCAGTTGTATTTATATTTCTCTTTTGACATGCAACTGGTCTGTGTATGACCAAATCATCCAAGGAACATAGATTGCCAATTCCCAGTAAATAAGAGTATGACAAGGACATCTTCAGCTACTTACCGGTTTCTTTACAGGAGGGACTGGTGCCTTGGCTACACCATTCTTCACTTTCTTCTTGTCTTTCTTGCTTTTCTTCACGTTCTCCACTTTCTCTTCTTTTTCAACTTTTTTCTCTGTTTTGTCTTTTTTGGATTTTTTTACTTTGACATTCTCCACTGGTGTTTCCTGAAAATAACCAGACAAGACTTTCAGGCTACATTACCATACTGGTCAAATTGCCTTCTGTTGATGTTGAGTCAAGGGCTAATGTTTACACAATGGAAAATATACCGAATGGAAAGTTGGCCTGCTCACCGTTCAACACTCTTGACCTTTTGGATTTGACTGGTTGAAATATTGAGCTGTATCGACTACTGTGTGATTAAGGTTACTGAGAACCTTTGCAGCACATCCTCTGAAACATCCTTAGTTTAACCAAAACATGTCAACCTATATATCACTGAAAAGCTTATAGAATAGACTAGGAAGCTACAGCAAAAAGAAATAACTTATCAATAAATATAATTTTTCAAAGGATTGATTGATTGAATATTTTGGTGTTCCATTTTAACAAGCTAACGCCATCAAAGCTAAGGTGTACAGCAAACGTCAAACTTCAGTCGCTCTTTTCGAGTCGGATCATCAGAGGTGGATCGTTAACACTTTCAAAGTCAGAAACAAACCTATTACGCAAGGGCCTAAATTTTGGCCACCACCCGCAAGACCTAAGCCTGAAGAACTGAACTGAATTATAAAGTATTATCTTGTAACGATGGCCAGCAAAGGCTAAACACCCTGAAAACAAATTGTATAATCTCACTACTTGAATCTTATACCGCTTTGAGATCAATCAAGCTGAACAAATCCCAGGGACCTGACGGAACACCCAATGTGATTTGGAAGTCATTCGCATTTGAGCTCGTATAGAGTAGGTGATGGGTTTTTGGGGGTTACTTATTTTATTTATTTATTTATTTATTTATTTATTCATGTATTTATATTAATTAATTGTCAGCAGTCCTGTAATTTAGCTTCAAGCTACAATAGGATGGAATAAACATATTATTATTATTATTATTACTTCTCAGTCCATCTGACCATTTTTTTTTTGCTTTACATATTCTAAAATAGTTATCGGATAGGATGGTCTTATTAGTTTTGCTGATAATTTAGTGATCACTCCTGGAGCATGCGCATATCATGACAGGCTCCCTTTAAGGACCTCTCCATTCTCGTACCCAGAGCTCCCCGGTTCGTCTGCTCGCAGAGGAGGCTCTGGGGACATCCATTTGAGGGCCGTCGCTGATTGGTTGATTTTAAGAATTGGAGCATGCGCTGAAAGGTCTTTCTCTCAGCGGCTCTGTATTAAATCACACGCATGCGTCAATGGCTGTCACCAGAGCCTCCCCCGCGAGGTTACGAGCCGGGGAGCTCTGGGTACGAGAATGGGACCTCTCTAGCTTTAACAAACTCCCTGATTTTTTGTGAAAACGACAGTGGCAAAAGATTATAGCAAAATCAATACATTATATGGACTAGACACTATTATATGGACAGCAACTGCATCATCGCAAGCAAGGCACAACTGGTTTAGATTTTTGCAGTTTGTTTTGCCTTTACATTATCTTCTGTGTGTTAATACAGAGAGGTTTGAAATCGAAAAATATTAGCCTGGCTTAAGGATCCTACCGGAAAAATTGGCCTGGTAAGTTAAGACAACATCAGCATAACTGCAAATGATGGGTTGGTATTTAAGCAAGCAGCGAGAAATTGTAGCATCGAAAAAACAACAGCCCCGGAAACCATGTGTGTCGGCGAGAAGCACGTGCTATGAGGATAGTTGTTCGACTTCGAGTTTACCAACAATAAAATGCTCACGAGAAACTACGTATTCGCTATTTATTTGACAAAACACCTAGACTTTCAATCACCATTTGAGAATCAGCAAAAGAAGCGTCGTTGAATGGCATATACAGCGCATAATTCAAGGCTCTCCTTCGGTTGTGCAACACAAACAACCAAGGCAGCGTGGTAAGCACGCGTTGTGGATGATTCGAAAACTTTCTAACTCCTTCAGTTCTAACTCTGCCGATATCATATTCTCACAAATTAACTATTGATAACTTACCTTTTTGGATACTTTGATTTTACCCATGGTTTTAAAGTCTTGGCCGGTTTTTTTGTCGAGTTTTTTCCGAAGCTTTCTTCACACGTGCTTCCTTGGTATTCGACGTTTGGAAAGGAACGCATTGCTACTCGACCCAAGACTTTCTAGACGCTTAGTCCAGTGGTAACACAGGTAACCCGTGTCTTGGAAAATCTCAATTTTTGCAACAACAGCCCCAGAGTACAGGTCAAGAGTTCAGAAATTTGGAGGACATTTATTAATAAATGCAAAATCTTGGAAAATCTCAATTTCAGCAACAACCCCGAGAGTTTAGAAATCTGGAGATTTTTTAATAAATGCAAAATGTGTGGTTCCAGAAATTATCCATACCCCCCTAGCTACGGAAGGGCAATGGAAATTCCAGAGGGGTGGGGGGTCAATTTACCTGATCATTTCAATACAAATATTGTATTTTTCCTTGGAAATTCCAGAGGGGTGGTGGGGGTGGTGGGGGCACTTTTCAACACCTTTCCGTGGAGGGGGTATGGATATTTTCTGGAACCACACAATATATAAAAACATCCAAGGAGGTTATGAAACAGCATCATCTACCAACCCTGAAAGCTCAAATGCAACAACTGTATGAGAAAATCGCAAAAAAATTACCAGGAAATATACAGTAAATATACGGAAAGTTTCAATCTTTTCCTGGGATTCTCCAATGAAAACAGGGAGAGTTGGCAGGTATGCAACATTTCAACCTTGAGACAAGTCAAGGCTCAAGAAAATCGTGAGACTCTTCCATTCAGAGTTGAAGAAATCCTGAGTTGATAGCTATTCTAATTTTGCAAGAAAATGTTTTTAGTTACACAAATCTACAATATTCAACATCCTTTCAAACTTTTCTTACTTGAATACAGAAAAGAAAAGATGGCGCATGTCACCTCCATTTTCTAGGATGATGGGGGGGGGGGGGGGGGGGGGGTGCACTCTGAAGAACAACAACAAAGCCAGGTCTATGGACCAATCTGTCACATTCATTTCTTTTTATTTCTTACTAGTAGAGGAATATTTCACCAGGAAAGGTGCACAACAAAAATACATTTATATTTTTCGTTCATGAAGTTTTTATTTTCATCACAATTCTTCTACTAGTCCAGTCATTCTATGAAAAAATCAGGGCCAACCTAGCACTAATTGCAACAGAAAGTTCC
Source organism: Scolanthus callimorphus (assembly GCA_033964015.1). Classification (NCBI taxonomy): domain Eukaryota; kingdom Metazoa; phylum Cnidaria; class Anthozoa; order Actiniaria; family Edwardsiidae; genus Scolanthus; species Scolanthus callimorphus. The sequence goes on along the minus strand of JAWWUD010000024.1, from coordinate 209,429 downwards.
TCAACGGTTTTAGGGCCAGAAAGTAACCCTTAAAAACATATCAAAAGTCCTAAAAAATCATAGAAGGGGAAAGTACTTAAATTTAGGAGGTTTTATTTTCTTTTGTTGGCGGCCATTTTGGCTTTTGTTATTAATCAGTTTTGCCTCACTTGGAGCTCTACGCTGATAAATCTAGTTATAGACTGAAACGCATAACAGGTCAATATTCTAGTGCTTTCCTTTACATAGAAATGACCCCTTGTATAGAGTCTATTGATGTTTGACAACCGAACCATTACTAAGAATTATTGATTTGTGTATGGAAACATGTTTTAAGATTCCTAGTCAGGCACTGTATTGGAATTATGACATGGGAAAATTCTCTTAGTCAAAGTGTAGTTTACAAAAATAACATACCTAACAAAGTATATATAACACGAATGAGTCCATTTTAAACAACTAAAAATTTAAACACTTAGCTGGAGATACTGTACAGTATAGAGAAAATCAAACGCTTCGCTAAACTTAAGTGCGGCAAAACTCATTAATAACAAAGGGCAAGATGGCCAGCAACAAAAGAAAATTGTGCCGTATTTCCAAACTTGAATTTTGAGATGTTCCCCTACATGGATTTTTTAGGACTTTTAGTATGTTTGTTAGGCTTACTTTATGGCCCTAAAACCCTTGAGAAACTTTCTGTTGCAATTAATGCTAGGTCATTTCACAAAATGACTGGACTACCAGCTACAGATGCCATAGTATTTTTACAGACATTAATGGACACCATAAATGACACAAGTACAAATTTGCTTACAGTTTTCAAGTTTGCATTTAGACCACTGATACAGCCACTCTTTGCTCTTGAGTTTACAGACACTATTTTTTGGGAACATTTGCTGGATCTTTTTCTCTGCTAGCAGAGGCCTCTTTTCTCTACATTTGGCTAGCTGAGGGTAGCCATCCACTGCCAGCCAAATGCAGCGAAATGAGGCCTCTGTTAGCAGGGAATGGATCTTCAAGCCAGTATCAATTCACTATGATGGCAGCTGCACAGACTAATTAACCATTATCCTGTGAGATTGTGCAGAATATCGTCTGATACTTAGCCGATGAGACCATTTGGACAGTGCATCGATGTGCTGAATAATGAAAGTTGATGGCTTCAGGGTTTTGAGCATCTCTATTGTTTACAAAAATTTATGGAGGTTAAAACAATGACTGATTTGCAACCACTGGTTAATATTTTACAATCTACAGTATCCTTGCTATGAAGGGCAACAGATCTTGTGACTTGGATATGACATTGTTTTCTTAAATAAAATAAATGTTTCTAAATTAGTTTGCTTTTTGTTTTTTCTTTCCAGTTCTTTCTTCCCTCTTGCTTTCTGATGACGACTTCTCTGGTCTTGGCTTTTGCCAGTTAAGAGGATGCCGCCTGAAGAATGGCCAAGGTGGGAGAACAATCTGAAAGTAAAAAGGCACCATCATCAAGTTCCAGTGATGCAGCCACGGGAGGGCCAAGCAACCAAAAATACAATAAAATGTATGGGACATTATTTAAAATACAGGAGAAAATGTCTTAAGAAGGGCCCCTTGGGCCTCCTTCTATTAAAAATCCTGGCTATGCCCCTGAGTTCTTACCCAACTTGGTATTTTAGACTTATTTTTTGTCACCAAACTGCAGAGAAATAACACTGCCATCATGGCATACTATTTGGACTGTTTTGGTTTATGAGCAAAATGCATTATGAATCAGTCCTTAAATGTGACCCTCATAATAACGATTTTCCGTTTAATGGCTAAAATAAACGAACGGTAAACGACTTTCCAAATCGTTTAAACGATTTTCCAAAACGTATATACGACTTTCCAAAACGTATATACGACTTTCCAAAACGTATATACGACTTTCCAAAACACATAAACGACTTTCCAAATCGTTTAAACGATTTTCCAAAACGTATAAACGATCTACATAAACGGACACCCTCACGAAACCGACCTAAAAGCCACGGAACAAAAACTTGTGTACCCAGCGCGTATTCATTACTGCGCGTATTTCCCGGAGATTTCAATGTCCGAACTCGACCGACCACTTATGCGAAAATAAAATAAAGTTCACGCTTAATTATATGATTATAATATCCAGTAACTAATCTGAACATCAAAAGGTGCATCTACGAAAAATTAAACGAGAAAATCGAGAGAAGGAAACACCAAGGGAAGGAAATACTGAATTCGGAATGATTGAATAAAATGTGCGAGTTTCAGCGCATTCTTTTGAATTCTTAATTAACTTGACCTTTCGCGAATGCGCTACACGACGAAAATGCTCTGTGTTTCTCACAAGAAGTAAAGCGGAAAACAAATAGCCGGAGAAGGTTATTAACTGGCTTTATGGCATTGATAGCAAAAAAAAAACATATTCGCGTTGGGGAAATCAGACGCAGAAGTATAGTATTTATTTTGTAGATGTTCAGGCAAGCCTGTGGCCGCGTAGCACTAAGTTCAACAGAGTGGAGATAAGGAATTAACCTTGTGTGAAAGCTAACGTGCTAATGAAATGGTCCCATGTGTGCTTCTGAGCGTTAGCCCTAGTAAGCGGAGAAAGAGAAAAAGTATTTATTTTGGTATCACGCGACGCGACCGACCAACTTTGTAGTTGCGTGACAGGAAACATTAGGTAAGTACAGTGCAGTCAAGTGCAAAACTTCATTCTTTTGCTGTAATTTTTACTGTTTTGATGTACCCCATACAAACCGATGGCTTTTCTTTTCTGTGCTTGAAAGCAACTCGTTCAATCTCGCATCTATTACTTCAGTTCGCTTCGCTTTCCACGTGAAAGTGTCGCGCCATTTGGATCATGATTCAAAACAAAACAATTATTTCACGCTATCTATACACTTTGACATTGAATCATAATTTGACCTCGTAAGTTTTAAGTCTTCCTTGGCAAATTGTAGTGGTATGTTGAATGCAGCGTAGTACTTACCAGGCTTTAAAACAACGGTGAAAAGTATGGATTCGCTCTTCGTGCCCGAACGCAAACCAAATTATAACTCGCTATGGAACGTGGATGCTCGCTACCTCTCTAAAGCGAATTCCAACGTGGAGCGAACATCCTTTCTCCACTCGTATAAACGATTTTTCAATTCGTATAAACGATTTTGTTACTCGTTTAAACGCTTTCATCATTCGTTTAAACGTTTTCCCACATCGTTTAAACGAATTTTCAAATCGTATAAACGATTTTCAAAGTCGTTTAAACGATTTGTGAGATCGTTTAAACGCTTCATAAACGACTTTTTCATTAAACGCTAAATCGTTATTATACGTTTTCCCAAAGAGGGTCACAAATCAGTACCAGTCCTCAAATGGCCCTAAAAATCATTACATGATGCTCATATCATGTGTTTTTAAAAGTGGAATATATTGTCACAAAACACCATAAAGGTATATACTTGCTCGTATCAGGTTAAATATTGGTGGCATAAAAGAGAGAGAACATTTTAACTAGGGAAGCTTGCTCTAGAACTCTGAATCTAGGGGTAAACCCTCCAAATAAACCCAAAATAGAGCCTGTTCCCAGGCTACAGGTGCAATAACATGATTAAATAATTTCACATACCAGGCAGCTGAGAAGAAACCCAGCAGCTAAAATAATAACTGTTGCTCCAAACTGTTGGATATAATAGCCCCATATAAACCCTGCAAACTAGGCAAAAAAAGAGCAATAATCATTAGTTATCTCAGAGAGTTGGCAAGATGATACTCTATTAGTTTTGTTGTGAATGATACTCTAGTAATCTCAGATTCTACCGTGTCTAGACAGGGAGAATTTACAGCAATTGCTAGATAACTACTTGGTTTACTAACTTAATTTTACTGCAATTTTCATAAAAAAAACAAAGAAATTTTCATTTCTGAATGCCAAACTGGCTTTTGACTTCAGTCAATCAAATCTTTGAGTCACGTCCATGCATGTTTTCTGAGTTTGGATTGCATTTTAAAGTGAAAATTGTGTTTTGAAGCCTACTAGACCCTATCCCTCGTCCTACCAGGCAAGGTTACGCAGTGATCAGGGTTAGGGGTCTAACCAAAAGCTTTACTTTTTTATGGTACGCTATCCAGTGTACTTAAAGTTCAATTACAATCCATTTTTATTATCATTCCTTGGATAATAATGTTTCTAGATTCTAGACCCTATCAGTTCACAAGATCTATCATCTGTCGTCATGAAATCACCCGCTTGATTGATGGAAGCCAAACCATGGTTTGTTGGTTGGTATAAAGTTCGCAGAATTATAAAAATCGCAGTAACTGAAACAAGAAGCATGTGTGACAGGTAGTCCTGGAATGAAATGAAATAAATAAAGGCATGGTACTTACCCCAAAGACTAGTATAATAATGTGGAATAACTTTTCTGCCAGTCTTTGGCCTTCATAGTCCTGTAAAGAATTCAGCATTTTATTCTACAATGATACCCACAGTACATTATTCAACAATTAGACCTCAAGGTTGAATGAGCTATAGAAATCATGGTCTAATTTACTAAAGCAAGTCTTACTAATTTACAGTTTTAGTATAAATCAACTAGATAGTCTGATGATCTGTGATTTTCAATCCATCAGTCATCAGCATTACACAATAGATAACTTACATGAGAATATTGTGTTTTGCTGTGAGAATATTGTATTTTGCCTTGAGAATATTGTATTTTGCCGTGAGAACATTGTATTTTGCTGTGAGAATATTGTATTTTGCCGTGAAATTATTGTATTTTGCTGTGGACTCTTTGTTTTGCTGTGACAGTTGTGGGCCACTGTAAAAAATAATCCCCCTCCCACTAAGTTTCCAGTGAAAAATACAGTGAATGTATGGGAAAAAAGACTAGGTGCAATGACCCCTCCACCCTCTAGAATTTCCAATTCCATCTATTTCTGGGATCACACATTGCACCACTGGTCTTGTGCAATAAATGCAGGACCACTGACCCTCCCAATTAGTAATGTCAGCGCTCTTGTAAAGTCAGCGCTCAAGCCAAAGAATGAAGACGGTGCTTCAAGTCAAAAAGCAAATTTGTCAGAAACTTTTGCATTCATGTCATTATAGTGTGCTAGTTCATGTGAAAATCTTTATGAATAACGCAAAGTGTTTGCGCTGTATTTTTCACTGCTGTATTATAGCAATCAAAAGAAAGAAAGAAACTATTTTCAATCCTGCTTGATCTGGTGTCTGCAAAATGGCCGACTCTTGTTTATCAAACACAGGCATTTTATTACAAAAATACTCACCATATGTGTCGGTATACTCTTGAATATATTGAAATTCATCTCGATCAGACCTCACTTCCTCAACTGCATCCAAAAACTAAATTTTCCACACGAAATTTCGTGACCTTTTACAAAACTACACGTTTCTTTTAGAACTGCTTTGTTTTGCGGGCGCATGAACTTTCAGCAGATTCTTGCATTGAACTATGCGTGAGTCAAAACCGAGACCACAAACTTCATTCGGGTAATGTTCGCTGACAGGTATTTAAAGTATTTACCAAAACATTTTCTATCTTTAGCAGTCATAGAACATCAAAACTATTTTGGCAGAATCTTTCGCGCCTTTTACTCGAATATGTTTACCTAGAAGAAAGAAATTAACGTGAATCGTAAATTCCGAAACTATTCCGATGTTGCTCCGACGGGTTCCGAGGCTTGACCCAGAAGGAAGCAAAATGGCGGGCTGTTCGAATGGCGGCTTCCTTGTTGATTTTAATGAAATGGACTATTTACGCGATCGTGGTGACTGCATTCCTTGAAAAATACTTTTATTGTGGTACTAAATAAACATGAATTTCTCTGAACTCTTCAAGCAGACAAATCAGCTCTGCAAATTGTCTCCTAATGGCAAATTTATGGTAAGCTTAGTTTTTTCAATCTTCTTTTGCCTGTGCTCTGACACTACAGTCTAGATTAGCTTTGTGCGGGTCTGATCTTGTATTGTAATTTCCCATATCTTGATTCAATATACTATTGTTGTTGTTGTATAACTTGCATATGCTTGGGATGTTTGCAGGCCAACTGCGTACAGTACCGCTTAATTATCAGAGATGTGAAGACCCTTCAAATCTTACAGCTGTACACTTGTCTAGACAATGTTCAATATATTGAGGTATTTACAGGAGCAGAATAATATTAGGGATTTCTTGCCTTTTGATGTTTTTATCTGACAGAGCAGATTTTACAGAGTGGATTTAAGCTTTCAGACTTGCATTTTTGACACGTTCCAATTGGTTAGTCAACACATGTGAAATAACTTTACAAAGGTACAGTGTTTCTTTATAAATGTGGGAGATGAGACTGAAATGTGGATGTTTCCATATCTCTCAGCTAAATGCCATTTTGAATATACCTTACAATAATGGCTTCCCTTCTGACTTCAACAAACTTATTTTAGGTTTGCTGAAGTGATTTGAAAGTTTGAGCACAAAGGTTGTTCTCAGTAGTATTTTTTTGTGTGTGTTTCAGTGGTCTTCAGACTCGCTCTATGTCTTGTGTGCCATGTTTAAAAGAAACTTAATACAGGTAATTAAATCATTGTTGAGTAGTTGTTAACCAATATTTATGTTAACCAATATTTAAGTGCAGCCCTCTGTGCATTTTCTTGTTTTTATTTGTTTGTGTACCTTTTGTTTTGTTTAGGTGTGGTCATTGGAGAAGCCAGACTGGACATGTAAAATTGATGAGGGATCGGCAGGTCTTGTTGCTGCAAGATGGAGTCCTGATGGCAGACATGTTCTCTCTACTGCTGATTTCCAGGTAACAATGTTTTTCTACTTATTGCAGCCATGACTATTTTTATTACAGTCAATCCAAGTGAACATTTTTTTGTTGATAGGGGGCACCAGTGTGTGAAAGATGTGGCATAGGATAAATCTAAGCTGTTAAAGCCCTCAGATGTTTTTATAATGTTGCATGATTCCAGAAAATATCCATGTACTCCTCTCCTATGAGTCTGGTGCGGAAATTCCTGAGGTGTGGGTGTCAAGATACCTTTTATTTTGTCATAAAATCACTACAATATTTTAAATTGAAATTCAGTTTTAATATCCCTGTGGATTTGTTCTGGAGGTGTTCTGGTTTTGGGATTTGTTCTGGAATCACACATTTTAACAGTGGGTGCATTGTTCCCCTTCTTCCTGGATACATTTAGCTTAATTTGTGTATTAACTTACTTAATAACAATGATGGAGCTGGCTCAACTGATACAATTATTCCTTTGTTTTTTTAGATCAGAATCACTGTGTGGTCTTTGATCAGCAAGTCTGTGAGCTATATCAGATATCCAAAACATGTAAATGAAGGTGCTGATATTTTAACAACTGTATTTTGCTATTTTGCCAGAGAGTATAAGTCTGCTCATACAATTCAGCATTTTACACTTAAATAATTATAATTTTTTTACCAGGACTTGACTTTACCAAAGATGGAAAGTACATGGCCTTAGCGGAGAGGAGGAATTGTAAAGATTTTGTCAGCATATTTACTTGTGATTCCTGGAAACTTCTGAAGGTACAGAAGTTGACAGTGGCAAATTAAGTTTTACTCAGATAAATTAATTATTAACTTGCAGTGGTAGCACTAGGCTGACTCACCACACCAACATACAAGATTGTTTAATTAGTCCAAAATATTGAATTGTGGCCAAGGGCCATTCCATTTTTTAGCCACACCCCTACTACGGAATAGGTCATTTTCTTTTAGTAACCCCCACAGAAATTCTTGCTCTATTCCTTGGATTCCTTGGAAATACCTATGCAAGAGCCTTTTTTTTGCACCCCCTTGGAAGAACCTACAGAAGAGCCTTTTTTCGGTTTGACCCACTCGGAAAAGGCCATTTTGCTATACCCCCTCGGAGAAACTCAGTTGCAGATAAACATGGAATGGCCCCAAAATCTTTTGTTATTAAATTTTTTTTTTTTGGGGGGGGGGGGGGTAGAAAAGGGGGTGACTTGTCACCTCCCCTGAATGCTCAGATTTTAGAATGATGGCTCAATTCTAAAATATTTGTTAGTTTTGTTGTGAATGATCTTTAAAAGTTACAATTCATGATGTTGTTACCATTGTGATATTTTACAGCATTTTGAAGTGGAAACCAAAGATCTTGCTGATCTTGCTTGGTCCCCAGATGGCCAAGTGCTGTGTTTATGGGACCACAATGTGCATGTGAGTTTGACATACCATTTAAGCATATAATTATGCCATGTATTATTTTTGTCCATGCATCAATTTGCATGTCTTGCTGAAGAATAAAATATCATTGTTCTAAATATTATATTTCCAGTATGACCTGTACCTGTATTCATTAGATGGGCGTCAACTTGCTCACTATAGTGCTTATCAATATGCCTTGGGAATAAAGTATGTTTGCTGGTCTCCTTCCAGTCAGTTCCTGGCTATTGGAAGCTTTGATCAAAAGGTAATTTTCAAGTTGCTGAAAGCAAAATAAACTGGTCCTGCACTACTACATTTTGGGTTTTGATACCTGGCTTGAACAGGAGAAAATTTTCTTTCTGCTTTGGTCCCACTGAGAGCCTTTTTTGTATTTATGAGTTGATCTCAGTTCTTTGTATGAAATCTTCTGGGGTTGACGCAATTTACTGGGATGCATAGTAAATTTGACCAAAAAGAGAAATCAGTGGGAATTAGCTTGTTTCTGCCCTATTTTTCATTTTTGATACAAATAGGCAACTCCCCTCTTTCCTAACATTGTAAAGTTTAGAAATCTCTACCTCCATTTAAGAGACATGGTTGTGCAAGTTCTTAAAATCCAGTGACATTGATTTTTTTTAATGATTTCAGTGCCGAGTTCTGAACCATGTCACATGGAAAGTTGTTGCAGAACATTGTCACACTCCTACTGTTGACAACCCATCTGTGGTAAGTTGGCAAGAGGGATTGAGATCAAGGGAATCCATGGTAAAGTGCAGTCTGGTACACCATCTGTAGCCTACATTTTGGTATGCCCATGATCAGGGGTTTCAGAAAAAGTAGATGCTGGATGCTTATTGTAGTTAAGATTATTGGGAAATTATGCCTCCAAAGTGTGTAGCTGGTCATGATATCATAGCGGAGGGGCACTGGTACCTGGTACCCAGCAAGCAGAGGTTTCTTTCTGTTAGTCTTTTATTAGATAGCAAAGTTGTTTGCGTGTCTGGTATTTTGCGTGGTTGTTAATGAAAACTACTATGTGAAATACTAGGCACATGAACAACTTTGCTAGCTAAGAAAAGACTGACAGAAAGATGTGAACAAATTGTTTAAAATTTAAAAGAACTTAGCTGGGATCCTAAAATTTGTTGTTTATATTATTTTAATTGATATATTTAATATGCAGGTTGTTTATAAAGAAGCAGAAGTTAGACCACCATTGCTTCGAGGAGATTTGTTAGCACCAGGTGGCTTTTCTCTACAAAGCAAATGTAAGTTACTCTGATACAGAAACATGGCTACAACTTATTACTTCATACATGGCTACAAACTCTTACTTTTTTGTGAAAAACATTTTGAAAATATTCAATAAAGTTTGAATTTCGTGCAGATCAAAGAAATCACTTTTCCTAAGTCTAAATATAGTCCATCAGCTGGGAGGGTTGCATGGCTCACTCAAGGGGAACAAACGAAATCGTTTCCATGTTAATCTTTGACTATCCAGTATCTCAAAAATGTATGATGGCAAGGATAGAATCACAGCTTTCACTCTGAAAATCGAGTTTCAAAAATACCTACTTGCACCCCTTATTGGCCGCCATCTTGGATTTCTTGAATTGACGTTTATATCATTTCCCTTACTTAACACTTACAAATACTTTTTAAAATGTTCACTGGAATGCGTTTGAAGACAGAGAGTGTTACAGGAGTGCCACGCGTCAAGAATGACGAGATGACGTCACATGTGACGTCACTGATTCCGTCTAATTGCCCCTTCTACGATAAAGAAAATGGAGCGCTTCTCTTAAGGTCATATTAACCTACTATTACAGAATATTGCAGTTGTCCTGGCAGCTGAATATGATATACGAGGCTCCACTGGGTGAACTCCACGAGGTCCAGAATCCCTGTGCATTTGTGCCAATGATGCACATCTACGGACAACACCGTTTCCGCTTAACGTGGCATCTAAAATGACAAAAGAAATATACATCTGTCAAGCCGGTTTGAAAAAACTTACCGGAATCCCCCGGGCACTTGTCCAGTATTTCAAAATGATAGCGACTAGCACAAATGCCGCTTTCACATGACATCCAAAATGACAAGAAATAGTTAGGCATCTGTCAAGCTTGCTATTCTCTAATGCGAACACACGACGGTTGAAAAAAAGAGCTTACCAGAATCCCCGTGCGTTTGTTGCAGTATTTCAAAATGATAAACAGCTATCTGCGGACAACATCATATCGCTTAAACGTGGCATCTAAAATGACAAGAAATAGGCATCTATCAAACTTGCTATTCTGCAATGGAAACACACAACGGTTGAGAAAAACACTACACTTACTACATAACAAGCACTCGTGCTTCACTGTAAGTATATTCTCTGCGAGGTGATTTTCGTTTCTGTATCTCGCAAGAATGGACCTAAAATAGATTGAGATTTATGCATTAAGCTAGAATGAAGAGTTCTTCTACGTAATGTTTGACTTATAATTAAACTTACCATGATAAATCAGTCATCTGTATCGCTGTCACTCTCATTTGTATCGTCATCCTCCACATCGCTTGTCATGTTGTTACACTGGAAAGTGCACATGTCGGTACATTTGAGCCCAGCTTTCATGCAACAACATTTATCAGGTTTGCATTCTTTCTTGCATGTACATGAGAGTAGTTCAAGGACTTCCTCTGGGGCCGGCTTAGATCCAAGCCAGATAAATTCGACGACATTGCGGGCATTTACTTGCCAGCCGTGTCCGTGTGGGGAGGGTATCTCAGGAACCCTAGCGAGTGCCCTTCTCCAGACTGCTGCTTGGTAATTAGCACGTGTTATATGAAGTCGTAGGGATGACTGGCATGGCGGTAAGGCTTCTGGTTCAACTTTCCCGCCCTTGGCGCAATGAATCTCGTAACGTAGCAGATCCACACTTTGACTCTTCTTTCCGTACAGCTGGCACACAAGTTCCTCTGTTGCTTGGAATGTTTCGTCAGCTATATTCCATGCATGACCGATCGCAGCCATGGCTTTGACATACTCTTCATTTCGCATTAACAGCTTTACTGCTTTCCATTTGCCGATACCATAAAAGGAAGATACACTGTCACAACCGGTTAGCGAATGAACCCCGATAAGAGCTTTCAAAAACTGCTGCCCGTCGACGCCTGGACTGAGTTGTCTGGTAAGGCTACTAGCAACAAGGGAAAGATCGATTATTCTTGTCTTGGCGCCTCGTCCCTTCTTCATGTAACACTTCCCAAGGCTTTGACTATGAGCAAGGAGTAGAATGAATACATCAGTATCATCAGAGTGGATTATGGACACGCCCCCCGCATGTTTCGCATGTAAAATCATGCGCGTGTCAGCCTCTTCGTGGCTGCACTGCAGCTGCACTGCAGTAAATTGCAGCTTCCAACACTGATCTTCGATTGTGACAAACATGTGTTTCTCTTCTAGCTTGTTCCTGAATTCCTCAGTCTTCCACTGGGATACTATGAATTTAACAATCTCCACCTTGTTGGAGGTTACAGTAAGCAGCTTGCTCCATGATTTTACTTTGTACGCGGGAAGAATGTTCTTGTATTTTATTCCGTCTGCACCAGAACTTCGTTTAGCCCTTTCAACGTTCTTGATGGATATATCACGATACACATCAAAAACCACATCCACGCGCTTGCTCCTGGTGCTTGTTACCAGTTGGAAGACTTTCTCTGCAACTACATAGAATGTGGCGCCAGGAGGAATCTTAAGTTTCTGCAGAACAGCCATTCCATCAAAAATACTTGTTCCATTCTCTGGGTATTTGTCGGTGATTGGAATGTGTTTCTCCATCTGCTGCGCAAGGTTCGCCTTGACTGCCTTTCGTGGGAGGCCATATGGATCGGCAAGTGCCCAGGGCAACGGACCCAGTGGATATTCAAAGACAATTTTCATGTCAATCTGACGAAATTGACCGAGCAACGCCATCCGTGCGAACACATTTCGATCCATCTGGAGTGGAATCACAATGTCTTTGCTACGAACTCTAGTGACGGACTTCAGATCTTTGAAAGACTTTAGCTTTATCTTCTTCAAGGTATCAAAGAAATCTGCGGTAGGTGGCGACGAACAACGCGACATTATAAACTCTCTAGCTGCCTGCTTTCCCCTTTCCTCTGCTCGCAGCAGGTCATTGCTAATCTCGGTGGTCGCTGCGATCCCCGTAGACAGACTAGTTAACTCGGCGTCTTTCGCCCAGGGGTTAGTGAACACCTCCTCGAGAAGATCTACCAGCTTTGAAACAGCTGTTGCGTCTTCCTTGATGCGTGCTGGAGCCAACTCTTTATGGACAACGGACTTGCATGATGTGATGGTCAAGTGTTCGCGGATAAGTTTTCTGTAGGAGCCCCGCCTTGCGTCATTTAGGACCCACCTCTGGGTGGCTGCGAAGTTGGCGCTAAACCCGATGTATCCTCCTCCTGTTTTACAGTCACGATTAATTGTATTCTCAATAGTCTTGTCCGCTTCATTTCTCCCAAATGGATTGCGCTTACCCATTTGAACGGAAAACTGACCGCTGATAAATGCGGCATGTACTTCTGGCATCTCGACAGACAGTCCGCGCATGTCATTCAGAAACGGGACCAGGTAACGTGCGTAGTTTTGGCGATCATACGCGAACGCCCATGGTACGACTTCCTCAACGCAAGACAGGTACAGTTCCCAGCTCCCAGTGCGCGAAGAGTAAATGAGATTGAACAGTAGCTCGCACAGGTCAAGATACGAGAGCCAGAACCTCCCCAAGCTAGTGCCTGTTTCTCTGATACTCTGTACATGAGCTTCAAACTGATTTGCTAATTCGCGAAATTCAGTACTGAGTAGCACTTTATCAAACTCTTCTTGGTTTGGCTGTAGTTTCAGTTGCTCCAAGTCCAGTGTTGGCAGCGATGTAGCTGATGACTCGAAATCTTTCAAGAGTAATCTCATTAGGGCTTCGTAAGCAACTTTATGGAGACGCACGGCTCTATTATACTGTTTACCACTGAGTACCTTGTCTATCGAACCTCCCGCTACGACATCACTCTGGACAGCTAGCTCCCTGAGGCCGGCATCACCGAAGCGGCTGCCGATAACACCTAACAGCATCATTAATAAATGAAATCCCCCCATCATTATTACTAGCCCTCTGAAAAGATCCTTGTTTTTCCAGTAAACTTCCATTGCTTTGGCGTAGAAGGCCTGATCAAAAACGCACACAACAGCGTTCAGTTGCAATCGATCCTTAATCTCGCAGCCTCTAGATAACACTTCGTACGCTGTCTTCATGTCGGTTGCTGGGGAATCTATTGTGTCCAAGTAACTGACCGTGCTTTCTACTATCACAATATTTTCTCGGATTTTAATGTTAAACCCAGTCCACCCAGGCACTAACAACAAAGGATGAGTTTCGAGTTTCCTGACCGCGACCCACACAAGATAACGAAGTCGCATCTTTTTAGCTCTCTCTGGATAAGAGCTAACACCGAGATTTTGAACATGCTGTAGCACCCCGGGCCCACCCTCTTTCCCCCATAGTACTCTGGAAGCTCTCGGGTCGCCGCAGTCGTCGGTAGCGATCGCTTGCATTTCCGCTTTGTTGGTGGGGTGTATTCTTCGATTTCTGATTCGCCCTCGATTTGATCGAGATTCTTTTCAGTGATAAGGATAGAATTCACCCGATGTGATGTCCCAGATCCACTGAGTGTACACTCTAGATTATCTATGTTATCAGCAACCATAAGGGCTACTCCAGAACTGTTAATTCCTTCCTTTATAACGTCGGCAGGAATTACTACCCGACTGTCCCGCTGTTTATCTATAACATCAAGAGCATACTCAGTCTCGATTTCTTCTATTAAATCATAACTGATGCCGTGCCCGTATTTATTGATAAGCTTTAAAATTTCGGTGTTATTGCAGAGCGATTTTACTACGGACGGGAAAAGAACGCTTTTAGGAGTTTTAACAGCGCCATTTGTAACCGAAAAGACAAGGTCTTGTGCAAAGGATTCTTTTAGCCTGATTGTTCTCTCAGTGGTACTCTTTTCATTGTCTAACGATTTCCCAGAAATAAGGACTGTCAGAAACACGTCAAGAAGGTGCGGGATATAATCACTAGTTCTACTTGCTTTTAACTCTTCCTCTTTTGGCGGCCACGACATTTGAGGGTTCAGATCTTTTATCTCATTATTTAACAAACGCGCTATTTTCATCACATTCTCTTCGTTGTCATTTTTAGGGCCTTTAAGTGAATGGACCTCGCTCTTCAAATCAAAGTTGTCGAGAACGACTGTATCTATTGTTAGTGTAGCCGGATACACCAATACTCTATTATACTGATAAGTAATGAAGTTCAGTTCGGGAAACATTGTTGACAGTTTTCGCATGAGGTTTTTTTTGCTTGATTCTGGTACATCTACACCCAGCTCATTTGCTTTGCTCAAGAATAATTCCTTGATGACTTTATACTCAATTACTTCTGGGGACGCTACGAGGTTCTCGCAAAAACTGTACACTGTATTATATACAAGATCTAATTGAGCATCTGTCTCGCATAAATCATTTGACCTTTCGCCCTCTCCGGCGGTATTTTTACTTTCGTACGCTATTCTTACAAAACCTTTATAACAGGAAGCGTGATATTTGGCTTCACTAGAAATTAAATCTTTTGTACAAATTCCAATCACCTCCTGGGCTACTACGGCCATGGCCGTGCTTTGTTTAATGTGTAATTTCGCGCATTCCCTTACCCTCTCGTCGGCACGGAACTCCTGCACGCTATGCAGTCTTTCCCGGGCATTTTTGCCTTTCTTGTATTTTGAAGACTTCTTGCAGAATAAACATTCCTCGGGGAGAACTGCAGTACTGGGCTGGCTTGCATCTCTAACGCTTCGCCTTGTTGCTGTATCAATATTCTCAGTAGGATTACCGACGGCTTGTAGGTCTCTCTTGTGAGTGAATTCTGCTCGGCATTCGCGATGGTATTTAACAGGTGTTTTGGGGAATTCATTTTCGCTCGAGGAAGCTTCTAGTATTGCCTTGTGGTTTCGAATTACTGCTGCTCGATAAAGGGTGGTCCAGGATTCCAAATCCCTACATTTGGTTAACTTCGAACCAGAGCATTCGCAAATAATGCATTCCTCTTCCATTTACTATCTCGACGGAAAATTATTGTTTTGACAAGTTGCGCAATACCGCAAGCTCAGAGTCTGGGCTGAACAATTTCTCTTTCCTCCAAAATATATTTAATAACTGGTTAAAAATCTATCATTCTAATTGCAGAAGTTTTATTTTATTTTATTAACTATACGCGTGCGATTTAATACTAATTCGCGCATTTTTAATATTTGCTCTTTTGCCGTCTAAGACGTTTACCAAGCTATGACGTCCCATGACGTCATATATGACATTATCTTGGTATTTTATTACATGTGGTACCCCATATGAAAATCCCTGAGTTCAAAACAACCGTTATAACAATATTTCTAAACGTTAAATATGGGGGAAATAACATAAACGTCAAAGCCGAAATCCAAGATGGCGGCCAATAGGGGGTGCGAGTAGGTATTTTTGAAACTCGATTTTCAGAGTGAAAGCTGTGATTCTATCCTTGCCATCATACATTTTTGTGATACTGGATAGTCAAAGATTAACATGGAAAAGGTTTTGTTTGTTCCACTTGAGTGAGCCATAAACCCGAATTTTCGGGTCTCAGCTGATGGACTAATCAATACTTCAAAAGGATTTCATCAAAATTTGGAATTTTGTCTTTGGCTATAAGGCCCTGTCCACACACTAACGCGCTTTCAAAAGTATTCGTTTTCAAACTTATACGGATTCGCAGCGTGTTAGTGTGGACGGGAGATTTAGCTCCAAACAAGAGATCAGTTTTTATTTGATGTTAGCGTGTGCAAGGACAGTTTCAAATTGAGTGGTACAGTTGAAGCTAGTTGACGTCATCGTTTTCATTTTATCCGGATTCGACCGTCCACACTTGAAAACGATATGTATACGGATCCATTTTTATTCACTTTCGCGAGACGATCAGCGCGTTAGTGTGGACGGAAGGCCTAAACGTATCAAAAAATATACGGATTCAAACGAAAACGCGTTAGTGTGGACGGGGTCTAAATAGCTTAAGGTGTAAAATCTTGAGCTTATATATTAAAAAACTGTGGAGTTAGAAATCCCATTTCTGCTCTTTCCTTCAATATTCTATTATTTGTCATTTTGCAGATCAAATCGAGCAAGTTCCAGTTCAGGTTCCCATGGTCAAGCTTGATCCAGAAAAGCACAGTCCAAAGTTAGGTGTTGGCTATATTTCATTTAGCCATGACAGCCGTTACATGGCGACAAGGAATGGTGAGTACTCTACTGCATCCATCTTTACATTATTTTATACATTTTTGTATAAACAGAGCATTAGGAGGACTTAGGCAAACCAGCTTAACAATTGCCCGTTAAATTTGTTCTTCTAAGAACAAACAGTGAGCTCATTAGAAACTCAGTTGAAAGCGATATGGCACTTTTCGAATCATTTTGCACGACGACAGCCTTGATTTTTTCGGATCTTTTTCACATGCATTATTGAACACGGTGTTCAAGTTTTCCCGAAGTTACGTCTGTGATTTAGAAGATGATAAACATGCATTGAACAACATTAGACATGCATTCTCAAACTCATGAATAATTCATCAAGCTTAAACAAAGTAAACCATAAGCCTGAAAGAGCTCGGAAAACGCGGTCTTCATTTTGCATAGAATTTTGACATTTATTCCTTTTTTTCTCGGCATTAAACCATTCGTCGTATGCCGTGCTTCACTTGTGAATTGTCAGTGCTTCACGGTGACCCACTGATTAATATTCGGTGCTTCATCAACGGGCTTCTAAAAACCGTGAAAGAAAGAGAGATGGCTCGATTTACGCAACATATACTACTAAAGTATCTTATTTTAAAATTCTCTCTACAGACAATATGCCCAATGCACTATGGATTTGGGATATGCCAAAGCTTTGTCTTGCCGTTCTTCTCCTTCAAACACAGCCAATTAAAGGTTAATAGAGTGCTCAAAAATACTGTTTTAGTGTTTTGCAATTGTTGTCAGGCCCATAACCAGCGTAAAGTTTTTGACTTTACTGTTTCACGATTCCAAAATATTAATTACAAAAAGTATAAGTTTGGTAGTTAATCAATGAATGGCTTACTTCGACTCGGTAACGTTTCTTTTGGTTACGGGCCTGGTTTTTGTATATATTAAACACCATTTTGGCCAAGTTCATTTACAAAGTATCTGACGGCATTTTCATTTTTTCAGCAATCGAGTGGGATCCCTTACAGCCTAGACTGGCTTTGTGCACCAATAACAACAAGCTTTATATGTGGTCGCCTGCAGGCTGTGTATCTGTCGTCATTCCATCTGAATGTATGTGTACAAAACATCACTAGAAAAGTAATAGCCTGCGCGTAGCTGGCGGTTTTGTGTGTTTTTCGAGACGATTTCATCGGCGGGAGCGAAGATTGTTTACCCGAGAGCAAGTGCGATACATGGCCGCGCGAAATATCATCTCGAAAAACACACAAAACTACCAACTACGCAAGCTAGAAAGCATTCATTCATCTTAATTGTATACCCTGGGAGCAGAGTGTTTCTTTCTGTTAGTCTTATCAAAGTTGTTCGCGTGTCAAAGGACTATTTTTCTGTTAAACGGAGCTCACCGACTTCCAAAATGTGTCCAGGAATTGCTTCGTTTTTTCACCGGCTGAAAATTCAGGCTAATTCCCCAATTATTACACGCGGTCTTATATATTCCCGATGTGTTTCTGTTTGCAGCTGTTTTCAATGTGACGTCCCTGTGTTGGCATCCGGACGGCAGCAGTCTGGTGATCCTGAGTAAAGACCACATGTGCCTTTGTTTTCTATCAGACCCACGGACCTGAGTAATAGGGGTCGCACTTGGCAAATCTTTCTCGCTTTTCGGTCAGAATTTGCCAGAAAAGAATTTCCTGATGCGAGCGTCACTCTGCCAGCGAACTAAAACTTTAGTGCCAACTGACAAAAACACAGAGTTTTGGCTGTGTTTTTTTTGGCCAAAGTTTTGTAGAAGCATTCCCTGCTAGCAGAGGCCTCTTCTCCTCTACTTCTCTGCTAGCAGGGAAGTAGAAGCAAAACAATCAAGCAGAAATAGCAAAAGTGCGGGAAACGCGCTAGTGCGACCACAATCAAAACACTTTGCCTAGAATTTTTACGCGAAATGTGAAACTTAATTGGCACTCCCGTCGAACATTGTTGAACGTTGCTGGATGCAACAGTTGCTGGATGCAACAAAGTGGGAAGATGTCGAATGAAGTCACCAAGCTCTGAATAGAAGCATTACTCGATCATACTGAGTAGATGTTCAACTCTAGAACAAAATGAACGTTGTTGTTTTTATAGTGAACCATGTTGTTTTTATAGTGAAGTAACAGGCTCGTGTGTATACCAGAAAAGTGACGCGTGGGATATTCTGCAGTATGCCACTCGAAAGCATTGTATATTAAGCCCGGTGCACACTAGCGACATAAGGACGTTATGTTGCAACGAAAAATGCATGAGAAAATAACTGAAATAATCAATATTTTCCATGGATCACCATTAGATTACTTCACCAAAGCAATCTTCTGATATTTGTTGTGGACTTCAACATTTTAAAAACACTAAATTTTGATCGCGTGATATTTTTCTTATGTCGTTATGTCACAAGTGTGCACCAGGCTTTACTGGTATTACCTCACTCCAATGCGTTGGTCACTCCAATGCGTTGGTTTCAAAACCAGTTGTGACGTCATGGGTTTTTGTTTCCGCAAAGGGGTGGACCATTAGAATGGGGGGGGGGGGGGGGGGGGACAATGCCCCAAAAAAATTCGAGCAAGGCCAATCCTTCCAAAATTCTACAAATCATACAAATTCCGGATTGCACAACCTGATCCCCGGAACAAAAATCATGCGCAAAAAAATTGCCACCCCAAATTTTTAATGGTCCAAAACCAGGAAAAGAGGAGTAATGTCCTTAAATTGTGAAACTAAAAAAAGTTACTGATATAAATTTGCAAGAAATGTATAATGTCTTCAATAAAAAGTAGCAAAATGGTAGAACATAGTGTCCATATGATTGGTAAAACTAAACGGGAGGTACCCAGTTACTCCAATAAGTCCCTTAATTCGTGCGTTATTCGGGGGTGTCGGCTATCTAATAACTTGGAAACAACTCAAAATTTTGCTAGTACTAGAATTAACATTGATGTTTCATGCTGTAGCTATTTTCGTATTCGAGATATTGGAAAAATTATTTTCTGCCCGCGTATAAGCCCAAGCCAGGCCTTAACAAACCTGAGCACCCAGGGGATTGCGGGATCTACGGAAAATGTTACAAAGGAGGGTGTCTTGGACTCTGGAAATTCGACGGGAGAGAATTTCATTGCGCCTGGAAATTCCAAGGGGGAGCGGTAAAAAAGGTGACTTTCCAGAGTTCAGGGACGTTTTCATCCCAAAATAGATTTCCCAGGGTTATTTTGCCAGAAAAAAGCGGAAATTCCAGGGGAGGCGGGAGTCCTTTGTAAGGCTGGAAATTCCAGAGGGGTCTTTTTAAGGAGGTCCTCAACCCACCCGGTGCAGTTTAAAATGCAATCAGCCATTTAATTCTAGTATTTCATAATGAAAAACATCAAATTTTGAATGGCGTATTTAGAGGGATATGTAACAAGTTTGAAAATCGATGCCCATCTGATCAAAAGGAGGACGATATTAATTTATTGTACTTGGCATATACATAGGCGGCGGACCGAAGAGGATCTACATTTTTTGCCTCTTCGGTACCCCCACTTTTTATTTTTACTCCGCCGCCCCTGATATAGTTTGTGTATTCGTTGTTATCCACATTGTCATTGAGGGGCAGGGGGTGCTTCTTGAACTGGGGGGGCTGAGCACCCCCACTTTTTGAACTGTTAGATGTATTTTTTGTATTTACACGTAAGAGAAAAGCAACAGAAGCGTGTCCTTTTCGTTTCTGTTTTGACATTAGGCTGAGACCCCGTCCACAATACACCGTTTTCAAACGAAAACGGATACTTTTTGCTCCGTTTTCAAAAGAATTGCGTCCAAACTTATCGTTTTCGTATTGTTTTCGCCGTTTTTGGTGATCGTTTTCGGCGTTGTAGTGTGGACGACAGCCGTATCCGGAGCAAAAAGTATCCGTTTTCGTTTGAAAACGGTGTAGTGTGGACGGGGTCTCAGAGAACGTAGGGTGAAGATTACATTGTGACATATTTTCATCTGGAATGTATATGAGAAAACATGAAAAAACGAAATTACATTTTTTGCCTCTTCGGTACCCCCACTTTTTATTTTTACTCCGCCGCCCCTGATATAGTTTGTGTATTCGTTGTTATCCACATTGTCATTGAATACATATAAAGTTTACAAGTCCATCGGTTTAGTATATTTTAAAATTTAAATAGTTTTGAAATTTGTGCCAAAATAAGTCTTTCGTTTCCTTTGGTTTTGTCAAAAGCATGCATGGGGTATGACAGCAAAAACATCTAGCCCATTATATATCGTAGTTAATGCTCACATTCACTTATCCCAGAGATAGGAGGAAATCGAAAACCGTCCAAATGCTATCTTCACATGTGTTTTGGGGTGAATATTATGGCAAATTTGCATCCATATTCATAATTTGGGTTTTGCGCAAATAGCGTCAGTATCGTGGTATAGTTTCGCTAATGCTCTCTATCTGATGCAGAGCATGTTCAAAGGAGGTTACGTACCATGTCTGGTGTTCTGGTCTTTCGCTGCAAGGAGAGATATTATTCAATTTTGAGTCCAAACTGAATTCCAAGAACCCAAGCCAGCCAAGTGTAAAACGCTGAATGGTCATGCTTTATGCTTGTGGTGGTAACTTCACACGTGTAGAATGTTATATCCCATGGGAACACACTCTAACGCGCGCTCTTCATGCTGACGTTCTGTATTCTAGTATATAGAGTAAATGTTGTGCTATACGAGTGAAAATCCGCTAGTTTCAGTATTTTTATCGTGTTTCAGAGCGAAAACGTAAAAGAACGGGTGTGGATGTAACTAGAGTAGTAGTTCATAGAATACAGTACGCCCGTAAGCCTGAGCGTTCTCGTGATAAACGAAGGCCTATATACTTAGTCATGCTAAATTTCACTTGGGCAGACTCCCATATTTTTAGGGCAGGGGTGCTCGTCATACCTTTTAGGGTTAAAATCAGGCCTCTGTTACCTTTTAGAGGGTAAAATTCGAAAACTTGTATTTTTTTCCAGATAGGTACCTGTTAGACTGTCCGTTCTAGCAAATCAAGCAAATCACACTTGTTGGTAGCCTGAATTTCAGACGTATTTTCCCTTGTAAATAAATACGAGAGAAAATTACGAGGGAAAATACGTCTTGTTGGTACCTTTTAGGGGTCAAAATTAACTCCCCCCGGGAGCAAAACGTCTTCCTGCATAGTAAATACGCTATTCAAATTTTGATGTTTTTCATTATGAAATACTAGGGAGCCACCTTAAAGAAACTGGAAATTCTCCAAAACAGTCATCCGAGAACAGATCAACAACAAAGAAGTGTCGAGTTTCGTCTACTTTATTTTATTTTATCATTCTCTTCATGTGAAATGAAGTGTGTTCACAGCTAAAACCGTTGCATCCACGATTTCAAAAACATCAAATCATTTTTGGATATTTGACTTTGCTGTTCCGCCAATCAAACTATCTGAGCCAATGAAACTCTTGTCCTGTTTCGCCTATTGCAGCCAACTGGCTTACCAGACAACGTCGCGACGGAAAGCCAGGCGACTGCACTAGGCGAAAAAGGGCAAGAACCTGATTGGCTCATAAGATTTGACTGGCGGAAAAGCAAAGACAAATGGTCGCGATGCAAAGATTGTCTAAGTGGTATGTCCATATCTAAACTGCGGTCGAACCATCGCACGAGCCGTCTGTGAAATAGAGATCATCAATGGCGATGTCACCTCGGTAACCGTTTCCTCTCTTCCCCGTGAACGCGATCTATGGTAAAATAATGTTACATTAGACCAAGAGTGGATTAACAAGAGTTAGAATCTTTCGTACTGTATTTGTCCACATCACAGTCAGCAAAGTGTCTATTTTAGATTTGAATTTCGCGCGCGAAAGTATTCGAATCCCCTCTTGATTCCCCTGAATTCATCGTATACCCAACACACAAAAAAATAGAAAATATCCTACCTTATCTTTGCGACTTTAAAGGTTTTTCGAATGATCTGTGATTTAATTTTAGGCTGGATCTCACAACTCTTCGCGTGGCGAGAAAGTGGGAACCCTGTGGATGACGAATTTTAGCGGGAAACCTAGTTCTAAAAATAGACACTTTTCTGACTGTGATTCGGGCGTACATAGTAAATATGGAAACTCTTGGTAATCCACTCTTGATCAGACCTGTAACATACCTCTGTCACCATGGAAACCAGACTCTTTACTCATATGAGAACGCGCATGACAAGTGGTTCTCAAGATTAGATCCATCCTTAATTGGTAAACTGCAATGGTAAGTTGACATGCGCAAAAGTCCCACATGTATGTCATTCTCTTAGAAAGAGCTCCCCGGCTCGTCTCCTAGCTCGCGGGGGAGGCTTTGGTCACAGCCACTGAAGCATGCGCGGGATTTGATACAGAGCCGTTGAGAGAAAGATCTTTCTGCGCATGCACCAACGTTCAAAACCAGCCAATCAGCAAAGGTCCTCAAATGGATGTCACCAGAGCTCTGGGTACGAGAATGCATGTATGTAGGTTGCAGTATTACACTTGTGTAGAGCGCGTAGAGGGTGTAGTGGGTGGACCATTTTAGATTATTAATTTATACACATTGCTTGGTTCTATTCATAGTCTATGACAGAACGAAGATAACTACAATAATCCTTAATCTAATCTTGAGAACCTGTTGCGCACGCGTGATTAGGAGGACGAGCATTCTCGGACCCAGAGCTCCCCCAGTTCGTCAAATCGCGGGGAAGCTTCTAGTGACGGCCATTGAAGCATGATATCTGATACAAGGCCGCCCGTGGCCTGACTTCCCATCCTTCCTCTCGTATTCCTACCTGAAGTCCATTTTGCGAACTCGGCAGTTCCACACTCGTGAGTTTCCACCCGTCCCCCTTTGTCCTACCTACACTCCCTCTGTCCTACCGCCCGTGGCCTGACTTCCCATCCTTCCTCTTGTATTCCTACCTGAAGTCCATTTTGCGAACTCGGCAGTTCCACACTCGTGAGTTTCCCCTTTGTCCTACCTACACTCCCTCTGTCCTACCGCCCGTGGCCGGACTTCCCATCCTCCCTCTTGTATTCCTACCTGAAGTCCATTTTGCGAACTCGGCAGTTCCACACTCGTGAGTTTCCACCCGTCCCCCTTTGTCCTACCTACACTCCCTCTGTCCTACCGCTCGCCTGACTTCCCATCCTTCCTCTCGTATTCCTACCTGAAGTCCATTTTGCGAACTCGGCAGTTCCACACTCGTGAGTTTCCACCCGTCCCCCTTTGTCCTACCTACACTCCCTCTGTCCTACCGCTCGCCTGACTTCCCATCCTTCCTCTCGTATTCCTACCTGAAGTCCATTTTGCGAACTCGGCAGTTCCACACTCGCGAGTTTCCACCCGTCCCCCTGACTTCCGGTCCTAGTCCACACCACCACATCATTGGTTTGATCCACTAGCCTGTAGGACACGTCAAGGCTACCCATGTGGGAGCCGTACATGTGGTAGTAAAAACGCAGACATCTCATGTTTGTCTCGTGGTAAACACTGCTGCGGAGGGTAGCTGTTTCGTTCTCGGTACGAGGGCTGGATGTCTCGATGTACAGAAACCAGCCTTGAATTGATAACATTATATACATTTTAGATTTTATTACGATCATAGATACTACGGATCTCGCCGTTTTCGTGTGTTTGTGGGTGATGTTTTTCGTTTCGCAGATATCAGAGATATGTTCTTGAGTTATTTTTCCTGTAAACCTAATGTTTTATCGATGCATTCTTATTCCGATTTTTAAAATTTATATATATGTTATTTACCGACTGGGAGGTCCGTATAGGGAAAACTGTGACCGAGGGCTGGAATTTTTTTTTCTTCTCCAAATTTAATTTTTTCGATGAAAACAAGCGCGCACAAATGATTACCGTGATCTCACGCGCGCTCTGAGAACCAATCAGAATGCAGAATTCATTACCGTGCCCTCCAGGGAAAAAGAACTCAATTAGTCATCCACTTGGCTCGATTAGTGTTTAAAACAAATTTTTCCGATGTGGCCTGTGCGCTACTATATCTTTCTTTTCAAAACCCTTTTTTATTGTACTTAGAATTGTAAGAGTGCTAATAAAATTGTTGTTGTTGTGGTAAAATATTCTTAAATTTCAGATTCTTATACGCGGGTTCATTGTTGAGAGTTCAGCGCAAACGAACACAACTTTGTTGCGTTATGCTTCGCTGGTCACAGGACAAAAGAAACGTTGAAGCATGTTGCGCCAAAAGTTTGACGGGTTTCAAACATCGTTCAACATCATGCAATAAGTCACAACAACTGTCAATACACGCCGCAAACGGATGCAACATGTTGTGTTCAACAATGTTGGACGTTGTTGCACAACAAAGTTGTGCCGTTTGCGCCGGGCTTATCTTACCCCATCCTCCTGTGGTGTGATCGCCTGTAGGTCCAGTCCCCCCGCTTGGTGTGGCTCCAAGTCGTTGTTCCCAGTCGAAATCATCATTCTCGTCATTCGTGAATCCGCCCCACTCACCAGGGACATCAAACGTCAAAAAGGCTAAAAAAGAGAGAGATTTTACCGAGAGATAGAGCAGATTTCGTATGACTGTGAAAAGTACCGCGAAAGAGTTGTACTGCGCCGCGACCGTGACCGTACCGCGACTACGCGGTTTCGTTCGATAGAGCAGCTTTCGTATGACTGTGAAAAGTACCGTGACACGGCGCGGTACAGTCGCGGTCGCGGTACGGAACCTGGCCTGCTGTAGATACCGAACGAAATCGCGTAGTCGCGGTACGGTCGCGGCGCGGTACAACTCTTTTGCGGCACTTTTCACAGTCATACGAAATCTGCTCTATCTACAGCAGGCCAGGTTCCGTACCGCCACAGCGACAGTACCGCGCCGTGTCACGGTACTTTTCACAGTCATACGAAATCTGCTCTACTCTAGTAAGTATTAGCCTCTTCCGCGAGCGTCTGGCGTGGATCGAAGAGCGGAGAAATCGCTTTGCGGATCGGGAATCGCTAAAAACTACGGATTGGGTTGCCTGTGTTGAAAAATTCGGTCTTCATAAAAAAATGTCGCATATCAATGAATCAGTGTCGTTTCTGCTAATGGCACTTGAGAGGACTGAGTCAAGTTGTGCGTGAGCTAGCTGTGGGCTATAGTGTCCTAAAGTGATGACGTCACAAAAGCAAATTTTCGATTTAGCAATATTTTCCCCTTGATTTCGAAAGGGCATATCGAATGATAGCAACACACCAACAATGAGGCAAATCGGCTGCAACGCGTTCGAGATATGACCCTCTGAATGTATAATTTTCTTTAACAAATCACTGTATTTTTGGTTCAGTTCCAAACAGTTTGGAACTGAGTCCAAAATACAGTGATTTGTTAAAGAAAATTATATATGTATTCAGAGGGGCATATCTCGCACGCGTTTCAACTGATTTGCCTCATCTTTGCACGTTACGTTCTTTGGAGTTGGTCTTTCATTATTCGTGGACAAAACTCTGACAGTCGAATTTTTTTAAATTTGTGACGTCACACTTTAGGACTCTGTTTAAGCGTGGTCACCGCTCCAAACTCGATGGTGGATAGATCGAGAACTCCAGTCTCTGGAATTCCTGCCGAAGTTTACATTCAAAACTTCACCTTTCCA
This sequence comes from Scolanthus callimorphus, assembly GCA_033964015.1. Classification (NCBI taxonomy): domain Eukaryota; kingdom Metazoa; phylum Cnidaria; class Anthozoa; order Actiniaria; family Edwardsiidae; genus Scolanthus; species Scolanthus callimorphus. Next base: position 183,275 of record JAWWUD010000024.1, on the reverse strand, counting down.
CACCCTGGGGTCCTCGTCTCCCCCCCCCCCCCCCTAGGAGTTTCTAGGGTTCAGCTAGACCCCCTCCCCCCTAGGGTTTAGATAGACCCCTCTCCCCTGGAATTTCCAAGGGTCCTCGACTAAAAAACCATTCCGCAGCCAAATACCCTGGGGGACCAGAGGCTGAAACTCTGCCCGCGTTCGCGTTTGTGTTTAACGCTAGAAAATTTCAATTCTTTGGACCTCGAGCCTCTGGTTTCCAGGGTAGCAGCCAACCAACCAGGGGACGAAATAGGACTGTAAAAACGCACTGGTCTTTATTACCAACACTATTGACCATCTCTGACTCAATTGATGTGAAATTGAGTCAGCAGAGATGACCAATTTTTTGGTCAAAATGACCAGTACGTTTTATTACAGCGTGCATTTAGTCGTGACCCAAGAAACAAGAGTCACTGTTCGCCTTTGTCACACGGCAGCCATCTTGGATTTTCTAATGCAGCGAAGCAGGCATGAAAGCGAGGCCAAGCGTGTAAGCTCACCCACGCATAGTCATTTCTGTAAGAAAAAATCCAAGATGGCTGCCGTGTGACAAAGGCGAATGTAGTCACTGTGTTTTTGTTTTTTTCTTGGCATCCTGGATTGGCTGACGTAAGACCTAACCAATGGGAACAGGTATGATAAAACGCTTTTCGACAGTCATCCGCTCTTCTTTTACTTACTCGGTGGATTATAAATTTTTGGGCTTGTCTTGACACCTGAAGTAAACAGAGAGGAAATACACAGTCAACAATTATGTGCGGAGCTTCAGCGATGTCTGTTGGCAGACAACTGAGAAAACGCACTAAAATATGCTCATATATGCTCAATATATAAACTCAACTAGATAACAAGCTGTAAATTACCAAGAGCACAAATGTCATCATAGAAATAACGAAAAAAAAATCCGAGAAGCAGGGTGCAACTCTTCTAAAAATATCATGATAAAAACTGGCGAAAGGTTTCCAAGAGCGAAAATGAATATATTTTGCAAAAAATCAAATGTCTCCGGAGGTGAACTCCAATAATCTTTTACGTACCATTGCAGTTGTAAAGGAGATCGGCCTGCTTCTCATCCGAAGGGCTCATCCCAAGCCGTTGACCAAGCTGTAGATCTTTCCAAGTCGTCTTCAACGCGGAAATGGTGACGGATCCATTAATGCCAAATGCCGTCTTCGAGTAGTGCATCATGCTGAGATAGTCATAAGGGACGCCAAGCGAATCCACTTGGGATCGATTGTACTTGTTGAAGTTGTGCCTTTTTTCTGAAAAAAAAAAAACACGAGCGCATAAACTGAAGAAATGAGAAGTAATCCTGCTAAGAGAGTGGGCTTCCTGTGGTATCGACAAAAAGCCAGCGACGAAATACCACCAACTTTGGTAGCATCTCATTTATCCATCTTTTCTGGAACCACACAATGCACTCTTGTTCTTGCTAATCGTGATAGACTTTACAGAATGTGCATAAAAAAATACCTGTACACACTTCCTTTGCATAACTTTGATTTCCAATTACTCTCATCTTCTTACCTTCTGGAATGTTCTCCCATTTGATTTGAACGTATTCGTCACGATCAGGTCTGCTTTGTTCGTGCCAGAATCCCATGGCGTGACCTGTGGAATAAAAGAATTGGTTATGTGCGCCAATGTCTGCGGTAAGGACGTATCTGCTTTGTCTCTAAATAACCCGTTTCTACGAATAGAAGGCTTCTATTGTTTTCAGTCGGTTAGAAGTTGTTACATTAGACACTGTTTCGTTCGGATTTGACCCCAACCAGAAAGGTGCTTCAACTCGCCCAGATAACGTCCCTCCCGCCCTATGTCTGACCGAACAACCCTCCCTCCCCTCTTTTCTCCCTCAATCTTCTAGGTAACACGGAGCGTGTTGTCTTTTATCCGTTCTCGTGCCCGCTCCTACGCTTGTCACCTCGCAGGGAGGCTCTGGTGACAGCCATTCTGTGGCATTTGCTGATTTTGACGACGTGGGGGCATGCGCAGAAAGTTCAGATCTCGCGCATGCGTCAATGGCTGTCATCAAAGCCTCCCCAGCGAGATAACGGGCATTTTCGTACCCAGAGCTCCCCGGCTCGTTATCTCGCGGGGAGGCTCTTGTAACAGCCAATGACGCATGCGCGCACATCAACTTTTTCGCGCACTTTTCAACGTTCAAAATCAGCCAATCAGCGAAGACCAAAAATGACTGCTACCAGAGCCTCTCCTGCGAGCAAAGGTGAATGGGGAGCTGTGGGTACGAGAATGGGGGGAGGGGGGGAGGGGAGATGGGGGGGGGGGGGGGGGGGGGGGGGGGGGGGGGGGGGGGGGGGGGGGGTGACGGGGGGAGGAGGGGATGACGGGGAGGTGATGCTAGTTAATCTTACCAAGCTCGTGAGCCACCGTTCCTCGTGACCAGCAGCCATACTTCAAAGAAACGTTCTGCTTTCCTCCTTGTTTTCCCACCCACGACCAACACCTGGAAATAGAAAAACACAAGTGATCATTTTGAAGAAAAAAAAATTATATAAAAGAATGCAAGTTTAATGGTATAGTATTTGTGTTTTCAAGGTGGAACTATATTTAAAATATATTTAAGCTATGCTAAACTAGGACACGTGTAGGACGCAACGCTTGTGTTCTAGTGCATGTTTCCCCGAGTGGCTAAACTAGGAAACATCGTGCTCGCGTGTCCCGGCTACAACATTTGTCGCGGGCAACAATGTTCCTCGCGTGGCTAAATTAGTAAACACGAAGGAGACGTGTGACCGGCTACAATGTTGCCCGCTACATGTGTCCTAGTTTAGCAAGGGCTTTAGAAGACGCCTGAAAAAGATCCCAAAAAACTCAATCTTCTCGGCCAATTTCTGAACGTACGAACGATATTTTTCCTATTCCCAAAGCATTGATTGAGATCCAAGTTGTCACTACATTGCAGAAATTACAATATCACGCATTAAAAACATAGTTGCTAGAGAGCTTCCTGCTTCGGAGCAGCTGAAAAAGCGCGCGATCCTAATCCTTAGGCGCGGGCTGTTTAACAATTAGACCTCAAGGCCGAATGTGCTATGATGAATAGAGACCATGAGGCCGAATGGTCTATTGATATCATAGCACATGTGGACGAGAGGTCTAATTGTTTTAGTATAAACCAACTAGTTGGTCGGTTTTGGCAATGAATGCCATTATTTTATGTTGAAAAATCAAGTTTTCTTGCAAAGAAAGGTGGTGGTTTTGCCAGGCACGGTCTATCACTAATAGACCATTAGTAGCTCAGCCAATCAGACCATTAGTTGGTTTATACTAAAAGAAATTAGTCCATACATACCCTGAACCCCAGAAGAAGTTAATATAGTCTTTCTCATTAGTACGTGGCACAAACTCGAGACACGTTCTCTGATGCCATTCTTCGATTCCTTCTTGAATGGCGCTCACTGCGTCTGTCTGATTCACTGAAGTGTGGAGAACAATGAAAGCAAAACACATCGGACTCAGTTGCTAAACTCAGCATGAATTCTATATCTTCATCTTTATCGCAAAAACTGTGTAGGGCAAATTTGGTGTGCGGTGCACTAAGTCTGGTCTACACTTGCATTTTTTGTCGCACTTGTCTTTGCCTCACAAACATTGCTACTCGTGTAAACGAGAGAAGCAGATTCAGCGCGATCTTTATTATTGCGCCGTCGTGATCAATGCGATTTTGAACAAAAGATTGCAGAGAAATCGCACCGAAATTTTCTCGTCTAAAAATTTGAATTACCACTCACGGCGACATCTACGAGAAATCGCAAGTGTAAAACGGTCTTTTAAAATTTCCTGGATGTTATGCGCGCATACGCATAACATGCAAAGGTACTGACAACAGGACAGCATTCTCGTACCCAGAGCTACCCGGCTCGTCACCTCGCGGGGGAGTCTCTGATGACATCCATTCACGAGGGCCTAGTTTGCTGATCGGCTGATTTTGAACGTTAGGGCATGTGAAGAAAGTTTTTTTCTCCGAGTGGCTCTCAATCTCGTCCCGAAAACCTACGATCGTCTGAGCCAGCGGCGAGTTGCTCAGACGACATTGTTGAGTGGCTCTGTAACAGATATCGCGCATGCGTTGTCACGCCAGCGCGAGATGACGAGTCGGGGAGGTCTGGGAAGGAGGATGACGTGTCTAGTCTTACTGAGTTCTGGACTGATAGTATAAGGTATTGTGTGTGGCCAAAGATATGATGAGTTAGCCGTAATGCCACGCCCTAGTGTTATTGGCTTCGTTGGATCATTGAAGAGGAATAGCGCTAGTCGTTGGGATGGGTTCAATTGGATGTCACCCTCGTGTAGATCATCGCCCTCCTCATTTCCTAGTCAAAACATAAAACAAGATCAGCACATCTATACAGTAGAATTCGCCTTTACGCACTGCGCACCGCGGAACTTGATTCAGCGTTTAGGCTTTTCTGTTCCGCCGCTCGAACCACAGAACCAATCGTGCTCTGTATTAGCCTAGTGCACTAGCCTGGATTCCGTCGACACGTTTTTCTTGTTTTCATATATTAACATTCTCCTGTCGTGCGACAAATCATCTCTGAGACTGGCTCTGTTCGGTCTCAATTCTGCAGCATAATTTCAGTCGTAACTAGTGAAAAAGCTGCTCACTTATATTATTGGTAAAGAAAGTACACATTTTTGCTACTATTTTCTTACTGAACGCATCGTGAAATGGTAGAGTAAGGCCTACTCTGAGTCCTAAGATATTCGTAATCGTTAGGCGATCTTGTGAATTGTTTCTATATTTGATGTTGCGATCTTACACAGGCGATCTTCGGACCCGGAGTAGGCCTAGAGTATTTCGGACCGATGTAGTCGCAATTAGGCGGGCAATTAGGTCATGCAAGTTCAGTGGAACATACAGATGTGTTTCGTTGAAGCGGGTGATAACATTAGCATAGTCTCATTGAATCAAGATTTTGTTATACATACCTTCTAATTCGAGAGAGCAACCATGAGAAATTAGGAACAAAAAGACAAGAAAGTAGAGCCCTGCCATCTTGCTAGTACCTCCCGCTTGATCCGTGTAAACCGACTCGCTCCAAAGACTTCCTTTAATAGCACTTCATTATTCTTTTCAGTAAAAGTAATCACAATGTATCTGTCACAAGACCTTTTGTAATTCATAACATACAGTGGCCCAATTTTGCACAGCTAACGTGTGTTTGCATCTTTTTGTAAGCTGGCCAAACGCAGTTGTCTAGAAGAATACAATAAATGTAACTCTTGACAGAGCAATTGACACATCGTCCAACAATAGATGGATTATTAGTGAGCTGATGACTGTTAACTTTTATCTCTAAAATGATGTGTTTCTTGTGTGCCCGTCAGGGGCGTTTCCAGGCATTTTGTTCTTCTAAGCCACCATTGGAACTAAAATTACAGCAACCTTGGTAGTAGATAATCCATCACACTTTTATAATTACAATACTTTTAGCAGAAGAGTCGGCCGTTGAATAGCGCTCCGCACAGATGACGTCACACTAATTAAAAACTCAGACAAGCAAATACGTTTCTCCCATTTTCTCCGTTTTCTTTCTAAAGAACGATACAAAATCAATGAACTGGTTTAAACTGGCAGTTCCACTTATTATAGCAGAGCTTGTATATGTACTCTTACCCTAGCTGGCTCGTATTTCGAGCGCGATCCTTCTGAATGGGATTTCAGAGGGATTGTTTGTCTGAATAGCTGAATCTAGTGATTTAATTTTAGCATCTGTGCGCAGCGCTATTGAATTCGTCGCGGCAAACAAACGACGTTTGTATAATAGACCAGTCGGCGGTTTATTCCGCCATTTGAAGAAATATTTCGCCATCAGTGGAAAGAGCATCCCGAGTTTAGTAGGTATGCCAATTTATAACACCATAGGATAAAAACTAATGAAGATATGATTCCGAAAAGTTCAAAGATTTTACAATGGTTTGTATGGTGAGGTGCAAACTTTTGCACCACACCATACAAACCTCTGTAAAATTTTCGACTTTTTTGTAAAGTCATATCATCGCTAGTTTCCATCCTATGGTGCTACAAATTGGCATATCTACTACATTTGGGGAGCTCTTTCCAGTGATTGAGACAGCTTTTTTCCAATTCATTCCCTATCAAATGGCGGAATAAACCGCCAACTGGTCTATGTTTATAAACGTTTTAGCTTAAAATCGCCGATCAGACCCCCACCTTGGCCTTGTTACTAAATGGCTTCCCTGTCCCGGGTTCACAGGCTGGCTTGTGACTCAACCTGAAAGCCATTTAGCGACAATGATTATCGCGTGTTCTTTCAGTGTTCTTTATAGGCGGAAGTCAGGAGCAGGATATTGGAATTAAAGAACGGTGAAGAATTAGTAGAGTTGTCATGTTTGTAGGAGATACGCTAGCTAGCTAAATAGGTGTCTTGGTAGGGAAAAACTTAGTGCCACCAACCCAAGTAAAACCCCATACGAACGTTTTTAAACATCTTTCAGTTTCCCATGGCCATATCTACGTTAATGTAAAATAAAAACCAATTGCTCCGTAACTTTTACCATTTCCAGTGATGCTGACGAAACTCTATCTAGCGGTTTCGCCAGCCATGCCATTTAAAAAGGCTGAGATTTTCCGTGACATCAAATATGAGGCGTGACCATCAAATTTCTGTTTTAGTCAAATGCCACTCCTAGTGTCGCCGCGTTAGAAACGGGCTCGGTATTTCTACAGAAACTGGAAAATAAACAATGCTAGACTGACAGCCCTCAGACGTTTGAGACTTTGAGAGAAAAATAGATTAGGTAAAGTGACACAGAAGAACTAAATCAAGCCAACGGTTCATTTTTCCTTTTACAGCTGATAAAACAAAGGTCTTGCTTCAGTTCTTGATGCGATTGTTTTACTAAAAAGGCCTAAATGTATAGAATTTCCTGTTTCACGAAGCAGACTCTTAAACACCTTTCCGCCAAGAAACCTTTATCTACGTCAAGTTTACTACGCGAATAGAGGTTTCTTTCTGTCTGTCTTCCTGGTATTTCGAGCGAAATACGAGATACCAGACACGCAAACACATTTGCCAGTCAATAAAAGACCGATACAGTAGGAAGACCGAGATAGAAAGCTCTGCTCGCAGTGGACAACAAGTATGTTTTTTAAATTGTGTGATAAAATATTGCCTCCACGTAGACGCTTGTTTATCGTTTGGGGAGAGGTCCAAAGCAATGGTACTATAGGTGACCCGATTTAGGGGGGTGGGGTATGACCCGAACCCACCGACCTATTTCCAAAGAAAATTTTTGACTGCAAATTTCTCGCAAAATAATGACCATAATGAAAAGGTAGCTAACCATCGTCCTCTTCAACACGAGGCAAGTACATTTATGCGATAAAATCTGGTACCCCTACATAACCATTCGAGAAAATCATAGTTGAAAATTCAGTAGGGGTCGGGTAGGGTATTTCGTTCCGCCAGCCAACACCTCCCCTGACGAATTCGGGCTCCTAGAAGGTACCTTGTTTTGACCACATTCCGTAGCTGCTGCGCAAGAGGTTAGATAAAGAAATTATTCAAAAAAGTAAAAAAAGGTAGAATTTACATTTAATAAGATACAAATTTGTTAGATTTGTCGTTCTTAGTACAGTTTCCCATTGTTTAGGTTAGCACATCATGATTGAATCAAAAGAGGGAATATTCACCAAATAACCAAGGCAATGTACTAGTTGATTAGCAGTTGCATAGAGAAGAAACATTTTTATTGTAAAAATGTTAACGCAAATGTAATAACATATAGCCAGAAAGGATAACTAACAAATAATATGAAATTGATATTAAATCCACAAAAAATGTTTGGGGTCTTCAGTCGTATGCGGCAATTTATTCCACACACAATGCAAATATTTTAGGTGGGATTTGGTGTGCAAATCCAATCCCCCCTCAAAAGTCAAATAGTCGGCCCTAAACGTTTCAGCGGGAGCAAAGTCATCAACAACTTATCCGCTTTCAAACATCCCTGGCTCCGCTCTGCTCTGGCCTTTTTACTCATTCATACGCGCGCAGCGCAAATGAAGGAGTATTCATAGTTCCGACCTGTCATTCAAAGCCATAGTTACTGTTGTTATGTCCCACAAACAAACCAGGGTTTTCCTTAAAAAAAGTCCAAAAATATTCCGATCCCGCTTAGGATTACCAGATATCCTTATCTTTAGATGATCTTAGTTTATACTGTCATAAAAGGCAAGAAAGTGCTGCACATCGGACTGATTTCGGAAGTCCTGAAATACTGTTTGTGGGACAAGATCAGTTCCCGAGGGAGAATCTTTCCAGCTCTGATTGGTGTCTCCAGATAGCGTGAAATGGCTCCATTGTTTCATCGGAACTATGAATTGGTATCATGTGGGACTTCTGCGTTAGCACGATTTCGATTCGATTATGGGCCTTTTGCGTTAGTTCAATTTTGATTCGATTATCGCCAGTAATCGTTCCACTTTCTTTCAACCTTTCCACTTATCGTCTCTCCAGTTTGACTACTTACAACAGTTGCGATTTCGCAGTGGTCACCCATCCACTTTCTAACCTCGCTCGATCGGGCTTAACTTTGCGTTCAAGTGCTATACACGGGTTGCCATCTTGCCATGCAGTTGCTATCTTCCGGTACAAAAATAACTTTATAGTCGAAGGCCGGCCATGCCAGCAGATCTCGCAAACGTCACTTCCGGATCAAATTTCAAGATGGCGGGAAACTATAACTCCGGATACGAAGGATGTTTCCATTTTCCTACAAAACATAACTAGTCTTTCCTAAGAGTTTTCCACCGGGGTTTTTGCTTTCTGAGAAAACTGGCGGATTCGTTACGATAATTAGCCATGTAGAGACGTCTCAACGATTAGCAGCTCTGCAAAAGTTCGCATATTGGGAAGCATTTCTTCTGTATTCATCCCGGCGTAATCAATCGAACAAATCCGAACAAAAATCAATCGAACGCAATCGAACACCAATCGTTCGATTTGTTCGGCAATCGAACAAAATCGAACGCGAGCTTTGCTGTGAGTTCGATTTACGAACAAAATCGAACACCAACCAATCGAACAGATTGGATTGTTCGATTTTGTTCGGTAATTATGAATAATGTGTGACACAGGATTTCCCGGAGAAAGACGGGGACTCCCTAACCTTTGGGGAGGGATGTTTTTGGTTCATGTAATTTTTAGGGCCCTCCGGTACCTTTTGGGCGGTAAAAAAGAAACATGTTTTACCACATTGTAACCTGCGAGCATGAGTGCTTTCTTCTGTCAGTCTTTTAAAATTTTACGAAGTTAGTCACGTGTCATACATTCGCGTAGTTGTTTTGGCCGGGGGCGAGATAACAAATGAAAACAACGCACGACAGCAAAACCGCGAGCGCTAGCAACAAAATGAAAGAGCGAGTTACCGAGGAAAAGCCTCTGCTAGTTAGGGTAGCATATTTTGGAGTGAAACATTTGGTGTATTGTCTCAGCACATAATCTTTTACAGGCTGTTGTAGCTTAAAACGTCTAGTAGCTCAGGTCTGTTAAAAATTCTGCAGTATATTCGGACTTGTTGGTACCTTTTTGGAGTCAAAATCAGATAAAACCACTCCCAATTGGTACCTTTAGGGAGAAAAATCTAAGTATGTTTAAAGTTCGATTTCCGAACGTTCGATTTTGTTCGATTGTGAAAATTTTGCTGTGAGTTCGATTGCCGAACAAGTCGAAAATCAATCGAACGATTGGTATTCGATTGAGTTCGATTACCGAACGTTCGATTGATTACGCCGGGATTCATGCACTCCCAGCAGCAGGCAGCTTCAAATTTGCACAGTGGAGTATTTAGGTGAGTCCCGTGAATCTGTGGTGGAGAGAAACTATCTTCTGGACACCATTGTTTTTCGTTAAGACTTTCGTGAAAGAAATGGACGACAAAGTGCAATTGAATTCAGCAGTGTTTTTATTATTATTATTATTTACGATAAACCCAACAACATGTTACTTTAATTTAACAGAAAAGCAATGCTTTCTCCTGGGTAGGGATTTTGACATTCTCTTTTGCCCGAGGGAGGGGTCATTTGATCTTGGACTTTCCTGGGGGTCAGGCTCTTTGGTCATGAGTCTGGTAACTATCTCGTAGGTTCAGTGCCATAAGTCACACGACTGACAAATATGATGAAATCATGCAGCCCTGTATTTTGGCCCAATGCTGGGGAATTTTTTCCATGCTTTACAATTAAGAAAAAAATTCAGTGAAAATTCAGTAGGCCGGATCCAATTTGGTAGATCCAATTTTTTTCATTGAACATTGAAGTATGGGACCCTGTTATTTATTAATGATATAGCATTCATACATAGACTTAAACTATCCAATTTCAAAATAATTGGACACTTAGCAAAATTCAAGAAAAATCAATCTGCCAGCATTATTGGATTTTGTGCCTGTATGCTTGTCATGTCCATGCTAGGGGTAAACCAACTGGAGATCTCTTTCAAAGGCGATACAACAACACTTAAACAAAAATCAGAGACATTTTCTTGAATTGCCCATATCTTCCATGTGGCTACTGATGAGAACTTACCACATGCCTGTATCCAGTATTTTCCCAGCGGGGGCTCCCCTATTTTGGGACGGGGGTGCTCATTGGGAAATTTTGATTTTACCCCTAAAAGGTACCAAACATGGTGTTGCTTGGTCGATTTTGACCCCTAAAAGGTATCCACAAGACATTTTTTCCTGATATAAATTCATGTCCAGGTACACCAATATAGATTCACCCAACAAACCACCTATACCAGTCTATCACTATCTATCATCCAGGGTTAGGTTAGGGTCAGGTTTAGGGTAGGGTTAGGTTAGGGTTATCCCTAAAAGCTACCAGAGGCCTGATTTTTAACCCTAAAAGGTACGACATGCACCCCGCCCCAAGATAGTGCAGTGTCCTCCCAAAGTATTTTCAATATCTGAAAAATTATCCATTCACTAATTCCAAATTCATGAATGAGTTGGCTCATAGAGCCCTTTGATTTTAAATAAAGTCGTGGATTGCAATGCATTGTGGTCTAGCTTCGCTACTTATTACCAAGGTCATTAGGCCACATTAGGTCACTCTGACGAATCCACCACGAAGTAAATCCAGAAGATGAGGTTAATAATAAAGAAGGAAAGAGGAACAATAAAGCGACAACTAATGTCGATGGATTCCACACTGACATTTATGGTGAACAAGTTCTTGATTCTTTGACTTGTCGGTACTTTGACATTGACCACTTTGCCACCTGGACCCTGTCAGAAAACAAAGAAACTTTCAAGCCGCGTTCAGACCATTCTCATAGTAGTCAGGGAGCATCTGTAATCCCGTGGGCTTTTTTTGAAGACAACAAGCCACCTATCTAGAAGTGTTAAGGGGACCTTAAGGAACTCAAAAAATGTTGTCGGCAATTTTGCGACTTGCACCGACAGCTGCTATGGCGACTTTTTGAACATCCTCTAAAACCACAGGGTACCCGAGCCTGATGTTATTAAAATGAGTGCGAAAACATATCAAATTAATCTGGTATTGCATAAAACATAAACTGATTACAATAAGCAGTCTATTCTGTGTCATAAAATTGTATTTGGACATATATTCAAAAAGAAATGCCGTCAAAAAGGAATTTTAAAATGTTTTGGCGGCCATCGTGGATCCGCCATCTTGGATTTTCAACGTTTTTTATTAATCGTCCGAAATGACCAGAAAAAGGCTCAAAATGAAAATAAACTTATTCAAGATGATTGTAATAGCGGATTTCAGATGACTGTCGTGAGTAATTCGCAATTACTTTGTAATTATTCTTATTGGGTTTATTATTAGAATTGGTGCAATTGCTTAGTGCGATTCGTTTCACTACAGTCGTATGAAAACCGCTCTATATAATAGAGTCTAAGAAACGATTCGAACTAATGCGTTTCTCTTCCTTCGATTATAGTTTCTCAGCTTGATTGCAAGAGAAAACTTGCATCACGCATTGTTTGTCATTAGTTCCTGAGGTTTATCCGAAAGCTTGTGTCTAAGAAATCGAGAGAAAGCCCGGATTGTCACCGCCGCCGCGCAATCCAATCTCCTTATTGATGGGCTTTTGTAAGCCAGCCCTCTTTCATTAAGAAATACAACTAATAATATTCAGCTTTGTTTAACACGAATAGCAGTGACAGTAATGGCGCGTTTATTGCATCGATTTAGCATTCCATCCTTGACCATACAGGCTATAGATATATAATTTTGATAGGCGTAATCAAGGGGGGCGCTGGTTCCGATCATTATTCGTTATCGTTCTGGAAAAACGTTCCGGAAAGCCAAGCCAACGGCAGAGAAATACTAACACCACGCAGAAACCCATCCAAGGCGCCTATGGACCTTGACTTTGCTGAAGACCATGCTGCAGACTTCTAAATCTGAGGTGGCGGGACCATATTCAACGACGTCATTTATGGAGACCTGCCATGGATAACAGGCATGTGGAGCTCCGGTTTTGCGGGCCACTGCTTCGTTCATTTCTTCAAGCCATCATATTGTCTTGTGGAAGCCAGCGCCTAGCTCAGGCCGTCCTGGCCCGCCATCAACAGTGCCGGTGCGCCCTAGGAATGTGACACTGTGGCGCCAAATGCTAGCGAGCTTGCACTTTCTCCGCGGATCCGGAGTCGTCCAAGTAGTCTACATACTGTATCGTGGAGACTGGGCTGCAAGACGTGAAGCTTTGCTTAGGGTGCCCATCTTATGATGACAAAATGGACTAAAGTGGTATGAACACTTTGTCTCCGGCTGCGCGCCGGCTGCGTCTCAAGTGCTTATAGGCTTCATAGGACGAAGTTCGAATCCGGATAATATATAGATTTAGCCACTGGCTAAAAGCGGAGCTCCCGGTTACATATTTTTACTGTGTTAATGAGACAAAAAGGCTGCCATTGTACAAAGATAGCCTGCCACCGTCATACCACGTGACTAAGCACTTGCACCCCCTTGCCAGTTAGATAATTTCACTCGGGTTTGGCTGTCTCCTTGATGTGACCACACAGTTGCACCCCCTTACCACTTGGACAACTTCACCCAAGTTTGGTTGTCTGAGGTTCATCCCTTCCCGAGATATATTCTTTTCCTTCTGTGATGACGTCATCGATGACGTCATATCACGTGACCTCGTATTTGCACCCCCCTTGCCACTTAGACAACATCACCCAAGTTTGGTTGTCTGAGGCTTATCCCTTTCCGAGATATATTCTTTTTCTCCTATGATGACGTCATCGATGACGTAATACCACGTGACCACGTATTTGCACCCCCTTGCAACTTAGACAACTTCACCCAAGTTTGGTTGTCTGAGGTTCATCCCTTCCCGAGATATATTCTTTTTCTCCTTTGATGACGTCATTGATGACGCTATACCACGTGACCACGCATTTGCACCCCCCTTGCCACTTAGACAACTTCACTCAAGTTTGGTTGTCTGAGGTTCAACCCTTCCGGAGATATATTCTTTTTCTGCTATGATGACGTCATCGATGACGTCATACCACGTGACCAGGCAGTTGCACCCCCCTTGCCACTTACACATCTCCCTCCCCCACCCAAGTTTGGTTGTCTGGGCTTCATCCCTTCTTGAGATATGTTTACCTATGGTGGGGCACGCACGCAGACACGCGCCTGCGATACCAGAATGGGAATACCGCTGAACCACGAAAAATGAAGTCGATCGTATACCTGAGTTTCACTTTGAGCTATTGTATTCTTCCTGCGATACCTATGGTGCTCCGCTCTGCGGCCTTCGGCCGCTAAGGAGCTCCGCTAAAAATGAAAACGGTACCCCTTTTTTTGATACTATCCTTGCACGCGTCAACATCAAATAAAACCTGATTGCTTGTTTGGAACGTTTTGGAGCTAAATCTCCCGTCCACATTAACACGCATCGAATCCGTATAAGTTTGAAAACGAATACTTTTGAAAACGCGTTAGTGGACAAGGCCTCATTCGTAGTGGCAGATCCAGGATTTTTCTCAGAGGGGAGTTTGCACCACTAAGTTGGACTGGATGGTCCGTACTGAGTTCAAATAACTACTAATCTATCACTCTTATAGGGGGGTTGCGACCCCCACAACCCCTACCCTTCATCCGCCCCTGATTCGTAAGATTGTATGGCAAGGTGGGGCTAAGTATAATGAAAATCTTTGAAAACTTGACGTACGTAAAGCCCCCAGCCTGGTCGTCCCTGCAATAGCAAAGCAGGACGTGAACATTTTCTAGTTCCTTCCTATTAACAGGACGGAAACATTGAGGGGCTTTCTGTAAAATGCAAAGTTATTATTATAACTTTGGCGATCATCGTGGCGTATTATCCGGGCCCTAATATTAGAGCTCGCGCGAGTCAAACAGCATTCTGATGGTCGCCATAAATTCTAAGCTCTCCAAAGTTATAATAATAGTAATGTAGGCGATAGACTGCTTGCAGCCCCTTCTTCGTCGAACTTACGTTAATCGAGGGAAATGGTTCTTTAACCCGCGGCGCGGACGTTCGCCGATGAAGGTTATGTGGATGATGTTCTGGGCTTAAATATGTTTCCCAGTCAATTTTAGGAGTTTTGCCCATATGTATGCATTATTTAGAATCGTTTTTTAACGTGTATTTCAAAACAAATCATATTGAATAAGTTTCTCTTCATTTTTAGCCATTTTTAGACGATCAAGGAAAAAATGCTGAAAATCCAAGATGGCGGATCCAAGATGGCCGCCAAAAATTTTAATTCCTTTTTGACGCCATTTATTTTTTAAACATATGTCCAAATACAATTTTATGACACAGAATGGACTGCTTATTGTAATCAGTTAAAGTTTTATGCAATATCAGATTAATTTGGATTGTTTTGGCAGTCATTTCAATAAAATCAGCCGCGGGTACCCTGTGGTTTTAGAGGGTGTTCAAAAAGTCGCCATAGCAGCTGACGGTGCAAGTCGCAAAATTGCCGACAACATTTTCTGAGTTCCTTAAGGTCCCCTTAACACTTCTAGATAGGTGGCTTGTTGTCTTCAAAAAAAGCCCACGGGACTTTAAATCACGACATATGCTCCCTGACTATAGTGCGTTCACATTTGTCAAGTAAACAAGATTCATTAAATATTCAGAACTTGAATTAAACCTCAGGTGCACTTTGGCACAAATGTCACCAGGGTAGATATTATTAGAGGCAAACAACAGATTGGCAGTTGTTTCAAAAGAGGTGCACATAACCCAAATCGGCTAACGGTGTTTACTTCTTGTTGCCACCCAATTCAAATCATGTGATGATTCCTTTGGGTGGATAATTTGTTAGTTCTGCACATACACTCGTGCACTCGGTCAAGTGAGAAAAATTAGACACTTCTAACCACCCAAAGAATCTTCACATGATCTGAATAGACCTCCTCGGCTTGGGCGTAATGTTTTGCCCATTTCAGATCACGTGTCATTCCCATGAGTATTCTCTCTTTGTTTGGAATGATTCCATATTCATATATCCTTCGGTGCATAGCAGAAAAAGAAAGAAAGAATACTCATGGGAATGCCACGTGATCTGAAATGGGCAAAACAAACGGGCAAGCCGAGGAGGTCTATTGGGTGGCAACATGATGTAAACACCGTTAGTCGATTTGGTCTATGGACGATTTGGTCCATGTTTAGTCTGAACATGATGTTTTAGTATTAGTGTGAACGCACTATCAGGGACCCAAGTGCACTATCAGGGACCCAAGGGCACTATCAGGGACCCAAGAGCGTCGCGAGGTTGACAAACGAGGTGATGTCGGCGGTAGACAGAAACAGCTCGACAGGGAGAGAGGAAGAGAGAAAAGAAAGGGAGAGTTTTTAAGACTTAAAAGTCTTTTCTTTCTAAATGCCCCCCCCCCCCCCCCCCGAGGATGCGTTTAGACTAATACCCCATTCACACAAAACCATATGGTTTTTCTTTCGCCTGGGAACATATGAAGTTTCTGTGTAAACTCTTCCGAGCTAAATGATCACTGTGCAGTAACATGTACAGTATAGTTTATTCACAGGGGCGTAGCCAGGGGGGGTCCAGGGCCCCCCCCCCCTTTCTCGGAAATTTTCCCATACATTTACTGTATTTGCTGGAGAAAATATGCGCATTTTCGTCCCATGTTTTCACTATCCGGCCCCCCCTTCAGAAATTCCTGGCTACGTCGCTGATTCAGTTTTGAACTCTTGGCACATATTCTTTTAAACTAGTTTAGTTAAACTAAACGCCGACGGGACGGAGTAAAAAACATCAATAACTTGAAATCTGCGGGCGCGCCAATTACTGCATGTTGTTAGACATAACTCTGAAGCAACATTCAAACCGTGTACTGTAGTCCACTCCCTATAACTCAAACATTCAAATATGGAATCGAGCCTTTATGTTGAAATTTTGAAGAAAGTAACACATATTGAAGCAGAATGTCTTAAGGAAAGTTAACTGCATTGAATTAACAAAAATTTAATGAAAATCCCCTCACGCAAAGCGTTAGCCTCCTACGCTTACTCGTTTATTCGCCACGCGACACGCAAGCAGTTGCATGCATACCCTATTAATCCAAAGGAACCAAAGTCACGCCTGTGTTTTAACTCTCGATGAGGAGAGGCATTCCACTAGCACACAAAACTAAAGTGCGATTCTGTGCGCGCGCGAAAATATAAATAAGGATGTCAGCTGGGGTCAGTCTATCAAAATCGTTTTTTTACCTCTTCTTGGTTTCCCTCGTCCGCCATCTCACAGTCAATCTCGGCCTGCTTGGCTTTGCGCCGCGTCTCAAGGTTGTCACAGAAGTTAACGACGGCGTACTCGACTAGCGCTCCGAACACATAGAAGAGCCCCGTGATAAGAATCCAATCGCTATACTTGGTGTATGTGACCTTGGGTAGCGAGGTTCGTACAGCGCTACTTAGTGTGATCATTGTCAGAACCTGGGAGGTAGATAAACAAGAAGCCTTATTAGGCTTAAATCGTAATTGTTCTGATACAACTATGATTATGGGTATAAACTGGGGAAAGCAGACATAAATACCCTGAGTTCGTAGGGGCATTAGTACTAAAATGATACTAGGGGATTGAGATTCCTGCCTCCCCCCGCGCCCCATTTCTAATAATCTCTCTGCTTCAGCGATCCCCCCACATCACTAAAATCCTTAGATTATATGTCAGCAAACGAAGGTGAAGTTCTGACCTTGTTTTGTCGCCGCGATTTCCGATAAATCTGTTAATTGTGAAACCCGTCTTACGAGTCTATATTTATAGAAAAAAAATTGTTATCCCCCCCCCTCCTTTAACATCATACACAATGTTACCTGTTGCTCTCCAGCAAGCGTTTCCGTGGAGTGTCAGAGAAAAGAAGTACGAGAGACTTTCGATGATTTAGCCGCGCGAAATATGGGACGAGGGGAAGGGGGAGGGGGCGAAAAAAAAAGAGGGAAAAAAAGTATTGAAATGCTGAGTTGAATCGGTTGGATAGGAGTTTAATCGAATCGACGCCCCGCGACCAAAATTTCGCTCGCAGGTCTCTCTGACCTCTGGACCCCACGGGAAACGCTTGCTACCCCGGGTTTATCCACTTACCGTGGTAATACAGAGAGCAACTCTCGCTGGCGCGACTTTATAGTTGATCCAGAACGAGATCCAGGACAGAGCAACAATCACAACAAGAGGCACGTAAGTCTCGGTCAGAAACAAGCTGATGCGACGCTTGAACTTGAACGCTAATGACAGCCGGGAGAAGTTTCCTGGAAAAATGACTATTCTCACTGGTCTTATTAAGCTTAATTAATGCGTATATAAAACTACGGCTAAAATAAGACACATATAGGGTGCAACATTTTTATCCTGCATGTTCCCCCGAGTGGCTAAGCTAGGCAACATCGTACGCGTTCCCTGGGGGTCGTTTCTGGAAACGCCCGAAAATTTTTCGAGCACGATAAATTACCCGAAAAGCGTGCGGATGACGAATTTTGTGTTTCTCGAAACTCCCGAGTTTTTCGCGCCAGATAAAATTGCGTCATTTTTCGCCCCTTGATAAGGGGAGAAACCCTTCTCCCCTTAACTTTTTCGGGTTTCCGAAAATCCTCAGAATGGGGAAGAAAAATAACAAAATTAACTAAGATTTTTCACTCCTTTGCGACTTTATTTATCCCTCTACTGGACGAAAAAATGGATTTACTTGCTTTGCAAAAGTTGTGCAAAATTGGATTACCAAATTTGCATAGATATTTGCCTCGCTACTGCAAACATGACTTTCACTAGAGGCATGTCAGCTTAACACTTTTCAATTGACGTTTTAAACTTTGAAAGATTTCAATGCTTTCTCATCCTCAAAATCGAATTTTGTATGTCTAGTAATGTACATCTGGTTCTTAGTGACACAAATAACTCCAAACGTGCAGCAATAAGCATATATTTGTAGTGAGAAGCTGTGTTGAACCATTGCAAGCTTCTGTTTTGGCGCGCATTCCGTTACAAACGAAATCACGTGTGTCAACGGTCTTTCTAGCCTTTGTGTACTTCACATATTTTTTTTCAATATTTTATGATGCTTTTATTTCAATAAAATTATTGAGGGTATTTTTATACGAGGTAGGCCTAATAAAGTCAGATTTTGTCATGTATTTTACAGAATTAGGAATAATCCTCAAAGGGTATTTTTGTAACATGACTACAGCACAATCTTTGTGTCTTTCTTTGAGCCGTTCAGGAAATTCGAGTAGTTGCTGTGTCATGTATAATTTTACTAATTTTAATGAGCAGTCATAATGTTTAGAGATCATTTTTACATGATTACAGTACGATCTTTGTGTCTTTCTTGACACGGCAAAGTGAGCACACTGCGATCTTTGAGCCGTACAGAAAATTCAAGTGGTTGCTGTGTCATGTATAATTTTACTCATTTTAATGAACAGTCATAATGTTTAGAGATCATTTTAACATGATTACAGTACGATCTTTGTGTCTATCTTGACACGGCAAAGTGAGCACACTGCGATCTTTGAGCCGTTCAGGAAATTCGAGTGGTTGCTGTGTCATGTATAATTTTACTAATTATAATGAACAGTCATAATGTTTAGAGATCATTTTTACATGATTACAGTACGATCTTTGTGTCTTTCTTGACACGGCAAAGTGAGCACACTGCGATCTTTGAGCCGTTCACAAAATTCGAGTGGTTGCTGTGTCATGTATAATTTAACTAATTTTAATGAACAGTCATAATATTTAGAGATCATTTTTACATGATTACAGTACGATCTTTGTGTCTTTCTTGACACGGCAAAGTGAGCACACTGCGATCTTTGAGGCGTTCAGGAAATTCGAGTGGTTGCTGTGTCATGTATAATTTTACTAATTTTAATGAACAGTCATAATGTTTAGAGATCATTTTTACATGATTACAGTACGATCTTTGTGTCTTTCTTGACACGGCAAAGTGAGCACACTGCGATCTTTGAGCCGTACAGAAAATTCAAGTGGTTGCTGTGTCATGTATAATTTTACTCATTTTAATGAACAGTCATAATGTTTAGAGATCATTTTTACATGATTACAGTACGATCTTTGTGTCTATCTTGACACGGCAAAGTGAGCACACTGCGATCTTTGAGCCGTTCAGGAAATTCGAGTGGTTGCTGTGTCATGTATAATTTTACTAATTATAATGAACAGTCATAATGTTTAGAGATCATTTTTACATGATTACAGTACGATCTTTGTGTCTTTCTTGACACGGCAAAGTGAGCACACTGCGATCTTTGAGCCGTTCACAAAATTCGAGTGGTTGCTGTGTCATGTATAATTTAACTAATTTTAATGAACAGTCATAATATTTAGAGATCATTTTTACATGATTACAGTACGATCTTTGTGTCTTTCTTGACACGGCAAAGTGAGCACACTGCGATCTTTGAGGCGTTCAGGAAATTCGAGTGGTTGCTGTGTCATGTATAATTTTACTAATTTTAATGAACAGTCATAATGTTTAGAGATCATTTTTACATGATTACAGTACGATGTTTGTGTCTTTCTTGACACGGCAAAGTGAGCACACTGCGATCTTTACAGTCTTTAAGCCGTTCAGGAAATTCAAATGGTTGCTGTATCATGTATAATTTTACTAATTTTAGTGAACAGTCAATGTTTAGAGATCATTTTTACATTACATAATACAGCACGATCTTTGTGTTTTCAGTTGAATGGCAACATTAAGGCATATTATTTTTTATCTTATTCTCCTAGTGCTTGCATAGTTCTTTGCATAGAAGATAGAAAACTTTATTTATTATCAAAAACATAATAAATGCATATACTTTCAATATCTCAAAACCAGAGGAAATCTTTTTGGAATTTGGCCTTTTCTCCTGTAAAAGTGTTCTCTTCAGCAACAGCTGGCATGAATACAGTCATTGGTATCATTTGAATTGTCAGACATAAACCCTCAGTTCTAATTGTTTTTTTTACATTTTTTTCTTTTGTTTCTTCTATAGTGTGATGCAGCGTTTCTACGAAGTTACTACTATAGGGTGCCATCTATATACAGTATACCAAGTTGTCAGTGACAGTGCTGTGCAAACAATGTATCGGTAATTGTGCTTCAACTGGAGTGGGGTTTGAAATGGTAACTTTTGAAATTTTAGGAAGATTAATGTGATTAAAAGATACTGAATTTTGTAAATGCATGTATATGCCTTCTAAAATAAAATATTAGTTTACTTGAATAATAATCAAGTGTTGTGCTTGCACTATTTTTGTGAATAATTGCTTCAAGACAGTTAAATATCGTAACATATAAGTATCGTTACATATAAGTAACTAAGTTATATGTTTCTGATATCGTACTTGCGTCGCATTTGCCTTGAAGCGAAAGGGACTCATAAAAAGTTTTTACCCACTTTTGTCTCGTCTTTTCAGTATCGGGAGAGTTGTAAAAAGTGTGCAAATTTCATGTATGCACTATTTTTGTGAGTCTACTTGAACTAGTAAATATCTAGCCTGAGTTAACAGACGCCCGCTCAAAATCAAAAGATTTGAGCGAGACGTCTGAGCAATATAGCCAAATGTAACGTACTGGGTGGCGTGACACTGCACACATCTGGGTAGTGATTCTGATTGGTCGGCGCGTTTTGCCTGTGTCGTGTTTATCTTTGTGAGTTCAAGATGGCTTCGATAGCAATCAAAGCTGAAGTTCGGTCGATTTGAAACGTCTCAAAGCAGTGGTTTTATCTCGTTGCAAGCATTTTTAAGTTGAGAATTTATACGAAGACTAGTTGCAGCACTGCACAGACGTGTTTGTTGACCAACTTTGCCACTCAAGCTTGGCGTTAGCTTTTGTATTTACGTCCTTACGTTCTATCGAGCATCTAGTAAACGAGTGAAACTTGGAGACTCGTTATGCATCTAGTAAACGGGCGAAGCTTGGAGACTCTGGTAGCCAAGGCATTGTAGCCGCGGGTCAAAAAGAGTCCGTCTTGAAACAGATAGGGAACGGACGTTTTAATGGGAGTGAAACCGTCGAGTTTGAGTTCGAGTTTAGCATCGCATGCTCCGACATGCGAAAGTTGCTAGCCAGGTCCTTCATAGGAGAGATCAATGGACTTATTACCACCATTATTGATTGCCTTATGAGGACATCATGAGCATGGCCATCTCCATTTAAACGAAGCTAAGGTACAATTTGACTTTCCCGATCACGAAGGCATCTTTACTTCTCATTGTACTCATAGAAATCTGTACAGTGCTTGCGACTGGTCTTCATGTAAATTGTCAACTTTATAAAAAGCGCTTGCAATGAGATAAAAACCTCTTCTTTGAGCGATTTCATATCGACCGATCTACAGCTTTGCTTCTGTCGAAGCCATCTTGAACTCACAAAGATAAACGCGGCAAGGCAAATAGCGCCGACCAATCAGAATCACTACCCAGATCTGTGCAGTGTCACGCCACCCAGTACGTTACTTTTGGCTATATTGCTCAGACGTCTCGCTCAAATCTTTTGATTTTGAGCGGGCGTCTGTTAACTCAGGCTAGTAAATATCATACTTGTACCGTATTTGCCTGAAGCAAAAGGGACGCGAATACAATATTTTCATGCTGTTTTACCCGTGTTTTTAAAGTCGCAAATTTCATCATCGCAGCATCGGGAGAGTTCAGTGCAAAAAGTGTGCAAATTTCATGTTTGCACTATTTTTTTGAATCTTTACTTGAACTAGTAAATATCATACTTGCCCCGTATTTGCCTGAAGCGAAAAGGACGCGAATACTATATTTTCATGTTGTTTTACCCGCGCTTTTAAATTCGCAAATTTCATCTTCGCAGCACCGGGAAAGTGCAGTGCAAAAAGTGTGCAAATTTCATGTTTGCACAATTTTTTTTAATCTTTACTTGAACTAGTAAATATCATACTTGCCCCGTATTTGCCTGAAGCTTTTCGCTTCTTTTCGGACGCGAATACTATATTTTCATGTTGTTTTATCCGCGTTTTTAAATTCGCAAATTTCATCTTCGCAGCACCGGGAAAGTTCAGTGCAAAAAGTGTGCAAATTTCATGTTTGCACAATTTTTTTAATCTTTACTTGAACTAGTAAATATCATACTTGCCCCGTATTTGCCTGAAGCGAAAAGGACGCGAATACTATATTTTCATGTTGTTTTACCCGCGTTTTTAAATTCGCAAATTTCATCTTCGCAGCACCGGGAAAGTTCAGTGCAAATAGTGTGCAAATTTCATGTTTGCACTATTTTTGTGAATCTTTTACTTGAACTGGTAAAAATCATATTTGCCTGAAGCAAAAGGGACGCGAATACAATATTTCCATGCTGTTTTACCCGTGTTTGTAAAGTCACAAATTTCATCTTCGCCAAATTTGGACCGTTCGGCGCAACATGTGTGCGAATATCATGTTTGCTTTAGTTTCGGCTGATTGCAAAGCATGTGATTGAGCGGTATTCACTAAATCCACTAAGGCTGCAAAGTTAATGTTTGCAATTAAGCAAATGTGTGCAAACTCATGTGAATATGGTTTTTACCTCACCTTTACGATATATTCGCATACCTGGCAAATCTATTTTTTGATTTGCACATGCGGGCAAAAGGTTAGTAAATTCGAGTTTCACCTCGAGTTTAATTACTTTCGAATATTAAATTTGCATTAGTTTTGATACGCAAAGCAAATCATGTGATTGAGCGGTATTCGCTAAATTCGCTAAGGCTGCAAAATTCATGTTTGCAATTTAGCAAATGTATGCAAACTCGTGCAAATCTGGTATTTGCACTACTTTTGCATTATTTTCGCATACTCTGCAAATCCAATTTTTCGTCCAGTGCTAGTGCCTGCGAAGTTGAATTTCCCCGAAAGTGCATGTTTCTTCTCGTAAAACAGCCATTTATGAAGGTGTCTTGCTTTGTTTTCAAAATTGTCTTTCTTTGTCGCGAAATGGTTTCCCGGTAACTCTCCCGAGTTGCTTTTACCGGCTTTTACCGCCATCCCGATAAAATACACCAATCAGGTGCAAGCATCTCGCTTCTTGACCAATCAAATTCATTCTTTTGACAGCACGCCTGTCAAATTTGACGAGGGGCTGTCAAAACGTTTTTTGACATGTTGTAAACAAAGTACCAATGGATCTACAAGAATTTGGTGCAAAAAATGCTTGCTTTTTCGCACATTTTATCTAATTTTTTGACATTTATCGATGGAAATACAAACATGGCGATACACTTTGTCCCCTGACAGCGACGAATCGATAAGTTTCCTATGTTTTTATTGTTTATTTATGCAAAGTATTCGCAAAGTTGTGAAATTATAATTTTGATTTCGGGTTCCCGATAATTATCGGGGGGTTGGGGAGTTTCGAGAAACACTTTTCGGGACTCCTTAATCGCGCCCGAAAAACCACCCGAAAAGTTTATCGGGCCCGAAAATATCGGGCGATTTCGAGAAACGACCCCCTGGAAACACAAAATGTTTCTTGTCTGGCTAAGGCGCGATCAAACGGGGATGAGAGTAGGTGAGAGCTAGTGAGAGTTCCAACTATCACCAGCTCTCATCTGCTCTCACAAGAAGCGATCAAACGGGGATGAGAGTTGATGAGAGCTAGTGAGAGTTCCAACTATCACCCGCTCTCATCTGCTCTCACAAGAAGCGATCAAACGGGGATGAGAGTAGGTGAGAGCTAGTGAGAGTTCCAACTATCACCCGCTCTCATCTGCTCTCACAAGAAGCGATCAAACGGGGATGAGAGTTGATGAGAGTCAGCGTAATTTTTATCGAAAAACCAAAAGTGAGCCTGCAGTTCTTTGCAACTATGAGCCTGGAGTTCTTTTGGCGGCAGCTGCTGACTGAAAAACTCTCATCAACTCTCATCGCGCGATCCAACGGTAAACAACTCTCATCGACTCTCATGAAAAATTTGAACATGTTCAAAGTGCACGAGAGCGAATGAGAGTCGATGAGAGTTCGCGATCAAACAGGAAAACTCTCATTAGCTCTCATGAACTCTCATCCCTGTTTGATCGCGCCTTTAGTCCAAGCGCAAACGTCGCACTTCTTCTGTCGAACCTTTCCTTT
This sequence comes from Scolanthus callimorphus, assembly GCA_033964015.1. Taxonomy (NCBI): domain Eukaryota; kingdom Metazoa; phylum Cnidaria; class Anthozoa; order Actiniaria; family Edwardsiidae; genus Scolanthus; species Scolanthus callimorphus. Next base: position 158,648 of record JAWWUD010000024.1, on the reverse strand, counting down.
CTCAAAGGATGCCACTTCATTAGACTTTATTTTAGAAAACTTTCTATAGTTTTGGATTGGAATGGCGCGCCTCTGGCAGGGCATTTGCGCTGGGCCTCGCTTACCACTACTATAGTGATCGACAAGCTCATCTCCATTCACTTCTAGTAAGTCCATCTGTGGCAGGTTAATCTTAGACGCCTTAGTAACTGAGCCACGCTCACCAAACTTCCATTTCAGAATCAGGTCTTTTGTGTTTCCAGAATCTGCGAAACGAGAATCAAGAACATAGTTTGGGGAGTTTTAGAGTGGTTGTCATTTTTTAAATCAAGATAGTAACGAGATATATGGAATCAGGGATCAGTGCAAATTTAGGGATCAGAGATCACGGTTAGCCTTGGGATTAGGGATCACAGTATCTGGGATTGGAATCACTCCATTTTCCCAATTTATTGTGGGACCAAGGATCAAAAAAGCGGCAATTTGGGGAATTATGAATCACATATTTCCAGGTATGGGATCTGGATCAATAACACAAAAATATACCTAAGTTACTTAAAACTCAGGGCATTTTCCTCTTGAATGGCTTCCTAGGTACGGACATTTAGTATAGGTAGATCTGGCACTTACAGCTCATGATGTCGAGCAAGCATATTTGCGTGTCAATCGGGTACTTCCGTAGATCCATGGGACATATTCCAACTATAGATATCCTGCAAAAAGACATCCCCTAGTGAAATATACCTTTTTCCTTATAAAAATACGTTTATAATAACCGACTGAGGCTAAAGGTGTGGTGAAAATTTAAGAAGTCCTTCTGTCTCACTCCACGCTTTTAAGTATTGTTTACACCACTGCGTTTTCTCTCTAAGAATTCACAAGTCGCCAGTAATTCAACAAAACTGACACATTTAGTAAGTATAGTTCTAAAACTAATAAAATGGTCTTCAAATGAAGACATTTTTACTTTTTGCCAATTGTATGAATTTTTACTTCTCTTTGAAGGAGGCCAATAAAATTGTATGCAGAATAAAACCTTTTATTATATAAAATATTATGAGGTCGGTCGGTATAGGCAAAAACCTCCGCGGCCTGGAAAATGTTGACCTCGGCCTCCGGCAACATTTTCCAGCCCTCGGCCGTCACAGTTTTTCCCTATACGGACCTCTCAGCCGGCAAATAACATTTATATCCCACCTCATGCTAAGGAAAGTTGTGCCGTTAGGCCATATCCGGAGAAGATAGTTGTCTTTAGTAACTTTATGGAAGATGGAGGATTTCTCGTTAGTGAAGAAAGTATCGGGAATCCAGATATCGTTGAGCATTCCTCCCTGGATGGTCAGCGGCTCGTGTAGATTGAATGCGAGTCGGGGATCGTCCCACGTCTGACGATAATAGATCATCAAACGATAGTCCTGAAAACAAAAGGGACAACAAACAAATCAATTTATTATACATTGTACTCACTATTTCGATTCTGATTGGCTAAAAGCGCGCGCTTTTCTTTGGGAATCGCACAATAGGACATTTGCACGATGATGTCATTTGACTACAACTACCAAAATCCTTTTCAGTTTCTTTTTCTTATTCAGATCAACAAATTCCTTCGTGAATAAGAGCACAATAGCCTTAATTTTCTACACAATAAGCCGCCACGCAAAGGTTTCTGGTAGTTGTAGTCAACCAAGTCATCATGCAAATGTCCTATTTGAGGGTCTTCAAGAATCATGCAGCATGCTGATTCTTAAGATTCGAAAAACGTGAAGAAGACAGCAAGAGAGATCCTCACAGGTTATTCATTTGAGAAAAGTTGAATGAGCCAAAAGAATTGCTTGAAATTGCTTGAGAGAAAAATAAACTTTGTTCATCGCGAAAATATTTTCACTGAATCAATGTATAATAAAACAATTATTGAATTCGGTTTTTGAGATATCCGGAATAAACAATATCGAGACAATGGCGAGAAATTGTTTATTCCGGATATCACAAAAACCTCATCCAATAATTGGTTAGAACAAAACTAGACCTAGGGTCAAACTCGTGAATAAGAAAGGGCTGTCGTTTTTCTACAAAGCTGTGCGGGCTGTCTGCGGTTTCTAAATGTCGTCTCAGGCCATTTGGCCGAGTAAAAATATTATGGCATTACCCCGGCTTGGGCGTAATGTTTTCCCGTTTCAGATCACGCGGTATTCATTTGAATAATCTTTCTTTGTTTTGGATGCTTCCATATTCATATGCGTACTGCAGAAGAAGAAAGAAAGAATACTCATGGGAAAGCCATGTGATCTGAAATGGGAAAACATTGCGCCCAAGCCGAGAAGGTCTATTCCCAGCGAGCACCGCGATCAAGGATACAGAACATAATGCCTATAAGTGCAAATACATAAGTCAAATACATATCAACCGTTTTGTGCTGAATTGCGATGTGAAACTGTATGTTTTACGCTCTGGTGAGATCATGTTTCTTTAGTGAAAAGCTAGCCGGTAATATTCTGCGGTTTTGCCGGCTCAAAATCGAATACTAGTTTAAACGGGGTAAAAGAAAAAGAAAAAAAAACCGGCCAGAGCACACTTTTGTTGAAATCATACAAAGCTTTATTCAAGACAAGTAAAAACAATGGTTCTTTAGTCTTTACTTCGATCTAGGAGATAAAAGCAGGTGCACGATAACCTAATACAAATACAATTATTAACTTATTAAGATATATCAGAAATATCAGAGGCTTGTGACTTCAACTTCAGCTGTTTGCACCTCTATTCTCGTCAAATGACAAGTATTGTCCTGCTGAGAACTTATATTGCCCTAAGTTTCTACAGTTTCTACATTGTTTACAATACCATCTTCAAGACATGAACGATTGTCGCGCCCACGATCACCGGCATGTCTTCTTTCTCCAGAGGGAGCTACTACTAGCTGCGCATGCGCGTTGGATGCGATACGACTGGTTCTCTCGCGTTTTCTCCACCTAGCGTTCGACATTTCCACAATCCACAAAACATTTTCTTGGCTTCTTTCTTGAATCGTTCTGTTCTTAAAGTATAAACAATTAAGTTGAAAAAGGAGTTTCCAAACACCAACACATTTGCTGCCAAACGGTAATTAAGGAATGTTTGAGTAAAGGGTGTGGCTTCTCCAGATATTATACTGTCGATGATTATGTAGCTATCAATGCCAGCCTGAAATACCCAAAGCCCCAACCAACCCAGCAGTTAAGACGAACAGCGTCTTAGCGAGTTTCGTATTGACAAGAACAGTATTGCCGAAGCACGTCATTTTAACAAAAATCGCCAGATATGACAAGGAAATAGTAAGAAATATGTGCGCGTTACAGTAGACAATTACAGTTACTAAAATCAACAAGAGCATTGGAACTTGGTTCTCTTTTATGCCGAACATGAGCAGGGCATTTAGAGCAGAAATAAGCCAGGCCACTAAAGTAGCGTAGTAGTAGCAGCGCTTGTCCAACGTCCGATACTTGAATGGTAAAAGCGTTGCAAAGGCGCGCTCTAGCGCAATCACTGCTAGCATTGATAGCGACAAAGTCCCAGTAAATGAAAACCAAACTTCATAGGCGACGAACAAATAAGAATCGAAATCCGTGTACATGTTTGCTTGCATGATAGCAGCGCAAAATCCGGGAGGGGGGGACTCCCATATTTATGGGGCGGGGGTGCTCGTCGTACCTTTTAGGGTTTAAAATCAGGCCTCTGCTACCTTTTAGGGGGTAAAATTCGAAAACTTTCTAGATAGGTACCTGTTAGAGTCCGTTCTAGCAAATCAAGCAACTCACACTTGTTGGTAGCCTGAATTTCAGACGTATTTTTCCTCGTAAAAAATACGAGAAAAAAATTAGGAGGGAAAGTACGTCTTGTTGGTACCTTTTAGGGTTCAAAATCAACTAAGCGACGCCATTTTAGGTACCTTTTAGGGGTAAAATCGAAAGTTCCCGACGAGCACTCCCTGGGAGTCCCCCTCCCGGGCGCAAAATGCCATTTAGAACATCTGCAAGGGTTAAACCGAAGAAGAAGAATAGTTGAGCCAGTGCGTAAAAGACGAGAGAAGACTTTTAGCGCCAAACAGTTCGCTACGATGATTACGAATGCCTCGAAATAAAACACGACGGTCCATGAAAGACGGGATGGATAGTCAAGCTTGGAATTTGTGACGTTACTGAATAAATTCCGTGTACGTTCCATCTTGAGCAGGAAAAGTTATACTTTTTGTACGGCTATATACGAATGAACAAGTCAATGCAACAAGAATGAAATAGTAATGCTAACAATGTGGCAGTGACAGCGATCCACCACGACGAAATATGTTTACGTTAGGGTGAAAAATAGACGAGGCAGGACAGCCATAAAATGCAATCGATGGCGCTCTTGAGCCAAGCACAGTATGAAATGAATAACTGGCGCTGCTATGTAGTTTACGCTCTTTAAATTTGATGTTCAAATTAGCAGTTAACAGCTGTGTCTTGATGAACAGTTCCTGCATGACGTCACAACATTGAACGGTAAGATAGTGATAATAATAATAATAATAGTTTGGGAGGACTGGAAAGACAGAATAGTATGCGGCTAGCTAGGCCAATAGGCCTTTGGGGTTCGTCTGGAGAGGATGAGCCTACTAGTTGTTAGTCCTATATTATAAAATCCCCTTCACAAAAGCCATCATCTTTAATGACTGTTAAACGTTTCACTTATTTTATGGCCACAATGGGCAAAAAACAAACTCTAGAGTATACCTATTTGCTCTCCAAATGGCATTATTGTATACAAAAACGAATTCGACCAAATTTCAGGTATTGAGGTTTTGGCCTTTTGTTAAAATACTATAAATAAATTCACTTCCTGACAAGTAAACTCCTTGGTTGAATTTCACACGTTGGCTTCAAGTAACATAATTCGGATGAAAAAACGAGTTAATTAAGCCGGAATTTGTTTAACGGACTTCGAAGTTTGTGGAAATCTTATTGAAAACCAATGCCGAAAACGAAGGAATAAAATCACGAGTCAGACGATGAAGAATTTAATCGACACCGCGGCAAAACGTACTACGCAGGCGCAGCTTCTACTTCCGGTCCAGGTCTTTCCTGACATCTTGCGCGAAATTCAAAAACGTAAGCCGTAGAAAGCAAACTTAAGCTTCGAAATCCCACAAAAGTTAGGATTTTAGTTCTTCAACAACATATCTTTTGCACCTCATAGTTTTGTACTTGCAGCCGAGGTGAAAATAGGGAGCAAACAAAGTGCATTATGGGTGAAATGGAAATAGTGAACAGTATTTGATTTCATTTAGCGAGCAGCTGCTCGGCTGTTTGTCGCTTTTTCGCAGATTCATGGCTAATTCTTCTAAGGATCTTCTTTATATAAATTGTCTTGTCAAGCCACATTTTTACATACTCACTCATCTCACCTAACATACCATAGTTTTAACAGATATTTCTCCGATGTTTTCGATGTAAATGTCGACGTAGACAGTGACTGGTTTCCCTGTGGAGAACAGTACGAAATATATCAGGTGCGATGACTATCCCATTTCAAAGCAGTCAAAAATTGTGTTTCGCTCTTGGGATATTCAAAATATGGTTTTATTTGGGTTTTTTCTGTTCTGCCAATCATTCCATATCTAAAAACTAATCAGATCTCGTCTAGTGCAGCCAACTGGGTTTTCGTCGCGACACTAAAGCCAGTCGACTGCACTAGCCGAAACAGGGCAAGGACCTGATTGGCTTGGAAAGTTTTGACTGGCAGAACAGAAAAAAAATCCCAATCCAAAAGCGATATTTTGAAAACGCGCAGCGCGTCAAACGACTTTTAAAGCGTTATCTTTAATGCTAAATGAAAGTGATGGATTCTATGTACAGATTTATATTATATTACATCTTTTTGGAAGCCAGCTTGCGCGAGAGAACCTAAATATACATGTGAATCAAAGGGCGAAAATTATATCACACCTGCTAAATCCATTTCATTTTCCTGAATTGCAATAGAAAATTGTGAAAAATCCAGCGATTTGTATAACATCATTAACGTCACAACCAAAATCCGCCAGGAAATCTAGTTTTGGCACAAAGTGCAGAAACAAAAGCTGGCACATAATAGCCTGGAAAGCTATACTGTTCCGTTTGGCACTTTTAGAGTATAAAGAGATCAATTATTTTCTTAATTAACGCCAACAACAAATGTTTATGTTTATTTTGAAATATCTTGGACATTTTCACGTGTTCACTTTCTCATCACTATTCTCGTCTATTACGTAATCACTGACCCAAAATCGACCAGTAGAATCTGATTGGTCGACTCCGACTTTAGGCATTCCCTGTAGCAGGTGCAGATGTGTAGTAAACCTGATTTTAGCTACGATCATGACACGCAAAAAAGTGTTCGCAACTTCCATGCCAGAGAAATAATTATTTGCACACCGTGAGATGAAATCAGCTGGGAGTTTTTTTTTCTTAGCAGTGATTACATAATCAATTTAAAAATCGAGTAACGATTGGAAAAAAAATCTTGGAACAAAATTATTTACATCATATTGTAAACTTCTGTCTTACTGCGTTTGATATGTGATCTAAAAAAAATCATTTCTTACAACACCGAACATCTAAAATGAATCCTGAAAGTTGTCCAAATCCATACAATTTGTATTCTTGGTTTGCACTCATTCCTATGGGAATAAAATCACAAAAGCGCGGCGGCCATGTTGGTGTTCAGAACAAAGAGCAACAAATGAACCGTTCATTTGTTGGGGCTCTCTTTTGTTCCTGTACACCAACATGACTGCCAATGACGTCACGTGCAAGCCAGCAATAGGCTGACAACACTATGAAATGAACATCAACACCATATCTTCACAACTTTGAAAACTTATTTCTCAGGTTTCCTTGGGAATTTCTTCTCGCTGTTTAATCGCCAATTCTTTATTTTATCAATACCTTTCATAAAATGCTAGAAACAAGGAAATTGGTTTTGTAATACTCTATCTAAAAATTGTTTCCACTTTGTGTCAAGATTACTCGATTTCTCAGCGGATTTCCTCTTAAAATGTTTCGCGGTAAATTCAGACGTTTCCTTTATTCGCAAAAAAAAAAGATCTTAAACACCAGTCTATTTGTCGGTCTAGAAGACGATTTTTCGAAGACAGTTGTCTGTCCAGACGAACAAGTCGACCAAAGTTCGACCTAAATTCACACCAGAAAATTTCAGGGACAATTTTGTGATTTATGTCCGTCTCGAATTCACATTGGCCGTTTTCACGCTAGAAGACGAACAAATCGTCTGGACGGACAAATCGTCTGACGATTTGTTCGTCTTTTGTACTAGTGTGGACTAGCACTTTTGTATTAGTGTGAACTAGTGTGAATCGTCTATGAAAAATCGTCTTCCTAGACGGCCAAACATGACGAACAAATTCAGACGATTTGTTCGTCTAAAAATTTGTTCGTCCCGTTTTCACATCAGACGATTTGTTCGTCTTGAGACGATTTGTCCGTTCTGTGAAAACGACCTTTAAGACGAACAAATCATCTGTCGACTTGTCCGTCCAGACGATCTGTTCAGGCGTCTTCTAGTGTGAAAACGGCCGTTCTTAAATTAAAATATTTCCCTGAGCGTTGGATACCTAGTAATGGCCGTTTTCACACTAGAAGACGAACAAATCGTCTAGACGGACAAATCGTCTGACGGACAAATCGTCTAAATTTGTTCGTCTGTTTGGCCGTCTATGAAGACGATTTTTCATAGACGCTTTGTTCATGTAGACGAACAAATCGACCAAAGTCCGACCTAAATTCACACTAGACGAACAAATCGTCAGACGATTTGTCCGTCCAGACGATTTGTTCGTCTTCTAGTGTGAAAACGGCCAATGACTTATATTTTGTACAGGAATTACAATGTTGGGTTTCAAGGTTCTCACCTCCAAAGCCAGGTCTAAGCCTCTTGTCATAGTTTTTCTTCATGTTATCCAAGACGTTAGTCGCGTTTTCAGCATATTGGAGCTGATATTTAGTTTGTTCGGGTCTTCCCGCAAAGACTCTGAAAAAGAAACAAAGGAAATCCAGTCACTGAACACCGAAGGGCGTAAGTCAGCGTATTTGTTTTCCTATTTTAGGCCTACAACGGTCTCCGTCGACTTACTCGTCTTTCGTCTTTCTAAGGTTAATTCAAACTACAACCTTAGATCAGGAAGGGAGTTCAACGTTAAACTAACACACACTGATCGTTTTGCAAACTTTGTAACACATAAGTTTGCTCGCCACTTGAACATCAACACGGACACAGACTAGCCTTCATGTATTAGTTTGTAATATTATAACTACTGACCATACTTGTAATTCAGCTCTAAGCTGCAAAAAGTATAATAAACATATTTATTATTATTTATTTATTATTACTCGCTGGCAATTTTCTAGCTGAAACTAGACTTGCCAAAGGTCGACCTCTCTTAGGGATCTCTTAAGGATATACATAGCTTTGCGAAACAAAACTGAAACGAGAGGAGACCAACGCCGGTGCGCCATGAAAGGATATCCCGGTCACCTAATACCCCTGCAAAAGTTATTGCTCGGAGCGAGCGGAGAGCATGCCTAATTTTGTATCAGATTCATCCTCATCATCCACGTCATAACTGACGATTAGTGTACATTCGCGAGTAAAAAACATAGTAAATAAATTCATCAAACAAATGTCAGACCATTCAGGGTCACGAGTCACTCACTAGGTTTCCCATTTTAGAGAATACAAATCAATATTCTCCATCCACTTTTCACTGACTGGAAAATTTCTGGGGGTACTGGCGGGCCTTCTTTATTACGTAGCTACAGCGCAGGAGCATTTCCCAATGATCCAAAGCAACAGAAAGTGATGCACCAAACTTAAAACTCCTTGGAAGCTGTATTAATCAAGTCATTGTGGATCATAAGCATTCAGGATGACTGGGAAAGCAGGAGCTGCAACATTTTCCCATGAACCACAATGAAGAAACAGCCTAGAGTATATTAGTTTATAGGAACACAATAAAACTACAATTTCTTGTCTTGCAAATATATAGCTCCATAATCCTCTTGAAATATTGCTATTCTGACAGATAACAGATATGCAATACTCTTCTCTGTGGTGGCAGTGATCAACTATATTCAAGATAATTATGAATATGTATAGAATGCATTTCTGAAAACCAGTCTATTGAATATGTCCCCTACTATTAGTCTAGATTTATCTTTTCACTAGACAAAGTGCCCTCTAAGTTGCAAATGAAATTTCTAACGGCAATCAATCCCACACGGCAAAAAGATCGAAGTTTGAAACAGGTTTTAGTTATTAACAATACGAATTTACGAATGGCTTATATAAGGTAGATAATTATATTTGACATTCCACGAAAGATGGTACCTTTACAAATTCCTGCTCAAATGTTTGAATTCCACATAAACAAGTAAAAACTAGCGAAATTATATTTAACCGACGTTTCGGCGACCTCATGACGCCATTGTCTAGGTACAAGTACAAGTGGTATGGTAATTTAAGAGAAAGAGTTCAAGTTTTTAAATAGAGGCATACAGGCTAATTAAACAAAAAATTATTGCCCTTATTGAGTCCGATTGGACGTTTAGGCACGGGCCTAATTGCCTGATGTATAACATCTCGTTAATCAAGCAGTGAAACCTGTTCCTTCATTTAATTAACACTCACAAGTGCTCGAGAAAGTCATCGGGGACCGCGCCCGTGTGCTCAGTGTCATAATGTTTGCGTATAGATGAAGAATTGCTCCTAGTATATCCTTCAACACAGGTGATTTTGCTGGTTAGCGACGACTGTATTAACAAAGGTATTGGTGGCGGTGTTGATTAGGTGCAGGGGGTATTGAAGTATAAAGAAGAGACGGACTTTAGGCGCTCGCACTCCTCAGAAAAATATTCCCAAGTTGACGACAGTCGGTAGTCTCGGTCTAAAATCCACGTGACTTTGGTAGTGTAAAAGTAGACCAGTGTTCGTAGGTTTAACATAAACCTTCGTTTCAATATTGGGTGCTTTGTTTAGGAGCTGGGTACCTAGAAAGGGGAGACACCCATCTTTCTCTAGCTCCATCGTAAAGTTGACAGCAGAGTGGGCTTGGTTAACGGTGTGGAGGAACTCCGTGGCTGTGGAAACATCCCGCATTACTGCGGTAGTAGCTAGGTAGTTTCCCTTGTAGCTCTAACTTAGCTTCAATCGACATTAGCTAACAATGGACCGAGGTGAGACCCCATAGCTACCCCATCCGTATAGCTACCCCAGCTCGTATACGTTAGTGCTCCATTCCATTGAACTGAAATAATCGCCCCTTGGTGGCCACGCCCAACAAGAGTTTTTGTTTAATTAGCCTGTATGCCTCTATATAATAACTTGAATTCTTTCTCTTAAATTACCATACCACTTGTACTTGTACCTTGACAAATGGCGTCAAGAAGCCGCCGAAACGTCAATTAAATATAATTTCGCTAGTTTTTACTTGTTTATGTGTTTCGAAACCATTACTTATTAATGTTTGAATTTAATGTGTATTGAAAATAAATATGGGAAGTGAGAAAATGAGAATGTTTGAAAGTGAAATACATGTAAAATGTTCATGACTCCTCCTTTGTGTTCTGAGGAAAGTCGTCTAGATTGCATCAGATCCGTAGCGCCTGAACTATAGAGAACCGAGCCGGGTAAAAAAGAAGTTTCTCAACCAGGATCTCAACGTTCTTTTAAAAGACGTTATTTTTACACATGATTTGTGAGGGCACCTAGAGGGTCGGTGTCATTGTTTAACGAGTTTTATTACGTCCTCGGCGGGTTTTCAACCTCCCACAAGCCAAGTAACTGTTGTTGGTAGACGGACCCTATGGTTTCCGTCCATACACGACAACTGTAAGTTCTAGAAAAAGATTAATTAATCAACATGACTTAGTTGGCACTTCTGTGGACAATGGATTTGATTAAATGTTTCATGTACAAAAAAGACAAACATAATTTCAGACTCTGAGCGATTTATTTATGATATCCAAAAAGAGCTAGATCGTGAGAGCCTTAGTCATAAATTTGCTCCAAAAATAAATGGGACCGAGTGCGTGCTGATTTTCAAAGGACGAACGTACCGTACTTCAGAATAAAAATCCACCTTACTCTTAACAAAAACAACCAACTAAGCACTTCTATGATAACACAATGCTGACGAGGTATTTAGAAATGTCCTATAGAAGCGAGACATTAATTTCCTGTTGGCCAAATTTTGTTACATACGCAATAAAATGACGTATTACCTGAAATGAAGCAGGTCAGAAAGTGTTGCGAGGAGAATAAGAGTGCAAGCAAAGCGGAACATTTCGCGTGCTTTGCTTCTCAACGGCAACAGAACCAAGTGAACTCTAACTGCTTGACATCTAGGAATAGCTTTCTATAACGTGGTGCGTCCCTTGCTGTGAGTTCCGATAAATAATTACTCTGTCACTTATGCATATTAATACTGTCTATATCTGTGGTTACCGTCATAAAATATGATGAAGAATCTCACCACAGAGCTCCGTTATCTACGTATTTTACACGAGGTTTTTATCAAAATCGATATTAAGTGCGCGCGTAATCCATTTTAAGTCTTAAATGGAAATGCAGAAGGGTATTAGTGCAGTCCCTCAAAAATCGAACCCCTTGCTTTGCTCAAATATTGCAGACTCATTCCCAGCGTAGTTTCCCCAAATGTCCATTCATGCTCATAAAATGAGCAAATCTAGGGCAAGGGAGGTGGAAAAGAAATGTAACTTTTTCAAGCCAGATTTTTTAACATGAAATTTAATATATAGCGATCACTTATGGCATTAATTATATAGCTTTACCTTCTTTCTTAAAAAAATATAACAAAGACCTTTTCAACGAAGGTCAGTATGCAAGGTCTAAGTAATAATCTTTTTTCTATATTAAGGTCAGGGGTGGACAACCTAATAATGTTTTTTATTGATTACGAGTCGTCCAAAACGGTATATAAGATCGTTAAGTTTTCCACACAAGTATGATAGAGACCTTCGATCGCCTTTCCTTTTTCAAATGTTGCATATTCATTTCCAAGCGTAGTCCCCGCGAAATGCCCACTCATGCTTACAAATATAGCCATCAAAACTTCAGCTAGAGAGAGTGAAAGGAAAGGCAACTTTTTCAAGCCAGACATTTTAACATGAAATTTAATATGGTATTAATATATAGAGAATAATCATGGGTGTTCAAATATTGGTATCCCACGATTGAGCGCAGCGAATGTATAACAAAGTTGAGAAGTTATATTTTTATTTCTTCATACTTCTTCATGTGTTAAAGCCGCGGAGAAGACTTCGCTCTATAAGAGGGCGAGGTGGGATAGTCTGGCAGTACAACTTTCTGAGGTCTGCTCCACCTTATTATAGATCAGATACTTCAGATAGAAAGATAACCGAACAGTATCAGTGAACTAAGCATGTTCTAAGCAGGTAAAGGGAAATTATGTATTGAATCATTGGCCTAGCTCTCATTTAAAATAAAATTAAGGAGCGCAAGAAGGAAATTTAGAGAAATGAATCTGGACTTGACTACTGGGCGCGAAGTACAATCCATACTTGCCCCCTTGAATACAGGCCTGAGGGTAAAACACACAAACCAGGGCATTTATTAAGCATTGCAAATCATAAAGTAGGGATCTGAGTTCATTAACAGCAGTTGGGGGTAATGCCGTTTCTGACCCCGAAACCATCTCAAACTGCGCTCATCAAACAATTTCATTATGTTACAATAATGTTACCTATGTCTCCCTATCAAACTGTGCCAGAAATTCGTATCAAAGAACCAGGAGAGATCTGTAAAGATGCTGCAACATATAAAATATAACCTAGGGTCTGAAAGGAGCTGTCAAACGAACTTCCACCCACCCTAACTGTTATTTATCAATAATTTGATGACATATCACAAGTACCTCATGACTGGAGGAGGCATATGTAGCTCTAGCTGAAAATTACAGTCCCATATCAATAACGCTGAATTTAGAGGTACTTGAACTAGTTCATTTAACTTGCGAGAGGAAAATGTTGGCCGCTTAACGGAGGTAGCACCTGAAGAGAAGCTCTAAAATACAGTATCAGAATAATTGTTTTAAAATACAACTTTGATAGTGCGGACTCCAGGGCTGGTCGTGAGTAATTATTTGAATTCGTTTCTATAGGATTTATTTAAAATTGGTCTAATCACAGATGTCAGTACTTAATTGACAAACATTTTGGGTCTAAATATAGGGTGGCCGCTTAATAGAGGACCACGGTGTTTTAAAGCATAATATGCAAACATGTTCAACTCCATTGGGGGATTGTAACCCTCTGGAGAGGATGGGGTCAAGGGGATTGTTACCCCTTGCCTCTTGCTCCAAAGAAAATTGCTTAAGACCTCACTGGGGATTGTTACCCCTCCTGAGGGTGTGGTCTTGGGGATTGTAACCCATTGGATAGCATTGTTCAGTTAACTTGCGTGACCAATGTGGGGGTACTCCATTTCCCTACTCCATTGTCCCACACATACAAGTGCTGCGTTCTGTCATGGGTTGGGAAAATTAATGTTGTTTTGCTTGTGGGATTGAAAGACTCAATCTACCTCGCTCAAATTTACTTAAGTTAAGACACTTACGTAATCAGTGGCATTCTATGACAACTGTTTCAAAGGCGTCGATTCTAAGTAATCATCCAAGAAGGAACCGAAACTCCATTGTTCTATGGCATTGAGGGTTCCCCACATAGGATGTGTCCCTTTGTTTTACCACAGAAAGTTGTCATGACTAGTAACATAATACTCATAATAAGTGAAACAATTATTGATTTCGACTTTCTTGAGGAAATATGGCGATAATAACTCTCCAGACCAATCAGATTAAAGGAAAACAAAGGAAAAAGAATCACTATTTTACGCTAGGTTCCCCATATACGAAGTCTTTAAAAATCGTATATCCTGTATATGAGTACCACATGTGCTTATATCTTACCATAAATCCTGAGAAAAGTCTTTCTTTCGTGGTAATTTTACCAATTTTTGTATCTAAGCCAATGAAATCGCCGATATTTTCAATAGAACATAATTGCATTCCAGCATGCTCTGCCGTTGGCTTGGGTAGTTCTTATACGGACCATTACTTAATCACTTAACTTTGACCCTAAACATTCTGTTTTTTAGCAGATCACTCAACACTTCAAATTATATGAAGATTTTGCGGACAAGTATATTACTCCACGAGCATCGGAAGGTTACCTTTGAGAGTCTCAGCTAGCATTTAGTATCAAATCCATTTAAAAATTAACCATTTTTGGTTGATGTGGATTAGTGATATCACCTTTTGGAATACGACTGACTCCATAGATTTTTATAAGCTTTTACCTCGATCTCGAAGGACACTTTGCGAGTGTTGTTGTCAAGTAACGTTAGATATTCAATAAAGAAGCTCCTCATAGATACTTGTTAACACTCAAGTCTAGTTTAGTAGCATCTAAGCGGATAATTATTATCGATTTGTATTTCTATATGTAGTGTATTGTATGATTGTTATTGTTTCTTAGTATAGTTTAACGCAGGCCTCCATTCAAACCAGCATTGCTGAACTGGACTGTCCTGTTAAAATATTGTTTAAATAAATAAATAAATCAAAATGCATTATAACCCTCGATAATATGAAAATATACCGTTTCCGGGATACGTTGTCACTGGAAAATGCAACAAAGCTTGGTGCGCTAGGGAGTATTGGTAAACATTTATTTTCCTTTCTGTAAAATATTAGAAACAAACTAGCCTAGAACTGTGCTGAAATTGAATGATTTTACCTGTGGTTGCGATAACTGTCTGTATTCAGATCAAACAGTAGCAGTTTTAATGCCCCCATTATCCTTTGCGCTTCAAGCTTATAGGCTTTTTGGGTGACAACGTTTCCCGGAAACGGTATATACGAAAAGAGAGGTTAACTAAAGCTTAGATGGATGACATTTATTTGCTATCATGTCCGTTCAAGAGATATAAGCATTTCAATTTAAGCAAATAAGGTGACCAAAACAGTCAGTTCGGTATCTCTTCTCACAGCTTTGAGCTATCCAAATGTTTTGTGTATGACTTAATTCCTGTCAAGACAATTCATGAGAAAGTGAACTTTGACACTTGGTATATGATAAAATAATTTGTTTAATCACAACCATTGCAGTTATAGTAATACCTGAATTACAGGTTGGGGTTGAATACATTAATTATAATTACACATATCTATTAACTACACATACTATATACACTTATTATTCAGCACATCGATGCACTGCCCAAATATGGTCATTAGAACGCCAATAGCTGTCTCCTGTGCATGACAGATATCCTGCGCTATCCGTCGTCTGAGGAAAATATGATGCGTTGAGCTCATAAACAATACACAACAGTAAAAAACGTTTCCAGGGGTTTTTGTGCTATCGATGTGCTGAATAATAAAACCATTATCCTGCTCGATTTTGCAGAATATCGTCTGATTTAGCCAACTCGGGACTGCGTATCAGACGATATTCTGCGCAATCTCGCAGAATAATGGTTAATTATAATAATATAATAACAATATACGGTGGATTACACATATCTAACAGTCTTATAACGGTCTTGTACGTGTGGCTTGGTATGACACTATACGTCTAGGCCTAAGATTTTATGGTGCTAGGATTTTGCGCACCAATGGAGAAAGTGGGGTACCGGGCTGTATACCGTTAACGAACCTTCTACAAGCATCAGCCCGGCGCTCCACTAGAGAGGAGCCCAGGGCGTAGGACAGCGCCTCCTCATAATTGCTGCATCCAGGAAATATGATGGATAAGGATCTTCTCTGGATGGTCTCTAACGCGCGTGAAAGATATAAGGTCATTGTCGTCGCAACCCTCATTAGCTGAGTGCTACCTAGGTTTCTGGCTTTAAGACGTTTTTAGAAACGACCAATCGAAACGCTGACAAAATACAAGTCTGGCTTACTTTCGGCGGTCATCTGAAATCCGCTCACTACACTCCGTTCCCTGATAACTTAAC
This sequence comes from Scolanthus callimorphus, assembly GCA_033964015.1. Lineage (NCBI taxonomy): Eukaryota > Metazoa > Cnidaria > Anthozoa > Actiniaria > Edwardsiidae > Scolanthus > Scolanthus callimorphus. The sequence goes on along the minus strand of JAWWUD010000024.1, from coordinate 142,601 downwards.
TATTTAAAAATAAGACGAATTGGAGGTGACTTTTCGCCGATACTTACGGAGTCTGAGGCGATAATTGTTTTAACTCAAGTGATTTTTAAGTTTTTATGACAAAAAATTGCGTTTAGGGTCGTTTAGGTCAGTTTTTAGTTTCTCGTAATATTAAAGTGGGAGCGCGATCTCCAATGCTTTCAATGTTATATTCACGTATAGGTGCAAGCTCCTTTTCTATATTCACCTATACTAGGTGAATAGAGCAAAATATGACAAACGTCTCGACCAATCAGCACGCGGAATCACTTGAGTAATTATTTAAGCATTAGAGAATAACTTTCTATGACTTTATCGGCGCAATAGAGCACGCGTGATGTTGGGAGAGACACGAGAACGTTTCGAGTGTCTCTCCAACATCACAAGTGCTCTATTTGCCGATAAAGTCATTGAAAGTTGTGCTCTATAATGCTTTTATGATATAGAGGGGAGAACCATTACTTTATCGGTGAAATAGAGCATAGCTTTGGACCAATCAGAGCGCGCGTTATATCGTAGCTATATTATAAACTAAAATAGATTATTTAAGCAATATTAACGTGACAAAAGCCCATAAACGTGCGTCCGCTCATCATGGGAAAACTGTGGTTGATTAAAGCTTCATAGATTTCCCAGCTTGCATCAGATTGATCATCAGGACACGCCGGCGGCTTTGTAAGCCCTTTTCTGGTCTGGCGATAGATCAATCACGTTTGTATCTTAGATTTCATCTCCCCACCTTGTACCCACAACAGTTAATGCAAAAAGCCGAGGAAACAACAATTCTCATTAAATTTCAAATCTTATGATTTTTCGGGTGATATTCTTCGTGAATGCTGCTTTGCGTTTCTGAGAAAAATTATATTGGCTTTTTAAAACATCGTTTAAGAACGGACCGATTGGTATATTCAAGGAAGAGATTTGGTAAAAAAAATCCCAAGACTACCTTAGGCTGAAATCGTCGTGTGTAATAGTAAAAAAACTCGTGGCGTGAAATAATTTTTGATGGTAAATAAGTCAGTAGAGAATGCTGCTGGGTATAATAAACTCCAGGCTAAGAGATTATTTAAAGTTAACAATCAAACAATAACACGATCGTTTCAGACAGGCGAATTTCACGTTAGGCTCCATTGAAGAATAAAAAGTAGGTGAAAGCATTTTCGCTCAGATAAAGCTTAAAAATACCAGATATATATAACAGGTTCTACGGGCTGCTATTCTGTTGAAAACCATTGACCTTTGGTCGAAAAACTTACAACATTTCATTATAGCAATAAATTAACAATTACAATATTGACACGTAATTATTAACGTGTTTGCAAAATAGGTACCATAGATTGGAATTGGAATACCATGCAGTATTGGAATCTTATAACATATGCCAGTCATATGAGGAACATATGCATAGCATCTGCTAGTATCCCCAGTGTACTGAAAACGTTTATAAAATTATTTGTTTACAAAAATCTTTGGCCGCAAACGCCTACACACAGAGGCTATAGCAGATACTTCACGGACAAAGTATCAAGTTCAATTGCTATCTATTTCTCTTGCAATCACAAAAACTATCTAACTAGCGCAATGTAATATATGGATGACATGATTATGTGTATAAAGAATACTCACGAGCTATCCAAGAACACAAAAACTGCGATGAGGACAAGGGTAACATGTGCCAAAATACAAGGAAAACTCATAGTTGAAAACTCCCCTCTCGGGCTGTGTCTCGTGTATGTGGTCCAACGGCCAAAAATGAGTATGTCTAGTTTTATATGTGATCTGCTCGATAGTTGAATGAAAAATTAACAACGGACCTCAGCCCCAAGCCCTTACTTCTAAGCAGACAAGAATCTTTAGCACAGTATGAATTTTTTATATCGATGGTCAAAAATTGTGGTCATGTTTAACTGTGTTTTACGAGTTCGGTTATGGCATGGGCTGGGATTAAAAAAAAAAACATTTGAAATCTTGAATAATTCGTGCAATTCGCTAAGGAAATATTCTGGGTTCCTGGAGTTATTTTGTGTAAGCAGAATTTTCCACTTAGGCCAATGTCATGCAAACCACTAGTAGCACCAATGGAAGAATAGGCAAGCACAGGGCGTACATGTACATGCATATCCTTGCAAGGCTATATGTGGATTCAAAAGGAAATGTTCAACAGCCTGTAATCAAATAGGCTGGGGCATTGGCCGGTTGTTCTGTTGAGATTTCATAAGCAAGAAACCAGCATAGAAAATACCTTTAAATAAGTATAAACACTTTTAGAGCTTCTATAAGGTATGTCTGGAAAATTTGAAGAGAAACGAAGTTGAACTCACGATTTAAGTTTTAGTTTAATTAATATGAAGCACTGGTATCATTAAACTTAGATTGAAAACCTACTTGACAAACCACTTGATGTGTAAGGGATGTTAAACCCAGAAAATGCTTTTACAGCCAAATGGTCATTTCAAGAGCAATGCGTTAAGACGACCACATTCACAAATAAAGCCTCGTCCAATCAGACAACGGCTGGCATTTTTTATTGCGTTAATTTGATGAATTGTTATCAGTCAGGGAAAAATAGAAAAAAAAACGCACACAAAATTTAAGGATTTTCGCAGCGAAAAACTGATTGTGATAAAATGTTTTGTCTGTAGATCAAAATAACATGACTAAGACAGCAGTGTTTAAAAATCTCCCGTGGACTTCAATCACTACCGGTGACTATTCTCTTAAATACATAATGATGTCTTCTATACATGTCATTGACAAGTTTTAAAATATTCTCTTTTTATGAAAATAACACCCAGAAGTCCACACGATTTGAGTTCTACGAGTAATGATCTGGCTCAGTTATCCGCCCCTTTTAGATCCATGAACGCCACTTATTTACTTGGCTGTAGAATTCAAATAATTACGATGCACCTTTATTTTTAAAAATGCAAAACCTAGAAGACTGGGGGAAGCATCCAATTCCTTGTGAAACTCCAAGGGTTTCGTTGTGCAGGGGAGCTCGTTGTATCTTTTAGGAGTTAAAATCGTGGCCTGCGGTAAATTTTAGGGGGTAAAAATATAATTGGGATCTGCTATTTTTAAGGGTGCAGCAACTTTGCCCTTCAAATTAAGAAAAGAGCGCTTTGAATCGCTGTAAAACCTGTCGGTTTTGTTGCGTTGTATCAGATGTTGGGAAAAGATGAATTTACATTTTCCGTGTTTGTTAATGGTATCTTTTAGCGGTTATTCTAAGCTTGGCCACACCCATTTGGTATCTTTTAGGGATCAAATTTGTTTTTCCCCGTTCAAAAAATATAGAAGTCCCCGCGCCCCCCGGGTCGTGAAACCGTATCACCGTCAAGGCTTTTAACAGGATGTCAAGGTCTAAAACCATCTAATAATGACAAAATCGTATTTTCTTTATGGTTGCAAAGTGACGGGACAAGCTACAATAGCTCAGGCTAAGATCCCTGAAAATTAAAGAGACAATTAGCTTTGAATTCTTTATTACTTGAGAACGAATATTTGGTTCTAAAGTTTGATTCTTTACTAGCGGTAAACTATGTGATGTTGGCAGAAAAACGAACGAGCTTTTCAAATCATAGCATTTTTGGGACCAAAACAATACTCATCTCCTTGTATAGAAAGAAACGCTATGTTAAATTTTACTGTGAAGTTCACAAATAGCAATGAGAATTCGGCATAGGCCCGGGTCAATCGCGCGTGAAAAATGAATAAATAATAATGATTTTCTTCTGAACATATTTTACTGCAGGTGTGAAAGAAGATGTATCACTCACGGCATGCCCCCAGATGTGTTTAACCATATTTCCCACACTTGTCTGCTCATGTACCATACCCACCTGATCGACCACTTAGATTCTGCAGGTCAACAAACCATCTTTGAGTGGGGCTAACAGTTAGTACTATTATATTATCACTGAGATATTGGCCATTGCCATTAGTTCGGTTTATGTTTAGCTCCCTCTGTCTATTGTGGTGACATAACCCTGCTGTGTGTTCCGTCAATAAAGTTAACGTAACGTGTTGTGTGCTGTGCGGTGTGTCTTTCTACTGGAAGAAAACTGGAACAGGGAACAAAAGGAACGTATGTGTGACACACATGGTAAATCAAGTTATTTATTTCCTGTCTCTCATGAATATCACGATATATTTTCACTGTGATTTGGACTTCAATCGCCAAGATATTCACTCTTTGTAATGTCCACAAATTACTTGTATTTTGGCATGCGAGCAAAAGTTAGACGGAAATGCAAAGGCAGCATATTTCATTAGATTTTAGGGGTCACTGAGATCGTCCTGCAGCCTTTCTTTCAGCATAGTCTACACGAGTATTTTTTTCTTGACAATTTTTCCTTGACCCTGTAGACGAGCAACAAATATTTGCCGGAAGTGATCTGTTTTTAAGCGCTAACGATGATAAGGTCAGCAGACATACGAACACAAACAACGAAAAATTGTCAAGGAAAATTGCTCGTGTATACCGAGGCTGCGGTCAGAGTGCATATGGGGCTTGGAAACTAATGATGACGTCATGAAAAATTGTCAATTTTTCTTTGACGCCCGTCTACACCAGCGTTTTTTAATATGTGACAAGATTTATTTGTCAAATAAAAGCTAGACATGCTTTTCACCAAGGATACGTTTCAGAAAAAATTGTCAATTTTGTTTCGTCTACACGAGCAAATAAAAAAATGTCAAGGCAAGCTGTATACGCGAGTATCGGCAGAGAGCGGCTGCAACTGGGGAAGTAAGAGTGACAGAACTGCTATACTTAGATGATATAGTAATATTCTCAAATAGTATTGATGAGCTTAATCACATTCTTTCTATCTATGATTCCACCTTCTCAAGATTTGGACTACAGATGTCATACACAAAAACCGAGACCATGGTATTCAACGTTGATGAGTCCATTAAATCCAGAAAGTCCCTGCTGGCTGTGAACAACACCAACATTAAAAACGCTCGGGAATTCAAATATTTGGGTCATCTAATTACAAACACCGAGAAATCAGCTGCAGCTTTGCATTCTCGGATTGCCTCCGCATTCCAGAAGTGGGATCAGTTGAAGCAATGTTTGACCGACATGGACATTTATATCAGTACACTATGAAACTCCTGAATGCATGTTTAGGTCGCGCCTGCTAAATGGTATACAAACTTACGAGCTGTCTGCAACTGAACTCCAAATAATCGATACCATATATGAAATGCCTTCCTGAGGAAAATGGTCACTGGGGGATATTCTAGAACAAAACGCACCTTCTCGCTCCAAACGGAAAAAAGGGGGTTGACCCTGCTACCCAAGTCGAAGGAGAACTTGACTGGTCATTCAGAATCTCAAATGAGAAATTAAGGGAAATCACAAACTCCTGCTCAAGAGACTTCTATCGTGCTCAATATCTTAAATATATGGGACATGTCTGTCGGTTGGGAAACAAGCACTTCAAAAACAGGTTTTGTTTTACTCAAAACTCCCAAGAAGACCTGGTCTAATGTTGAATCACTATTAGGCATCGATGCCTCTCAAGCTCGGAGGACGCTAATGAATAAATCAGAGCTAAACCGTCTGTTGAACTTGCGAATATCTCTATAGACGGTGCCCTGAGGCCGAGTACGGCCAAAGAGGGAAATTATGATGATGATGAAGGAAACATTGCTGGCGCGTCTCCATGGTCGAGTTTCCTTGTCAAGGAAATATTGCTCGTGTTGACGGCGCTTTAGTTTTTTATTGCATTTATGATGGAGTCCTATCATATACAACTATAATTTAAAATGAGGTTGCACCATCGACGCTGTTCTGTGTGTTGAAGACCTCGGGTCATTATGGGAAAGCATTGATTTTGTGGTACATAAAATAAGACCTTAAGACGAAATGACTGCAATACTTTCTTAGACTTCCGATCACCATTGGAAGAAACACGTGAAGCAGTGCGTTGCAGCCTAAAGTGTTTGTCTGCACGATATTCTCGCCCGCTGCATCAAATATATCTCACGGTGACGTCACGCAATTTGTCACGCCAAGTCACTGAAAACGTGCGCCTTTTTGTTTATGAAAAAGGAATTCACACTCTGGGGGTTCTTATAGTATATATGGAATAAAACCTAACCTATGCAAATCTTCTCAAGCATGATGTATAAAAACTCGTTGTTGAATGGAGAAATAGCATTATTTCAAAGAAGAGATTCATATAATAGTACGGGCTAAATTGCATGTCGTTTGGCATCCTGAAACATGTTGGACCGTTCAACACGTCATTCATCGCCAGGCCAGGAATTCAAATACGCCCATGTAAAATAGGGAGGAAATGGAAACCCCCTGGCCCTATTCCTACACTAAATAAAACTTCGAGGAATACGTAAATATTCATTGCAAGGAGAAACATTACATCATTGGAAATAGCTGATATTCGGTTTCATTTTGTTGTGATTATGTGAAATTCTGTTTTTCCCACCAGAGAGTCAACCTTCATGCACTATTTCACATTAACAAAAGTCTGAATGTCTTGGCAAACAGAACAGGAAAATCATATATATTCCACCACCTGCCTATAGATTGTAGATAGTATTTCCGATCAACTGTGGAAGCGAAAAGCAGTGAGTTGCAGCAAGTGTTTGAATGCACGATATTCTCATCCGCTGCATCAAATATCCATCGCCGTGACGTCACTTGTCACGCCAAATTACTGAAACGTGCGCCTATTTGTTTTTGGAAAGGGAATTCACACTCTGATGATTTTTGTAGTAGTTTTTGGAAGGCAACCTTGACTCTTCTTCCATATTTGCATAAGAAGGTACGTCTTATATATAGCAAGTTCATCAAGCTTCAATCAGTCCATGAACACATAAAGAGCACTATATCGGTAAGTGAGTTGCATTATTTTTATGCCATCAACTTTTGGGAGAAATAAACTCTAGGCGCTCAATACTTATTCCAAGCGCTGAAGATCTTTCTTTACTTTATGCATTTATTCTATTACTATTTATGTATATACATAGATCATCCATGCTTTCACAAATACGTTTGCTGTATATATATATAATAGATTGTCTGCTTCAACTACGTTTTTAGAATTTACGATTTCTCATGGTATGGAGAATGGTTCAAGGGAGAGAAAAAATAGTGGTCATTTCGTCTGTTTTTAAGCTACGTACATGTATTATATATCAATTTATCTCTTTTGAAGAGTAGAAAACAGTAATAATTTTTTATTAACTATTAATGAATTATTAATAAAATCAATAAATAATTATTTGTCAAAAACTGATTTTCTTGTTTGACCAAGTTCTAGTCCGTCAGAATTCAATAAACCACCCAGTTTTGTATGATCTTGAATGACCCTAAGATGGACTCCAAAAGTGTGCCAGCGATCGGTTTTCAACTTTTTTCTGTGTTCCCATTTTCTGACGATTTTTCTCTCCGAGCATTTTCAGTTGCTATCTAACTTCAAGAGGCGCACCTTTGGAGTTCACCTTAGTGTCATTCATTTTAATACAAAACTGCTTGGATCTATTTAATTCCAGAGAACTAGAGCTTACCGACGAGAAAATCAGTTTTGACAAATAATTATTGATTTTATTAATGCTGTATTGATAGTTAATATGAATATCATAATTGTTTTCTACTCTTCAAAAGCTTTAAATTGATAGATTATATATTATGCATGTACGTAGCTTAAAAGCAGACAGAATGACAACTATTTTGCCATGGACCTTTCCCCATACCTTAATTTATCTCTACCTTTTAATTTTTTTTCTTTGAATCGTTAATTCATTCAGGCGTGAACAAAATGTCACACTGGATGAACGAAAAGGAAAAGAAACAATATCAATATGTTATCTTGTCTGCCCATAGCTAGAAATAATGGCGTCTTCAATGGCCGATCTTTGCAGTAATGCGCCAAGATATATTCGTTTGGTTATTAAAACACTTGCTCTTATTTTCAAGGTTCATTGCTTCTGCTGCCATACATTCTAGACTGAGGGAGTAAGTCATCATTAAAATGTCTGGAATCGCTGTGGAGCCAGTCATTGCAGCCGTCACCGCAATCGTTTCAGAGGTAATAGAGAAGGGAACAGAGTCTGCCGTCATGGCGTCTGTCACTGCGGCCGTCACCGCGGCGGTCGAAGCAGCAGTCTCTGCCGCCATCACTGCAGCAATTGCATCGGCAGTAGCTTCGGCGGTGTCAGGTGCGATCACGGCGAGCACAACAAAAGCAGTTGCAGACGCTCTAAATAAAGTTTTGAACCAAGCAGTCAAAGATGTGATCGGCTCACAAGGGGTGCATGACCTTTCTCAAGCCATCGCGACTTTGCCCTCAGACGATGTCGTCAACAAGCTGGCGAAAGCTGCTATTGATGCCATTAGTCCCCATTTATGGGTGTTCCAAGACCCTGCGTTTTTCCGACTCACCAAGCTGATCAAGGCTCTGCGTGCTGTTAAAGAGGGAAAGAAGCCCGAAGACGAAGATGATGATGATTGTGATGAAGAAAAGTGTCGGTATTTCCAAGGTCCTGGAGCCGCAGATGATGCGGACGATTTCTTGTTCTTTTCTGTATTTGGAAGTGACGAATGCAAGGAAGGAGATGACGTCTTCTCGATGTCCGCTCAGTGGAAGAAGCTCAAGTCCCTGGTAGAAGACCCAATTGGCGGCCACTTTGTCAGTCACCTTTTCCGAGAGCTTTTCCAAAGCAGCGCAGATGTTAATGAAGAGGATTTATCGGCTGATTTTGAAAGTCTGGCTTTAGTACAAGGAGTGGTTAAACAACCTGGCAAATTCGTGACGGTACAATACGGAACGCTTGTGCCATTTGCCAAAAAGACCATCTACAACATCGCAGGATCCTCCGTAGACAAGCGCATGCGGAACTGGCTCAAGGCGTACTTTCAGTTAGGATATGGGAAATGTGGCAAGTGCTACATCGCGTCAGAAAACCCTGTGTGTGGCCATACCGACCCTCTAAAAGGGAACATTGTAGGCGGGCACATGTGGTCGCCCGAACTCAAGAAGAAGGATAAAAGCCTGCTCTACTACATTCTTCCTATCTGCAAGAGACATAACAAGCGAAAAGTATACGACTTACCAAAACCCGATGGTAGTGGCTGGCTCAAAACTACGTCCGATGCTTGGGCAATGCAAATAAAATCTGTCAGCAATGTGAAGGGATGGAAAGGCAAGTACGAGAAAATGATGGGAATAACGAGTCTCTTGATGATGGCGGAGGATGTAGGTGAGGGAGAATGCCACAAGATCCCCCGACCAAAGGCATTAACAGACTGGTTGGTAAAGGAGGTTCACAAAGTCGCCCTTGAGATGGCCAAGGATGCTATTGACGTCGTCTTCAAGGAGGTCTCGGACATAGTGATGAAGAACCTCTCAGAGTGCATCCAGAAAGCGGGTAGTCTTACCGAGCAATGGGTAAAAAGTGAAGGCCATGATATTATGGTGCAATCCCTGATTCCTTTCTATGGAATGTACCAAGCTATCAAGCGTTTGCATAGCCTAAAGAGCGATGCCATCGGGAGATTCCACATTGTAGCCCGGATGTTTGTGGGTAAATACAAGGACGAGTGCTTGGGTTCAGCAGAGCAGGCTCGAAGAAAGCAACGACTCATGGAGGAAACTGACAAGGTGATCGCATCAAAGAAGTGGAAAGACCGCATCGTGGCTTTCGAGGCGACTGTCGCTTCCAAAGTGTCAACGTTGGTTGACCCTTGAAAAGAGACGATTGGACATGGCTGTCGTGTATTTACGCAAAGTAATACATACAATGGGGAGTTTGCAGGAAACTTGATCCTAATAAAATGAAAATACCATATATGAAAAGAGCTTGCCGAAATTAGAAAAAGCCGAAAATTTGAGTTGATTTGGGTAAATATTAGCAAAGTTATGGCGCCCGAAGGAGGCTGTTTCTCTATACGTTTAATATTACATTAAACCTATAGGAAAACAGCCAACTTACGACGCTCATAACTTCTGTGTTTATCGAAACCACCTCAAATTTTAGGATTTCACATTTTTCGGTGAGCTCTTTTCAAAAGTATGGTATTTTATTTTGCTCGGATCAAAATTCAAATGTCACGCAACACCTGCAAACTTCCCATTCTGAACAAAACGTATAAAAGTGAACACAAGTAAGTGCGAATTACTCACGACACTCATCTGAAATCCGCTCTAATTTTTATAAACAATATTACAGAACTGAGGTTTTTTAATCACCGTGAAATTGTCAGATACGATCATACCGGCAAGGGTCCCTTAAGGCGTGCAGATTGAGTGCAACTCTGTCAAGTACGTTGACGATATGTACATGTCGGAGTCTGTGGAAAAGAACCAACCAAGCAGGATACAAGTTGATGTTGACGATGAACTTTACATTTTATAATAATATATATTATTATTTTATAATAATATATTTATAATAATTTTATAATAATAATAATAATAACGCACTTCGAGACGGATTTTTTCACAAAATTCGAATTCCACAACTAAACAAACACACCAGGATCGTAGATATACATGTTACCGACGCAGCAAAATCAATAAATATCCTGCAGTTACATACGCGAAGGTAGCAGACCCCGTTAAACTCGCACGACCCCCTTTGTAACGGTCGTTAAAAATCCGGTGTCGGCACAGCTTGGACAACCAAAATGGCGGCCGTTAAAAACCAAAATGGCGGCCGTTACCAAAAACTCCTCAAGGGGGAGGGGGACCTAGCGCAAACTCATGCAAATCAGATTGTGCGACTCCAAAATAAATCCATTACCTCCCGAACAAAGGGATTTTTTTTTTTTACTGGAGAAGAATGGATTTGTAGCAAATTTGGCCTAGGGAGCAGCCGCTCGGCGAGTTTGCGCTAGGTCCAAGAACAAGCCAACGGAGTGCACTGAACAAGGATCCGATTGGCTCACACGATTGTGATTGACTACGCAGCAAACTTAACTGCCAAAGGCTCACTAGATTTGAACCTACAGGGTCAGGTGTTATCAGAAACACTTGCAAATGGCATTTCTAAAAGAAAGGTTTTTATTTTAAACGTTGTGACTGGTGATTTTTCCAACTGTTATGTACCGTTCGAATTTTGATATTGGGAGAGTGCAAGTGGATTTTTTTGCAAAAGAAAGGAATCTTGCGTTTGACTAGTTACCAGGCCCCACCCGGTAAGGAGATAAAATTGCTCATATTATCAGAAATATTTATCAAAATCAGTTGAAAAGTAGATATTTCGACGTACTTCTCTATAAACCATAGTGCAAAGTAGCCAAATGCAAAACGTTATAAGTAAAGAAAAATACGTCGCAAAACTCGCATGTGACGGTATTGAGTACCACCTCGCTGCTTCCAGTCAAAGACCTGACCCTGTCAACATTATCATACCAGAATCCGTTTATCTTAGATCATGCTTGACGAGACAGATTCGCTTTAAAACGTCATCTTTTCAAAACGATATCATTTTTAACTTACTGAACAATTGAAGCACTGACCCTGTCAAAACAAATTGACAGAATTGGTTTATTTAGGTTATGCTGGACGGGACAGAATCGCTTTAAAAAACATAGTATTATTTCCGCTTGTTTGCTTAAATTCAAGACAATAGCCTGGGAGCACGTTGAACGCCCTCTTTTACAAGCTGAAGCTTGTCCCTGATCACGTTTATATATTAAGCTGGACGTTTCAGTTTTCCAAAGCTTCGGTTGAAGGAAAGTCGAGGGCATAATTTGGTAAGTAAATCGCAGTTATATACAGAAAGGGATTCATTAAGGGTGAATGTCACTTTTTTAGGGTTAATTTAGTTACCTTACATAAAGTTATTCTTCCCCAAGCGAACTGCCTTGTAGTTGTCCCCATTTCTCTATGTCACTGATACCCTCTTACAGCAGGGGCAGTGGGATCCTTTTCAGTTCATAAGATGAGCAAAATACTGCTGACTATTTCGTGTATAATCGAGCTGATATTGGATTGTGAATTTGCTTTTTTGATTTCTTTACCGGACTGAACTGTTTTCAACAGCGAAAGCTATGAGGTTTCGACATTTCTCCGGAAGTATTGTAAAACAATCAAAAGAGAGGGAACCCCAAAGTGAATGATATTTCTATGCCTGGTATTTTTCGCAAATTATTTGTCTGTGATACGTTTAGTATAAGAATTTGAGGCTGAGATTTGGTTTTACTAAATAAGAACACAGCTCAGGTTGAAACAAACTCAAAAAAATTCATTTGTACAATCTTCCTTTTTTTCGTCAGAGCGCAAAATATTTAGACAGAGAACAATATGCTTGAGCAAAGAAATCAGCAATGCTTGCAAAATAATTTCTATGCGGAAAAAAGTAATATGTTGTGCTATGGGTATTCAGCATAGTATTAGGATTTGCAAAGGTTCTTTTTAAAACTATTAGTTTTTAGCAGGAAGAGTCGCTTTTGCCCACCTCTAGCTATTGTTTTCTGCCAATAAGCGAACAATACGACATCACAAAAATATTCACACAAATGCAAATGTAACATTTGCAATTTTTCAGTCTCAAGAAAAAACAACGTGTGTATTCATTGCATGTATATCAACAATATTGATAAAATTTGAGTTTATTTGTTTTGATCAGTCGTTATCAGTCGTTGAATCTTAGCTAATATTAGACCCACAATGCTAAACGCATTGGAATTCCTTCCAGGATTCACGTCACGTCACGTCACGTTACATCAATCTTAGTATGACAGCCGTCGCTGTTGAGCCTGTCATTGCAGCCACCACCGCAATCATTTCAGGGGTCATAGAGAAGGGAACGGAGTCTGCCGTCGTGGCGGCTGTCTCTGCAGCCGTCACCACGGCGGTTGAAGCATCAGTCTCTGCCACCATCACTGCAGCAATTGCATCGGCTGTAGCGTCGGCGGTGTCAGGTGCAATCACGGCGAGCACAACAAAAGCAGTCGAAGCCGCTCTTAATAAAGGATTGGACAAGTCAGTAAAGGAAGTTATTGGTTCTCAAGGCGTGCATGATGTCTCCACAGCCATCACGTCTTTGCCCTCGGAAGAAGTCATCGACAAGCTGGCGAAAGCTGCTATTGATGCAATTAATCCCCATTTATGGGTGTTCCAAGACCCTACGTTTTTCCGACTCACTAAGTTGATCGAGGCTCTGCGTGCAGTTAAAAAGGGAAAGAAGCCCGAGGACGAAGATGATGATGATTGTGATGAAGAAAAGTGCCGTTATTTCCACCGCCCTGAAGTGGAAGGAGATGCAGAGGATTTCTTGTTCTTTTCTGTGTTTGGGAGTGGCGAATGCAAGGAAGGGGAGGAGGTCTTCTCGATGTCCTCTCAGTGGAAGAAACTTAAGTCTCTGGTAGAAGACCCAATTGGCGGCCACTATGTGAACCAGCTCTTTCAAGAGCTTTTTGAAAGCTGCGTGGATGTCGATGAAGATGAACGTGATCTTGTTGATGGCATTCAAGATCTCGCAGTGGCACAGGGACCCCATAAAAAGATCAAGAAAATCAAATACGTAAAAGTTAGCTACGGAGTTCTTGTCTACTTTGGTGATCAGAAAATCTATGACATTAAGGGATCCACCGCAGACAAGCGCACGAAAAGCTGGCTTAAAGCGTACTTTTAGTTAGGTTATGGGAATTGCGACAATAGCAAGTGCTACATCGCGTCAGAAAACCCTCCGTGTGGTCATAAAGGGAGCCTTGTAGGCGGGCACATGTGGTCGCCTGAACTCAAAAAGAAGGATAATAGCCTGTTATACTATATTCTTCCCATCTGTAGGAGGCACAATAAGCATAATGTTTATGACGCGCCAAGATCCGATGGTACTGGCTGGCTCAAGACCACAAAAGATGCCTGGGCGTTACAAATCAAATCCGTTGAAAAAGTACCCGGGTGGAAGGAAAGTACCAAGCGCTGACTGGCTTGACGGTGGATGGCGAAGGCGGAGAGTGTCACAAAATCCCCCAACCAAAGGAATTGACGGAGTGGCTTGTAAAAGAGGTTCATAAAATCGCGCTTGAGTTTGCCAAAGATCCCATTGATATCGTCTTCAAGGAGGTATCAGCAACAGCATTGGAACAGCTCAATGAGATCATCAAGACAGCGGGAAAGGACGCCAAGAAATGGACAAAAAGTAAGGGCCATGACATTATGCTGCAATCCCTGATTCCTTTCTATGGAACATATCAAGCTATCAAGCGTTTGAACAGCCTCAAGAGGGATGCGATCGGGAGATTCCACAGTAAATCCCAGTCAAGACTTGCTAAATACAAGGACGAGTGCTTGGGCCAAGAAGAGCAGGGACTAAGGGAGCAACGACTCATGGAGGAAACTGACAAGGTGATCGCATCAAAGAAGTGGCAAGACCACATCGTGGCTTTCGAGACGACTGTCGCTTCCAAAGTGTCGACGCTGGTTACGCCTAAAGAAGACTAACTATTGACTAAGCTCAGATATGCACGCGCATTCTCACTGCGTACCCAGTAGGTGGCGCGCTTAGCCTTTTTTTCCATTTCAATTTAAGAAAGTATTTTTCTTGCTTTTCGGAACCTAGTTACTTCTTAATCTATATATTGAAAGTATTGTTTCGGCTTTGATTATCTATAATTATACCTATTTTCGAAGAGCTTTTGTTATTTTTCTTTATGTTCCGATTTCCGATTTTCTGGAAAAGCTGTTAGGTGTCTTGTCTTATGTTGCGAAAAGTATGACTAGAATGACGCTCCTGGAATCTTCCACTAAAAATTCCAGAACGGCATCCTGGCCCTAGCTACTAATCATTGGACTAGAGCAAAATGTATAAACAGGCGTAGCCAGGAGGGATACGCCAGATAACGGTTTTCTTGTCGACTGGGCTAATTCGAATTACGCTACAAACAATAGAGCGGCTTCCGCATGACTGTCGTGAAAGCAATTCATGAGTAATTCACTATCCAATCAAATGCGATAGAGCAGATTTCAGATGACCATCGTGAAAGTAAACGCAATTGTGCAATCACTAGCCAATCAGAAACAAGAGTAATTACAACTTACTGCTGAATGGTTTCCAGCCCAGCCAATCAGGAGTCGAACCAATTGGCTAGTAATTCCTTGCTTGTAATTAGTTCGCAATTTGATTGGTTGATAGAAATAAGCAGCCAATGAGAAAGCAAACCAATTGCAAACACGACGGTCATCTGAAATCCGCTCTAGTAATTCAACAACAAACCAATCAGAGAGCGAAGTGAGCGAAGTAATCACTAGCAATTGTATAATTGTTTTGTGCGATCTGATTGGCTGAAGGATCAAAGATCATGCTCTCGACCAATCACAACCCGAAGCAATCGCAATTACCGAGTAATTTGTAATTACTCACGACAGTCATGTGAAAACCGCTATAACCTCAAGTCGAGGCGCTCTTCTAAAATTATACTGTAAATGTACTGGAACAAAGAGAGAGCCTCGATCTGATGCTTTTGTCTCGTAAATTCGAACGTGGTCTATTAACCCTAAAAAAGCGGTATCGCTTTTTTGTTCTCATTTCATTTTCTTCTAGCTTTGCATAACAAAATGGAATTCGGTGCTCTCAAGAAATTGAAAAAAAATTGATGTGAAGAATTCTAACCGCAAGGAAATGTCCACTCGGATGGACGTTTATGATCAACATGATTCTTTGATGCTAAAACTGTTGAAAAGCCTGACAAAAATAAAAAAAACAGAGGCCATCTAAAAACTCACCAGTATGCGACGCAGGCCTTTGAAGATCTCAAGTCAATATTTCGTCCTTCAGTTTTTTTTTTTCATCTGCCGCGTACAAACTGTTGAGAGACATACAATCAAAGTGATAAACAGATCTTGCGCAATATGAAAACTGCTCAGTAATTAAGGTGACTCCACGAAAAGTCCAAGCGCATTTTCTGTAAATATAAATTCGGTAATAACTTTTATAATATTCCTGTGACGAATATCAAACTTGGAGGACAGTAGCAGGCATCTTTTAGCAATACCTTAACATACTTCGATCTTTATTTGCATTAACACTTTTAATAATATCCCAGCTACAGTGGACCCCCTTGTTCAACTTTAGACATCTCTGAAAAAAAAATTGCTATCACTTTTGCACGAAATTTCAAAATTGATGTTCAATTTAATTGCCCCTTGTAATTAGAAAATCTTAGCCAATTCCACGGAACCAAAAATTGAGATTTTCTAAGAGCAACAAATTGATGACTTAAGTTTTCTTTTACCTCATGCTTAACATTAAAAGTCCTATAGCATCACCAAAAAACACCGAAGCTTTCTGAAATTTTGCGGAGAAGACATGTTATTACTTTATGTCTTCAAATGCTAAGCTGATCGTCCCTTGATAATTGCGTTGTGGATCACTCTATGATTTATAGACGCTGGTGAATATTATAAATTCGTCAAGAATGAACGAACGATTACCTTTGTTGTGAAGAGCCAATATTATAGCTTTAGCATGGGTCTTGAGTCCTCAGAGGCACAGCATTTGTACCTCCTTTAAAGGGGTGCGAATTCCGACCCGCTCTTTCCGATTCATAAACAAAGAACGCTAGACGGCTTGCAAAGATTTGAGCGTGTAGTACTCTGCGACCAAAATATATTATTTCTCTACTTATAAATGTTTTTTCGCCGAACTATTAGAACTGGGACAAGATAACACCTAAAGCTACGGGCCTGAATGCGGTAGAACGCAAATACGGATGGTAAAGCTATAATATTGGATCTTTTCAACAGAGGTAATAGTCCATTATTTCCTGGCCAATTTTAAAATATTCTACATCGTCTATAAATGCCTGCTGTCTGATTAGAAGAAATGAGAAAATTTTTGAATGTACAATAAAACAATAAAAATGTTTGAGTGAATAATAAAACAATTCATTAATTCAGTTGAGAATATGGGGGGGCAGGGGCCCCCCTTTCTCGGGATACTTTCCCGTACATTTACTGTATTTGCTGAAGGAAATTTAAACATTTTTGTCCCATGTTTTCACTATCCGCCCCCCCGTGTGGAAAGAGAGCTCATCCGCCCGTGCGTGCCTAAGGGGTCGACCATTTAACTTTTGAGGGGGGGGGGGAAGGGTTTTTACTCACCATTTTTTTAAGAAGGGTTTTAGTCACCATTTTGCTGTGCAGGAATTTTTTTTTCAAAAAAGCCCCCCCCCCCCCCCCCCTCTACAGTTCAATGTTCGGCCCCTAATAAAGAAAGCATTTAGAAAACGAAAATTTCACCAGTAGGCAGTTGACTAGTCTGCTTAACAAGCCCGCAACGTCGCAAGTGCAATAACTTTTCAACTTATTCAATCCTGTCCTTATTTTTTCACATTAATAATAGTTATCATACTGCAGAATATCCCACGCGTCACTTGTATTTTCTGGTATGCTAAAGAAAATACAAGTGACAAGTGGGGTATTCAGCAGTATGACACGAGAAATCACTGTATAACTATAGCTACAGAAAATTAAAGCCAACTTTTTACGTACATGCAGTGCAAGATGGGAAGGTTGAGTGGAATACCACCGAATATCAACGTCATTCCTGCGTTCTGATTGGCTGTATTTTCTATGGCGTGGTATAAAGGGTGATATGCACTTTATATAAAAGGAGAACATATCAGAAAACCATCTCGGCAGCATGAGCAGATAAGCCTCAAACGGCCAACGCGAGAGCCAAATATAAATCTTACCAACTAAATACGCGCGCGTGAAACTATTCCGAGCCTCCTTGAGCAATTTTTTTTTCGAGGGAATTCGTAAATCAAACAAATAAATGCGTTTGCAGATGGTTATTTTGAGGTTTATTTTGAGGGGCCTTTGCTCTACTCGAGTTTAAATAACAGCAGACAAGTGTCTAAAGACTACGTGTTATTTTGCACGCTCACTTCTCCAGGTGGTCACTGTAGTCGTGTTTTTGTAATGTAAGAGACATAAGAGAAATGTCACGCAAACATTTTTTAGCGGTTTCAAAGAGTTTAAAGCCATAAAAAAATAACATAAGATTGCTTTAAGCCTAGTTTCCATATAGTCTTATCTTTTGCATCAGTCGACCGTGAAACAATCGAAATTGGAATTATTCTTTTGTTTCACGGTCGACTGATGCGACAGATACGACAGATAAGACTATATGGAAACCAGGCCTAAGTGAAGTAATCTAATGATGATGCATGAAAAATTTCGATTATTTCAATTATTTTCCAACGGTTCGATAAAACGAGAAAAGAAAGCCATACAATGAACAACTTACTAACCTCTGCCGTTCGATCATTAAGACGGCAAGGTTGATGCACCAAAGCCGAGAATTGATATTTCCCGTAATGACCTCACTATCGGTTAGTAAGTAGTAAGTTACGTCGCTGTGTGCACCGGACTTTACAGGGTTGCTTTTCACTAGCAACATAAGCGTAAGCATCAAACTATCTATTTTCTTTAGTGCGGTATTTACTAAGACATAAGCGTAAGCATAAGGTTCAAACTATCTATTTTCTTTAGTGCGGTATTACTAAGACATAAGCGTAAGCATAAGCATCAAACTATCTATTTTCTTTAGTGCGGTATTTACTAAGACATAAGCGTAAGCATAAGGTTCAAACTATCTATTTTCTTTAGTGCGATATTTACTAAGACATAAGCGTAAGCATAAGGTTCAAACTATCTATTTTCTTTAGTGCGGTATTTACTAAGACATAAGCGTAAGCATAAGGTTCAAACTATCTGTTTTCTTTAGTGCGGTATTTACTAAGACATAAGCGTAAGCATAAGGTTCAAACTATCTGTTTTCTTTAGTGCGGTATTTACTAAGACATAAGCGTAAGCATAAGGATCAAAGGCTTCCGCTCTTCTTATGCTTATGCTTACGTCGCTTATGTCGTAATGAAAACTAACCCTTAATTCTTGAAGTCGCCACGCCTATTTTACCTTTTTAGTACCAAAAAACCACCTCCGTATTTAAAAAAACGACTAGATTGGAGTCATCGTGACAATTATTTTCCGCTTAGCTAGTATTTCCACCTTCGAAGAAACATGATCTTTTTAAATTATTTCGGTTTGTGTTTACTCGGAAAGATCCTACATTTGGGCATTAAAATTAAAAGCCAATTTGTACCGCCCTTGTTAATAATAAACCGGAATAAAACATACACAAACACACGATCCTGACACCAAAATTAGCATTAAAATTGATTGAGAAGGAAAATCAAAAAACCCTGACAGCGAATTTGAGATATCGTCCTGGGGCCGGTTCCTGAAAGGTTGGATAAAGTTATCCACGGATAAAAGTTATCTGTTGTATAGGTTTTGTTCAGGATTTATCCGTTGGATAAGCGTTTATCCACTGATAAATCTTAACTGGCCTTCTAGGAACCGGCCCCTGGAGAATACATTTCAATCAAATCTGGATTTGTAACGCGTTAACGCGAAGTGGGAGGAACGTTTAGTGTGCGTAAAACCAGTGTTTTTTTTCTTTGAAGCCAAAAACGATCCAAAGTGTCCTAAGATTGCCCAAGATCGCCCAGATTGTGCGTGGTTCCAGCCAAGGCCTACTCGGGGTCCTAAGATCGCCCAAGATCGCAACATGAAATATAGAAAAAATTCACAAGATCGCCTAACATTGTCCAAGATTACGTACGGGGAGTAGGCCTTTATGCATGAAGCGTGTAAAACAAGAGATGTTACGGCTGCGAAGAAGGAACTGAGATGGGTTCCTAATTAGCACTAACTGTTGCAATGAAAGAACTTTTATAAATCATTTTAATGAAGGTCAAACCAATTTACTATAGGCATGGGCGACACGCAAAGTCGCGCGACTTTGAGAGTTTTAAAGACAAGCTATAGTCATATCCTGACCTTAAAACTAGAAAGAGCGTATTGAAATTTGTAAAATTGCTAAGTTTGAGAGCAACAGGTTACTGTGCGACTACGTCAACCGGGCCATCTCGTAAAAAGTTTGTCATTTAGATATCCAAACCATTTTAAGCAAATTTAATACCTGCAATACATCTGACGATGAGTAATTAAGTGTTTTGAAGTTATTTCTGCCCATAATTTCCACAATTTTTACGAGAAAAGCGATATTTCGGTGTCTCAGATCTCAAGAAAGTCGAGATCCTTTGTTCTGTACTCGCTTTCTGATTGGCTAACTTCTTACAAAATGGCCCGGTTGACGTAGTCGCACTGTAAAATCTAGCGAAGATAGCAATGAAAATAAAAACAGGTTTTACAGAAGCTTGCATGGGATTTTACTTTCGTTGGCAAGCCTTTCCCAACCAGAATATAAGCAGAACCCCTTAATCTCAACTAGCTTTTAACTTATCGCCCTTACAAAGACCAGTTTTTCTATTTTTGGACGCTCTTTCAAATGGTATCGATAGATTTTAGTTACTCGGTTCGTGAGCAAAGTTACAAATTTCATAACGTTACGATTGGCTAAATTTTATTTTTCGTATAGCTTTTCCAATTTTTAATATTTTGCTTCAAACTTGGCAGGTCCACAAATTGCATTGGTAGTGCTGATTCCATTGGTAGTGATGGATTTGTAATACATAAATGACAGAAAGGGACGCCATTACGGTCACGACTGGTATTTTATTGACCAAAGGCCTTTCGGCTAAACAGCCCTTCTCAGTGATCAATGAATTAAACAATTAAAGAGCCCTTGTCAGCCACTCCTTTGTTATTGTTTTCAGTCGACATCATGCAACAAATTACGTGTAGAAATCTTGAAATAGTCTTCTAAAAACAAAGTTGTATTATTCATTTATCGAATTCAATCGCAAACATTGCACTACATCCCCTAAATCAGCCGATGGAAATGGATGCTTTCTCTGTCTCGGTATGTTGCTAGGCTGACAAAATGGAGGCTGACAGAGGCTCTTTAAGTGGTAACGAGTATATATACTGGCCAACCTCAGTGATCAATGAATTAAACGACTATATACTTGCTAACCTGGAAACAAGGCTATACTAATGGAGCCTGTAATTGGGATCCCTGTGATGGATTTGCGCGATGGATTTGTCCGTGGCGCGAAGGTGAAGATTTATTACGTCACAATGCGCACATCTGTAACCCACGCTCGGGTGCTTGAGTATCAGTCATATAGAATATACTAGTTGTAGCTCTCGCTAAAAGTGCCAACGAGCAATAGAACAGTGAGACATGTTTTGCCCTTTTGAATAATATTAGTTTCTCTGAGTCACTGATGCGCCCTGATTTCATTTGGCCGACTATAGGTCATTTTAGAGACAGATATCTACCTCTAAATTTTATGTAAAGGATGCATTTCCATGAGCATATGAACAAGCTAAATCACTGTGATAGCAATGGTGTGTAATAATAACAGCGCGAGAAATATACACAAACATAGCATCGCGGCGTTGGCTACACGGGCGCACTTCAGAAGTGGACCAGGGGTCAAATAGTAGATTTCTCTTCTGATACTGATAGTTTGTAAGCATTTGGTTACCACTTGAATAATAATGCTCTTTCGAAATCCTGGCACGTTGATTGGCTAGTGGTTACACCACTCTGAACTCGAGAATTTTTCTCCTCGCACGGCTCTATAATGCTGCCGCCTCGCAGCCTCGCCTCTTGGCTCGGCTGCTCGTTGGCAATAACATCCCGTGCCAGGGAATATTAATTTGTTTTTCAAACTACATTGTAGTTCCAATGTTGCTAATGAAATAATCAGTCACTTGAACCTTCTTCGCAGCGTGTAAAGAAATCCATCCAGGCTTTTATCTGTTTCTACAGTTCCTTTCGGAATGAGAAGCTCTCCAGAAATCTTGCAATGGGTCAGGGGCATAATATAAGAGAAAAAACGGTCCCTAAACTGTGACTAACGGATTTGACTTTTCCGTTCTTAAAATAGCCACATATTTGATCTATTTTAACTTATTCTTTGAGTAACTGCTTTTCCCAAGTTTAGCAGAGTGCAGTATTATTCGTTTATCAATTCCTGCAGTGACTTGAGAAAAGAAATATAAATATCACTCGGGGGATGGAGGAAAGATGAAATTAATAAACGTGTTTATTTAGCCATGGCAAAAAGTAATGCTTTTTTATATCTATAAAGGAACGAAAGAGTGAAAACACCATTCTACCACTACTGTCTATCTATGAAATATTACAACCCTCAAGGGTGACAGATACCGCGAAACCAAGAGTGCTATTTACACGAAAAACAAGCGATCGTGCTTTTGGAGATTGCTTTCTATTGCTATGAAAATGTCGTGTATTAAATAAGCATTATCTGTGCACACTGAAATGCTCGCAGATGCTGCAAAAATTGCGCAATTTTCGTCCCGATCTGCGCTGCGTTTGACACTAGCAATGGCCAACAACTGCGCCTCGCCCCCAAAGTTATTACTAGGTGAATAGCCTCAATAATATTTCTCCACTGTATGTCCTGTTTAACGTTAGCCCTACTTTGGCGAAATAAAAACCTGCAATAAGTTTAGCAGCGGGAAGATCAAGCAAGCTGCTCTGAGTTTGACGTTTCTAATTCGAGCGTGAAGTCACAAAAAGGCAAACCTATGTAAAAATAGCAACAACAGACTACACAAAACAAGACCGGATATTTTGAGATAGGATAAAATATGATGTATAGATTACCGTTAGTTGTAATGAACTCCGATAATTGAGCATCTGCGAGGGTGTACACAATTGAAGGAATCACCCTTGTCTTATTCTTGAAAACAAGGACCCAACAGATTAAAAAGGAAAAACCGCATTTCCTAGTAATAAATTTCTAAAACTTAAACACCGAATATATGATTTTTTCCTTGTCTGGAGGCAACCCACATGGGCCATATATAGATGGCCTTCTCGAGAAAGGATTTACTGCGCAGAGGAACTGAGCAGCGAAATTGAGGCAACTAAGCATGAATACCTCAATTGCTGTGTTGTTTTTTGCTGGGATTTTTTTATTCGTAATTGCAGAAGGAAGAAAAAAATTCTTGTTTATGGAGAACATGGATAACGCTCAAAAGACAAAGAAGAACAGCACATCTTCAGCAAAATCTGGAAAAAATACTAAACAACGGACAACAAACACTGGTCTCCGCCCCATGTGTTGGAAGGTCAGTTGCCAAACCGGGAGAAAACGAACGCAGACTGACCAGATAGCAATGCCGTTGGACTGGGAGCGACAAGTCCAAGGACAACAGTGAAAGAGGAAAAGAAGTTGAGGTGAGATACCAGAACTCGCAAATTCACGCAAAGTTAGATTTCTGCGATTTGGCATAATTCTGCGAACGCCCACGTTTTCCGAACGCCAAACTGCGTTTAGTTTCGTTTGCATTTTATGGTGATAATTTGGTTTTGAAGCCTAGGTAGTCCTTATTCGTTCAAAAAAGCTTTAAGCGCGTTGGCGTAGAGTTTGCAGGATTATGAAGATTGCAGTACCATTGAGTCAAATCGACACCATCTTTTATTTGTACTGTATACCAGTATGAAGATGGGGAAAGTGTTTATAAGTCTCTCATCTCAGTAGAAGTCCAAAACGTTCGTACAGTAATATTTAAATTAACAAGTTCCAGACAGGACCAGAGAACTCATTCTCTTCTTTCTCGCTTTTGCATTCCCTGCAACCTCCGCAAAAAATAACTAGCTATTGCAAAGAGAGGATAGATGAGATTTCCTTTCCTATGTTGGGGGGCCCACTCATTTTTCCAAATGCACTCATATTGTGAGCTTAGACCGCTTACTGACTGGCAAGCCTGCTGATATTTTATCAATACACTACCCCAAAGCCTACAAACGTTTCCATCAAATTTAAAATCATCAAATTTAAAGTCAAGCTTGCATGGATCTGAATCAGAATTTTTTTTTGACAGAGGTACTAGTTACCTAGCGGAGTCAGAACATTTTCAATTCCTGGTAATTTTACAGAGAAAAGAAATGAATTCGTGATCTTGAAGAGTGTCTCTTTGCAAAATATTTATGTTGCAGTTTTCCTGCACCGCATGTGCCAAAAATGGCAGGAATTTAGGCTGGAACATCAGCCAATCAAAAACCCCGTTATCTTGTAATGACACAACATTAGCTACTAAAAATTCTTGAAACTGGCCCTCCACTTTTTTAATCAAGCACTTTTTCAATAGCAGCTGGTCCTTTTCCAATTAATTAAATTACTCATCAAAAAGAAATGGAAATAGACATTGTATCTTCAAATTCGTAGCTTAAGAAGAACATTTGTTAGGTGCTTATGCGCGCGCCAAAAATGGCGGTTCTCAGGGATGGAAATTGCACTTCATTCAACTTTCCTTGCAAATTTGTCTGTGTAAGCAACGCTTCTGGTTGGCTGAAATGTTTCTGCCTAAATTCCCACCAATTTTGGATCGCACATGGTGTCACAGGAATCCTGCAATAATTATATTGGTAAGAACACAGTCTGCTTTCCATTTATTTAGGGCTCTACCTCCGTGTAAGAACCTGTGTATTGTTCACGAGTTGCGTCACAAAGTCTCTTTTGTTTAGTAAAATGGTTCTTACATAGAGGTACATCCTTCTTTTTAAAACCTCATATGCGACAGGCATTATATGGTAGTATATATTCATCATTCATGCATATAAGAAAAGTGAACTAGTTTATTTTAAAGCATTTTTAATATACCTCATGTCACAGTTAGACATCGAAACAGCTGACACAACGACAAAAGTAAAGATGTGAAGTGTGTTGTTGGCTTGCGCGCTTGCAACTATCTATTATTTACAGAAATAAAAAACAGGGATAATGTAAATATAATTATTAATGTTTTGTCGATATGAAATGTAATGGGAAAAAACTTGTAAAGTCGTAGATAGTTTTTTTTCCAATTATGTAACATGTAATGTGTTGTCTGTAAATTGTGTAAAATTGCAAAACTTAATAAAATAAATATAAAAAAACAAAATATATATATATATATATTCATCAAAATCTGATTTTCTTTTTCTGCAGAACTTCAGCAAGAGCAAGACATCCATTGGAAAATGCTAAACAGTGAGAAAAAGTGCTCAAACATTGACAAGAATTTAATAATAGCAATTATTATTATGAAAACCATTCCATCTCACACATCAGATATTTGCATCTATTTTGAATGTTATAACATTTTTGAGTAGCCCATTGAATAAAAGATTTTTGTGGACCTGATAATAGTGCTTTGTAGAAAATTCAATAAAAAATATTAAAAAGTCTTCCGTGTGATATTTGGGAATTGGCTCTCACAGGGGTGGATCCAGGAATTTAAGAAAGGAGGCCTGGGTAGTGATAATATAGGGACAAAAAATTGAAAATTTCCATCAGCAAACACAGTAAATGGGAAAATCCCCCCCCCCAAAAAAAAAGAAGAGATTTACACAGGCATAAGAACTCTTGGGTACCCTATTTAAACACATTCTCTGAAGCATGGCCAAGGAAGCACCATGAAACATATTATTTATCATTTTTTCCTCAAGGGCATGGTAACGAATTCTGCATTCTGATTGGAAGGAAAAATGTAAAATGCTGTATAGTTACAATAAATATATATATATATATATATTCTGATTGGTTCTCCGAGCACGCATGCAGGGGCCATATTTTCCTATTCTCTGACCCAGGGTCACGGTAACCATTTGCATGCAATTGTTTTCATCGAAAAAATCAAATTTTAGAGTTGGAAAAAAAAAGTTTTGTACCGCCTTTAGATCGGTCCATATAGGGAAAAACTGTGACCTCGGCCTGGAAAAAGGTGGCCTCAGCCTCCTCCAGCCAGTAAATAACATATATTTAACTGGTAAATGTAAATACAAGAGCAGGAAGTTACCCATGAAAACGTCATGATAAAACATTGCGTTTCTCTAATAAGGTTCCCTGTGAATTTTCGTCATGCCTCTGAGCACTTGGGTAAGGTGGAATACCTTGGGAAAGCACTAATAACATACTCAGCTTTGACTCAGCCACTCTTCCCATGAAAGGGAATTTTCTCTCCAAAATGCCCCAGCTAATTAACAAATGTCCCTTGATTTTCCATGGTATGTCCACAAAATGACGTAATAAAGTGGTCAAAATGTTGTGGACTCAGGAGGCACCAGAAAAATTGAAATCCACTCTGGTATTCTGATTACCTAGCTTCAATTCTAGAAAATATAATAGTTTGGCACCAACTGAGCTCAACTGTAAAGTTTTGTATTGCATTTGTCCAGAGTATTTACTTGTTATGCACTAGTCAGTGGAAAGCCCCACACCCCCCTATCAAGGGAATACCAGGGCAAAGCAGGGGTTTAATTAAAAGAAGCCACGGTATGTGGAGGATTAGTGATTTTTAGATCATGGTTCCTGCTATGGCCGGGACTTAGGCAGGGTTGGGCCACGATTCACCAACTTTCCTAATGATATTGTGGCACTTGGCTCAATCGGCAGCACATTTTCCCTGTGGATAACAACTTTATTTCATATTCCACACAGCGTTTTATTGATGTTTCTAAGTGGCACGTACAATGCAAAGAAATAATTGGCAGCCTTGGGGCGGGAAGACACAAATCTAGATTAGACATGAAAACGTGCCTCGCATTGCGGGGAATTATTATCAGTCAATTCCAGCGGTGACCATCCCCCCCCCTCCCCTGGGACACCGTGGGCCATTTGCACACCACTGCCTTCCCTGGGGTGGGGAATTTTGAAAATTTTGCTGACCCTGGGGTCGGGATTTGTTTTTCCCCGGGGGAGGGGGGTGGGGAAGATTGGTTTTCTCATAGTCAAGCGCGTCGGGGTTTTGCGGAACTTCAACACCAGTTATAACTATTGCCAGTTACAATGTCCCAGTTACAGAAAATAACGCCACATAAAATATAATGCAGAGCATCGTATACACCACATTTGGGGAAGACACATTTTCAAATTTCGCAGTTAACATCTTCTATAGTGAAGAAACAGATTTCGCAATTTCGTCTCAGTGGAAAAACATAAAAATGAATTGACACTATAAACAGAGGTCCAATTTCGCAAAAAGTCAAGTAACATTACTGCGATATAGTTTGCTCTGCAATTAGAATTAAGGTAAATTTCGCATTGAGAGATTCCAGGGACAATTTGCAGCCAAATGGCTACAACCGCCTCTGAATGTCTACCGATATTATACCTTAGTTTCAATTCTTTCTTTATATTTTGTCTCACTTTCAGTGAATTGAGAACTCGTTCAAAGACGAGAAAACTAAAGTACATTTAAAAACGAATTATAAATGCTCGGACAGTATAAATGGAGTTGAAGTTTTTGTTGTGAAGCTTTGTCACGAGAGTCGATGGAATCTAACCGTCTTTTTCTTGTCCAGGGGAGGGGCATTTGTCCGCTTTTTGTGTCCCCGCCGTGGGGCATTTTGCATTTTTGCTAGCCCGGGGGTGGGGAATTTTCAGTTTTATTTTTAGAAATGACCAAAATCCCGGGGGGTTGCCGGGGGGGGGGGGGGGGGGGGGTCATGGTCACCGCTGGAATTGACTGATACATTAGCGGGGCATTAGCAGACTCAGAAATCTAATGCCCCACCATTCCCCGGGTAGGGTACGGGGTGCGGGGCTTTCCACTTATCACCATCAAGCTTCAAGTTGGGCAAAATGATTATCTGCTTTATAGCAAGCATTCGTTCCTCTCTGTTCTGATACTCCACATGTATTGCAGAATGCTTTCTTTACAGGCTATAAAATGGTTAAGTTACTTTTTTCAAGTCTGATTCTTAAACTTAAGTTACGTTCTCAAGAACTGTGTTGTCCTTCGAACTCTGTTGTGTCCTCTGATGCAAAATATCACTTTGAAACTGTTTCTCGCTGTTTTCGAATTGTTTATATGTTTGGTTACCCACGGGTTTTGTTTATCAAATTTATTTCACGTACCTCTTCGAGCCTGAAGCCTCTCAAATAACTCTTGAGTAATCCCAAGGAGCGGTTTTATAAACCTATAGAATTTACCGCCTTTCGTCATGTTGTCTGTAGAGGACCCAGCTTGCTTTGCGGTGCCATTCCACAGGATTCCACAGCGTGTGGAAAGACACCACAAGTCGCCTAAGCTCTGTGGTAGTGTTTCAATAAATTTGAATGAATTTAGGCTGTTTTATACGATGGACGAGAAGGGCCACTTCAGACTTCAGACTTCAGACTTCAGACTTCAGACTTCAGACTTCAGACTTCAGACTTCAGACTTCAGAGATAATAAAATTGTCTGATTTACCTGATTCCTTTTAGAAGAACCGCACAACACCTGAGATAGCAATATTAGGATAAAGAAGCATACACATCTGTTCTTTTTAATTTACTCATCGTTGTTTTTGTGCCGATATGGGCCGCAAAAATCAGACTTCAGACTTCAGACTTCAGACTTCAGACTTCAGACTTCAGACTTCAGACTTCAGACTTCAGACTTCAGACTTCAGACTTCAGAGATAATAAAATTGTCTGATTTACCTGATTCCTTTTAGAAGAACCGCACAACACCTGAGATAGCAATATTAGGATAAAGAAGCATACACATCTGTTCTTTTAATTTACTCATCGTTGTTTTTGTGCCGATATGGGCCGCAAAAATCAGACTTCAGACTTAAGACTTCAGACTTCAGACTTCAGACTTCAGACTTCAGACTTCAGAGATAATAAAATTGTCTGATTTACCTGATTCCTTTTAGAAGAACCGCACAACACCTGAGATAGCAATATTAGGATAAAGAAGCATACACATCTGTTCTTTTTAATTTACTCATCGTTGTTTTTGTGCCGATATGGGCCGCAAAAATCAGACTTCAGACTTCAGACTTCAGACTTCAGACTTCAGACTTCAGACTTCAGACTTCAGACTTCAGACTTCATCTATACTTTATAATATTTTAAAAAGCTCCGACGTGGAAAGCCTGTCGAGCTAACTGCCACCGTGGATGTGATACAAACCACTCTCAGGGTTGCAGGATGGTGTTAGTTTTTAATTCGATGCGAGGAGAGAAGCTGCCATTCAGGCATTTTCTTTAGCGCGGGGAGACGCCGTCCGCCATGTTTTTCGTCGTTGCTTCGCAAAAGAAAGCTAAATTTTCCGTGAATGAAAGCTTGAAATTTAGACCATTTCATTTAACGGGAGCCGCGTCCATTTAAGTTGAATTAGTTTTGTTTTTAAACCCGGGCAAATGATGTTGTTTTTAAGCAATAAAAGTACTTTCCGCGTGCTCTCTGGTTTCTTACAAACACGAGGGGGATGTTGGGAGAACTGATCAATACTTGAAAGTCACGAGCCGAAGGCGAGTGTCTTTCAAGTTTTATCAGTTCGACCAACATTCCCCGAGTGTTTGTAAGAAACCAGAGAGCACGCAGAAAGTATTTTTATTGCTTTTAGAAAATAACATACACACGCGCGACAGCGTTGCGTGACAATCGTGTTTCTCAGGTCTCTTACAAACACGCTTTTTAACCAATCAGAATGCGCACATTCACAATACAACATAGGTGTTATTTTCTAATAGGCTTTATTTAGCAAAAAAGTGATCTCGCCGTGCTCCTCGATGGACTTTGCTTGAAATAAATCGCTGGCACTATTTGTGTTAGAAAATAATTAGGAAGTCAAAGATTTATTGAAATACATCCAAACTGCATTCTAAAAGTTTAATCATGGGTCTTTGCGCCCAAACATCGCAATGTAGTTTTTTTAACAAAACAAGCTGTGAATTATATTTTCAAGTGCGTGCGCCAAGAAAAAACAGGCACCTACACCAGAAACCGTTTTCTACAAAGACAGTTCTTGCATTGACAATTCATGTATAAATATTAAACAATTTGTTTTGTCATCCACTGGAGACGGCACGAGCGAATTTATTCACGGGTAAATAAACTAGTTCATTTTATTGTAATTGGATAAATCCCTCTCGGGGTCAGAGATTTTTCTCTTTCTCCGCTTACTAGGGCTAACGCTCAGAAGTACAATGGGATATTTCACAGGTCCGTAGCCAGGGATTTTTGTGGGGGGTGCTAATCTAGAAAAAGCGGACCAACGTGGTATGAATTTATTAACCGCTAGTCAAAATTCACTAAGCATGCGCGTATCGTGACGTGCCTTGCCCGAACATCTATGGATAAATAATTGTATGCTTCTTTATCCTAATATTGCTATCTTGCGGTCGGGTATTCAGCGGGTCTTCTTAAAAATAATAATCAGGTAAATCAGACAATTTCATTTGATCTCTGAAGTCTGAAGTCTGAAGTCTGAAGTCTGAAGTCTGAAGTCTGAAGTCTGAAGTCTGAAGTCTGAAGTCTGAAGTCTGAAGTCTGAAGTCTGAAGTCTGAAGTCTGAAGTCTGAAGTCTGAAGTCTGAAGTCTGAAGTCTGAAGTCTGAAGTCTGAAGTCTGAAGTCTGAAGTCTGAAGTGGCCCTTCTCGTCCATCGTAGTTTTAGCACTCTGCATAGCTTGCATATTAGCTATGTTGTAGTCGAATATTAGAAAATAATGAAAATAAAAGAATTGTTCAGTCATGTTGTACTTACTTTTTTATTGACTCTTTGTGTGATCTCCCCCTTGCTGGGAAGTCTTTTCGAGACGGCGCGGAGCTAAAAACAGGGAATCCGATTAAGGTTACTGAGAACCTTCGCGCCCGTCCTCGGAAAAAAAAATCATACTCGTCCTTAGTTTAACCAAAACATGTCAACCTATATTTCGTTTGAAAGCTTATAGAATGGACTAGCGGGCTATGGCAAAAAGAAGTACCTTTTTATTAAACAGAATTTTTTTAAAGCTTTTATAAAAAAATTGAGTGTGACATTTTCAAGAGCTATCGCCGTCGAACTGCTTGACCTTGACTCCCAAGAAACACAGCGTTTTAATCCTTAAAGGTGTTACTCAAAAACCGTGTCTGCGTTTTTTAAAATTTTGTTTACTTCAAAAGTTATGATTTTTTTAAATTTTTAGAGCGTGAAAATTCTATAAAATTTGACCTTGGAAATTTAAAAGTTCCATAACTTTTGAACAACGCAAAATTTTAAAAAACGCAGACACGGTTTTTGAGAAACACCTTTAAGGATTAAAACAATGTTTTACTTGGGAGTCAAGGTCAAACAGTTTGGCAGCGATAGCTCTTGAAAGTGTCACACCCACATTTTTAATAAAACCTTCAAAAAAATTCTGTTTATCAAAAAGTTATTTCTTTTTGTCATAGTCTGCTAGTCCATTTTATAAGCTTTCCAACGATATATAGGTTGACATGTTTTGGTTAAACTAAAGAGTTGTATGATTTTTTTTCCGAGTACGTGCGCGAAGGTTCTCAGTAACCTTAAGTAGCGCTCCGTCTTAGAACTTAGAACTATGGTGTGAAGACTCCTATATGGGAACAGTAACTAGTCTGAAAATAGAGTTAGACGTCACGTGAACACCAAGAATAGGACCTCTGCAGGCAAGATTTCAGGGCTCGGGGAATTTGGAATCCCCTATCTCGTCCTCTCAAACCGCTCCTCGCTCCTCTCGTCCTCTGACCCCGCGAGGAGAAGCTCTGATGACAGGCCCCGACGCATGACTCTTTTTATGTCTTAAAATTATCTGTAGAGCGTAGAGGCCAGTCAGATCAGGTCAAGGTGACTGTACGTAGAAATGAGATGACTAGCAAATGAATGTTGTGTGTTGTAATGCACTAGTCATTTCCTTCCACCGACCCCCAACCCCCGCGACATAGCAGGGGAATATGAAACAGATGTTGTCGAATTTGAAATAATTCCACCGCCTACCAGGGGAGAACGCCTTGGCAAATTCCCTACACCCCGGGGAAACATTTCCTACACCCAAGGGACAAATTCCACCCTCCACAAGATGGATACACGTGGATACAAGAAACTTTCCTAATACTATCAAAACCAGTAGAGTGTCTGCGCCGAAATGAAAAAGTTTCCCCCTCCATTCCCCCAGCCGGTTAGCTGAGCCATAGCAAAATTGAAGTAAACTCCCTGGGGATCGGGGCAAGAATACAAGACAAACCACTGATGTTTCCCCCACTATTGCCTGGCAAAATCCCCGCATGTCGCGGGGGTTGGTGGTCGGTGGAAGCAAATGACTAGTACATAACCAGATTGAGAGAAAAGGTGGCTTTATGTACACAAGCGCATCATATCAGCCAATAAGCGAAGGTAGACTAAGGCTGCATTCATTATGTATACTACAGGGGGGGCAGAGGATTTTTTTTTTGACAATGCAAAATTTTCAGATCCCCCCAAGGCACAACATATTTTTTACGAATACCCCCTCTTACATGCCCCCCCAGGACGAGGTTGGCTCTGGTCAACTACGTCCCCAGGGTCATCTCTGTCGTTTTTCAAAATGGCGGTTGACTCTGAGAAGACCCTGGGGGAGGCTGAGTCACGTGACTATTGTTTGAGGACATGAGAATGAGTTTGTCCTTTGTTTCGAAACGGTCATGTGACTCAGCCTCCCCAGGGTCTTCTCTGAGCTAACCGCCATTTTGAAAAACGACCGAGAAGACCCTGGGGACGAGGTTGGGCTCTGGTGACATCCACCGACGCATGCGTAAAAGCAAATGGCGGTTTTATGCCTCACAATTACTTTTAGAGCGTTCAAGTGGAAGGCATAGGTTGAAAAGACGACTAGGAAACGAATGGCAGTGTGATTTTCACTGATACATTTTTATAAAGCGAGATTAAGCTACTATGTACTCGTGCGCGCCAGTTCGGCCAATCAGCGAAGGCCCTCAATGGATGTCACCAGGGCCTCCCCTGCGAGGCGACGAGTCGGGCTCTTGGTTCGAGAATGGCGAGTCTCTTGTGTGAAAAGCTACTGACACATGCGCGAGATTTGATACACGAGCCGTTGAGAGAACATTCTCTCAAACTGATCAAAACCGTCATTTTCGAAACACTCATGGCCAAACCCAAATTTGGAAGTGTTTACCTTATTTGGAAGTGATGGTAGATCCCCTTCTGATAAGAATTTCGGCGACATTTGTCAGAAAAACACTGAATTTTGAGCGAGAACTTCCAGGCATTTCAGCGACTCGATTCAAAGCATCCTCCATGTTGGATCTAGCTTTGCAACTAGGCCTGATCTATTTTGAGCAACCACAGGGAACCCGCGCGGCTCGCCCCAGTCCCGTGATAGGCATTTTGCAAATACGACGGCTTATTTTTGATATGCTTACCCAGAGCTCCCCGGCTCCATCTCTTCGCGGACTGCTCTGGTGACAGCCACTGACGCATGCGCGAGTTTTGATACAGAGCCGTTGAGAGAAAAATCTTTCTGCGCATGCTCCAACGTTAAAAATCAGCCAATCAGCAAAGGTCCTCAAATGGATGTCACCTGGGCACGAGAATGTTGAGAGAAACACAGTTTCTGCGCCTGCCCCAACGTTCAAAATTAGCCAATTGGCGAAGGCACTCAAATGAATGTCGAGCTAGGGAGCTCTGGGTACGAGAATGTCACTAGAGTCTCCCCCGCAAGGTAACGAGCTCGAAAAAAAAAACGTTTTGTCACTCGCCCCAGACCGAATTTTGACCCGACCAAGATGGCACCCGCATGGTTCGATTCTCGCCATAAAAAGCGACAACCAACCAACAGCCAACCAACGCCAAGCTACAATTAAAATGATGTCTTGGCTTCCATACGAAGTATCTTATAGGGGCTGGTATAGTGTATGTTTACGAAGTAAAGGCACCTACCCGACCTCGTTACCCGACCGCACATCACAAACTCACCCCTCCTGTCCTACGTTTTCTCGCAATTGGACCGTTCTGAAATCGAGCGAGTTTTTTTGTCTATTGCTGTTTTCCGTACTGAACTCAGCAATAAACGCTTTTGGTGAAATACCCGAATTTCCTTTCCTGTTTCCGCAATGCGGAATTAAGGACTTCTTATTTCCGTTGAACGGAAATAAGAAATCCTGTCCTTGGATTCCAGGCGCCCGAATCATAAAAGGAAGTAGGAGTCAGGGCTTGAAATTAAGAGATAATCATAGTCGTAATTTACGCCTTGTACCATTATAGGAGTAATTCTTCAAAAATCTAGGCGCAAATCCACTACGAGAACACTGTAGAAACTGAAAACACAGTCGTTATTTTACGCCTAAGTCTGTCGTATTTACGCCTGTATCGCGGGCGCAATTTCAAGCCCTGCATGAGTAGGTAAAAGGTCACGGGGATCTGGAAACCAGGTGTCATACAATGGGTGGGTGGATCGATGGGCCTTCTTGAACTACTTGACGAAAGGAAACCCGAGCGACTTATTATTTCATACTACGACAATAACAAATTTTCATATCACTGTCGTGAAACCAATCGCAAAGTAATTACACCAGGAGTAAATTACAAAGTAATTGCGAATTACTCACGACAGTCATGTGAAATCCGCTCAATATGCAATAATATTATATTGAATAGAGCAAGAGAACAGTAAAAATAGCTCAAAACCTCAACATACACAATTTCAATTTATTTTGCCATTTCATTTTAAAGTAACATTTGTACAATGAACGTCTAGGTTGAGGGCGCCTCAAGAAGCCACCGGGCTTGTGCAAGGAGGCGCTCTCACCTTATAAGAAGACGCTAGAAATAAAATAACAAATCTGACGAGGCAGATAACAAGAGAAGTAGTACTAGATATTATTGTAGAACAATATTTTTTTCCATCGTACATTTTCTTGCGATGTACATGCCCATACATTCTCATACCTAGTGTTCCTTTTTCTCAGGAGGAAAAATAATTTTCCAAAGAGCAGCACGAATCAAAATCCACGAAAGAATTTAAAAAAGAAGTAGAATAAGTTAAAAAACGACAAATCAAATTCGTTTTGTTTATAAGCACAATAAACG
This sequence comes from Scolanthus callimorphus, assembly GCA_033964015.1. NCBI lineage: Eukaryota > Metazoa > Cnidaria > Anthozoa > Actiniaria > Edwardsiidae > Scolanthus > Scolanthus callimorphus. The sequence goes on along the minus strand of JAWWUD010000024.1, from coordinate 107,810 downwards.
GAAGAAATTAAAAGAAATATTTTTTTAAAACTATTTACAAGTTTTGACCTTGATGAAAGTCGTTAGCAGTACGTGCCGTTTATTTACATTAAAATTGCCCCTTCTAAAAGAGTAAAAAGCTCGATGGACGTAACAGCTCGGGCAGCTAATAAATAAATGGAAAAATAACAAATAATGGAACATTATAGTTAGCTAACGGGTTTTCATTCAAAATCATTTTCGCGTAGGCTGCGACATTTTTAACGTCATGGCCCGCGTAAAATAAATTATTATTCTCACGCAAAACTGGGGCGTGAGCTTGTTTGTGCGATGTTTTATTTTCACTCAACTGAATGAATAAAGTTAGAAGTTGGGGGAGAGGGTGTGGCAATTTGTTTTGCGCATGAAAATTTTTTTTCGGGGATCAGGTTGTGCAATAATTTTTTTTCGGAATTTGATGATGTTTTTCACTAGCTTGGATCTCTGCAAGAATTTTTTTTTGGAAAGGATTGATCTTGCTCTCTTGTCTTGCTCGAATTTTTTTTGGGGGAATTGCCACCTCCCCTCCCTCAATTTCTAATGGTCCACCCCTAACGGGTTTTCATTTAAAAGCCTTCGGTTGCGACATTTTTCATGTGCGCATTCATGGCCCGCGTACATAGACCATGCTCATTCGTAAACTATTGTGTTTGACACTCGAAAATAAAATTCATATCTTCGCGCCACCGTGTAATTTTCATGGATTGACATGTAATTCATAGCAAAATATATTAAATTGAACACCTCACTTTGGTAGTCGAAAGTGCCTCTTTGTGAAATGCTCCCTCAATCTTCCTGATTCCTAGTGTTAAGATCTAATTTCCCTTTGAACTAGGTTTTTCTCTTTAGATCTAGATCTAGTGTTGTGGCTTGAAACTCCAATGACCGAGAGAGATTTGACTGCTGACGAAGTGACGAAATCGTCACTACAAGATTGGCGTGAAAGTGTAAGCGCGCGTACACATCCGGGACTTTCGGTGCATAACTTTTTCATCTTTTCACTAGTGAAGACATGGAAACTATACGAGTGTTTAGTTTCCGGTAAAACGCTGGCATCCATATAATAACACAAATTATTGTTCTCCCGTATAACAGTGTACGAGTTCTTGTTTTGTTCCTGATGTTATCCTTTCAGTTTCTCTCGTTACTGCATAGCCATAGGACTGAATAAAGTAATAAATCGGGGTTTTGGGCATTCAAAACCCTTCGCGTCGGCTGCGATTCTCACGCAAAACAGGGGCGTTTTTGTTTGTGCCTCTGATGTTCTCGTACTACTGCATAGGAATAAAGTTACGGCTTTTTCTTTAAACACCTTTTGGTGTTCGCTGCGTCATTTTTCATGCGCGCAACTGTCATGGCCCGCGGACAGTAAACTATGGTTCTCGCACAAAACAAGGGGGGGGGGGGGGGGGGGTGATTTGTTTGTACCCTGGTGTTGTCTTTTCTTTTCACTGATTACTGCATAGGAATTACGTTAGATTTCCATTCAAAACATTTTTCGCGTCGGCTGCGAACGTCACGGCCCACATACAATGAATTAAGATTTTCACGCAAAACAGGGGCGTGAAACCCTTTGCCTGATATGTTCTTATTTCAATACTGTGCCCAAACGCAAGTGGGTGGAGAGCAGCAGAGATAACATTGTCGTCTTTCTAGAGACTGAACGGGCTTCCTGTGGTATCTTGTCTACTTTGTTTCCAGTTCTTGACAGTGAAAAAAAAAAAAAAAAAACACTGCGGAAAATGCACAATAGCATCTTTCTTCGAGTGCATTTGAGTTCTGGTAGTGAGGTCTACGTCAATAAAAATAGTGAAAAACTAGGATTCCACATATGGTATGCAGACATTTCCTTATAACAAGAGCTCAAAATTGAGAAAGTCGAAAATTCTTCACGGAAACTATCTTGACATGGAATCTCCCATCTTGTTTTGTCCCCATTTTCTCCCTCTTCTTGATTCCCAGAGCTACAAAGTTTTCTCCCTAGTCCCTTTTGAGCCCGAAAAAGTCCGTAAATGCAAAAGTCATTTCTCCCCTCTACCAGAGCATTTCTAGGCAACACCCATCTATGTAACAGACCCACCGAACTTTAGTTTCCCAGCGGGTTTTCAGGAGAAATTCATCGGGTTAGACAAATTTTCGCTGGATCGGTTCGTGCGCGCGTGTTTTACCAGTCTTTGCTAAGGCTGCATTCATTATGTATACTACAGGGGGGGGGGGGGGGGGGGGGGGGCAGAGGATTTTGAGGGGGGATCTCAAAATTTAGCAACTGGAAAAGGGGGGATGTCAAGTTTTTTTCACAACATTAAGGGGGGATGCATATTTTTGTTGAGGTATTATATATTTTTAAACACCGAGTTTGAACCTCCTGAAGAAATATCACTTGCACTACTATTCTCGTGTATTTATACCCTCTTTCAACTGATATGTTGAAAATAGCTGCGCGCTTCGCGCGCCTGAAGACTTATAAACTTAAAAAATTGTAAAAGGCCTTCTTGTTTTACCACAATTCCTCGAGGTCCTCTTCGGTGCCTTTTGTCTGCCAGACAAAAACGCCTTTGGACTTTAGATTAATAGTCTTGTAGCTTTATGTCAAAATTGCTGCGCGCTTCGCGCGCACAACGGAAAACAAACCAAACAATCAAATACAAAATAAATGATACCCAGTCTATGTAGTAAGGTTCCAATCGAGGAGAGCACCAGATCACTTGGTAGAAAGTCACTAAACACAAAAGAGTACAGCCACCTAGGATTTTTATTTGCATTTTTACGCTTTGTATTTTTTTATCATTGAGCCTTGTTCTGCATCTTTTGAAAAAATGTTATTGACGCGACCCTACCTCGACATATAAATTGACAAAATGTCGGGGGGGGGGGGGCATGTTTTTTCCTTTTGACCAAGAGGGGGGATTCGTAAAAAATATGTTGTGCCTTGGGGGGATCTGAAAATTTTGCATTGTCAAAAAAAAATCCTCTGCCCCCCTATGTAGTATACATAATGAATGCAGCCTAAGCATCAAACACAAACACGCTTGGTACCCAACTTTCGCATTGGGTTAGGGAAAAATCGCCCGGGTCAAATGAAGCAAAATCGTTCTTGGGTAGGCTAAAAACTCACCAGGTGGAGCCAAAATTTCCGCTGGGTCGGGTTTCGGTGGGTCTGTTACAGAGGGGTGTTTCTCCCTTCTCCCTGATACGTTCCTCCCAGCTCTTAGTTTCCTGTTTTCCGTTGATGGAAAGCAGGCTTTCTTTAAGTGTTTCTATACCGTTGCGGCATAGCCAAGGTCCCCAAGATCATGGTAGCAGTCTCAAGCAACCTCGGCACACTTCATATTCAACATTGAAGGATGGACTAAGTTTTCCTGTAAACAAATCGCAAGAGGAAATACGTAATAAAGGAAAGTACTCACCAGGCGTGGGGTCAACAGCAAGGCGGATATTTTATAGTGCTTAATTCTAAAATTATAACTTGTCCCACTTACCAACTTTGGTACTTTTGTCGAATCAAGCCGCCTCAGGGTTGCGTAAAATAAATTATTTCCACAAAGCCTTGTGACTTGCACGCCCAAATGACCGGGAAGTCCACAGCGGTGACTATATAAGCAATACCCATTCAATGTTCGTGAATGTTATCAGAAGAGGTGTGGTTCCGAATGATTAAGAGACAAAAATGGGAACAGTACAACTAGCAATATTTGGGGGACTTCTACTAGTTGTTCTTTTTGCTGGTCATCTTGGCGAATCAAAGCGTTTTGAATTTCCGCGAGTAATACTTCGCAAGCAACTAGACCATACTAAAGAGTCTGATTCCGCAAAACGGCCGCCGTGCATAAAATCTCGGTGCAATGAATACAAACAAGCGCGACGGGTGTTTTCGATGGGCTCAAACAAGAGGATTGATGATCCAACAAGCCTGGAAAAACACCCAAAAAGGCAAGGAAACTTGCAGAAAACAAGAGGATTTACTAGACCTGGGTCATATTTTTACAATCAAGGTAAATATTGCCCTCTTGAAATCATCTACTACAATTTTAAATGGAGTATAAGTGGCTGTTTCTATTATTGCAGAATTATTAACTTGTTGGGAAATGTGTCGTTTGCCAAGATAGTAGCCATTTCGTTCCTTTTAAGCTCGGTATATGTGCTATTCTGAAGCTTTTGTGCTAGCGTTTTTCACAATTTTTCGTTGTACCAACTTTATGACGTTTTGCTTCAGTTCGAGTTTTTGCGAATTAAAACCTATAGGAGTGATTACAAAGTAATTGCGAATTACTCGACAGTCATTTGAATTCCGCTCTATTGTTTTTAATTAACCTTCAAGAGCTTTGAAATTATATATAATACCGGGATTTTTTTCCAGTTTCACCCTTCAGCGAACCTCCCTGGGAAAATAAAAGCAATTCATTTTTGGAACTTCTCGTTTTTAAAAGCTGGCTCTCACTGGAACGTAAGCGCAGGCGCAATAGAAAAAATATCGAGACGTTGGGTTCCCTTGCGCTTGTACTTGCGGTTTGAGTGTGAACCAGCCCTAAAAATGTCCCCCTGTTTACGCGCAAGCTTTCACGTATGAGAACTGTTTTAGGTATTCTGTAGGCGTCTTGTTAACTTTTAACTCGTGTTTGAAATATATATTCCGTTCCTCACTCGTCCGCTGGCAAATGTTTCGATATTCCAATTCCCCTCGTAAAAAAGAACGAACTGCCAGGCTCAGAAAAGACCAAGAGTGCTCAAAGAATTTCTGCACAAACCCATCCATGGGAAAAGCTGGGTTTCCCATGGTAGAAGAATGGGAAGTGTTCGGATTTCCCATGGCTATCCTTGAGAATTCCGAACACTTCTCATGCGTGTGCCTTGGGAAATTCAGCTTTTCCCATGGATTTCTGCAGAAATTCCCTGTGGTGGCTACTGAACGCGGCATGTTGAATGTGGTGCCAGACAAGATTATCTCAATTTACAAAATACCACCAAGTGATGAACAATTATTGATGGTATGTTTATTTTTAACATTATTTTATGACCTTGAATTTCTAGACAAAAGTTACAATGGCAAGTGAGAAACGTGAGCGCTGCTTTCTGTCATATGCTGTGGACTCGGGAAAACGAACATTTCAAATTGTGTAATTCCAGAAAACATCGTTACCAGCCCCCACCACGGAGGGATTTTCCAGAGGGTTAAGACGTTATTTTCCATACAACAGAGGAGAAGGGGGTCTTTACTGCGGTTTTCGTAATTCTGCGAACTCTCGTTATTGATTTCCAACCGTAAAACCGCCTTCTGGCTTCCGTCAATCAAACTCCCGAGTCTTTTCGTCGTTACTCTTTGTGCTTTTTGATTGGCCAGCGCCTAAGCAGTGCTAAAATGGCTTCCTGTCGCGACAACAACGTTACGTGCTGGCCAATCAGAAACACAAAGAGAAACTGCGAAAAGACTCGGGCGTTTGATTGACGGAAGCCAGAAGGCGGTTTGACGGTTGGAAATCGTTAGTGAGAGCTCGCAGAATTATGAAAACCGCAGTAAGTGCATTCCCTTCATGGTGGGGTATTTGTATATGGATCTTTTCTGGAATTGCACATTTATGTCATTCAAATGAGATGGCGATGACGATGGCGCTTCCACGTGCGTGCCAATTATAGCTTACTTTTTATACTAAAAATATATTTTTATTTTGTGCTACAATCTTTGATTAAGTAGACAGGAAGGTAATTGTGGGTAAAACATTGAGGGCTAAAAATGAAAAATGCCCTGAAAGGGCAATTAACGAGACGCCGATGAATAACGACCACAATATAAATCACGACGTCAAAGACGAACTCACGCGGATGAAACCGAACAATATAGAGGGTGACAACACTAAGAATGGCTGTTTGAGCAGTGAGTTCATTTTAGGGGGGGGGGGGCATTAGAAATTGGGGGAGGGGGTGGCAATTCGCCCCAAAAAATTCGAGCAAGGCTAATCCTTCCAAAAAATAATCTTGCAGAGATCCAAGCTAGTAAAAAACATCATACAAATTCCGGGACAAAAATTCTTGCACAACCTGAACCCCGAAAAAAAATCATGCGCAAAAAAATGGCCACTCCCCCCCTCCCCTCCCCTCCCCCAATTTCTAATGGTCCACCCTTAGGCCGGGGCCAAGCCAATTCAACTTTTAATTCAATTTGTGAACAGTGAATGTTTATTTAACAATTTCTTCATCTGCTGTACGTAATATCCCCCGCTATATTGCCTTAACTTTGTAATAGAAATGTATCGCAAACATATGACGGAAGACTTATTAAGACATATTTTTTTAGAACTTCGAGCAATTTTGCCAGAAAGCGGCAAAAAATCTAGTTACTCGAAGTAAAAAAAGTTGTTGCTTTGAATTTAGTCTCATTTAAAAGGTCTTTATGGTAGTGTTCGTGTATTATCGTCCCGGTAAAAAATTTCCAGAGGAAGCTGAGAAAATAAATGTTAGATTTTACAGACAGACATTTTTTTCGCACCTAAAATGGTGATGTCATCGCAGCCTATATAGATTCTATAGATTTTTCATTTTTGACCGCTGATTTCTGTGGCGGCGTCTTTTGTGATATTTCGAAATGTGGACCACAAATCTACAAATTAGGATAGAAATCATTGAGTAACACTATGTTGCTCGAAGTTGTAAAATAACCTGTCTTAAATGTTGTTATATTAATAAAACTGTGGTATAATATAAACACGAGTCGTAACAGTCAACCAACTATTTGCATGAATTTTTGTAAGAACATTAATATTTTGTTTAGCTGGGGAAATTCCAAAAGGTGAAACTTTTTCTTTGCATTTTTTCGAGTCCACATACTATAAATGAAAAGCCTCCTTTAGTATATTTTGCCTTCAAACCGAAAAAACGTGCCTTTCCAAGCACTTTTGTTTTGACCGATATCCTTACTAGTGAGGATATGGAAAATATGTCACTCAGGTCCCGGATGTAGCTTCGTATGAGATCTACGAGTGGCGTATTTCCCAGTTTATTATACATTGTACTCACTATCTCGATTCTGATTGGCTAAGAGCGCGCGCTTTACTTTGGGAATCACGCACTTTGAGGGTCTCCAAGAATCAGCATGCTGATTCTTCAAGAATCAGCTAGCTGATTCTTGATACGCGCGCAATGCATCATGGGACTAGAGCACTTTCCCTATTTTAACAAGGCGCTTGTGTAAAATAAACTGCTTGACAGAAAGAAAAGTATTTTTGCTGAATCAATATATAATAAAGCAATTATTGGATGAGGTTTTTGTGATCTCCAGAATAAACAATGTCGAGACAGGTGGAATCAGGCGAGGCCGTTAAAAACACTTAGAATTATAACCATGATAACTTCTGTGGGACTCATTTCTAGTAAACACCAAACACTGAAAACGAATTTCTAACATATAATACTGGGAAATGGTAGAGGACTGAGAATTGACAACAAATGTTTTCTGTGTTTGCACTATTTGTTTTAACTTTGTGAAACAATTTACAGGCAATCCAATGGGAATTGTTTTGGTGTTGCTTTTAGAAAATTTCAATATCCCTGATATCATTCTGGTGCAATATTTTTGTCCATTAAAGCCTGAAATTACACGATCTCCAATGTATTTCCTCTTTTAAGAGGATTTTAAGAGGATTTAAAAACAATCGATAAAACGAGAGTCAAAATGTTATATTGTTAGCATTGAGTCTTGATTGACGCAATTTCCTGCTGATATTCCTCGATATCTATAATAAAGAAAGTGGATCGCTTGGAAACACTTTAAAATGTTACATTTAATAGCACCACACTTAAGTGCATGGCTACTCCTTCAAATCCACTGTTTCGAGTCACGTACTTCCTATACCAGCCTTTTGTAGTTTAAAAATAGACGCGAACGAAAGTTGACGTTTCTTCCAGCTGATACAGGAATGAAAAAAGAGCGACATCACGGGGAATTTCTGTAGAAACCCATCCAGCTGAATTTCCCAAGGCACACGCATGGGAAGTGTTCGGAATTTACAAGAATAGCCATGGGAAATCCGAACACTTACCATGCTTCTACCATGGAAAATTCAGCTTTTCTCATGGATGGGTTTCTACAGAAATTCCCTGTGATAAGTCGTGAAAACCTTTGGAAAAGCCATCACCAACATAGACAGCTAAGTAAAAACATTTTTCAGATTTTTTTTCTAATCTTAGCTTCTCTCGTGGTGTCAAAAATGGTCGAGTATGTTTTTTTTATAGCTCTGGATATATAAACCGCTATCCTTTAGAGCTACGGCAATGAGATCTCGAAGTGAACCTCAGAAAGAGTTCTGAATTGCTGAGTTCTTAAATCAATATAAATTGGACATATTTCGCAGTCTTATAAGAGCACTTTGATTATTGCTTTATTGAGTTGATATTGCTAACTCAATGTTTGGAACGCATTGCTGTTTTTCCTGAAACCGCTGCGCTTCTCCGAATTGGCTGATTGCATTTTTAATCCGCACAGGGGGGTTGAGGACCTATGGAAATTTTCCAGGGGGGTTGTTTTGGACTCAGGAAATTCCACGGGAGGGGGTGTGTCTGGAGACTGGAAATTCCAGGGGGGAGGGGTAAAAAAGGTGACTTTCCAGGGACATTTTATCCAAAAATAGATTTTCCAGGGGTATTTTGCCAGAAAAAATGGAAATTCCAGGGGAGGGGGTCCTTTTATGAGGTTGGAAATTCCAGGGGAGGGGGTCTGTTTCACGAGTGGAAATTCCAGGGGAGGGGGTCTTTTTAAAAGAGGTCCTCAACCCCCCCGGTGCGGTTTAAAAATGCAATCAGCCATTCGTGACAGTGAATTTTTCAAATTTTCTGCATTACTTTGATTTTCAGAAATCTGCGAACTCTACACCGACCAAAAAAACACTGTTTGGCTTCCGTCAATCAAACTAGTGAAAAATTCTGGGTGATTTCACCCCGATTTTTCGGAGGCTTTGATAGATCTTGTGATCTCTTGTGATCTCACATTCCACAGACGCATAGGCTTCAAACAGAATTTTTCAATTTGTAAAATGCAAACCAAACTCAGAAAACATGCGTGGACTTGACTTAAAAGGTTTGATTGACGGAAGTCAAAACGCAGTTTAGTGTTAGGGAGTTCGCAGAGAATTATGAAAATCGCAGAAATCGCCTAATTAATATGAATGTCGAAGAATCTGTAATTCAGTCATACAAAATAAACTATAAAGCTATCCATCAGATCTATCAAACTTAAACGGTAGCCTCCAATGGCAATGACCTTTATTTGCACTCCTCGGGCATCTACGCAACTATGCTTGGGCGTCGCTCGTTCCACTCTTTCTTTCGTGAAAACTTTTTCTTAAACAAATTATTATTTTCTTCAGTTCTGTTCCTGTTTTTCTTTGTCCTAGCCACTTTTATAATTGTTTACAAGCTCTCACGACAACATACAAGTGCAATGCTATCCCACGCGCCTATTTTAAGACACTATGTCCTATATAAACTGGGCAAGACCACGAGCAAGTAAATTGAGGATAGTACTGAAGACTCTCCCGTTTGTCCCAACGTCGTCTAGCCATGAATTCACTAGCAGTCTGGCTAGTAATGTTTCATTTTATTACCTTGGGGAACATCAAGCTTAGTTCAAGTGCACTTCTGAATAAAAACAAGACAATACCGAAGCCAAAGCCTTCTAGAAGTACGGTTCTTTCGGCCAAAAGGCCGCCATGTGTTAAAGGCTATTGCAGTACGAAAAACAACCGTGTGATGCCTGATCCGTATTTAAGGCCTCGACAACTGAAAAAGATTTATTACAACTTGATGAGACATGGAGAGATGGTTGACTAGGTTGTGTTGGATCGTGCTATTACAGAGGATACTCCAGGTAAGGTTAATTTGCAAAAGTCATCTCAAAGACGAGATGACTCGCGTTAAAATCTGAGTAATTCTTGCTAAAAATGGAAAATTCCGTGGATACAACTGCTATCTCTTCGCTCTTAGTGGCGTCAGATGTCCAAAGAGTCGTTGACTATCACAACGCGCGCGTTTCTCGAATTCTGATTGGCTCTCAGCCATGGGTACATTTAACTAATGTCCGTGGTATGTCCTCTTATATACACCACGGAATGACGTAATAAAGTAATCAAAATGTTGTGGACTCACGAGGCGCAGCCGAGTGGGTCCGCAGTACATTTTGACCACTTTATTACGTCATTCTGTGGTATATAAGAGGACATACCATCTGAGGACATTTGTTTTAGACCACAACAAAAAGGCAAAATAAGTACAAAAACAGCGCGCGCGCAGCCAAACGGTGTTTTCGTTTTCGTTGGTTCTTTTTAGCGCGCGCGCTAATGATGGTGCGTTTTGTGGTGTATATTTAACAATTAGACCTCGAGGCCGAATGTGCTATGATGAATAGACCATGAGGCCGAAGGCCGAATGGTCTATTGATATCATAGCACATGAGGACGAGAGGTCTAATTGTTTTAGTATAAACCAACTAGTTGGTCGGTTTTGGCAATGAATTCCATTATTTTATGTTGAAAAATCAAGTTTTCTTGCAAAGAAAGGTGGTGGTTTTGCCAGGCACGGTCTATCACTAATAGACCATTAGTAGCTCAGCCAATCAGAATGCAGGATTTGTAATAGACCATTAGTTGGTTTATACTAAACTTTTTAGTCAAATCACACTAGTGGTCTATTGTCAATGCTGCGTTTGATTGGTTGAGCTACTAGTACGCTATAAGTTATAGCCTACTAGTAGCGAAAAGTTTCGGATTTGAAAGCAAGAAAATGGCAAATGACCAGACCAGAAAGTGTTTTTGGCTATACAAATTGACCTACTAGTGTGATTTGACTAAAACAATTATTCCTCTCGCCCTCATGGCCTCTGAGTCAATAGCCCATAGCTATTGACGCAGAGCCCATTCGGACTCGAGGAATAATTGTTAAGGCCGGTTTACACTTGCGATTTTTGTTGCATTTGTCGCGGCGATTTTTCTCGCGCGAGTTGCAATTCCAACTCTCTAGTGTAAACTAGATGCAAATCCGGTGCGATTTCTGTGCTCTCTTTTCTTCAAATCGCATCAAGTTGCAAAGAATTTTCGGACATGTTTGAAATCTCCGCGACATCACGCGACAAAAATTGCGGTCGGTCGCGCCGAGTTGCACTTAGTTTACATTAGTGATTTTGAGTTGACGCGTACGTGCAAGAAAAATCGCCGCGACAAAAATTGCAGCAAAAATCGCAAGTGTAAACGGGTCTTTAAATATACCACGAAACGCGCCATCATCAGCGCGCGCGCTAAAAAGAACCAACGAAAACACCGTTTGGCTGCGCGCGCGCTACTGTTTTTGCACGCTTCTGGACAGATTCTAAAGGCATTGGTTTAGTACTGCGGCGAAAACTACGCTTGCGTATTGTTGTGCGATCGAAAGAAGCTGCTAAAACACGGTTTGTCTGTTGCTTCAGAGTTCACAGAAATATGAAAACCGCGGTAAACGGCATGAGTCAGTTCGCGTGTTCTTATACTAATACTTATATCGCTAGTGGGAAAGAACAATAAGGGTAACGAATTGACCAATCTCAATTTGCCATGCCTTAGGCCGTAAATTTCCTTTGGACCACACCCTGTTCGCTATCCTATAGAGCCGGGGACCCGCCTCATTTACAACCCTGCGAAGCCCTGGGTCTCCGAGGATCCCTTAGGGTCATTTTTTTCTGATGATCGTCCCCGTAATTTTAAAGTCCCCTGAAAGAGTCCCCTGAAAAGGGCATCTCTTTTTAGTGCTGTCTTATTTCAGCGATGATGAAAATACTTTGGACGCCATGGGAAACTCTTTTGCCATGGTAGCCGCACTGATAAAAAACTACCTAACTGTCTGTACGTTAGCTTTCACACAAGGTTAATTCCTTATCTCCATTCTACCTAACTGTCTGTACGTTGTTTCCGCTCCACAGACGCAATAATCAAAGGAAGTTGGTTGAATGAAGGGGTCATGAAGTAGAGCATACAAGCGTGGTGGAGAGACTTTTATAAACATCAATGATATTCGCGATTTTGTCAGTAGAACTTAGTATTAATAAACTAGACAAAAATTCAAATGTTGTCGTGAATGTTATATTTATTATATGCAAAGATAATATCTAGATTTAGGCAATGCCTAAAAGCGGAACTCCAATCATACACACCCCACTTCTTAAAATGACCGATTGATTGAGTTAAAAAAAAGATTCTCTCTTAATAATAATAATAAAATAGCTTATATAGCGCCTATACATTGCTGTTCTAGGCGCTTTACATGATTTTTAAAAAAGAAATCGCGGACTACACAAACAACAGAGCGCTGGCAAATATTTTCCAATTTCGCTATTTAGTTCAGTTCCTTTTGTCACTTGCATCTCTAACTGTTTACTTCTTTAGAGAATCCAGATTAACCTCTGTGATTATCAATGTATTTGAGAGGGAATTGGCGTCAAAATGCAACACGTTTTTGCAGTTTGGAGTCCAAACCGAACGCCGCGGCGCTATGCTGGATTTGAAGGACGAAGCACGCGCTCAGTTATCCAAGACGGACTGTGATTGGCTGTGTACACGGGTCGACACTAACGCAAGTGCGCATGTGTAAATAAGAGCCTGCGATGTTTTCGTAAGCCGCTGAACGTTCCGTTTTGGCTTGGATGGGTTGCTTTCTCATGCGACATTGAAATATACGTATGGGGCTCCACTCCGCGCCTTCGGCGCGGGGAGTTCCGCTATGATAAATGCGCGTCCCTTTCGTAAATTCCTTTGCCTGCGCGGAATAAATTAAACACCCATATAGAGCGGATTTCACCAATTTGATACCAATTCTGACGCAAGCGCAAACGCAAGGATATCAAACTCATACATTTCCCTTATGTGGTTTACACTAGAACGCAAGCGCAGATGCAAGCCCAAGAAAATCGAAATGCGTCTAGTGTGAATCAAGTGAACGCAAGCACAAGCAACTAATCCATGTTGATTTTAGTCTGCGTTTGCGTCGCTATGATTCACACCTGCCTTGCGCTTGCGTCCTGCGCTTGCGTCCTGTGCTTGCGCTCCAGTGAGGCCAAGCTTTATTTATTTATTTATTAAACTTTGCCTTAAAGAATGATAATACGGAAAAAAGAAAAAAAGAAGGTGGACACAGAAGTGCGAAAAAGAAACTAAAATGTAAGGCAGGGAGTCCACTACAGCGTACCCAATTACAGTAGGTCCCCCCTCTAAGTGCCGTGTTCCCTGTGGTGCCCTCGGGGGCGCGCGCGTTCACAAAAATGGCGCGAAAAAATGTTTCTATTCACTAGCACTCGTTTGTCTTTCGCTTCGATAACTTGTAAATGTACGTAAAATTTAGTCCCATGGCATTGTCGTACCCAGAGCTCCCGGATCTGGTGGCATCTATTGATGCATGCGCGAGATTTGTCAAATCTATGTAGCCCCAAAAAAGCAAAACAATAATAAAAATGCAAATGCTTTTCATGGTTTCCCTCTAATTTCTATTTATTACCAGTGCAAAGCCATACTGGAATTATAAAATTTCACACAGAAAATTTATTTAATATTAAAATATAATTTATTGGTGTCTTTCTCTCAAAATACGTTGGTTTTCTTGGCGCCCATTGTTCTGTGGATGATAGGACACTTGTTCTTCTTTTCGTCATGATTCTGTGAAAGAAAAGATGAAAATTAGTTAAACATTGAGCTGTGATCATTAGATAAATTTGTGGGCGGATTCAGGATTTCAGGAAGGATTCAAGAAAAACAAAATAGATAGAAATTAGTTCTACATTGAGCTAAGATCATAAGATTAACGGACGGATGCAGGATTTCAAGGTTTCCAAGCTCCCAAAGTTTTACGAAGAAGTGGTTCCCCTTGTATGCAATATTATTTTATGTAGCCATGGCTAAAATGAATGTTACAAGAATCGAGAACTCACGATATTGAGAAACGACACAAGTGAAACGACAAACGGTTGAATAATCAGTAGTTGTTAATATTGAAAATATCTGGGCTAGTAACTGATGTATTTTGATAAGTAATTGCGCGCGCTCTCCGAAACTCTGACAAATGGTGGTTAGGATCTTAAAACTGAAATGCTGTCAACAACGGCACGAAATTATGATTGTACGTTGTATGTGGAACTCAAAGGACTCAAAAGTGAACGCAAGTAGTAGCAAAACAATAGAGCAACTTACTTTAGAAACAGTCATAGCTAGATCCAGCTCAAGACGCGTGCTTCACTCGATGTCCGAAAGTGACTCTTTGCTGTCCGATAATCGGCCACTTGTGCCATCTTTGCAATAACCGCCCAAACATAGTTTTCGCCCGTTCTGAGGTGCCCGTTTTGTACGCGCTGTTCGCTTTATCGAGGTGTAGCTATCAGGCGCTGCTAACGGGGTACATACGTTACTGAAGCAAATTCTCCGCTGTGGTGAACGCTTTTCGAAACCTGACGGCAGATTTTGTCTTGTGAGGTCTTTTCGCGACCACAACAATCTTGCAGCCGAAGAAGTGTTTAGAAAAACTGCAACTAGCGTCCCACAAAGCAAAAACACCACACTGGTTCTCATCACTTTGTTTGGTTTAGGATTTCAAACAAAGTTCCTCGGACCTCTTTGGTATTGAAGTGAAAACATAAACTAACAAAATAAGAGGAGTATTTATAAAACAATAGCATCGCTTGAAGCAATACTGTGACAAAAAAGAGTGATGATAAACTCGAAATTTGTAGGGCCATCTGTTTTACAGCACGGCAAATGGCTTTAAAATGCTTTAATTTCCAAGCATTTAATTATAAAGTAATAGAATTAGTTTTTTTGGCCTTGGGTAAAAATAATTCATTGTGTTTTGATAAGTTATTATCCAAAGTGAAAAATCAAGCCGTAATCGGTTTGATTAATTAATAGCAATTATCTCACATTGAGAAGCTATTGTCACGGAATCTACACCAACGCACAATAAACTGTTTCAATTTTAAAAATTTATCCAGCATACTTTGCTTTTTATTGAGCGACAACAATTGTAGGAAGCGTTCTGAAAATAAAGGAAAAAAGAAAGCCTAAAAACTACAAAAGTCCTACTAGAATTATTCACTGACTGGCTTCTTGTTTGCACGTCATTTCAGGATGAAATTAAACTGTAGCTCATTTATACTGATTTTGTGAAAAAACTTGCTTCAACGGGAATCCTTATAACTTCCTTGTATATTAACCCATTGTTGGTGTAGGATTCTAAGAAAGTCAGGAGTGAATACAACATTAATAACTGCCGATAATTAAAGTTACTTCTGATTAACGCAATAACAAAAAGTTGGACACACAAAATGATTGCATAACAGACTCGTAGAGCCCCGTGATTCGGTTCGGAAAATAAATAAAGCTTCACCGTATAAATCTCTGGTGGTGCCATGAACGCATTTGAAGAAATGAAACGATAAAAACCCCACCCAAATCATAGCCTGAATTTTCTGTCGTCATTTCTCCATACGTGTATAGTATAGCGGAAAAGACGACTGAAAATTCAGGCTCCCCAAATCCGTGGATGTGAGATAAAAAAAGAAAGAAGCAACGGGTTTAGAATGACACACACAAAAAAACAATACACTCTTGTTTGGTTCTGGCTCTACTTCGAACAATGTTATTCAACTACCAACCACTTCCCTGATTCAACCAGCCACTAAGGCCCTGTCCACACTACAAGTTTTCAAAAGTATTCGTTTTCAAACTGATACGGATTCGCAGCGTGTTAGTGCGGACGGGAAATTTAGCTCCAAACAAGCGATCAATGTGCAAGGACAGTCTCAAATGGTACAGTTGACGTCATCGTTTTCATTTTTATCCGGATTCGACCGTCCACACTAAAACGATATGTATACGGATTCGTTTTTATTCACACTTTCGAGAGCGTTTTAACTTATACGGATTCGATGAAAACGATCAGCGTGTTAGTGTGGACGGAAGGCCTAAACGTATCAAAACGTAAGCGGATTCAAACGAAAACGCGTTAGTGTGGACGGGGTCTAAAGTGATCATTAGTCTAAATGAAAAGTGTGACAAACAAAGGGGCATGGAGGACTTTCACTTCCAGTTCCAACGATCTTACGTATTTTCACGTCCTCCACAAGTCTCAAGGACTGTGTTGGCGGCAAACTACGCTAAAGGGATACGACTGTCATTTGTAGCGAGCTATGTTGAATAGTAACCGGCTGCGTAACTCATTTTTAATGCCCTCTCGATGATACCCGCAATTCCACAGCGCACGTTCAGCAGCTGTATTTTTCACTATTCTGCGACGATATCCCACACAAAAAGGCCAAAATAATAAACTTCCTATTGCTGACGATAACAGGGTAAAGCGGGATGCGTACGAAAAATCTTTCCTCCGTTGACGCAGTAAGTTATTATGAGGCACTTAATTTACAAAAAAATATCGAGCAGGTGCTACGGTTAAAATGACACATGCGGCAAGTGGATGAAAAAGGTTTCCGTTCCGTTATTTACGGGCATGCAACGAGCCCACTCCCAAAAGTGCGTTAAACGGCGTATTTAGTCATTTCTAAAGGCTTGTTCTTACTGAAACGCAAGTGCAGACGCAAGCCAAGGATATCAAACTTATATGTTTCACTTGTGTGGTTTACTCTAGAACGCAAGCGCAAGAAAATCGAGACATTGCGTTTCCTTGCGCTTGCGTCCTGTGCTTGCGCTTGCGTTCAAGTGAAAAGTAGCCTTTTGATTCACGCTTGCCTTGGTTTGCGCTTGCGTTCCAGTGAGAACCAGCCTTGAGCGTTTAGAGTGCCTTTTGAACTGCTTGCAAAAAGAATCTTGTTCTTTTTTGCCATGAGAAAGTAGATCGCAAAAGTTGCCAGCAGCGAGAAAGGAACATTTTCCCCAGCCAGCACGAGCCAAAATGCCACACACAAAAAAGAACAACGAAAATGCGCTTGAAAAGTTAAAAATAACACGTGTAACAACTAAGATATTTGATAACCCAACCATTTTTCCTAATATACCCCGTGGATCAAGCAAAGTCGAAATGCGAGTGTCGCAATGTATTTCGAATTGAAAGGTTTAGAAGCAATAAGCTATAAGTGGGTTTCAGCTTTCTTTCTTCATTCTGCTAATTTTAAATACATTTATATTATGGCTACGATATAACGCGCGCTCTGATTGGTCCATATCTATGCTCTATTACACCGATAAAGTAATGGCTCTCCCTCGTTATATCATAAAAGCATTAGGGCACAACTTTCTATGACTTTATCGGCAAATAGAGCACTTGTGATGTTGGGAGAGACACTCGAAACGTTTTAAAATCCTCTAATGCTTAAATAATGGCTGCAAGCAAAAGTACAGGGCGCATCTAGTTGCAGTAACTTAGATTGCGGTGCACAATGTAAAACATGTCTTTCTAGCTTAACAACTAAACTAGTCGATCACTAGTTGTTAAGGCTAGTGATTGTTATTAAGGCCTGGTTTCCATATAGTCTTATCTGTCGTATCTGTCGCTTTAGTCGACCGTGAAACAATGGAAATTGGAATTATTCTTTTGTTTCACGGTTGACTGATACGAAAGATAAGACTATATGGGAACTAGGCTTAAGCTAGAAATAACATGAACGTTGTATTATGTCTCGATGTCTCATATTTTGAGCCAGAGTAATGTTGCACGTGTTCACAAATATTAAAGTTCTTTACAAATTCGTTGCACACTTTGCGCCAGCATCTGGCTAGCAAAAGAAGTTCCACCCCTGATGTTTCAATTTGAGTGGAGTGTCTGTAAAATAGCTGGGGATAGCGAAGTGCACTACCACTATAAATATGAATTTACATTTGACAACTTCTACTGTAAAGCGACTCGTGAGTTTAAAGGTATGGAATCGGACACATTGTCATTGCAACGTTTTACTTAGACAATAAAAAAATCTTAAATATCGTAATAGATACCCACTTTACTTTATATGCATAAACTTTACATTACGCATGACACTTATTAAGATGTTCTAATGGTGAAATACTTTATCAAACGCAAAATGACATTTTTAGAATGGCAAAAAATGGCTTGAATGTTTTCTCCATTTGGGAAAAAAAAATAGGATGTTTAGCCCCACTGGAACTCTGAACTCTGCACGCCTTAAGACTGACATATACATGATATAAATATAAAGTTTTCGTTTCTATACGAATCCAAATCAGGTTTTATTAGATCTCGCCTCAGGCCTTTTGGTCGAGGAAAAACAAATCAAAATGGCGTCCAAGAAAACGAAGATGCGAATTTTTCTGCAAGTTTTGTTGACTTTTCTGGCTAATTCGTGAATATACGAGGAAACATACTTACAGACATCCAAATAAGATAAAGGGGAATTCCTAATAAGGAAGTTTAATGTCGGAAAGTCGCCACATTTTGGCGAACTTTTCTTGATATGAAAATGCTTTGCTATGAAGCATGGGAACTCCTCGCATTAGTCCGCTAGACACACGAAGACATGGTAAGACCCCAGCCTCTCCTCATGTTTTGTTGAGCGTCTGTGCGCTACGGATTACGGGAAGGCAAAGGGGTTAGTCACCGACCTCGTTTCCAGGGTCTTGTCGGGCATTTACAAGATGGCGGGAAGTCCGGAGGTCCGGAGTGGTTTTCCTATTGTGTGAACTCTGTACCGATTTGTGTTTTCAAAGAGTTCCTGAATCAAACATCTAAGTAACCCGGTAGCTTTTGCAAAACCTCTGAGTGGTGTTTGTGGCTGCTAGTGTTAGTTGTGCGATTAAAGCGGCACTCGCACGCTTAATGTTTGTACAACCTGTCAAAAAATAAATCTAATTCTAATCACCAAAAATACATTTAAGTTTACAGGGAATAACCAAAATAACAGTCCAGGTTTGTTAAATGACCTTTTAGCTATGAAATCAATACAAATCTATAGTTTTTTTATTATCAAGAGGATGGAATTGGATTGCGATTTGAATTATTTGCTTGTCAGGCAAGCGTGCGAGTGCCCCTTTAAAGGAAGCTGCTAAAACACGGTTTGACTGCTGCTTCAGAGTTCGAGGATTGAACCGCAGTAAAAGAGGAAAGCGTTAAATTCTTGCACTGGTTGAATAATATTGCCACGAACAGAGTTTGAACCAAGAAGCAGACACGAACATAAAAAAATAAAAACACGGGGGAAACTTGGACGAAGTGTTAGGAGAATTCTGAAAACACAAAAGAAAATTTTACCAAAAAATGTGAGCTTCGAAAAAAAAAATTCGCAGTACAAATAGCAAATACGCGCAAGAGCCGGGAAAAAGTAAGAAAACATTTGAGCTGCTGAATGTCAGAAAATTTGCTTTCTTGGTTTGTTTGCTTTCTGTTTTGTGCTTGCGTTTCTAGTTAGTGTTTTTCGTCCACCAATTCATTTTTCCGAAACTCTTGAGCGCCTGTAATTTATCATATTCAAGTATACTTTGTTGCAGACAACAGCACGTATTTACAGCAACACAGCATTCATTAAGCAACTTCAGGATCGGCGTGTCTTTCTTTCCTTTCTTTGTTTTGCTTATGGACTACGCAAGATTGTGCGCGTGTTTGTACACCAAGTTTTCAGTGTATTTGCCAATTCAAACAACAGAAGAAGTTTATTTTATATACAATTTCAGAAAAGGTTGCACCGTCACAACTGTCGGTTGAATCATGGACACTGAGACAGTTGTGATGTTGATATCTGGATATAGGGAAAGCGCTCTAGTCCCATGTACATTGCGCGCGTATCAAGAATCAGCATGCTGATTGTTGAAGACCCTCAAAGTGCGTGATTCCCAAAGTAAAGAGTGCGCTCTTAGCCAATCAGAATCATGAGAACAATGTATAATAATAGCTGGAATCATCCATTGTGGGACAGGCGCTAAAATATATTTTCCTAAGAATGAATGAAGAATGGGATAAGTGTTCGGACTTTCCATGGCTATCCATGCGAATTCCTAACACTTCCCATGCGTGTGCCTTGGGAAATTCAGCTTTTACCATGGATGGGTTTCTGCAGAAGTTCCTGTGACTATAGGGACAGGTAGTCAAATTTTGGACACCCGGGCGTCAGTTCCCGGACTATCTGGCCTCTCGGTCGAGGATAAAATTCATCAACAAATTGACGTACATCATTTGTGGCTCAAAACCTTCAAGTTTTCGTTTCTGATTTCAGTTTCGTATCAAATGGCGCGTGCATACTGTCCCACCATAAGCAGGACAAGCTAGCCTTCCTGTTTATCTGACACTAATTATATTCATGACACGAGTTTTGCGGGATTCGCTTTCGTAGCTAGCTGTTACAGTTCCCTGCTAACAGTTCTCTTTTCCTTTGTATTGCCTTGCAGTGCCTTATTTGCAGTGCTTTGTTTAAGCATTAGAGCATAACTTTCTATGACTTTTTCGGCACAATAGAGCACGCGTGATGTTGGGAGAGACACGAGAACGTTGTAAAACGAGTGTCTCTCCCAACATCACAAGTGTTCTATTTGGCGATAAAGTCATAGAAAGTTGTGCTATAATGCTTTTATGATATATAGTGGGGGAGAACCATTACTTTATCGGTGAAATAGAGCATAGATTTGGACCAATCAGAGCGCGCGTTATATCGTAGCTATATTATAATTGGCGATCGTCCGTAAATATAAGAGAAAAGTCATCTTTGTTGCGCGCGCATCATGTTTAGCGCACGCAAGGCGCAGGCGAATAAAAGCGCGCGCAGCACATTCTAGAGCCACCCCCGCGAGGTTACGAGCCGGGGAGCTCTGGGTTCGAGAATGCACGCAGCAAGCATACAACGAGCACCCCTTCTAAAATGCGTTTACAGCTAAAATCGTTGAATCGCGACCTGCGTTTTTAAAACATCGATTTGTTTTTGTCTTTGCTGTTCCGCCAGTCGAACTTTATGAGCCAATCAGATTCTTGCCATGTTTCACCTAGTGCAATCACCTGGCTTTCCGTCGCGACGTTGTCTGGTTTTAGTTCAGAGGGAAGCCAGTTGACTGCACTAGGCGAAACAGGGCAAGAGTTTCAGTCATTGGTTCAGATGGTTTGATTTGTGGAACAGTAAAGCCAAAAATAACAACAATTATTTAATGTTTTTGAAAATGTGGGTCGCGATGCAACGGTTTTAGCTGTAAATGGATGATTTAGCTGTTTGCACATTGTTTGCATGTGTTTCTGTTTTGTAAATATGAGTCTTAAAAGTTGCTGGAAAAACTTGTCCCTTTTTGCCATGAGGCAACTTGAGAGATATTTTCCAAGGAAAACCTCAGCTCCTATTTTTTTCCAACCAGCATGGGAGGTAGACACATTTATTATCAGCCAGCAGAAAAATAATAAACGTTGTATGATATATGCGTTTGTAGAACTCTCACCATTTTTTTTTAGAGTCCTAAAGTGTGACGTCACAAATTTGAAAAATTTTGAATTCCAGATTTTAGTCCACGGATAATGAAATACCAACGTGGCAATGCAAAAAATGAGGTGAATCGGTTGAAACGCGACCGAGCTATGGCCCGCTGAATACATAATTTTCTTTAACAAATCACTGTATTTTGGACTCAGTTCATAACTTTATGAACTGAACCAAAATACAGGGTCCAGAAGGGGGGGTCCCAATCCCATTTCCCAGTGTAAATTTTCGCAAAATCAAAGTCCCAATCGCCAAATCCCAGTTGTGTGTGACGCTGCAAGCCGATCGGACCGAAATACTGAGTATGGTCACGGGGGAGACTGGTTACCAAACAAGAAACCGCTGTACAAATCATTCTTTTTGTCGTTTTATTTGTTTTATGTCTTTTTCACATGTTTACACTGATTTTATCCTGGCAATTATTTCAAAACGACGTTTTCTTTATCGTTTTACAAGGAAAAGGGAAATAATATAAAAGTCCCATTCCCAGTTTAGTGGACATCAATTCCCATTCCCAGTGGTCATCCCAGTCCCAGTGACCCCAATCCCATTTTCCCAGCCTAAAATAAGGCTAATCCCAGCTCCCATTTTACCCCTTCTGGATCCTGAAAATACAGTGATTTGTTAAAGAAAATTATGTATTCAGCGGTCCGTATCTCAGTCGCGTTTCAACCGATTCACCTCATTTTTGGTGTGTAGCTTTCAATCGATATGCCCTTTCGAAATAAAGGAACAAATAGTGCTAAATAGAAAATTTTGTTTTTGTGACGTCATCACTTTAGGACTATAATGCGGGAACAGCAGAACATTGTTTAAATTTTTCATCCTTCGTTCAGCATCCTCCTTGTCCAAAACCATCCCAGCCAGCTTAAGGCCGGTTTACATTTGTCGCGGCCATTTTTTCTCGCGGGAGTTGCAATTCCAACTCTCTAGTGTGTAAATGAGGTGCTCTCTTTTCTCCAAATCGAAAAGTTGCAAAGAGTTTCGAACATGTTTGAAATCTCCGCGACATCTCCGAGTTGCACTTAGTTTACATTAGTGATTTTGAGTTGACGCGTACGTGCGAGAAAAATTTCAAGTATAAACGGGCCTTAAGGGCTGCGGAACATTTTGCGGAACATATCCGTTTTGTGGCCCAGCGATTTCTCTTTTAATCACGAAAATGTTCGCCAATTAAGGGCTGGCCCAGCGAAGACGAAGGAAAAGAGGCCTCTACAAGGAGGGCACCGTTGCAGACAACGTTTTAGAACAAAGGGGTTACATTTTGTAATGACGCAAGTATTGGATACTAAGTACTGCAAACAACGGGAGGCTAGTAAAAGCTGATGCTGATAACCTAACGAACTATGTTACTATATCTTGATTCAACTAAATTATAAATTAATCATAAATTATGCATCCTACATCTCCAACCTTGCAGGTTGTAGGTCGTTATGTTCAGGAATTGATTAATTCTATTTCATATGGCCTACTGGGTAATTTAACTTCCCCACAAACTGCTCACAACAAAGTTCTCAGCAGTTCATCTGACTGGTAACTGGTAGATCGTGGGGTCGAGACCCATCTGGGAGCACAGAATTGTTCTCTTATCTCCTCGCTCATAAAAGATTGACAGAAAAGAAACCTCTGCTCGCAATATGGAAGAGGACTTGGTGAACAAAATTGGGGAGGGCGGGCGGGTGTGAAAAGCGAAAAAGGCGTCGCCAGGGCCCGGGAACACAACGAGATGAAAACACATCCAGGAGTAACAGGACGATAGACCAGTGAGGATAGTGCCTTGAGCAAAATCGTATCTTTGTTTTGGTAAATCAATTGATGATAACTATTGAATTACGCGCATTCCCCTCTCTTAGGAATCGGATTAAAGATTCTGTTTCAGAGAGAGCGGATTAACAAACACAATATTTACCTGTCCTTTTGAAGGAAATCTCTAAAGCATTTTTAAATGCAGTAACATTTTCATCTGATGTTTTCATATCGAAACTAAATATTTCTTTTTCTTCTAATTTATTCGAAAGACTCTTGAAATTCGCATCCTTTATGATAACGAAATCCTTTCGGAAAGCAAATTAAAGTCAATTCGTACATAATTTAAGGAACTTAACATGTTCAAAGTTTAAGAAACGGAACTTAACATGTCAAAGTTTACAGAAGAACTGTCAAAATCTTGCGAAAGAGCGATGGAAGCGAAGGATCAACCGAGAGGCACTTCTGTGAACAAGCAAAAGGTATTTTAGAGAATTACAGAGAAACAATAGGAAATATGATTCTATAATGTTGTCTACAAAAAAGAGGGGCTCGAGAATAACGTTAACCTGGCGCCAATAAGCATTTGCGTCCTCGTGAAGCTCCCCAAAAATATAATAAATATACAATAAGCACAAAATGGGAGTTGAGCCATGAAAACAATGCAGTGGCGTACCTCGTAAAAATGTCGGACTACGCGCCTGTTAACCCATTCTTTTTGCAAGAACGACATCTTGAGAAACTTGTGTAGTCCCAAACACGTATCAGTGGCGCGACATTGCACTATAATTCATAGTTTATTCTATTTTTTTAGATGACGGTTCTTGTTTTTATTTTTCTAATCTGAGCAGAAATGTCCAACGGAGCAGCAACTTGATTATGTCGTTGAACTCTCTTCCATTTTTTTTTTTTGCGTTTTAAGATAATGACACACGTCGGCTATTGCATGTCGGAAACGGCTGTTACAAAATGACAATTTTCTATCACAAAAAGAAAGGAAAAGAAAACTAAATTTTGGGAAAGAAACAGTAGTCGTGTGCTGCACACGTTCTTTTACTTTCTTATTTTATTTTTTACAGCAATTCATTGTTTATAATAAGTTTAGTTATAACAAAAGGATAAGTGTTACAGTGTTAGTGTCACGCGAATCGCGCGCGAGCAGTGGCGAACTCAAAGGTGAAAAGAAGGCAAAGACCTTTTGTGCTTTTTGTTTAAAAAGGAAAACCTGTCATGGAGACGGAAACCAAACAGACTGGCATTTTCCAGCGGCTTAATCTTGAGAAAATGCCCGACAGCTTTAAGCTCAAGAGCAGAGGGATTTTTGCTGAGATAATTCATTAAGCTTTCTTTTTTTTTCTCGGATAAACTTACGACGCCCCAAATATTTTGACGTTTAACTTTCAATTCAACTTTCGGCAGGTTTGACTCTACTTTCTAAGTATCTTGATATATGGCAGTACTACAAGACAGACAAGACTTCTGATATATTTTTCGGAGGAATTGTCAACACAACTAACTATATGTCGTAACCGCAAACACGTTTCGATTTCTCGCTGCTTTATCATAAACATTTCAATAACAAAATGCAGAGCGAAAGTCCCCTTCATCTCTAGGTTGACTCAATTACTTTAGCCGGGGTTTAAGCTAATATTTTTTCTTGGACGGATGTGACAGATTGACGGCCAAACAGCAGATATAAAACTTGATCCCTTTAGTATTGGAAACCTTTTCAGAGAGTGTAGGTTTGCTAACTCTAATCCGGCAGTTTCGAGGAGTGATTTCGCTTTCCAATTACAGCTTTACTAGAACAACTTGCAAAAATTCATTTTTTTTTTTCGGCATGGAATTTGGGTCTAAAATCTAGTGCACTACGGCTGAGAAGCAATAATTATCAAGCCTTCCTGGAAAGAGTAATTAACTCAAACTTCAAAGCTATTTTTCAATCCCATTTTCAAAGAGCGCGAAAAGACCAGAAGGTAAGTTGACTGTGTTTAGCAAAATAGCATTTGGTTTGCGCAATAGAGTAAATTCGCTGATAATGCAGCTTAATCACAAAGCAACTACGACTTTCAATTTAAACTAAAAATAAATATATTTCCATTAGGTGAATGCGACACATTCATAATCGAATTTACATTGCCCGAAAGCTACTAATATTACTTTAAACGGCCATTTCACCGATCGAGAAACACACAAATTCTCAAGTTCAAGGGCAGTGAATACAAGAGATCGCAAATGTGATCTGAAATAGAACTGATAGAAAGAATATTGGGCTGTGAACTGGTCGGTAAGAGAGAACAAATATTGCGTCACATTGATTTTACAATGCGTAAATTTGAAGAAAACCAAAGTATATTTTCATTTTCGGAGACGTCTTCGCCAAACCTCCTCTGGGCTTTCAAGAAAATGAGATTTTGCGCCCTTTGCTCTCACACGCGCGGCCGCTGACATTTTCGGCATTTTTCTTTCGAAATTCAATATGCACACCCACTACCGTGACTTGGGCGCAACTCGAGGTTATAACTTTTGTGCCTTTTCCGCGATTTTTAGTCTTTTTGCAACATCTTTTTCAATGTTGTCTCAACAAGAAATAAACGCCGTTTTTCTTGAGATTAATTACTAAAAAAATACCAAAAAATTAATAAATAAATCCTGCTCTATTTGGCTCAAAAAAAAATTAGAAATAAATTCCCTAATCCCTCGACGTAGTCTCAAATCAAGCGAAGTTTCAGAAAATTCTTCGGAACACAAACGCGGCAACTACTAATAAAGCAAGGCTCCTGAATACTCTTGCAGAGAACAAAAGGCGAAAGTTTTTACCGATACTGTAGTGCCGCAATTTTTGCTAATTTTTTTCGACTTAAAGTATTACCGCAAGTGGCATTGTTTACCGTATCTTTTACAGTTATAGCATGTTTTGAGTGTCATATCCGTCCACTAAGTGGAAAATATCGACGATAAGTGAAAGGGAGGGGCTGCTTTCTAATTTAAAAATGAGCCGCTCCAATAAGACAATCCAATATGGCACAAAGAAAAATATTGTGGACATATTTGAATATGCACCGTGTCGAGAACAACCCCGAGTGTGAATCTGTCACCATTTCTTCGTACGGATAAAATGTCCAAAGATGCAAGGTACGGGGGCTGGCATGAAAGGTGAAAGCCATTTAAAGTGTTTTATCACAAGAAGGTAATATGAGAACTAGAAAGAAATATCCAATTTCGTAAGACAGAACTCTTTCCGGTCACCTAGAATTTACTGTCGAATTTACGGGCCGAGCTGTCTACGTCTTTCTGAAACACGTTCTCACACTTCATGAATCAAGGCACGTTGATTTCCGGGCAACTTAAGAACTGTGAGTACCTAGATATGCAGGGACAGTTGTTATAAGAAATAAATATCAACGCAAGAGCGGTTAGAATACTTTGGATATTATTATGTAAGACAGTTTTAGGTCCTTTGCTCATTTCTCAGTCGTATTTTAAATAGTGATATTGCTGTTTTAGTATTGCAAATGGTCATTCAGTTTCAGTAATATGCATGTATTTTATTTTGCGTTTTAACTCGCATAACGTAGTGCCATACAGAAAAACTTTGTTAGAGTAAACTTCGTAAGACGTTTGATCGACACAAATAAAATCAGAGGGGAAGGGAAAGTAAAACAATCGGGTTTGGCAATGAGATTCTATTGAAAGAACGTTTTTGCGGCTCAAATAAATCATGGAGGCAAACAAAAGTATCCCGGCCGCGTTGGTGCAAAAATGAGTTGAGGTCCCACTTTCATTAGTTATTTTACATCTAATAATAATAGCGTTTAACTTTTTATGGCTTTATTTCCTATAAAAAATAACTTTAATTCCTAACCAATGAAGATCTGACAGTTTGTAAAAGGATATGTAAGTGGCAAAACGTCGGCGATTTGTTTCCAAAGTATAAAAGTGATAGTGAATTTCTATGCAAATAGCGCAATCGAAAGTGATATAAAATTGTGTGGTAAGATAAAGTTTGCATTTTACCTCATCCCCTAACGCTTATTATACCTGATTTAATTTAACGTTTGTAGTGCCACACTTGACGTTTTAAAGCAATGAGAAAATGGGTTCGGCATTGACCAAGTCAAAGCGGTGTTCATTTTTACCATTATCCCGCGCGAGATCTCTATTCAGGTTCCATTGTCATTTCTTTTAACTTTGCTGACATTTCCTGGATAAACTGTGAACATAATTTTCTCATCAGAATAGTTTTTTAAAGAAAATTATTCCCCGGCAACCTTCTTGTCCAAATGCTTCCAGCCAGCTAGGGAATCCGTTTCGGAACAGATAGACTGCTTGCAGCCCCTTCTTCGGCGAACGTCCGTAAATCAACGCGAAAGAAGGGACTGCGGACACTCCATTCAGAAACCTTCTTTCGGCGTTTTCCCCCCGTGGCGCGTCTCCCCTCTCCAGGGTAACTCGACAGCGTAAATAAACCGAAGCGTGATGCGTGTAGAAAAACATTCTCTCGATTTACGGACGTTCGCCGAAGAAGGGGCTGCAAGCAGTCTACGGAACAGATACTTTGCGGGACTTAGACCCGTTTTTGAGGACGGGAAAAGAGGCACGTGTTATGAGCATTCACGTTTTGAAATCGTTCTTGCTGCTGTTGTTTATTTCTTTGCTTTTAGTTCATTACTTATTTAATTTAACTTTACTTAAATTTTCTGGATAAATTGTGGACCACGCAAAAGATAATTATCTAAATTAAAGTTCTTGGAAAGCTATCTTTAGAACGGCAGGAGAGCGCGTCTGAAAAAGTGAACAAGCAAGAATATCCGTTTGAGAAAAATAAGAGGCTATACTTTCAGACACCAACCATATGGAGGCTCTTTGCAGCTGAAAAGTCACGTGCTTGTTATTTCGCTACAAGCCTATGATGAATAGACGTCAAGATTCCCAAGGGTAAATAAGCGAACTTTTTAGGGATATAGGCCTAGTTCGGGTCCTAAGATCGCCGTAATTGTGGTCAATCTTAGGCGATCTTAGGAATTTTTCTATTATCCATGTTGCGATCTTAGGCGATCTTGGGCAATCTTGTGAATTTTTCCATACTTCATGTTGCGATCTTGGGCGATTTTGGGAATTTTTCTATATTTTATGTTGTGATCTTGGGCGATCTTAGGACCCGGAGAAGGCTATATTCCAAGTGATTGAAAGTTTTTATGAGCAGGTAGAAAGATAATTCTACATTCCATCGGCTGGTTTAGGGAATAAACGTCAATTTTTTATTGAGCTAATCAGGTATCAAGGTACCCGTTATGTAAACCTGAGATTTCTACCTCTAATATCGACCGTAAAACAACAAGAAGAAGAACGACGACGATAGAGTGACTGAAGGTTTTCACGACATCTGTATTTTACGACGGACGAGACAGAGCGGAAATGACATTATTCAAGTTATGAATATACAAACTCGAGACAATTTGTACTCAAGTATTCCTTCTAGCCAAAGACATTGGCCGTTTTCACACTAGAGACGAGCAAATCGTCTGGACGGACAAATCGTCTCAAGATGAACAAATCGTCTGATGTGAAAACGGGACGAACAAATTTCAGACGAACAAATCGTCTAAATTTGTTCGTCTGTTTGGCCGTCTATGAAGACGATTTTTCATAGACGCTTTGTTCATGTAGACGAACAAATCGACCAAAGTCCGACCTAAATTCACACTAGACGAACAAATCGTCAGACGATTTGTCGGTCCAGACGATTTTTTCGTCTTCTAGTGTGAAAACGGCCATTGTGATGGAATTTGGAGGATATGATATTTAGATATTGAGGCCTAAACTTAGGGAGAAGTGATACTTTGATCAGCACAAAAATAAACGCTGTGATGATTTCGACTGCCTCCTGGAACAGAGGTAATTTTCATTCTGTTCTGGTCATGGTCGAAACTGGTTCATATTGTTGAGTTGGACTTTGTTCTACTGTGTTTCAAGTCTTTCGGAGGAGACAATTAATCGACGGCCCGTCTCAGGGGAGACGTATTCGACCTTCTGGCAGTGACAACTCTCGACCCCTGTCCTTATGGCCGCTTGGTTGCCAGTGGCGCCTTGGGTACCCTGTGAGATTCAGCTCACGAGCTGGAAATCTGAGGAGTCTGCCTCCAACTTTAACATTTACATTTTCCCTCTTCACAGCTGTCCATAGATCAAGGCGCAGTGAAATCCATTTGACAGATCATAACATAACAAGATGTCCTTGCATAACATCACCAGCACATTTACAACACAAGCACCAACCAACATACCCATCCGCGACCCGGCGTCCAACACAACCGACCCGACACCTCAAGCTTCTGACAATGCTGCCTTGGCACTCCGCATATCCCTTATTGTCCTGGTATTTCTGTTAGCAGTTACCGGAAATGGAGGAATCGGGATCTTGCTCAGGCGTTTCAAGTCCCTACGGACTGTTCCCAACATACTGGTCGGTAATTTAGCCTTCATAGATTTCATGAACGCAACAGTGAACTTGCCGGTCTTCCTAGCGGCTGGTGTTCTACAGTTAAAAAACACTGGGGGTCGTTTGACGTCCGCTACGATCTTCGCGTCTCAGACTCTTGTTATATTTCTGCATCTGCTGAGCATGTTGCTGATGATGGTGGATCGGTATGTGGCCATCGCCTGGGGTCTGCACTACCGCGCGTGGAAATCACAGCGTAAGGTTAGTGCCACCTGAGTAATATAACCGTTTAGGCACTGACTAAAAGCGGAGCTCCCGATACGAGAAACCGGTGTTTCGATCTCAGACAGCCTCCACTTTGTCATCCTGAAACACACCGAGTCAGAGAAAGCATCCACTTCCATCGGCTGATTTAGGGAATGTAGCGCGACATTTTCCACTGAATTAGGCACATCAAGTACAAACCTTTGTTAGTAGATGGTTATTTCGAAATTTCTGCACGCAATTCGTCTTCTAATATTGAATGCTATGCCATATTTAACAGTGCAGACGTCACTTGGCGTTTGGTTTCACTACAGTCTCATAGCGGATTTCACCTACATGGAATCCGCTATGAGAGGACATATCAACGCAAATACAATGACTTCTATTGCCTGTTCAATTTCTATATTCCATCTAGCCTGCCCGCCGGAAATATTGGCTTGCCTTGACGTTCGCGCGCGCACGTTTGTATGTGATTCCTAGTGCACACTCTCGTTTTTGTGGGTTTCCTGTGGACTCATGTACACGAAAGCTCTCAATAAGCTTCTACCAAAAAACAAGCCTCAAAACAAAATGTGCGCGCGCTTTCCGCGAGTGTATAAGGGCGCTGTCCGCCTAATATAAAGAAAGCATTTAGAAAACGAAAACTTCACCAGAAACAAAGAGAGCCGCGGGCAGGCTATATTCCATCCTCCAAGTAATCATAGAGGGAACACAAAGGACGAGTCCGCGTGCGCTGCATTCTGGTAGTTGTGGGACACGGCTTGGGCATTTCTGAATAAAGAAGTGCGCGCGCGTTTATAGGCCGTCATTGTTTACATTCACGAAATTTTAAAACGCTGCATCTACAATGCTTTGAAAGCACAAAATATAAGTTCAATTTTTATTCTTAAAAAGTCTTGACCTGTTTCCATATCATTTTTCAGGCTAAGTTGAAGCTTTTCAAAATTGTGTGAAATCTGGGGCAAAACGATCATTAGCTCACATGTTTCCTCTTAATTGAACGTTGCACCACGCGTTTAGAATTCGAGATATCAGCTTGAAATTTTCCAGTTATGTTTCATTTAAATCCTTGTATTGATATTCAGAACTCATCATTTTATATGTCCTGATTCTGAACATTGTTTACGGTAATGAGCTCAAATTGTAAACAAAGGATCCTCCTATAGCGGGAATCATCCATTGACGCAACACGCAACTCTTACTTTTGTACTGTAACTATAGTAACCGTTACCGTGGTTACGTTACCAGGTCCTGCTAGCTATCATAACCGTGTGGACCATCGTGTTCGGTGCAACCGTCCCATGGGTCTTCATTCTCTATAGTCTGGACCGCGGCGAGGCGGGCTACCTGATATATCACACCGCCTATTTCCACCACGTCGGCAAGTACAACTGCTTTGTCACCTATCCCATATTGGGGTGTGCCATCGGTGTGGTGTCGGCGCTTACGTACAGAAGCATTAAAAAACAAGGGAAGGTAAGAGATGAATTGAAGTCAACTTGCGAATCTCGATACCAAAAAGGCGAACGTCTTCGTTTGAATTTCGGTCTCTATCTGTCGTTGGATAGAAAAAACAATTCATAAAATAGTGCGGAGTGAAAGAAAACGTCGAATTCCAATGGCTCACTGAGAAGTTAATGCAATATTCATTAATGTAACGATGGTGTTACATCTCATTTATATCCATGTATTTTGTACCACTTGCTAAATAAAACATGCACGTTGAGATGTGTCCGAGCATCCCTGAAACGAAACCTTATCAATTCACAATCGGAGGCATTCGATGCTAGTGTGGACGTGTATGTTTTCGAAAACGGAGGATGTAGACAACAGAATAGTGTGACGATTTCTTAGCTTGGGTGTGCCATGCTGGAATGTTTGATATGCTCTGGAGACTTTACACCAGACGCCAAACGAAAAGCAGTTTGCTGTACTTATTCGACTAATTGTCCTTCTTCTTTCAGTTGTATGCGATGAGTGTGGCCGATTTCTTAGTCTGGATGTGTCATGCTGGAATGCTTGATACGATCTGGATCCAAACGAAAACGTTACCGTACTTATTCGACTAATAGACCTCTTTACCTTTGGCGTAATGTAGTCCACTTTCAGATCACCTGGCATTCATTTGAATAATCTTTCTTTGTTTGGGTTACTTCCATATTCATAATATATAGATTTAGGCACTGCCTAAAAGCGGAGCTCCAATCAATACATTACTGTCAACGACGTATCGACTTTTCGATGCTGACGTCATCGATGACGTCAATGTCACGTGACCTTGGTGGTGCACCCCCTGCCTCCAAGAAAATTTTACCGAAGTTTGGTCACCTAGCGATGTTCCGTTCTCGAGATATTCTATTTTTTTCTTTCTTGATGGGAATCCTGTGGTGGTACAGGGACAACATTACGCCCAAGGTAAAGAAGTCTATTGTCCTTCTTTCTTCAGTTTTATGCAGAAACAAAGCCGAGTAAAAAAGGCCGAAATGCGCTCAACGACGCGCGTCAGAGAAACGAGGTGAGAGCCGCCCAGACGTTTGCCATCACGATCTTCCTGTATGGGGTGTGCCTGGTCCCTTGCCTGATGTACTGCTCCCTTATGGCCACGCCCAAATTTCTTCCTAGCAACAAGGGTGAGGAGTGGTTCGTCTACCTCGTCGTGCTCTCTTTCTACATCCCAAGCGCGCTGTGCCCTTATATCTACGTCATCCGTACCACGCGTTTTCGCCGCGCACTTTTCCTCTTCTATCAGGATCCCTGTGGTGATACTGACTTCGGCGCCATGATTGGATCAAGCACGGCCAAAGTCACAAGCTCAACCGGAAGCTTTGCATTGTCGTGGAGGAAGATGAAGACAGGAAGTCAACGCGATCCTTCCAGCTCGCTACGGGATCATGACAGCATCACCTTAGAAACCGACCGAGCGATGGTCTCCATGGAGACGGTAGACGGGAATGAGAACCCTGGTTACGGAGATGTAACCCTGGTTACGGAGAGGGTCGCGCACGAAAAGGAAACACATAACGACAGCGAGACCAGAGATTTTGTAAAGGAAGAACAAATGGTGTCAGATACTGAAGTAAGTCTTGAGGTCAAAGAAATACATTCGCAAAACAGCAACGCGAATGATAGCGGGGAATGCAAAGGGGATGCTAATGGTTCTATCAACGAGTGTACTGAAAACGACAAGAGTTTGTCAAGCAACAATAGGCCAGGAGAAACCGAATGCGGGGCTGAATAGAGCTCAGCTAAGATTAGAGACGAAGAACAGCTAAGAAATGGAAGGCAAGAGTGTTTTTCAGGCCATCCATCAGTACAAAAAAAACACTTTTTATCAACATATGTTATATGATGTTTAATAATATAGCTTCGTTATAACGCGCGCTCTGATTGGTCCAAATCTATGCTCTATTTCACCGATAAAGTAATGGTTCTCCTCCGCTATATCATAAAGCATTAGAGCACAACTTTCTATGACTTTATCGGCGAATAAGAGTACTTGTGATGTTGGGAGAGACACTCGAAACGTTTTAAAATCACTCGTCGTTCTCGTGTCCCTCCCAACATCACGGATGCTCTATTGCGCCGATAGTCTTAGAAAGGTGTGCTCTAATGCTTAAATATGATATGTTACATGATATTTTATATATGTTATATGATATTTTATATATGTTATATGATATTTTATATATATTATATGATATTTTATATATGTTATAATTAACAATTAGACTACGAGTTCGAGTTTTCTATGAGTCAATAGATAGTTAACGAGGCGCGTAGCGCCGAGTTGACTGTTTGACTCATAGAAAACGAGATCGAGTAGTCTAATTGTTTTATGTAGAAACCCTCTAGCATACTACCTTCGCGTTGTTGCTAAAACGTATTTATTTTCATGGTTTTAGAAAGTTTTGCGCTAGCGTTTTCGCTACTCACTATTAAGTTAAAAATTAGACCTCGATCCCGAAAGGGCTACGGGCCAACAGCCCATGAGGCCGCACGCCGAATGGGTTATTGACCCGCGGCCCTTGAGGGCTAGAGGTCTAATTGTTTTAGTATCACCCAACTAGTTGGACAAAAAAGTGGAAAATTGTGTTAAAAAATCACCAGAAACCTCGACAAAACGAGAAGCGGCCGCCATCGTTTTCATGTTCAAAATCGGCGCTTTCGCTACTAGAGGTCTATTGATAATAGTCCCCTAGTAGCGTAGCCAATCAGAATGCAGCATTGGCAATAGTCCACTAGTTGGGTGATACTAATACGTGATAGATAGCGAGTAGCGGAGCCAATGAGATTGCAGGATTCGTGATAATATGCGAGTGGGTTTCTACTAAGATATGTTATATTTTACATGATATGATTATTAGGATTTTCTATTTGATCGTGTGCAGCAGGCACACCTCTCCGGTTTTGAACATATAATAAGAAGTAATTTTATACGTACGTAACATTATAGACATCTAAACACATAAGCGGACGAGCATTGCACCGTGTTTCAAAAAAGCTACTACGTTGTTTCTAGATAAATAACAAACAAGCGGAGGAAGTAAGCTCGACATTTTGTTAAAAGAAGCAATTTCAGTGGCTGTGTGAAACCAAAAGGAGAGGAATGGTCAGGACTGGGAATCCATTCGATGGTTAGGATCAACGACTAATTATCTTGTTAGGGCTAAGACAAAATGCCATTTAGTGATTTGGGCCGAGAAGCTATTCAGTGGTTATGGCCGGAACAACATTCCAGTGGCTGGAACTGAGAATCCATTCGACGGGCTATGTCGTTTAACAAAATACATTCTACAATAGGCCATTCCACAAACAACACAGAATCCTATATATTGAACTTAGTAACAGAAAGAAAAAGAAACTGAAATTAGCATGAATCCGGCAGTTGAAAGAATTGAACATCGTTAAAGGGGCTTCGCACGCCTAATAATTGTCCACCGTGGACATAAAATAATTAAAATTGCAATCGTGAAAAGACATGTACATTTGCCCGTAGTAATCAAAATAATCCTCCAGATTAAAAGAAAAACCTTTAAATTGTTAGGCAAATGCAATTCTAGGTTGTTTAGACTTGTTATCTAGAGGATGGAATGGGATTGCGAATAGAGCTATTTTCTTGTCAGAGAAGTGGCCAGCAAGCGTACGAGAGCCGCTTTAAGGTTACTGAGAACCTTCGCGCGCGTGCTCGAAAAAAATTCATACCGTCCTTAGTTTAACCAAAACATGTCGACCTATATATCGTTGGAAAGCTTATAGAATGGACTAGCTGGCTATGGCAAAAAGAAATCATTTTTTCATAAATATAATTTTTTTAAAGGTTTTATTAAAAATTCGGGTGTGACATTTTCAAGAGATAACGCTGTCGAACTGCTGGACCTGGACTTCCAAGTAACACATTGTTTTAATCCTTGAAGGTGTTTCTCAAAAACCGTGTCTGCGTTTTTTTAAAATTTTGCTTTGTTCAAAAGTTATGGAACTATTAAATTTCGAAGGTCAAATTTTATAGAATTTTCACGCTCTAAAATTTTAAAAATTCATAACTTTTGAACTGAACAAATTTAAAGAAACGCAGACACGGTTTTTCAGAAACACCTTTAAGGATTAAAACAACATGTTACTTGGGAGTCAAGGTCAAGCAGTTCGACAGCGTTATCTCTTGAAAATGTCACACCCGAAAAAATTACAGGTATCAATAAGTGATTTCTTTTTGCCATAGCCTGCTAGTCCATTCTATAAGCTTTCCAACGATATATAGGTTGACATGTTTTGTTAAACAAAGGGCGTGTATGATTGTTTTTCCGAGGACGTGCCGCGAAGGTTCTCAGTAACCTTAAGTTAACTAAAGCGTGACATTGAAGCGTGACATTCCCCCTTAAGATCGACAACTTTTGCAGTGGTCAAGACTGGGAAACTAATCAGTGTTTCGGGCAAAGGAGCCACTTTCAGTAGTTTACGGGTCGAAAAGCCATTTAGCGGTTAATAATAATAATAATAATAATAATAATAAAACATTTATATAGCGCTTATATCAATGTTCTAAGCGCTTTACAGTGTATTTAATTTACAATTCATATGGCGTAAATCAATGATGAATAAGAGATGTTTAAAATTTAGATAAAAAATAAAAATTAAAATTTACATGATCTTAAAATATTACTGACACACAATAACTAAAAAATAAACTCAAGGTAATTAAAAATATGAAATAAATAAATAAATAAACTAAAAGCTATGGGCTTAGATCTTTTTCAATCCATGCTCCACGACTATGGAACGAGCTGCCCAGTGAGGTACGACTTGCTGACTCTGTTGCTCAATTTAAGTCAGCACTAAAGACCTACCTGTTTATAAGAGCATTTGATCTTTAAACCTATTTGTATTTTTGACCATCACCCCGTAGTTAAAGAGCGCAATAGTCAGATGGGTGCGCAAATAAATATCAAACGACTCTGGTATTGTTAGTAAAGATTACTTTACTTGCATTAGTAAAGAGATGTTACTTTCCTCTAACTTCATACAAGAGTTAATGGAAAAATACCATGCCTAACGCGCATGCGCGTATACAACATAGAAAAATAGCGAGTATGAATTTGGTTACATATTTTACTGAAACAGCTTGATATCTGTTCTACCTCATTCGAAGTGGGGAAAAACACGGAAAAGTTATAAGCGATTCAAAAAGGGTATTGTCGTCCCGAATGTAAATATATATATACCATTCATGAAGGCCGTGGTTACAACCTCGTCCCCAGGGTCTTGTGGGTAATTTTCAAGATGGCGGTTGGTCGAGCACAAGACCCAGGGGGAGGCTGAGTCACATGACCACTGTTTGAAGACATGGGAACGAGGTTGTCCTTTGTTTCAAAACGGTCATGTGACTCTCGGGTATTCTCCCGAGTCAACCGCCATTTTGAAAACGACCGAGAAGACCCTGGGGACGAGGTTGCCGTGGTTATGCTTGTAAAATAGATCCATTAGTATTTCGTTTGTCGATCATATTATATTTTTTAACATCTAATTAGTATTTAACGACTGGAAAAACAAAATAAAACACAATAATGTTTTTATTCTAGAAAACGCCTGCGCTTTTTGCTAGCTTTGCTAGCTATACTCAGGGAGTCACAACTCCTTGCTACAATTAGCACTAGCATACTTCGCACGTGTACCTTATACATGTACAACTAATACCGCGTTATATCGCGTTTTGCGCTTTGATATCCCGGCCAGTCAAACCTTATGAGCCAATCAGGTTCTTGCCCTGTTTTGCCTAGTGCAGTCATCGGGCTTCCGTGGCGTTTTGGGTTTTAATGTTCCGCCAGACAAACCTTATGAGCCAATCAGATTCTTGCCTAGACTTGCCCCAAGTCGTACTCTATGTTTTTCCTTAGAACAAAGTGAGAAAAAAAAGCACACGGTGGAGCGCGGGAGAGTACGACTTGTTTCGCTCGCACGCTTTCGATTTTTATTTGCATATTTTTGCCGCGAAAAACGAATGCAAAACAGCGCGCGCGCGCTCAAAGTGGCGTCATCTTCGTCAGCAGTGCGCACCGTGAATTTTGTCAACAATTGAACTTTGTTGCATGATTTTGTCGTCTTATAATGCTAGTTTTGGAAAATTTATCTTAAGAAATGCTTACGAAAAATCATAAGAATAGATCTACAAGTGGAAAGACTTTGAAGCGCAGCGTTTGATAACTAAAAGATGTTTTCGCTCAACAGAGGATGTTTGTGTGAAAAATATTTTCCGTTTCAAATCGCGCGAATGAACGACGATGGCGTAAAATGTGACGTCAAACTTTCTCTCACTCGGATTGGATGTTTATCAGACACACCTCCAACACACCCCCGACCTAAATTTAGGTCGGTAAAAACTGGCGGGAAGCGAGCGAGAAAAGTCCGTTGTACAAAATAAGCCAATTTTTAAAAAAGCGGAACAGCGGACTTTGAGAAAGTCTAATTCTTGCCTTGTTTTGCCTAGTGCAGTCATCGGGCTTCCGTCGCGAATTTCGTCTAGTTTCCTCACGAGGGAAGCCAATTGACTGCACTAGGCGAAACATGGCAAGGACCTGATTGGCTCAACAGCTTCACTTGCGCAACAGAAAAAAATCAAAATAAATCGATGTTTGAAAACGCGGGACTTAGACGCGAAACAGCGGTCTGATCACCATTACAGTAGATTTCAGAGTGTTAAAACGTAATTGTCAAGTAAAAAAAAACACTTGAAGCCAATCAGAAGCAAAACAAACTAGAGCCAACCAATCAGAATACGAAGGAATTATGAATTGTATCACAAGTTATTCTTTTGTTTTTCCTGTCATGGGCTCTGATGGCTTATGGGGCAAAAGTTCTACCCTCAATCGATCACACATGCAAAGCAATCGCGATGACTGAGTAAGTAGCAATTTTCGCACGTGGGAAATCCGCTCTAATACAATTTGGCATCGTACGAATTAAATCGTTTGAGACAAACTGTTTTTCGAATACGAGGTGCATACAATGAGGTATTTTACAGTAGAACACTACTCTCGAGTAAACAGACACTGACGATTCTTTATCAGAGGGGAAAATCATTTGCCGACTGGTGACAGATGATTAAATTTCCACATTACAAATTATTAAGCGTCTTTCGCAGTGCGCGCATGCTTTTTGTCACCGCTACAGTACGGTGGAATTTCTGCGTAAACCCATACATAGGAAAAGCTGAATTTCCCAATGCACACGCATGGAAAGTATTCGGAATTCACATGGATAGCCACGTTTACGTTTACGTTTACGAAAGTATTCGGAATTCACATGGATAGCCATGGGAAATCCGAACACTTCCCATTCTTCTACCATGGGAATTTCAACTTTTTCCATGGACGGGTTTATGCAGAAATTCCCTGTGCTGCGAGTGTCCGGCATTTCTACCAGGATAGTCACCATTTCCTTTGTAATCTTTCTTTATTTTCTTGCTCGCGACTAAATTTCAATTTCTATGCGCCAAACTACCGACTGTATGGAAGACTGCCCTGGGTTCTACGGGGCGGGGAGCGATGCGCGACGTCGGCCCTGGGAGGCTGCGAGGAGACTAAATAAGCCCTGTATGATACGTTTCCAGATGGTGAACACCTTTGTAAGGATTACTCGAACCATTTGGCAACTAAACAACAATTCACTCACGAACTTTCATTAATAATGCGTTTACCTTAAATAACACCACTACTGTAGCATAACTGGACATAACAGAACAAGCTACCGTGGTCCCGTGCTTTTTCTTCCTCTCCCTACCCCTCGTAAAGATGGCGTTGTTTTTCCTCCTCTTCCTCGGTTGCTGCGTACACTCGCCCGGCTTGGCGCTTTACTTGCTGTGGAAAAAAAAATATATATATATATATACGGGCTTAGATAGGCTCAAAGGTAGATAGATTCACAGGACAGACAGATAGATTCACAGGATAGATTCACTTTTCCTTACGTCCGTCGCGCATGAGTGTTCATACAGTGTTCATACAGTTTCATGCTCGGCATGATTGAGTGCGCAAACATAGTGTATGGTATCGAATAACCTCCATCTAGGCGACACTCACGCGATTTAAGCTCACTAGTCAGTCCCTCATTTGTTACTCTTTTCATTCGAGACGACAATTTTTGACATCTTGTATTTTTTTTGCGGCAACGGCGCGGTCTGGCGCTAAACGCATCGGCTAATATATAGATGTAGGCACTGCCTAAAAGCGGAGCTCCCAGTGATTTCCCGCCAAAATGAGAGACAGTTTTGGGGTTGCCTGTGGTATGGGCACGCACGCAGACACGGACGTGCCCGCAATACCCATGCGAATACCGTTGAACCACGAAAAACGAAGTCGATCATGTACCTGAGGGGCTCTTGCCCTGAGTTATACTTTGAACTATTCTATTCTTCCTGCGATACATATGGTGCTTCGCTCTGCGGCCTTAAGCCCTGGCCAAACGAAACGCAAGTTCACGCAAGTCGACGCAAGTTGTGACTTGCACTGACTTGCGTTGAGGTGGCCAAACGAGATGCAAGTTTTGTTGCAAGTTGAGTGTTTTGGTGCTTTGCGCCCGCTAATGACGACATGATCACGCCACTTTCGAACACAGCGCGCGCGCTCAAGCTGGGATGTTTCTTGTTAAAAAGACGAAAGAAATGAATAAATCTCACCCACTTTATTGTAAATAACAGCTAGAAATATAAGTGCAACATTTTCATGACTTCTTTGGGTCATAATATTTCGTTATTTGGAAAACGAAGAAAATTGGAAACTTGCATCAACTTGCGTACACTTGCGATGTGGTGGCCAAACGAGACGCAAGTTGTCGCAAGTTGCACAAAAATTTGAACATGTTCAAAGTGGACGCAAGTGAACACAAGTCATCGCAAGTCCACGCAAGCCATCGCAAGTTGGTGGCCAAACGAGCGCAAGTCGACGCAAGTAGCAAAACTTGCGTCGACTTTCGTGAACTTGCGTTTCGTTTCGCCAGGGCTTTAGGCCGCTAAGGAGCTCCGCTATTATCGTCACCCCTGGTGAAGTTGAGTGCAACCTGCAACGCACGCTTACCTTGTTGATGCTGCAGACGAGCCTTGTTCTGTTTACAGTTATCCATAAGATGATTTCTCCATGCCTGCAAAACAGACAACATCAGTCCCGCAGCCTTATTTTCCCATCAAATGCTTCCAGGGTAAACCAATCTTCCCTCACCTTTCACCCGGGGAAGAGGGTCTTTCCTCCCCACCTTCGTTCCTACCCTCCAGGGTAAACCAATCTTCTCTCACCTTTCACCGGGGGGAAGAGGGTCTTCCATCACTTCCACATAGAAGGAAGATGGTTTTTCCAACAAACTACGGGGTAAAGAGGAGGTCCCCCAGGGGGGTGACCGGGGGGTCATGGAAACGAGTGTCTGTCTAGTTTTAAGTACTTCTTACCTCGTCTTCGCTTCCTATTGGTGTCTTACAAAGAGGACACATTGCCGCGCCGCCACCTTTAGGAGCTGAAAAACACATAATACGACATTAGAAAACAATCAATAACGATTTCATCGCAGAAAGACCACGTAAAGGGCTTATCATACAATAGTGTACCAATAAAGTGTGTTGCATGACATAAATTGCAATCCGTTTGAACGCCATACCGTATCTCCGCCCAAGTGTCACCGCCCCACATCGCATCTCCTCCCCGCCAGTTTTATTAAACCCCAAACTAATGGACGATTCCAGTTATAAAGAATGCGCGCGCTGCATGTCGGTAGATGTGGGACAATTGTCGAACAAACTGTTAAAAAAGCGCGCGCTGCATTCTGGTAGTTGTGGGACACGGCTTGGGCATTTCTGAATAAAGAAGAGCGCGCGCGTTTATAGCTGGAATCGTCTACTGGCTAAATACCTGAATAGCCAAACAGATAGACTACTTGCAGACCCTTATTGGCGAGTTGGCGAACGTCCGTAGAATTTAAGAGTCTGACCAGTGAGGTATCATCAAAATATGGTATTTAGTCTCTACCCACACTGCCTTTCGGCCTGGGTGCGTAGGCTTGTGCGCTCACAAGCCCGACAACCTTTATTGAAATAGCTGTATACAAGAGCATATTTCGTATGACTGTGAAACGTACCGTGACAAAGTTGTACCGCATCGTGACCGTGCCGCGACTACGCGATTTCATTCCGTATCTACACCAGGCCAAGTTCCGTACCGCGACCGCGACATTAGGGACTTTAAGCTGCGACAACGGCAACGAGAACGGCAACGGCAAATAACAATACACTTGATTACAGAGTACAATGCTTGCACGTGCAAATCCATAAAATCAAATGCATTTCAACTGTTTTTCTCCTAAACTGGAACGTGAAATTGCCCTGTTTCACGCTCTGGCGAGAACGTTGTTGGTGATTTTGCTGTATTTTTGTTTGATATGTTGGAGAATGGATGCGACTTTGTGTTATCGAGGTTAGAATGGAAAGGAAAATTCCAAACTATTGATGAATGTTGAGAAATGCGAGCAAACGCGTACACGAAGTTTAGTGAGACGTTGTCGTTCCCGTTGCCGTCGTCGCAACTTAAACTCCCGATTGCCGAGCATGCCGAGCCGTGTCGCGGCACTTTTCACAGTCTTCATACAAAATCTGCTCTATCCAATTGCAGTAATGAACTCAACGCCATTATATCTCACCAGTGCAGGTCCCATCAGCGATGTGTTCCTGTAGATCGACCTTGAGCATGACTTCCTTACACCGAGGGCACTGGGCGTTCTTGTTCTTCGCCTCACACTCGGTCAACAAGTGCTCATTGAACCCGGATACCTCCACCACCTATTGATGATAATGACGATAAGGTAATGACGGTGATTACGGTTGTGACTATGATGAAGATTCGGCTTTGTTTGGTTTTGGCTTCCTGTGGCACGGCTACGAAAGAGTCGAGGCCTGGGGTTTGCACCCCATATCTTTTAACTCTTCCAGTTCCGGATACACTCGCTCTCAGTCATTTCTCTCATAACACCACATGGAATCACATTTCGTAATAACAAACGAGATGCCGGCGGAGGAGAGGAAGGTGGAGGAGGTGGTGGAGATTGTGAGGAGGAGGAAGAGGAGGTTGCTGCTGCTGCTGCCGTTGTTGTTGTTGATGATGTTGATGGTAATGATGATGGGAGGGAATGATGGTGACACAGCACGCCTACGATTTTATTTCACTTCATTTTCTTAGCTTCTCCCATAGATAACAAAACACACTATACAATGGGGAGTAATGGTAATGGTGATGACAACGACGACGATGATAATGATGGTGATGACAATGATGAATGAAGATGGTGGTGGTTGGTAGTGATGATAATGGAATTGCTGGAGATGACGTGATAATGATGATGATGAATGATGATGGTGGTGGTTGGTAGTGATGATAATGGAATTGCTAGAGATGACGTGATAATGATGATGATGACAATGATGAATGATGATGGTGGTGGTTGGTAGTGATGATAATGGAATTGCTAGAGATGACGTGATAATGATGGTGATGACAATGATGAATGATGATGGTGGTGGTTGGTAGTGATGATAATGGAATTGCTGGAGATGACGTGATAATGATGGTGATGACAATGATGAATGATGATGGTGGTGGTTGGTAGTGATGATAATGGAATTGCTAGAGATGACGTGATAATGATGATGATGACAATGATGAATGATGGTGGTGGTGGTTGGTAGTGATGATAATGGAATTGCTGGAGATGACGTGATAATGATACCCGTGACGTAGTGTTGGTGCTTGCGATGGAGAGCAGGGCCTGACTCCTAGAAAGTCGGCTAACGCTAACCTATGGATAAATAAGATTCTCATCCAATCAAATGTCCAGAATATCCACAGTTAACCCTAGGTTATGACTTTCGAGGAACCGGGCCCTGGAAGATTATTTGATTACGGTAACAATAAAAAAGAGTAAGAAAATGAAAACGACAAAAGCGACACAAACGGGAATATACTTCATGACTGAATTTCATATAGTCGCTTTCTTATAGAACGAGGCATATAGAAGACAAAATAGAAGGATTCATAATTAAAATAAGGCAACTATTGTGACATTCAGGTATGAAAAGCTCATACGCACTGACATCAAAGGAGAGATAACTGGCACTGTAATGTGCATTTTACCTGCGAGCACTGCTCACAGCGGTTCAGCATGGGACAGCTCTTCCAATAATGCAAATCCAACGTCTCCTCCGAGAATGACTCGCTTTGCTCACCACAGAAAATACACATTCTAAATTATCAAAAACATTGGATCAATTAGTTAGACTTGCCGACTCAGACGCCGTCAATACGTTTCCATTACACATTAATAAAAAAAAAACTCTCCGGCCACCCATATAGTATCGGGATTCGCAGTCCACACGATTCGTCGATTTATCCCCCACCCCTCTAGAGGGCGGATTCAAAAATAACAGGATACGTGTGGACGAGGCCTTAAACGCTTTGTAGATAGAGATGATGTAAATGAGGATGAGATGCCCGGATACATACTTGTCCATATCCAACGGTTGTTCCTCTGTAAAAGGAAACAGCAATGAAATCAGTGAAAAAGGCTGCGTAATGATCGGAAGCGAACTACAATCAAAAGCAGATTCATGGTAGCCCACAGAACGGCTAAATTTTATCCAGAGCAATACACCTTAGCCCCGTAAGAATATAATGTTGATGTTTAAAGAAGTTTTTTTTTCTCCCGCAACGAGTGCTTGCGTGTCGTATATCGCACGCCAAATTAAGGTTAACTTGTTCTTGCTGGGGAATTTATGAATAGAGCGGATTTCAGATGACCGCCGAAAGTAAGCC
Source organism: Scolanthus callimorphus (assembly GCA_033964015.1). Classification (NCBI taxonomy): domain Eukaryota; kingdom Metazoa; phylum Cnidaria; class Anthozoa; order Actiniaria; family Edwardsiidae; genus Scolanthus; species Scolanthus callimorphus. Next base: position 63,604 of record JAWWUD010000024.1, on the reverse strand, counting down.
AGACTTGCGTTTAGTCAGCGTTTCTATTGGTCGAGAGAAAAGTCTTTTGTCTTCCAGCCAATCAAATTGCGAACTAAATTCAAAACGCGCCATTGTTCACGTCATGACTAAACGCAAGTCTGACTTACTTCACCTCCTGATTGGTTTGTTGTTGAATGGCTTCCACTCCTGATTGGCTAGTGGTTTTGTATTTGCGTTTAGTTTTCGATAGTCATCTGAAATCTCGCTCTTTTGTTGGTTGCCTGTGGATTTCGGAGAACTGAAGACAAGCACTGCACACCACAGGAAGCTCGTATCTATCACGGGACTGTACGGTGTCATACTACCATGCAAGCTGATCTTAATTGCCTGCAGGCCCATATGCACCATGGGATTACTATAGCATGCCACGTGAGTCCTCCGCGCTTGACGTCATCAAAATTGATGACGCGGAGGTTTTTTAAGGTGGACATGCAGTATAACGGTAGACCCTTCTTATTAACGCACCTTCTTTTTTCTTTCCTCCTTTCTGTTTTCCGGCATCTCCAGCTTTGTTGTCCTATGGAAGAAATGTTTAATCAGTTAGATATCACTCTAAATGTCTTGACTATATTTCGAGAATAAATGCATTTCACCTGTGCCATGTCTCGCAGTGCTTGCAACTGAGCCTGCAGTGCTTCAATCTGTAAAGGAGTAAGGAATCTTAGATACATTCCCCATTTAGACGCCCACAAGTTCTAGATTCATACCTCTGCTTGTTTTGTCTTCTCGGCGTTCTGTTTTTCCAGCTTTGCTTGCGCCTATAACGTACAAGAAAGGGACGTTAAAGGCCCGTTTACACTTGTAATTTTTGTCGCGCGAGTCGCGGCGATTTTTCTCGCACGTACGCGTCAACTCAAAATCACTAATGTAAACTAGGCGCAACTCGGCGCGATCAGCCGCGATTTTTGTCGCGGAGATTTTAAACATGTTCGAAACTCTTTGCAACTTCATGCGATTTGAAGAAAAGAGAGCACAGAAACCGCACAGGATTTGCATCTCGTTTACACTAGAGAGTTGGAATTGCAACTCCGCGCGAGAAAAATCGCCGCGACAAATGCAACGCAAGTGTAAACCGGGCCTTAGCCTGCTTGAAGAAGGGATGCTTTATGGCAAGAAACGAGGAGGGGGGCTGGGACAGTGATCGCCGCCGCCATCTTGTCTTTTAAGCACGCGGTCTGGGAGCGAGAAGTAAAATCCAAGATGGCGGTAGCGATGGCTGACAAAGCTTTCCCCGGGTTTTCTTGCCACAAGAACAACTCTCCATAAAAACCGCGAGAAAGCCGGCTATGAGGAAGTGAAACAATGTGCAGTCTTCATGAAGACAACATGAAGTCTACACGCTTTTTTCACACACAGAACCGAACCAGAGCGCGCTGCACGCTGTAAAATGGAAATAATCTAGCCCTTTTCCAATAGCAGTCATTACCCTTCGCTCAGATTCAGTAGGTTTGCCATCAATCTTATCAAACCCGTCAAAAATTGCTCGGAACAAAGGGTTCTTCCTTGTCGCTGGCTCATCGGCTGGAAGGTAGCCCTTGACTGGGTCTTTGACCTAAAAGGGAAAACAAATACGAAATGTACGGCGAAGTATTATTGGTATGTTCAATTTTATATCCGTTACCCGAGGAACCTGGAATTTCCACAGGGGTCGTTGTTTGACCCTTGAATTTCCACGGGGCCTTTATTTTTACCCCAAAATTCCACAGGGTATTCATTTTCAATTTGCTACAATTTCTACAGGGGCCACCAAGAGTGGAGTTCCCTATGAGTCCTCTATGGGTTGTGAAGGAGCCAGGAATTTCCACAGGGGTTAAGCAATTGTTGAAAGTTTGGAGTTCTCTGATAGGAGAGAAACAGCCTTTTTTTTTTTGGAAGGGCCTATTTGTTTTCAAACTGAAATATGATAGTTCTTCCTTTATATAAATATCTTTGCGAGAAAGGTATGTCCAGGGCGAATACGATTTTGAACATGAAGTGGTGAGTAAATTAGTTACCTTCTTGTACAATTCGAATATCAATTTGACAGCGGCCTCTCGCACCTCCCCGTGAATGTGATCTAAAGCTGGGACTGTGACCTGTATAAAGGAATAAATTGTAAAAATGTAGACACCCCAGAATTGCAGCTCGTACGATGAATTTCGCTTTGTCCCAGCTGCGCCGCTGGCAGCAAAGACGCAGTAGAGATCAGTCTCTACGTAGTAGAGACACAGTAGAGATACAGTAAAAAGTCCTTGTACAGTGTAAATCGGCCTTAACTGGAAAACAGTCATACAAAACGAAGCCGTGTCCATGGCAAGAGTTCATGTACAGAGTAGTCGTCGCCACAAGCACAAGAGAGCTACAAGAGTACTATGCCTTTTGCTGTTGCTCATGCACAGTGCCAATCGGAATTTTGAGGTTTTGTAAAGGTATCAATACAGTAAAAAGCCACGTATAAGAACCTATAATTTTAGCCTAAAACATGTACTTATTTGATTTAACAAAAAAATGGACTATGACGTGTGTCACGAAATAAAATGTGACAGACCCCCAGTCGTGCAGCTCATACTATGAACGGAATAAAAAAATCCTTGCACACACAGGGAATTTATGCAGGAACCATCCATGGGAAAAGCTGAATTTCCCATGATAGAAGATTGGAAGTGTTCGGATTACCCATGGCTATCCATGTGCGCCGTGGGCTTTTGGAATTTCAGCTTTTCCCGTGGATGGTAAATTCCTGGTGAGTGTAAGGAGAAAAGAAGGCGGAACATTCACGCTAGCTTTCTCGTGGCCCTGGCGGCGACTGCCTTCCACTCTGGCCACGAACGTCGCTTCGCATGACGGTTTTCCATTATAAGAGATCAATGGATTTACCTGCATAACGGATGAAAGTGTCAGGCACCCAGGTTGGCCATTATCAATTTCTAACACAGACAGAAGTTTATCGATTATTTCTATCTTGCTCTTGAGAAGTCGCCACGGAGCCTGAAAACAATAACATTTTGTTTGCTTTATGAAGACCACCTCGACAAACGACAACGAAAGAAAGTACTAATTTTATATCTACAAACTCCCAAGAGAATCCATTGCCTCTAGTTCCATTGATGAATAAATACATGTTTGCGACTCAGACTGGCAGCTCGTAAGCTGAATTGCGCTGGGTCCCAACGGCACTACTGGCACTGAACCAAGCGGTCATACTACTCTTCCCAGTAGACCGTTACACGTCTCAATTTTTCTGCCCGCCGGCGACCTTCTAAATTGATCACGTGATCGACTTTTTTGTACCACGTGATGAGTTGCTTTTGTACCACGTGATCAATGTTTGTGGGCGTAAACTTTGAGAGTTCCTTGTTTTTCTGCATTCCAACGAAGTCTACGCCCAAAACGGTTGATCACGTGGTACATAAGCAACCCATCACGTGGTACAAAAAAGTTGATCACGCGATCAATTTTAGACTGCCGCCGGCGGGCAGAAAAATCGAGAGGTGTAACGGTCTACTGGGAAGAGTAGAAAGCACAGACAGTGAAGGTGGGACGTAATAAACCCTCTGGCAGTGACCACAGTGGTTCTTTAAAGTCCCCCCTGGAACTGGGTAGAGCAGTAAGGTGAGACGGGACCTCGCTTTATTGTCTCATCCGGAAGACGTGAAGCACAGTAAAACAAAGTTCAACTCACAATATGAACACGTTTCGACCAAGATCCGAACAGAAAAAAAAATTCCTCTGTCCCGGCCTGGCGTCGAACCCAGACCACGGTGAGAGTCCCAACGCCTTAACGCTGAGCCAACCGTGCTTCCTATGATTGGCTCCAATGTGTACCAGGTTGTGGTTTATTTAGACTAACCTTCTTGACTTTGTATGGCTGAGTAACCAAGTCACGAATGATGCCCATTGGCTGAAAGAAAACATAAGATTGAATTAGATACTATCTTATCGCGTGTTCCTTGTTTGATAATTTTGCCAAAAGAGGTACCTTCACGTCCTTGTAGCCCGCCATTTCTACTATCATCTCGATGGCAGACTCTCGACTCCTTGCAGCCTAAAAATTGACAAGACGCATTTCAGCCGTTTGCATACAACCCATGCTCAATAAATGGGCCGCCTCTTCTTACCGTTTCGCCAGATTTCACTAGCAGATCGGGAACTGTCTGCAATTACAAACAAAACAATAACAATAAGTCAGTGCTATTGTGCAAGAAACGAAGGGTAATATGCCATACACTCGTCAAACCCCTAGTGTCCAGCAAAGCCCGTCCGCCCTTTGTGTCGTTCACGCGACGCTTCCAAAGGACGCGGGGCTATCCCGTCCTTCTAGTCCACCTCACCTTTTCAACGACGTGTGACAGCTCTCCTTTGCTGATCCTAAAGATAAATAGAGGATATTACACGGTGGTGCGAAGATATGAGTTTTATTTCGAGTGGCAAGAACAAAATTGTTTTTGACTCGAGAAAATAAAACTCATATCTTCAAGCCACCGTGTAATTTTCTTTTTATTATATATACAAACCAGAAAAAAATATTCAAAATTGATTTCCAAGCACTTTTGTTTTGACCGATATCCTCACTAGTGAGGATATGGAAAATATGTCACTGAGGACCCGGATGTAGCTTCGTACGAGATCTACGAGTGGCGTATTTCCCAGTAAAACACTCGTGTCTATATAATAAGTGACCATATTCAATGCTCCTGAACAAGTATTAGAAAATAACACCTATGTTGTATTGTGAATGTGCGCATTCTGATTGGTTAAAAAGCGTGTTTGTAAGAGACCTGAGAAACATGATTGTCACGCAACGCTGTCGCGCGTGTGTATGTTATTTTCTAAAAGCAATAAAAATACTTTCTGCGTGCTCTCTGGTTTCTTACAAACACGAGGGGAATGTTGGTCGAACTGATAAAACTTGAAAGACACGAGCCGTTTTGATCAGTTTTCCAACATCCCCCTCGTGTTTGTAAGAAAGCAGAGAGCACGCGGAAAGTACTTTTATTGCTTAAGTATAGGATGGACCAGGCTGTTGCTATTTTGCAACGAGAGCATAAGGTATAACAATATGGGCGTGGCCCTTTAAAATGTTACCCCTCAGAGGTAGCAAAAACAAACTAAGCTACGTTACATTAGCTTTGTCACGTCTAGTAACGATCAAAATCTAAACAGAAGGCGTAAATGCTACATGCAGGAGAAAAAGGAACAAAAGAAAAGTGTATATGCATCGAACGATTCTGTCATGGACTTCCGGTTTGTGCATTCATTCGTTCGTCCGGCATGACGTCATCAAAACTAGAAAAGTCAATATCTCAAGAAGGCAACATCGCTAGGTGACCATACTTTGGTAAAGTTATTTTTGAGGCAAGGGGGGGTGCACCACCAAGGTAACGTGACATGACGTAATCGATGACGTCATCAAAACAAGAAAAGTCAATAACTCGCGAAGGCAACAATGCTAGGCGACCAAACTTGGATTAGGTTATCAAGGGAGGTGCACTACCCAGGTCACGTGGCATTACGTCATCGATGACGTCATCAAAATTAGAAAAGTGAATATCTCGAGAAGGCAACATCGCTAGGCGACCAAACTTGGGTGCACTTATCTTGGAGGCAAGGAGGGTCCACCACCGAGGTAACGTGGCATGACGTCATCGATGATGTCATCAAAAATAGAAAAGCAATTTTTCTGTAGCAATGACGTCGCGATGACGTCACGTGATGAATCTTTTGCAGGACTTACAATTTTCCCTAGCAACGGCCCAAAAAAATTAGGTAAACGCACCCTCAAACAGAAAAATATGTACCGAGAGCTCCGCTTTTAGCCAGTGGCTAAATCTGCATATTAGCTACCATAAAAGAAGATCAAGCCTCGGATTAACAAAAAGTTTGGGTTCTCATGCGAGAACTGCTTCAGACAGTGCCCCAGAAGTGATAACCTTGTGAATGCCCCTAAACGATAACACTACCCCTAAAAAAAGGTCGAGTATCCCCGACTTTATTTTCATAAACCACTCAAAGGGATCTTGGTCCACGCAAAATAAATTTCTGCAGGAGCAGCTCTTTCGTGCTACGACAAATAAATTGAATTAAATTCAGCATACTTCATAATTCCTTCCGGTAGTTTGGGAGAAGCCAAGTGAATGTGCTGGGTTAATATGCTACTGGGTTAATATACTACTAGGCTTACTTGTGTTGTGGAATGTAGGACTGTATGAGAGTCCGCAGTACTGCTATACAAGGCGTGTACACCTGGAAATCAATTATTAATGGGTTAGAGACGTTTTTGAGTGTTTGTTTCCAGTACAGTGAACGATAATTTTTTAAGTACTGCACGACCTTTTAGCAGGAGGCTTTAGCGGTTCCGTGCACCCAGCAGGCGAGGTCCCGTATCGCAACCGTGACAATGTCTCGAGTGTTCTAGGGAGCGTTATTTTTTCCCATCTTGAGAGCCTAGCAACAAACTGAGTCCGAAAAAGCATCCATTTCAATCGGCTGATTTAGGGAAGGCAGTAAGATATTTTCAATTCAATTAAGTAAAACGAGTATAAAACCTTGTTTTTTCGAGATTCTATTCGTAATTCGTCTTCTAATTTCCATTGAAAACAAAAAAAAAATGGTAAGGCTGATTAGGGTCTTTGTAGCTTACAGATAAAACTTTCTCTTTGATACCCCTCTTCAGCAGAAGTACGGTTGCCCTGACAACATTCCGGGGCTCTTTGTCAGCTGTCAATTCAGGTGTAGATGACGTCATTTCCTGTTCAAGCATTTCCATGGCTTCCTGGCGAAACTTCCACTGCTTGGAGTATGCACACTGAACCTATAAAAACATGATCTAGATCATTTATCTTCAATTTTTCTTTTGTCCTCAAGGTGCAGGGAAAATGAAACCAGAAAATAACACGTCTCTTTGTGACGAAAAAATTTAGACACTGATTTTTTTAGGAATCTGACCTCTAGTTTTACAATCAACGTAGACAATAGACCTTTTCACAGTTGACGAGGCACCTGCACTGATAAAGACCTTCATTCTCTTGGAATGCAAAACAGTCCTTTTATAACGCTAACGAGTTTCACGTCCATAACAGTGCAAGGTCAATCTTGTCTCGGGTTCAAACACAGGCTGCTTGCGCGACTGCGAAATGGAGGTTTACTTTCACAGAAAAGAAATGGAAAGTAACTTGAATCCATAGCTTGAAGCAAATTATTTGTCTTCCTGTGTAACAGGCGCGCGCCAAAAATGGCGGGAATTTAGGCGGGAAATTTGTACAGACGCATGGGAAATGAAAGACACGACTGAGAGCTAACCAAGTATTCTCCAAACACTTCAACTGCGAGGCCAGCAATTCGCAAGTCATTCTCCTTTAAAGCCTCAGGACCATCTGAAAACAGATACAAAAAAAATACACGCACTTGATGAGTGAAGAGAAAAAAACTATGTCAATCAAAAAAATAATGGTGAAGTTCGTGTTACCTGTGTTTCCTGGACTTGGCTCATCTTTAACTGGTTCTATACATGTGTGAAAAGTAGAAACGAAATGTCAGCATTTGCAAACCGCAAACATACTGTGTATTCTCACATGCGGTTTACAGATGTGAGGTATAACCTATCCCTAAGATACGGACTGCAAGTGCATGCAGTTTGTAATCAAGAGTGTGGGTTAGCTAATGGGCCATTCCACAGAAATGACACATATTTTCTGTCACGTGGGTCACGCAATTATTACTAAATTGTGAACACCAAAAGCACTTTCGAAGAAACAGCAATACCAAATTGAACAGTCTGCTGTAGGATATCAAAAGAACTCGCGAACAAGCCTTCGGGAAGCTAGAATTTTGTTACTCAGTCACGTGAGTCACATGTAATGGCCGTAATGAATACTGTCACTGAGATTGTCACTGGCACATCCTCAGCGGGTCTTCAACGTCCCCGTATACCGGTCAGGTGCGGTGTATTAAAAAACCCGTGAAATGCAAGAGAAGTAACGAATCACCACCCTAGACATCTTTAGCTGTCTCTATACACACCCTGGAATTTCAGTGAATTTCTTCATTTCCACCCTGGAATTATTTGTGTTTACCTACCGTGGGATTCCATTTATTGGGAAACCAATTCAGGTATTTCAGAAGGAATTCCATCCTGGAATTCCAGGGTTCCTCCACCATAACCTAACAACTCACCTTCCTCTTCTGGCGGCTTACTGTAAAAAAATAATAACGGTTGATTTACCCTGCAAATAGAGCCATTTTTTCTCCCGGGAGTGTAGGATTGTAAGGAGAAACGATAGCTCAAACTGCAGGCTAAATCAACTGTTTATTGTTATTTACAGCTTTCATACACGTATGTAAACAAATTAACAGATTCTCTTGAGAATAGTGCAAGATCTCATTGATTGGTAACTTGAAGTAGTTAATTACTGTAACATTAAGGTAATGAAATAGCCATGATTGAGCTTACTTTTTGCTGAGGGCTGGCAGAGGTCTCTCTTCATTCTACATGTAAAAAAGCACAGTCAGTATTACATTCGCAAAGAATATAAACACAATAAGAAATAATCATAGTCGTAATTTTACGCCTTGCACCGACATTATAGGCGTACATGTAACTCAATAAAAATCTAGGCGTAAATCCATTACGACACTACAAAAACTGAAAAAGAGATCGTTATTTTATGCCTAGGTCAAAACAGTTAGGCATTATGTAGGCCTGTATTGGGCACAATTTCGAGCACTGCAATAATATCCATATTTATTATATAAACACCAATGAAATACCAGGTGGTCTCCCGCGCGAAAACTTGATATCTTCACACGTGAAAATATCATGTTATTTCACTTGCCTTTGCTGAATATGCTCGATTTTAAGCTTAACTCAAATAACATTTGAATTTGGTATTTCATTGATGTTTATATAATAAACAGAACATTACATGACCTCTTGGAGATACGAATTTTATCTTCTCGTGTTCGCTGCGCTCACTCGCGAGATAAATTTTCAACACTCGAAGATAAAATTCGTATCTCCGCGCGGCCATGTGATATCCTCTATATATCCATCAGAGGCAGATTTAGGGGGGGGGGGGGGGGGGGGGGGGGGGGGGGTTGCAAGGGGGCCGCGGCCCACCTTTTCTGGGGGGATTTCCCATACATTTACTGTATTTGCTGGAGGAAATTTGAAAATTTTCGTCCCATGTTTTCACTATCCGGCCCCCCCTTTCTGAAATTCCTGGATCCGAGCCTGTCCATAGTCTCCAAGCTTGCTGATGCAGCACACTGCAGGAGTTGACCAAGGATTTTTAGTGGTCGGGAAAAGAAGCATGTGATTGATGATTCAGTACCTCGCCAGTATACTCTGCCTTGTGGGTTCCGGGGTGGAGTAGGCCTTGACGGGTGGTGGCTGAAGAGGAGGGGACGCCCTGTCCTCTGTATGGGGTGCCAGTTGAGGAGAGCGCTGAGGGACCAGTGGAGGAAGCGGAGGGGATGCTAGAGGATAAATATATAAACACTTTTTAGATGCATTCAGAACTCCAGGGGGAGGGTGTACCTGAGGACACCTTCTGCTCAAGGCTTAGCACTCATAAGACCGACAACCTATGGAAATAGCTGTATACCGAATTCCACTAATTCAGCAATTCCTTAAATACTCACAAAGGAGTGGAGCAGCTGCGGACTGGTATCTCCTCTGGTGGGAAAAGAAAAAGAGTTACATGAAAAAAGACAACAGCAAGGTCAAGGTGTTTGAGTCTTGAAAACGTTGTTCCAAATGGGAATGGGATATGGTAAAGGATGATCTGTGATTACTGGATTCTTATTTACAAACAAATTTTTGATATTACATTATTGGAGTAAATAAATTAAGACTTGCTTGCTCTAAAGTTGGAGCTAAAGTGTACTCTGCCTCGTACCCAGGTTTCTGGAAAATGCAAAATGCGTGGCAGAAATATCAATGTTGACGCAAATTCCACGGAATTGCTCCTACTGTCCCTCGCCCTGCACTCACACCCTCTTGAAATAGCTAGAACACATCCTGGGTACAATGAGGGTGCGACTTCTGTGGGATCATTTACCGATAGGATTACTTACACCATCAAGTTCTAGAATTTCATTGATGTTCAGCTGCTTGTATACATACAGTCTAAACGCATCACTTTCTCTCTGAAACAAACACAAGAATCCTGTGAGCCAACTATTTAGAGCAATGCACGTTTAGTATTTGGGGAACCTAAAACGTATTTTTTTTGCAGAAATCCATCTTTGAAGTGAAGAGGGAAAACGTTCTCACGTTGTTCATTTTGGTAACCGACGAGTTGCGAACACAGTGTTGAGGTTGTAGAGCAGATTTTGCATGACTAAGAAAGTTACGCCACGTCCCGAACAAGCATTTTGATTCGTTTCCCAGGAGTCTTTTCGCATGTTGGGGTTTGGCTGAATGTTCACAAGAACTCAAGGTCCTGTTTTGTTCCGTACGTGACCGTACCATGATCCGTGCCTTTTTCACGATCATACAAAATCTGCTCTATGACATAAGGAGTCAAGTAAGGGAACATCCAGGAGTTTTCCCGCTCACCTTTTTTTCCTGAGCACGATCATAATCCTCTTGCTCAACAGCCTTTTCTTCTCCACTTCAAACTTGCCGAGCTTTTCACCAACTTTGTACAAGTCTGCTATGACAAGCTTGAGCTTTTTAGCATAATCGTATCTCTCCTCTGTAACCAAAGCAAAACTTACTAAGGACAGTGGCATAGCAAGCTCCAAAATCTAGGTGGTCAGACTTCATTTTTTTCCAGATATTTTAATTGTACATTTGTATAATATTATGTGTTAGTAAAAACATTTTAAAGTTTCGGGGGAACCACCCGGCCACCTCATAATAATAATAATAATAATAATAAGTATTTGGAGCATTATATTACCTCAATGCTCTTACAAATGTATATTAGAGATATTATGTAGAAAAAATAAAATATATATAAAAACGTATCATTAAAATATATAAAATTACATTAAAATTGTATTCAGGATAAAATGATAAAAAATGAAAGAAAAAGCAAAAAATTTAAAACAGAAATTAAACAAAATGTGTTCTAAACAGGGTGTTTTAAGTTTAAGTTTTAAAAACCTGAACACTTTCACTGCGTCTAATATCCATTGGAAGATCGTTCCACAATGTGGGAGCGCAGTGGGAAAAGGCCCTGTCCCATAAGTTTTTGTGTGATGTGGAACGCGGAGCAGGAGCTGGAAGACGATCTGAGTGAACGACAAGGCGTGTACGGGTGAATGGGTTCAGAAAGATAGGTTGGGGCCAATGAATGGAGGCTTTGTAGGTGTTGAGAAGGATTTTGTAAGATATCCTAAGACGGACAGGAAGCAGTGGAGGTTAATTAAGACGGGAGTTATGTGATCGGATTTTTTAAAGAGAGATACCAGGCGAGCTACAGCATTTTGTACCCGTTGAAGTTTTGAAATAGTTGAATCGGGAGACCAATAAGAATGCTCTTGCAGGAGTCAAGGCGCGAAGTAATAAAAGCGTGAAAAAAGACGTGAAAAGACTCAACCCTTCACTACCCAACTCAATAAGGAGAATACAACCTATAGTTTAATACTGTGTCATAAAGAAGAGAACACTCTATAGAAATATTTGCCAGCTTGAATCCTTGAACCTTGGTTAAAAATACCAAAACATTTTATGTACCTTACTCTATTTTTTAGTACTTACGTTGGACTGTCCTTCTTTTTGGCTTCCAATTTCCTGATAAGATTGGCTGTTTCTGGATCCTAAATTAAAGGAGAACTAGGATATTACTTTAAGTATGGGCAAGGAGTTAAATCTCATTATGAAGTTACGGTACAATGAAAGGGAATACATATATCTTATTAGATGTTTTTTCATGTAATACGGGCGGAAATTTTACGAGTTGCGGCCGTATTTTTCCGAGCACCGCAGGACTGAGGAAAAATGCGAGCAACGTGTAAAAACGTCCGCCAGTATTTCATGAAAAAACATCTAAAGGCCCGTTCACACGGCGCGCTTTCAGCTGCGATCTGAGGTGCGATTTCTGTGGCGATCCCATGGCGATGTCATATCGCGCGGTGTGAACGGCCGGCGATCTTATGGCAATTTCACTTGCGATATCACCGCGACGTCGCAGGCGTTTTGAGCATGTTCAAATTCCGCTGCGATGCGAGTGCGATTTCTTCAGATCGCCAACAAACAGACAAATATCGCAAAGCCAAATCGCCGGCCGTTCACACCGCGCGATATGACGCCGACGATCGCCGCAAAAATCGCACCTCAAATCACAGCTAAGATCGCGCCGTGTGAACGGGCCTTAATGAGTTATTTATACAGGATGAATAAAAATATTTGGTTTTCTTTTCAAGAATCATGGAAAACGTTCGTGATTCACTAGCACATGGTCGGGAACCCATTCAACTGCGCGCGCAAAAACCGTACGGCTTTTACCGTGTACTACGGCTCCATATCTGCACTCAATTTTGACCTTATAAGGTAAAATGATGTCACAGTCGTATAATAATGTGTGATATCACATCATTAGCATACAGTACCTGGTACATATCAAACGCCAGATCATCCATTGGTGAAACGTAATCAGGACGATTTATCTTGCCCCATAGGGGGTCCCCTGAGGCCAAACGTGGGTCAGGCTTCATGTAAACGGTCAACAATGCTGTCCACACTTTTATACTGCACATAGAGAGGGGGAAAATTTTTTATTGAACAGTGGAGCATAAACTATTCTTTGAAGCATGTGCTAAAGAATATCCTTCTGAATGTTTATTAACTCAGCTTACAGGATCAGGGTCATGGGGGTCATGCTCTGGCACATCAGCTATAATATTGACAGCTACCACTCCAAACTGAAATAACCACAGGTATCTCAGTAAATAAAAAAAAATAGGCCCACAATGCGTACATGTAGCTACTGCAGCTTTATTGAGCATGTGATAGTTGCATTTTATGGATCGGCAACTCCCAAAACGGTTTCAGTTTTTTTGCTCAAAGGGTTTATTCTTGATGTTCATGTGACGTCATCAAAATCCTTACTTTTTAAAAATTAACTGAACGAAGTTGTTGTTTTGTTGTCATTTACAACTCCTTTAAACAGGAGGTACCGGTAGTAAAAGGGACAACTCCTCTCACTTTCATGCTTGAATTTGCAATTATAATTAAAACACTCTAGAGAAACCCAATCAGAAATTGAATTCCAAACCAAAATACAGAGATGCCTGCATGGGGGCTAAAGCAGAATAATGTATTATCACTGAAAACTATACAATAAAATGGGCCAGTAGCAAAAATCATCTGCAGTCACCCTTAATAATTCAAAGATGGGAGTTGCAAGGTGTGGAGTTCCCACATGGGTCGCCTGTAGCAGGTTTTAAATCTTAGTGTGATTTATTTTTCTGAAAGATATTTTTAGGGTGGATAAACATTATATTACAGGGAGGCAGGAGCAACTCAAGATTTCAGCTGAACCTATAAGATCCTCTCAAAGGGATTGGAGATTTTTCTGGCTGCCCATGTTCTCTAGTTATGTACTGATTGTACAAATTGTATTTGTTGACATAATTCTTGTGAACCAGAAGTTTAAGGAACTGCCCTTCTGCATCCAGGTGAATCGATTTTAGTTCTCGAGCCTGGAGGATGAATAGCACAAAATAAAAATTCAGCCATTATATTAATCAAGATCTAGAACACTGCTGTAATTCATATTGTGAATGCTCAAGATAAGAATACTAGCAATAGATAATAATCTATAATTATAGAAGTACATGTGTACACTTGTATTTTATTGTCTGACAGTGTATACTTGCAGAAATTCAAATTACCAGAGCTAAGCAATTGCCTAGGATCTCAATTAATTATATGTCTGTCATTGACTCTGTACCTTAAATTCTGTACTCTTATTGTCGGACAATTCAACATATCTGGAAAAAAAAAGTAACAAGCTTTACTTAATTACTTGGTATTGTGGATCAACAAGCAAAACTATCATATTGTTCTTGATAGAGTACGTAGTAAGAACTCCATATAACTTCTTGCCACAATTTACCTAAATTGTTTTCTCTGGTCACACAAAACTATGTTGATGGTCTAGGTCAAGGTTGCACACTGGCTAGTAAACAAAACAAATTATTCCCATTGTGTACTGTCTGGGTTGCAGTGCAAACCAGGTCTTTAAACTCCTGCAAACATGACTTAAATTACTGGCATTATATTATATTTTATCCACCTACCCCAGCCTTTTATACTTGCAAGTCAGAAGAGAAACTGGTTGACCACTTTGAACTCTTCCACAAATAGTTCAATTCTGGTCGCTAAAATGAACATAAAATAAATACTAGAAACAAATGAAGCTACTGTACCAGTATAGCACAAGCATCATGCAGGAGATACAAACTATAATTACAAACTATAGACAAAAGATACTTACAGATAAGGTACTGGTGGGATAAGACTTGGAGCTTGCGAATCCGAAGAGGGCAGTTCTTGGATAACTGTAGAACTATTTCTTGAGGGTACAGGCAAAATCTTGGAAAGGGAAAACTATTGAATAATTCAGGGATCTTTAGAGGGGGTGGAGGCCTATAACGAACAAAGCACTAATGAACCCCAATTAAGTAATACTACTCCATCAGACATGGTGTAATTAACATTATTTTACTTTTGTATCCTCTTAGCATTCTTAGTATTTAAGGTTTGGTGCAAATAATTATTTTTGGGGGTGTGGGAATTAGCCAGGGATTATTCAACTAGGGTTTTTTTTACGTATTAAAAATGAGGATCCATAGTATAACAGGGCCCGTGGTTTGATGCAGGATTTTTTCTGAAATTATGCGCTAAAAAATCGAAATTATGCGCTAAAAAAACGAAATTATGCGGGATTGCGCAATATTTTTTTCCAAGTGCTGTAAGATATTTTGCTCTTTTCGCCTGTTTTGTTACATGGATATAGCTGCTATTTAACTTTAACAACTTTTGTTTGTCTAGAAAATGCTCTGTCATGAGTTCCAATTGCTTCGCTTTACTAACGTCATGACGCTACCTACGTTTTCTTCTAGGTAGACGTGCGTTTTTATCGCAGTTAGCGTCCTGTTTTGCCGTGACTTTTCTTTGTAAAATATCCAAAGCGCAAACATGTGTTTGAATCTATCTTGCTCAGCTGGAAATATTAGTTATTTGGCCAATTAGGCACGTTTTATTGCTTTTCGATATCAGTTCCCAGATATCAGTAGCATAGAACCCCTTGTTATTCTCATTTCTATCGAGTTTAGACGTTGGACAGAGGATTTCAGAAGAAATGTATGACTTTTGTGAGAAAAAATTGGTAAGAAAGTTACCATTAGGAAATTATGCGCGATTATGCGGGATTTGACGGATTATGCGCATTATGCGGAGAAAGCCAAATTATGCGTTTCCGCACCAGCGCATCAAACCACGGGCCCTGGTATAACAAATGCACAGAGTCTAATTTTGTTCATGCTACTATCTTTGTTCGATCTCAATAATTATTTGGGAATTTTGAGATGTTATTTTCGGCCAAGGGATTTTTGGGGGTTTGTTATAAGGCTTTGGTTTTAGGGGGAGGGAGAGGGGGTAAATGGCTTTGATCATGCCTCCCTATGATTAGATGTCAGAGTACCCTCTGGGGTACTAATAAATTACCTTGAGGATTGCCATCCACTTGTTGTAGGACTATGAACCTACAAACAAACAACAAATGATATGTTGGAGAACATGAAAAAATAATAAGCAAGCACATTAAAACAATTCACTCAGTATTAGACTACTACTACTTCTTTTGATAATACTGTATTATCCACTGGCTCGATCAGCAGTAGAATTTCTATTGTTGTGTCATTACAGAACAATACGTCAATCCAAACTGACTTGGGGAATTGAAATGTCTGCGAACAGTAAAAGGTTATTACCAGCACAGACTCTGATTTCCATTCCAGCCACAAAAACCATTTAAATTGGAATTGGAAAAGTCTAGATGGGCATGTATTTGTGCCGATGGTGAGGGGACCCATGGATTAATCAACATGGGATGACAATGGAAACTTTATGAAACAATAAATCCCAAGCAAAATAATTACCTACTGTAACATACAATATGTAAGGAGACCCCTTTGAACTGTGTGACCCAAGAAAATTTAAAACCAATCCCACTGATAACCTGCTCCCAGACATTGGGGAATGAGATTTTTTTTGGATTGAAAAGCCAAGATTGCTTTTCCATTTGTCACCAAATCCAAGATGGTAGCCAGGCAAAAGCAAACTCAGGTTTTTCAACCTAAAAAACTACTCTCCAACACCTGCAAGCAGGCAAAAGGCAGGCTGAAGGGGGTTACAATATTACCCTTCTGCCCACCCCTCAGTGAAAACCACAGTGAATGTATGGAAATACTGGCAAACTGAACCTCTGACCCCACTGGAACTGGGGAAGGTATGGATTTTTTCTAGAATCACACATGTATTGTACCTCTAGTTCCTTTCCACTGTGACCCTCATCAGCACCAGAGCAGTGTACAACCCGTAGTTCCACTTTCTTACACGGCATTGCTCTATTACATATATAGTACTGGACGATAGCAGCAACCAACCAATAAATACATTACTGGAAAAGATTACAGCCGATTGCGTTTGACTGTTTAGCCCTAACAGTACGTACGTTATGTTTGAACGTTGGAATGTTGCGTTTCTAGGATGGAACGAGACGTTTCTATGGAGAACCAAAGAGTTCTGCCCTCTCTGATTGGTCAGTGAAAAATAAACATGGCAGTTGCCCTTGGAAACATCTCACTTTTTTCTCACAACATGGCTTTCAAACGTTCAAACGTAACATGCGAACTGTTTGGGTTAAACAGTCAAATGCAATGGCTGTATAAACACATCAAGAGAGTATAAGACTCTGCTGGTTAGTAAGATCAGGGGCTTGAAATTAACAGATATTTTTTGGCGACTTTGCGACTAATTATCACTGGTTTTCATAAAAGCGGTGAATATGGATAAAACAAGCTTACAAATATTATGTTTAAGCAATAAAAGTACTTTCCGCGTGCTATCTGGTTTCTTACAAACACGAGGGGGATGTTGGGAGAACTGATCAAAACTTGAAAGACACGAGCCACAGGCAAGTGTCATTTAAGTTTTATCAGTTCGACCAACATTCCCGAGTGTTTGTAAGAAACCAGAGAGCAAGCAGAAAGTACTTTTATTGCTTTTAGAAAATAACATACATGTATCCTACAAACATGCCTTTTAACCAATCAGAATGTGCACATTCACCATATAAAATAGGTCTTATTTTCTAAATAGTATAAGTTAAAATACTCTATGAAAATTGGGATGTAGTTCTTATTTTTTTTAACACAATACATCTGTTGTACATTATTTTTCAGCATTTTCCTTGGTGTAAAAAGTGCACCAATTTTCTTTGAAAAAAAAATACATTGAAAGAGTAACAAGGGAATTCCAAGAATAACAAAACATTGAATTCAGCTTATTTGTATAGCAAGGTATGAAGAATTGTTCAGAAGTGACGGATATCCACTTGACTTGAATAATTGTTTTATACTATTATCTATTAGGCTTTTATCTGAATGCTCAGAAGCATTTTGCCTGCAGCATTTTGGGCCACCAGGAATACACTTATCATTATGTATCAGTCAATTCCAGCGGTGACCATGCCCCCCTCCCCCAAAAAAAAAAAATACCCAAGGGCGGGGAACACAAAAAGCGGAAAAATGCCCCACCCCCGGGACGAGAAAAAGATGGTAAGATTCCATCGACTCTGCGTGACAAAGCTTCACAACAAAAACTTCAACTCCATTTATACTGTCCGAGCATTTATAATTCGTGTTTAAATGTACTTTAGTTTTCTTGTCTTTGAACGAGTTCTCATTTCACTGAAAGTGAGACAAAATATAAATAAAGAAGTGAAACTAAGGTATTAGTACAATATCGGTAGACATTCCTAGGCCATTCGCGGTTGTAGCCATTTGGCTGCAAATTGTCCCCGGAATCTCTCAATGCGAAATTTACCTTTATTCTATTTGCAGAGCAACTATTGTTTCTTGACTTTTTGCGAAATTGGAACTCTGTTTGTAGTGTCAATTCATTTTTATGTTTTTCCACTGAGATGAAATTGCGAAATCTGTTTCTTCTCTATAGAAGACGTTAACTGCGAAATGTGCAAATGTGTCTTCCCCAAACGTGGTGTATACGGGCCATGCTCTGCATTATATTTTATGTGGCGTTATTTTCTGTAACTGGGACATTGTAACTGCCAATCGATAGTTATTATAACTGGTGTTGTAGTTCACAAAACCTGACGCGCTTGAGATGAGAAAACCAAAATTCCCCACCCCCTCCCCCGGGGAAAAAACAATTCCCGACCCCGGGGCCAGCAAAATTTTCAAAATTCCCCACCCCAGGGAAGGCAGTGGTGTGCAAATGCCCACGGTGTCCGGGGGGGGGGGGGGGGGATGGTCACCGCTTGAATTGACTGATACATTAAAACTCGCATGGTTTTCTAAACTGCATTAATATCAATAAGCCCCCCAAAATTAATTAGCTGCATCAAAGTTCTAAATCGAGGGATTTTTACATAATTCCCTTTCAATTTTAAACTTGTTAGGGAAGACTGTCAGTAATGCTATTCCAGCTCTGAAATTTCCGATTAATTTGGATCATGAAACGATCTGAACAATGTATTATTTTTTAGAAATTACAAAACCTAGAACATAAGGTCTTCAATGCTCTTTAATTAAACAATAAACAGAATACAAAAATACTATTCCACTGTGTATTCAGTGTATTGATTTTCAATAAATTGACCTAAGTTAATTTGAATGTAGCTTCTTATTTATGTAAGCACAGTATTCTTTCGTTTTTAAAAGAGCAGACAGATCTTTCAAGAAGGTTTCAATATAGCTATTGTATAAAAAACATCATCTAAACGTTTAAAGCTAAACAAACGCTGAATGTAAGCGTAAAGCTGGGCAAACAGCTTTCATATTTCTCATGACAACACTTGAAAATGCAGATAGCTTGAAAAATTGCCTTGTAAATCTGACAAAATTAGCCAAAACTCGACAACTTGGGCTTAAGCCCAAACCAGAATAACTTTACTTTATGAAAGATATCCTAAGTAATAAGGGATAAAAACCCCGGGTCCATTCTGATGAATAATATTCGCAAAATCGGTACCTGTTTTTCGAGTCCAACTTCAAACTTTTGGCGCGAAGTGATTTGAACCTGGGAGTTCGCCCTTGAATCGTGCTCAAAATAAAACAAAAATTATATTTTTGGCCAAGTTTACAATTTAACTAACCTTTGCTTTCTATCCTGGCTCCATGATCGGTTGTATTTCGAGGGGATTTGTATTTTTAACACTCGTGTTTACAAGTTTCATTTCCGTCTCACGCAAACAGAAAATCTCGAAGGACAAACTGAACCCGCGAACGCAAAATAGTTACCAGCGGTAATGCGATGATTGATCAGGGGAGGGGTGGGGCTGTGCGCGGTCGTCCTTCCTTTTCCTTTCCCTATTTATGTGGTGTGACGTCAAAAATTTAAAAAAAAATCGAATTTCAGATTATCGTCCACGAATAATGAAAGACCAACTCCAAAGACGTTACCTACGTTTGCATGCCAATCGGTTGAAACGCGACCGAGAAGCACCGAGAAGCATCATTGCAATTATTTTTTGGGAGGCCTGGGGCGAGGAACGTGGGCTCCCTGTGTGTACTTCAATCCCAAAGTCGACGGGCTCACTGCACATTTTGGTGTGAGTTTGCGAGTTTTTGCACATCAATTTCCAAATTCCATCAATTTCCCAGCTTTCTATGATAAGAAGCGTTTATTTCAAGAAAATTACTACTTGTCCTTTTGTCCCTCTCAGAATGAAATTCTCCCCATGATGAAAAGCGTTTCCTCGTTTATATACGGCTTCATGCAACATGATCGTTGAATACCTTCTTCATTTTCTAGAAATCAGAGGCATAGAGCAGTGGTTTTGACTATGCAGTTGGAAATATCTTCACATAATGGTTCAGAGTAGAGAGTCTTGCTTCAGACGCGGACCTTAGAAAATTTACAGAAACAAAGTTGCCTCGCTCGCTTCAGTTCAAGAAACATTCACTGTTAATGTTCTCCATATAGTCGTATCAGTCGTAAGAAATGTTTTTCCGCAATAGACAGATACGACTCGGACGACTTATATGAAAACCAGCCTTGAGCGCGGCCGGGAATCGATTCTATCTCAGGCGACCGTGAAACGACCCGTCGTCCCGTCGCATCGCATAAGGGTTTCCGACTCGTCACAACTGGCATTATGGCCGAGACGACTGATATATATATACGACTATATAAGGAAGCGCGAGGGAATAATCATATTGTGGACTTCCACGGGGCACGGGGATATGTTCTCCTATATCATTTTCTCAAATTTTCTGTTGATGGAACATAGAAGCCTGCCTTTGCTCCAAATTAAAGCGTGGACTACTAGAGCAAGCTTTCTTACGTTGTTTGTGTCCATCAAACCAAGACCCAAAAGCTCATAGTTGACTGCTATTACCCGCTGCACGCCAGTACGGACGTGCGTACCTCTTGGAGCGAAAATAAAGTATTAACCGTACCACAGAAATCAATAGGTATGACGTACGTACCTGTCAAAATTCCTGGCTGTGCACGCTACGCAACTGCAATGGCGCGCGTACATACGACAAAAGGATGAACAGCACGGTGAAAGTCTCCGATCACCCTTGGGTGGTTTCCGCGGTTAACTTGGGAAAGAGCCGTAGTAGTCAGGTAGTGAAGTTTCACAACCAGAGCTTTTATAATCTATGTAAACCTTGATCTTAGTAAGCAATTTTCAACACTGGTGCGCATTCTTTTGTCCCTTTAACGACGATGAAAAATTGGCCTGCGCCCAATTCCACTTTACGTGATTCAGTGTATAGAGAGACGTGTTTCTTGAAGCTGCCATAAAATCGCCAGAATAATTTCATATCACTGATTTAGTGAGTTTGATTTGAACTATCCTTTATTTAGAAAGAAGAGTTTATTTATGAATATCAGTGAACAACGGAACTAAAATCCTTGAAAAGAAAAAAAAAACAGAGTTGTTTGATTACTTAACTAATAAAACGAGGCTTACCGACGATCGGCCCCAAACCGGATTAGAAATACGCTCTCGGGATAAAAGCTAAATTAATTTTTGAAGATGTTAGTCCTACTATAAGAAAACATCGAAATGTTGTAAATGGTATGTCTAGACCGCCTATGAGTCACATCTTATAGAATGCCCGAGGGCGCGCACAAAAGTTAAGCCACACGGGCCCCATAAGAAAACGCACAATGAGGCCACAACAGTTTTCTAACAGGAAACCAGAAACTTTACTAAGAACTAAATAATGTACTATTTGCCGCTATTTCTACGGCTACTAGTTTCATTAGCACTACTGTGTGCTACAACAATTGGAATTTCACACGGGAATTTGCACACAGCTTTTTTTCTCTATGCGACGCGAGATGGACAGTGCTGCTACACTGATCCATTTTAGAACTGAAAGTATTGTGCTATTTTGAAAACCAGCAAAGCACACTTTCAGAAATTTCTTAAATTCTAAAAACAAACAAAAGACGAGAAACGAAAGTCGTTCACGGCTATTATTGTATTTTCTTGGTACAGAAAAGAGCCCGCCCCTCTGTTGAATGACAGTAAAATGTTTATACTTTGTTTTAGAATGTTCTTCACCTGCTCCGTTCAAATCGTTTCCTTTGTGACGAGCTCTGAGGGTCCAAAATGTTTGTTTCTTTCGATTGTAATCTATTAATCACAGTAATTTAAAAAATGTTCGAAATTCTCCAAGCGAGAAAGTATGTTTCTGAATTCGAGTGATTTTAACTCCAAACACCTTGTTGACACTGGCAGTTGTTTAATCTGACCAAATAATAATTTCTCCTTCTAAAGGGCTTACATCATAACAAGTTTATGTTCGAGAATTTAGAGTTTGATCAGTACCTTACCGCTGTGACCGAAAACGGGTACCAGATAAACGCTCGATCGCATAGCCATTAGATTGCAAAACGAATGAATTACTAATGAGCGATGTGAACAGGGCATTCTTGAAAGGCGCTGCTAATTCGCAAGGAAAGAGGAAAAATAACACAGATACAGCGGCTGCCAAAACTCCTTGGAGAGGACGTATTTCAGAGGGCGGAGGCCCTCAAACATGGAAGGCTGATAAAGTCAAGAAAAAGAGAGAATCATAAAAACAAAGGGTAAGAGAGAAGTGTTAGTGATCTTTTCTCATCGCAGCTTACGTAGAAGGCAAACACTACGATGTCGTATTCCTTTTTTACGCCACAAAATTCCAAATAACAGCTTCTTCATGAACTTAGGGGATTCTAGAGTTGTTAATGGAAGAAATTTAAAAGGAAGTCATATTTAGACTAAGTTAGAAGAGAAAATTGAGATCATCTTTCAGAAGATCTTTTCCTGATATTTTGGTACCTGCCTTAACGGCCACGGTCGTGTCACTTTGATCGCCGAGCCACAACGACAAACATTGATCCAGGGTTAGATTAAAATTCAAAGAAAGAGACTAGTCTAGATCTCAAAATGCAATGGGAATTTAAAAAAATAAAACCGGTCTGTCTTGTGATGCAAAGTTTAGCACTTAAGGTGAATTGTGATAAACATTCAAGAAAACTAAAACAGCAAGTGCTACAAAGGGGAACGTAGTTTTGACTTGATAGTTTGATTTCTATAAAATTATAAACAACCAACGCTTCTAGACAATTGGTATCCGAATTTTCGTCCATGTTTCGCGTCAAATAGGGACCCCAAGACCACATCGAAAATCAAAGAAATTTAACGCGAACGCTTCAAAGGTTCCAAACATAACTGTCAAAAGCGCTTTCAACTAAAGAGCAAGGACAGGTTTTTATTTTTCCTATAATTGAAAAGTTTAGTTTTCCTGTTCTGAAAATTATTGCCTTTAGTCAGAGGTTCAAACGTTGTTAAACGTAGTTTCAAATTCTTGGTTCTTCTGAAAACATGGAGAACGTTACCATCAGTAACTAGTGGGTTTAATTGTATCAAAACGCGATGGTCCCTGTTTTTCTCTCATTGAAAAAAAAACTAACAAAATTTGTAAAAGTGCCTTTTTCTTCCTGGAGGGCAAAACAGGAATAAAAGAGGAATAAAATGCAAGCTGTGTATTTGCTGGTTACCGTTTTATGCCTGTGTACTCTAAAGAAAACATAATAAAGATTTCAATTGTACCATTGTAGGTGAGAAGTGAATGCCTTGTCTTACACCGCTGACGTTGTGAACATGAAACCGCGAAAACTACTTTTGCTAGTGGCGCTGTGTGCCTTTACTCTACAAGCTTTAGGTATGTATTCCCGTGTGTTCTCTATTAACAGTATTGACCTATTAGATATCTTAATACCCTTTTATTCATTTAAATCTTAGAGGGTTTCACTACAAGGGCATGCACGCCAATGTTACGCCGAAACGCATCCTTTCTTACACCTCTTATCCACAGCGCAAGAAAATAGCTTTTTCAAACTAAGAGTGAAAGGGAATGGAACAGTTGTGTGTGTATTACTGGGGAAGGGGAAGGTTTGTTCTATTAGTGCTCTTAGTTATACTGGGCCAGAGATTAGAATATTCCGCATTAAACATTCATTTTAATACAGTCTCTTATAACAAGATCCAATGGGTTAACCGCGCCATGAAATCTCTACAAGGTTTTCTACAGTTATTCGTGATAGCAATAAATGAAAAGAGGGAACGGAAACATTTTAAAAGCGTTAATTTTCTTCTTGGATTGGAAGTAAGCAATTTGACAGTACTATATAGGGACTCACGCGGGACTCTATTGTGTGGATAAATTCTACTCTTCTTGGCTCTTTCATAAATGATCACCTGAAGATTTTATAATGCGCCATGCAATCACTGGCCTTTGTTGCGCTGGGGCGTGATTGATAAAGGTCCCAGGAAATGCACAATGGAATCACGATTCAATCTAGAGCAGATTTCGCGGCACTTTTCACAGTCATACGAAATCTGCTCTATAACCGCGCACACACTCCGCGCGCCCTTGACATTCTCGTACCCAGAGGTCCCCTTGCTCGTCACCTCGCGGGGGATGCTCTGGTGACATCCACTGAAGAATGCGCGTGGATACAGAGCCGTTGAGAGAAATATCGTTCTGCGCATACTCCAACGTTTAAAATCAGCCAATCAGCAAAGGACCTGAAATGGCTCTCACCAGAACCTCCCCTGCGAGATGACGAGCCGGGAAGCTCTGGATACGACAATGTTCCCTTGACATTGT
The DNA here is from genome assembly GCA_033964015.1 of Scolanthus callimorphus. Classification (NCBI taxonomy): domain Eukaryota; kingdom Metazoa; phylum Cnidaria; class Anthozoa; order Actiniaria; family Edwardsiidae; genus Scolanthus; species Scolanthus callimorphus. The sequence continues at coordinate 39,232 of JAWWUD010000024.1, read as the reverse complement.
GAGAGCTATGTCAAATTTTGAGACCTTTCTAATGATAACGATCACCGTTTGCTTTTTCCTGAATAGGAGCTACGTACGAGAAGGAACTTCTCAGAGTAAAACGAAAAGGTGTACTCGATGATGACGATGACGACGAGTTGATACAGAGATTAGAAGGGGAGGCTAATATGAACAAAAAACGACGGTCATTGGAGGACGTACAGAGTCCTGAAGTGGAAAGACAAATTAGAAAACATAGACGATTTGAAGCGGAACAAGAAAAAAGCGACGATACAGAGAACGAAATGTTTGCAAACAAAATGGCGGCCAGGTCTTCTCGCTCTGCCCGAGAAGACAATGACGTCACAGCGAGGCGGTTTGCCCCAGTTGTAGCCCGGCGGGAGAAAAGCAACCAGCAAAGAGATCCATTTCCGGTCCTGAAGAGGCGGATGACACGTCGGCTTCCGGTTTGTGGATCTCCGATTCTGCGACTGCAGAATTACTATCTTCAAAAAGAAATAAAAAGCGCAGTTTAAGCTCTTTGGAGAATCTAGTAGAGGCGCTTAGCGCTATCAATGGCGATGATTCGGACGGCGGCGACGATGACGGATCGACTTCCGGCGCCTGGACCATTTCCGGTTCTCAAGCCAAGCTTCAAAATCATAACGACGGTGATTTTTTTGTGGCGCCAGCCGAGCATGCGCAAATGGCTCACATGGGTTCTTCGGGATCCGGAAGTGATGAGCAAAATCTCGCATCGGATCTTGAAGAAGAAGCAGGGAAATCTGAAACGACATCAGGAGAGCCCGAGCTGGAAGAAGAAAAACGGAGCACTGACGCATCTATCAGAGTGAAACGTAGGGCGACCTTAGAGGACTACTTAGGGGAACCTGATGTCGCCGTCAACAAGCGAAGTAGCGACGACGGCATAAAGAACATGGTTAAAAGAAATGACGGCGTCACAACAATGCACAAAAGCCACAAAGGTCACTTGGCCAGGTTTCTTCGCAGCATTCAGGCTGACATCGCGGCAGCGGAAAAGACTGCGGGTCATTTTATGAAGGAGAATAAAGTTAAGGGAAGTAACTTAGACGCTAAAGAAGACAGTGAGAGCGGTTTAGGTCTTGTAAAGCGATTCTATCGTGACCAAGAGATGAGACAAGCAGGAGAGAGCGCGGAGGAGAAAGTACCTGCTCCTAGTGTAGTGATGGCTGAGACTAAAATCCATGATCAAGACGATGGTATAACCACGCTGAGCACGGAACCTCTTGATAAAACGGAGACCGCCAAGAAGACCGAGACGCCAAAGGAAAGTACTCACGAGGACAGTAACATCATTACCTCCACGGTCATACGCAAGAAGGAAGTCCCTCACCATCAAGTTACGATCTTTGAAGAGCCAGCGATTTACACCCCAAGTGACGAGAGAACGGGGATGGATACTAGTGATGGCGGGGAGGACTGGGACGAGCCTGCTATTCAGATACACGTGAGAGACATACGAGAAGACGGTGAGTTATCAAAAAAGAGTGGTTTCTTATCTGTTGAGCGACTTTGAAATTATCCTTTAGATAGATAAGTTTATTGTTACCCCTTGTAGCCTTGTACGCTGAATTACATATTGTAGCCATCTCAGAGATGGTCACGTCTTCAAACTAGTCGCCTTGTTATCATTTTTGTCGCCACTCTAATCACGTGAATAGCTTCGCGAAACATTTAGTCGGCACCTGGCGACAACGTTCCACTATCCGCTCGCAAGGTCATCAGTTTTTGTCGCGAATTTCTTTGAATTAGGGTGGATAGCTTCAAACATTCCACATGTGAAAATTAGTTCGCCAGCTGGCGACAGTCTTATGCTGAAATACGCGCGAGGCGAGGGTCAATTCCGAGATTCTTTTAGCGGCGAACATTAATTTTTGAAAGGGCGATAATTCGAACGTCGACAGAATTTCGCAAACATCAAGCTTTTTTCAAGACACCAGTCTATACTCATAGATCTGGTTTATTTGAAGACCTGCAGCTTACTTGTGATGCTCCTAACCCTTACCTTCCTTGCCCACTGTTTAGGGTATATCGGTTGCTACATGGACGAATCCGAGCACGACCTACCTGACCTAGTGTCCGTGGGTGACCTGACCCCTAAGAAGTGTCGCCTGGCGTGCCGGGATAGGGGCCACGCCTACGCAGGGGTACAGTACGGGTACCTCTGTCGCTGTGGCGACACGTATGGAAACTACTCCAAGTTGGACGAGGTTCAGTGCAGTACACCGTGTAGGGGTGATATTTCCAAGATATGTGGAGGGTTCTTCAGGAATTCTATCTACGCTACAGGTTTGTGTCAATCTTATATTTAAGCAATAAAAGTACTTTCCGCGTGCTCTCTGCTTTCTTACAAACACGAGGGGGATGTTGGGAGAACTGATCAAAACTTGAAAGACACGAGCCGAAGGCGAGTGTCTTTCAAGTTTTATCAGTTCGACCAACATTCCCCGAGTGTTTGTAAGAAACCAGAGAGCACGCAGAAAGTATTTTTATTGCTTTTAGAAAATAACATACACACGCGCGACAGCGTTGCGTGACAATCGTGTTTCTCAGGTCTCTTACAAACACGCTTTTTAACCAATCAGAATGCGCACATTCACAATACAACATAGGTGTTATTTTATAAAATAAATTAAAATCTTTAGCGTCTGTCAGGGAAACGTGTGTGCTTGGCTGATGTTTTTTCCCGCCACTTTTCGCGCGTGCGCGCGCGTTCAACACAGCAACGTGAATAAGCTTTCTCTCAAAAATTTTAGGAAGTAAATAATTTAAAACGTTTTCTTAGCTAAAGTTAAAACTTACCATCTTACCTATCCATGACTGCGCACGACAAAAGCAAAATACGCCTTTTAAAAGTAAAACCTGTTTCAATGTTATTGCTTCTGTTTTATTTCAGAGGGTGCGATCTCGCCAACACGCGGGGACTTCTACCATGTCGAAAGTGTCCAGCCTCTGAATCAAGGTAGAGAATATTTCGATTTAAAGAGCACATGTCAACCACTCCTTTGTTATTGTATAAATATATTTTTATGCGCTAGTGAATTTTGCTGTCTCGTGGAATTATATATATATATGAGCAGTTGAAACGCGAAACGGGCCTTATCCCAAAACAGGGCTACGTTTTCAAGGACTGCGAGGCACCATCTCAAGTTCGGCATTTCGCTTGCGCAAAACCGGCGTAGGCATTTCGCGTTGCGTTTGCTCATGTTGTGCCACCTGACTGGCTAGCCTGTCTTCTCAAAATCCTGTTTGTTTATGCACGGCAGCAGTTTGTGTGTTGTTTTCGCGTTGCCTTGAATTCGCCGAGGCAATGAGGTGCGCAGCGAGACAGTTTTGTTGTACAGTTTTGTTGTAGTAAAAATAATAGCGCGGAAATTCCTATGGGAAAAGACGTATTACACGTGACGACTTGCCGTTCGTGTTCTTGGCCAAGGCGTCTTGCTAACAGGCGCTAGTATGCTTGCTCACCAAGTCACGCCTTTGTGACACCCTCTGGCCTTTTACTTGGCCAATGCGGTTCAATCGACCTCTCTTTTGCGGCATAACATGAGCAGTTGAAACGCGAAACGGGCCTTATCCCAAAACAGGGCTACGTTTTCACGGACTGCGAGGCACCATCTCAAGTTCGGCATTTCGCTTGCGCAAAACCGGCGTAGGCATTTCGCGTTGCGTTTGCTCATATATTTATAGTATATTTTTTATCTATTTTCATAATAAAGATAGTTATTATCATTATTGTCTTTTAGTTTTCTACAGTTAGATATTAGCAGGCGAAGAGCCACTCTTTAGTGGATGAACTGCTAATTAGCAGTAATAATTATTATTATTATTATTATATTATTGTTTTCGTTCGATATTAGAAGACAAATTACGTGTAGAAACAAAGTTTCAGATTTGATTTACCAAATTCAATCAAGAACATTGTTCTATATTCTCTAAATCAGCGATGGAAATGGATGCTTTCTCTGACTTGGTATGTTGCTATGCTGTCAATGGCAGCTGACACAAAGCGCAGAAGTGCACCATACCAGTGCTCACACCACGAGCTATCCTGATTGTCAAACATAACATGACTATTATGCATTTTCACACAGTTCCTATGGTCTCGCCACTGTACAACTACCCACCGCCAGCCGTTCCCCAACCGATAAGAAGCTACTCGCCCCAAATGGCTATAAACGGCCCTGAGGTCCAAATGCCACCGCCTGTCCAAGCCCCTGCCTATTTCTCACCCGAGTCTGGGGACTCTGGAATAACGATCCACTCCGAGGAACCTCTGCCGCAAGAAAGCCCCGTCCGAGCTGAGGTGAAACACAATGTTGTCCGTGCGCCAGTTCCCAAGCTCAGCGAAGTCCCTAGTGTGTTTGGTGATCAGTCACGTGTGAAGATGTCTTCCATTGCTAGACCGCGTGACGAGAAACCTCAGCATGTTCGTAGTAATAGCGTTAGGAAGTACCTTCATCCACAGCTAACCCACACGAGACCAGCCAAGGAAAAGGCTCTAGCTATTGATGTCTCACAAATCAAGCGCAAACCTGGAAGTAAGTTTACTTTAAAAGCGCAGTAGTGTAACAAGCCTAACCATTGTTTTTGTCCGACATTCTGTGTTACGTGAGCGCGCGCCGTTGACAGTAGTTTCTGCGTTTACAGCAGATTTCATTTAAATGGTACCCTGATCTGCGCTGGTTTTAAGGTGCGCGTCTAAGGTTTATGGGAAGTATCCAAAGAGGTCCGTTCAATTCCAGACCGATCCCCCGAGTTTCAAACTCTTAAAACAACTGACTTGCGACTTGTTAATTTTCCTTCGCTATCCACAACAATCTAGACAAACTATATTGACAATCTACGCGGTTATGGAGTACGTTCATTTAGTTTTGAAAGCAGAGGGGCTACGTCATCAGTATGGAATGTTTCAGCTTGTTGCTCAGACGTCTTTTCTCTGAGCCTGCGAGCCGGCTCTCCAGTTGGTTTTTCGGATATTTAATTTTTTTTTGTTTTTGTTTTTGGCGCGCGGGACTTCCTGTGCGGGGGAGAAGAAAAGGAATTCCGCGCGCCAAAAATCAAATATCCGAAAAAAAAAAACACTGGAGGCTGACTCTTTTCTCGCGCAGGGGGATTGACTAGGTAGGAGACGGCTAACATGATGGAGTTTGTACTTACGTTAGTTCTAAAGATGTTCCTCTTTTTTCTCTAGCTAAAAAATACGTGGGAGAAGTAAAGCTCGTACAAAGTTGGCTCGATGACTATGGAAAACCCGGTAGTCCTGCTTACAAGATTCTAGCGGGAAATGTGGAACAAGCGGTAAGAGAATGAACTAGATTAGATTTCCACTGGCTTCATGGAAAGGTCCTCGCGTCATGTGCATTGTCAAGTGAATGGAAGGTTTATAGTCCAGAAAGTTTAAGCCGAAAATATGCGCACTGTAACAAATTGCAACAGAAGATGTTTCAACGGTTTTCGACAGAGAAAGTCATCCTTTGTAACAAATTCGTGAATCTGATTCTCTGTTTATTTTTTATTTTGTAGTTCAAGAAGATGTTCGTGAAGAACCAAAACTTTGTTGCGGCCAAAGTGTTAGGATTCAGGTAGGTGCCACGAAATGAATATAATGCGTACGCGCAAGAGCGTATTAAGCCTGGTGCACACTTGTGATATAACGACATAAGAAAAATATCAGGCGATCAAAATTTAGTGCTTTCAAAATGTTGAAGTCCACAAAAAATAACATAAGATTGCTTTGGTAAAGTAATCTAATGATAATTCATGGAAAATATTGGTTATTTCAGTTATTTTTCCATGCATTTTTCGTTGCAACATAACGTCCTTATGTCGCTAGTGTGCACCGGGCTTTAACAAGAGCCTCCATCTAGCCGTCATGGTTTTGCACACGAACGGGAGTAGATGATGCTATTTTTAGAACATCTTTTCGTGCGCTAAGAAACAAAGGGGCAGTGTTTCCACCAATCAAATCACAGCAGCGCTCTTGATACGCGCCAACAAGCCACCAAAGAAGTGTTTTTTCAAAGCTTGGAAGCTATTTGTATGTACATAGCAATGGAGAACATCCTTCTGTTGCATTCAGCTGCATTCTGATTTCGAAAAAAAAAAACGCAAAGTAAATACACTTAGCCAATCAGAAACGAAACCAATTCAACAACCAACCAATCAGGGGACGAAGTACGTATGACATGCCTTTTGTCGTGACTCGCGAAAACACGATTTTGTCTGTTTTTATTTTCACATTCTGATTGGCTGACTTAGGCCCGTTTCAAACGTCGTGCTTCTCATGTGCCGAACCTAATTGCCCTGAAAATTATTTTGGGCTTAGAAATAGTTTCAAGTATCAGAGACGGTAAAAATATAAGAAAGTATATAACCTATAACAAAAACAATTGGAATGTTAAATTAGTTTTTGCCGTATGTTTTTCTTTTGGATGTTACCAAGAAAAAAGAAATCTGCCTTATTACATTCGGCACATGAGAAGCACGACGTTTGAAACGGGCCTAAACAAAGCACAACAATCTCAACGCAAGTGTGATTTACTATTCCCAGTCTTTCTAATCCTGACGCTTATACGTGCTTGACATTCTCTTTCAGGGAGGGTTTCACGAAAAACAGGTTCACCGTTCGAAAAGTGGTGGCGCCGTTCACCTTGACCTTCAGGGAAGGCGGTCAAGGCATAGAGAAAATGATCACCAAGAAAATTACTGACTCCGGGAAATTGTTCGATTTGCCTGTATTCAAGAAATCTTTTCACATGTCTGGTAAGTAAATGGTCGTCTGCAGTGGAGATTGAAATCATTTGAGGTGAAATGGTGCTCCTTTCGAAAAATAACATACCTCAAAAAGGGTGGGAAACGAGGCTGTGTTCGATTTGCTAAAGGCGGTTTTACACGGGCCAAGTTACAACTTCGACTTTTATGATGCGCGAAAAAAAAAACTTCCTGTGTAAAATGATCCAGAGATGGTTTTTCTGTGAAACTTTTCGTTCGGCAACATGTTCAAATCGCAACAGTAAATGACAATAACAATATTATTGATTCATGCACAATTTCCCACAATCCCGCTTGCTCTGAACGTGAAAGCGAGGATGTTTACATAGGAGTGTGTGCGCGAAGACTGGACACTAGGAAACTGTTGCAAGACGATGTTGCCAGGTCAAACTAAGCCAATCAGGTCCTTGCCCTGTTCCGTCTAGTGCAGTCAACTGGCTTTTCGCCGCGACAGAAAGCCAGTCGACTGCAGTAGGCCGAAACAGGGCAAGAATATGATTAACTAAGTTTGACTTATGGGATAGTAAAAAAACAAATGCCAAACCCACAGCGACGTTTGAAAATTCACAGCGCAAAACAGCGACTTAAGATTTTTCTCTTTCTCTGTAGAGTTTCATCCAGATTTAGCGTCCAAAACGATTCAAGACAAGCCTGGTTCCGGGGGAAAGGCAGAGGTGAAGCGAAGTGGAATTCCCGGGAAAAGTAAGTTAAGGTATGGGTAAAGCCTCGATAGCTCCTGTGACGAAATTTCCCTCGTTTTTCCGTCTTTGCAGGTTATCTCCGTGTGAGAATCAAATCTGCGTATTCACGTGCAATGTCAATTACATGCATATTGGCAAGTTTAGTTACTAATGATAATTTGTTGGAATATGTTATAGAACAACCTTACACTCTGGAATTCTTCTTGATGAAAGATCTTGGTAAAAAACGAAGAAGAGCAGATCCCCAGCAAAGCTGAAGTTAGCCCTAGTGATTTGTACGCAAATGCTGGTGTGGTTTTTAGATTACCAATTTAAGCAGTTATGCATTGTGTGAAAATCTTTGAAAAAGGTTCCCTTTAAATTAGGTTAATGTACTGCGTGCATATTTCAGCAGCGAGCGCGCTAGTCCGTTTTGCCACAATAGGACTTAAAATTAAGAATGCACCTACGTCCACGCTACTACGCCTTACGGGTCATGCCGATAGCGTTTTCGAAAACCTCCATTTTAGTGTGTTGCAGTGTGGAACCAAACATTCTTGTACCCAGAGCGCCCCGACTCGTCAGCACGCGGGGGAGGCTCTGGTGCTAGCGATTTGAGTTCGGCTGATTTTGAACGTTGGGCCATGCGCAGAAAGTTTTTTCTCTCAACGGCTCTGTCATATCTCGCGCATGCATCACTGGCTGTTACCAGATCCTCGTCCGCGAGGTGACGAGCCGAAGAACTCTGATTACCACGTTCACACGAGACCGGTACAAAACCGGACTGGTACAATTCTGGCACGTTTTGCAACGCGAACCATCGGTCCCGTGTGAACGCGCGACGGTACCGTACCAGAATTGCACCGGTTCGGCTTTGTACCGGTCTCGTGTGAACGGGGTCCTAGTCGCTGTGACAGATGCGAAAAAGTGTAAACCGACGTTTAGACTCCACAGTATATTTTTATGTTCATGTCATTCTGTATAAGCGTACAATATTTTAATGTAAAAGAGATCCTATTTAGCTAGGGCCTGCGGAAAGAAATGCCAAGCGGCATTTGGGTAAAAAGTAGGCCGAGTTTTTTTGTTAACTCTTAGAAACAAGGCATCTATTCGATGCATTTCAAGATTGTTTGAATGCGCACATGAAACCGGTTCAGAAGTAGTCAGGAAAGAGGAATTTCTGTTCGTTTCTTGATCTGCTTGGTGAATATCTTGATATCTTAAATACTTGCAATTCAATAATAATAATAGACCATGTCTAGGTTTAGGTTTTCCTTATATTCAAACGAGGCCTCGGAGAGTAACTTCATGGCTAGAAGAGCACCTAAAAATTAGTTTGCAAAGTAAGAGTACTTTCGTTTAAAATCGGGAAGGAATGACTTTGCATTTTACATAGGTTTGTTATGTGAACAGATTAACGAGTAACTAACATGAAGTGTTACTTACTGTCGCAATTTGATTTTGCTCTGAAGCATTAAAATTTCACTAACTTTAAGGTGCTCTTTCCAGTTGTTTTGTTGGATTTTTTCCGTGTCCTACAAATACGAAAAAACTCGACAAGGTCTATTTCACGTGCGCGTTGCTAAGATTCTTGAAAAGTTTCCTGAAGAAAACTTTATAAGTGACGTGTTATTTGAAAATATAAAAAACAAGTAACGAAAATTTTCTTAAAAATGCTAAGAAAGAAGATTAAGAACTATTACTGCGGCAGGAACGATATTTTAAGATAAAAGATTCAAGTTGTAGTAGTTAGAATAACGTGTTGATGAAAGAAAGAGCGATCTGTAGATGTGCTGATGACAAATGAGAATGAATAAAAAAGTAGATTATTTTCTATAAACATGGCGTCGAATTGTTGAAAAAGAAAGTGTTCACTAGACCCCTTCATAATTACAGGCCCTATTGGGGGGGGGGGGGGGGGATTCTGGGGTTTCGTACGAACCCCTCTGTGGTAAGGCTCTGTGGTAACGAGCAAAAAAATACGAAAATATAAAAGGATGGTCTGAATTATGAAGCCTGATCCTCACTAGGACGCAAGCACAAAGCGCAAGCATAAGCATAAGGACAGGCGAGAGCGACTAAGGACAGGCGAGAGCGATAAGCACAAACGCAAGGCCGACTTTCGTTCTTCTTGTGCTTGTGTTTGTGCTTGCGTCACAATGAGGACGCTCAAAACACAAGCACAAGACTTCCCGCCAATCAGCGTCCCGCCCGGCACCATGTCCTCTCGTTCAAAGCAACAAAACATTCTTGCCTTCGTCTTCGTCCGCCATTTTGACTTTGGCTAAAAGGCCTCATTTTACGTTTGGCGTGGTGGAATGGAAACGGAATGGAAAAAGACTGGTCCCATGCCCCGACCCTTATCCCCTAAAGCGCGTCCACTAGTACTTATGTATTGTCTTCGCTCTTATGCATGTGGGTTAGTTGCGCATGTCAAGTAACTATGACAGAAGATTGATGATAATCGTCAATTCGAAGGCAATTGAGATTTGATGATAATCATCAATTCGTTTTAGAGACCGTGCTGGAGATTTAATACAGAGCCGCTGAGAGAAAGACCTTTCAGCGCATGCTCTAATGCTCAAAATCAACCAATCAGCAAAGGTCCTCAAATGGATGTCCCCAGAGCCTCCCATGCGAGCAGACGAGCTGGGGAGCTCTGGGTACGAGAATGGCGTCGTTCATGTCCCATTCTCGTACCCAGAGCTCCCCGACTCGTCTGCTCACAGGGGAGGCTCTGGGGACATCCATTTGAGGACCGTCGCTGATTGGCGGATTTTGAGCGCTGGAGCATGCGCTTAATTTTAAAAAGGTCTTTCTCTCAGCGGCTCTGTATATCTCGCGCATGCGTCAGTGGCTGTTACCAGAGCCTCCCCCGCGGCGAGGTTACGAGCCGGGGGAGCTCTGGGTTCGAGAATGTGCATATCCTCACTCTCCTTATGCTTAAGCTTGCGCTTGCGTCCTGGTGAGGACTATGGTCCGGTATTTTCGAAAACGACGCGTGGGATAACAGCTGAATTTCCCATGGTAGAAGAATGGGAAGTGTTCGGATTTCCCATGGCTATCGATGTGAAGTCCGAACACTACCCATGCGTGTGCCTTGGGAAATTCAACTTTTCCCATGGATGGGTTTCTACAGAAATTCCCTGTGTTGTGTGGAGTGAGGATGGCCCAGAAAGATAACTTTAAGGGACGTGAGGCAAATCGGAAAAAAGTAAATTGCGATATTATACTGGAAAATAAGTGCACTTCACTTTAGGCGTGGCCCACGCAAAGCTTTCCTCTCAGAGGTAGGATTTCCGGTGCACTAAGCGTGCAAAAGATAAAGGCCACCTTGGAGAGATACTCGAAAAAAGTGCGAAAGTCAAAAAGCGGAACGAAGAAGATTCTAACGTACTAAGTACGTTAATTCAAGAGTAATTCATGGGTTTAATAACGGAAATTGTCTCAGCAGTCCCTCAGAGAAAAAACTAAAAACCCCACACGAGGTAGGTTGTTCCACTAAATTTGAATGCAACACAATTCATCCAATAAAAACTTATTAGTAAGTTCTTCTTTTAATATCATTCAGGTGGGCGGTAAACACGAGTGCGACACAAAAAATGTAAATGTGTTTGCCTGTTTCCTAATTGTTCCATCAAAATCAACAATTGGTTTACCAAAGAACGTCGGTTTTTCCACGAGCAGAAGACATATTCATATATTTCCTTTTTCTTTTCATAACGTTGTTATTATAGACGAAACGGAGGACAATTACTCGTAAATAGCTATCAATTCTCTCGAGATCCTAAAAAAATGCGTCTTTTATCTTGATGAGATAAAATGCGACACGCCTCAAAGGTCACCCACATATCCACCGTGGAAAACCGGGAGATAAAACCAGTTCCACCGAACTACAGTCCGAAATAATCACGCAGCTAAAAGAGGAGTTAAATATTTCACAAGAATGGATAAATACGATATCATCGCGGCTGTCGCCTTGTTCCTTATTAGCCTAGTTCTGCTTATCTCAGTTCTAGCTAACTCCGCCATTCTTTTCGTCTTCTACAAAGATGAAAAAACCCGAGTTCCTTCGAGTACGTTCGTCGTCAGTATGGCCATAACAGGACTTTTAGGAGCTGGCGTGTTTGCTGCGTTAGCACCGAGTTTATTGAGCGGACAAATGCTCTTTACAGTTAGCAAAGAAGCCTGTTTAGCGCGAGAATTTTTCAACGAGCTCTTCACGTGTGCGAATTTATTATCGCTTCTGCTGGTCACCGCAAACAGATACGGAGTCGTGGTTCTCAAGCACAGATACAAGGCTTTCTTCTCCAATCGACGTTGCCTGGTTTTTGTGGCTCTGTCTTGGATTATCGCGTTTGGATATGCTGGGAATTTGACAGTTTTTCAGCTCAAATCTACCACGAGCTTTAATGACTTCAAATGCAGCGAATCCTATAACTATCCAAGCCATGTTGCTGCTATACAGTTCACATTCCAAGGAATTCCATTCACAGCGATTCTAGCTCTAAATGGGGCGCTGGCATTTAGTTTTTATCAACAGCGAAACAACCTGCCTCTACCCCTGAAGTTCTACAGTAAGGACTCGATGAAGCGCCGAATGGCTCCCGGGAAAACCCGACGAATTACGAAGAACCTCCGAGTATTAACAATATCAGTGACGTCATTACTCGTGTGCTTCGCGCCTCTTGTAGCCTGTCTTATGCTTGCAATGTTCACTGGGAAATGCCCGAAGATTGCGTATGGCTTGAGCGTTACCATGGCGTACATGAGCTGTCTGTTACACCCTTATCTCTATGGATACCTGAACCGCAGGCTCAAACTGCCTCTGCAGCGTCTCGCTAAGCGCATGTGCAATCGTCTTTTATGTAGGCACGGGGTAGGCGAAGCCCAGATTGTCAGGAGGGGGTCTAGCCTTGCTTTCCACTCTAGCAAACTTTCGAGGACCGACTCGAACCTCAGTTTTAGCAAGCTACGTATGGTGATGACAGACGAAACTGTAAATAGTAGTGGCATTGAACAAGAAGCAAGATGACAGTAGCGCAATAACAAAGATTTGTAATCAGGCAATGAGGAACAGAAAATGAACTAGTAAATATTTTATATAGTATCATTATTATCAAAGAAATTATTTATAAATCATTTATAGATTTTTACGTAGCTTTCACATTTCATGTGTTTATCATTTACAGAGTCAATAAATTTAAATGTTTCCAATATATTTTATCAGTTTATGTCATGCCAAAACAACATAATAACGTATTCACAGGGTACCCACAAATTTCGATATATCAAAATTCTTACTTGAGTCTGAGGCTCAGGGGAATAACACAAAAGCAATCGCATCTGCATCGAAAAAAAAAATAATTTCTTTCTTTTGTCTATTCCCCTCAGCCTCGTATCCAAGTTAGAATTTTAAAATATCGAAATTTGTCCAAAGAGTTTGTTTTTGTCGACGAAAGGCTAGTCTGGTTTGCAGTCCAGTCCATGAACTCTCCTTCGCGGCTGCGCTTTCGGAGATTGTTTGTGGGCATCATGAATTTTCCCGGGAACGGCAAAATTATCAAGATGTTTCAGCGGTATTTTTGACCATGCGCATTAAAAAAAGTTATTGGTCATGCAGGTCTAGCGCATGCGCATTCAAAGGTTTCTGGACTCTCCTTTCAGCAACCTCGTACCCAGAGCCCGTCATCTTTTGGCCAGCGGCAAGATTCAGGGCCCTGGGGGAATCCGATTTGTGAGCATGCGCGGTAGGTCAAAAACGTAACGAACTTTCATACAACAATCAAACCGGAAACCCAGAATCTGGGTTTAAAAAAAATCGATTCCCCCAGAGCCCTGAATCTTTGCCGCTGGCCAAAAGATGACGGGCTCTGGGTACGAGATTGTCCTTTCAGTAACAGCAAGCACAAGGAGCCGAGAAAGAGAGTCCAGGGACTGGACTACATTTGCCCTTAGTATCTGTTTACTTAGTAAACGAATTGTCGTATGGATTCATGACTGTCTGTCCGTTCAGTTCGACTGTCTGTGTGACTGTATCTTGTGTCCGAGGTTCAGGGGAATAAAACAAAAGAAGCCTCGTAGTCAAGTTAGAATTTATATGGAAATCGGTCTGTCATTGCCAAAAAAGTTATTTGGCGCTGCGGGTTTAAAAAAAAAAGGTAAATTGATTATTGGCCTTCTCCTGAGCCAATATAATACCGATTCGACGTAATTTTGTTTTTGTCTGATTGGAAAACTTTTTGAACCGATGAAAGATCTCTCAGAAAGTAGTCAAATCGCCAAGTTTGGGGGTTGTAGCCTGTTAAGGAGCGAAGTTATGAGCCCGCGAATACGTAAATTTTTTACAGGCGTTTCATACAAAACTCGGTAAAATTTCGAGATTTCATTACCCTGTAACTTTTCTTCTGAGCAAGATACGAACTTCAAATGTTTCATGTTGACTAGTTTCAAAGGTTTCTTCCATCAGTTCAAAAAGAGTTCCAGTCAGACAAGTAAATCAACTACCTCAAATTACGTCGAATCGATGTATCAACTCCATGTCAGCTCAACATGGTTGACATTTAGATGGTTTGACTGGGGGAACAGAAAAAAAATTCCCAGACCCAAAGCGACGCCTTGAAAAGCCACAACGCGAAACAACGAATTTCGCTGTAAGTAAACAAGTTACCAACGCAAAACAACATCGGACGATCTGCTACCGGTACACCGTTGCATTTATTAACCTTTGCTAGGAAGCTTGACACAATCTGATTTTATATTGTATTTAATATCAATAAAAAATGATAAATGACTCCTACGTACTAAGCAATCGTCACAAGCGAGCGAAATCACAAGGCGAGAGCTATTTTTATATATAAATAAAATGCTTGATTACATTAAATTTACAATATTCACTTCCTTCTGAACTTGTATTTCCGACACCTACATGTTTACCAAGAGTTTGGTAATAAGCTCTTGTGGTTACTCGTATCAAGAAAAAGATGTCGTTTTTCAAACACTTTTATAAGCTACCTATGGTATTTGGAAATAGTTCGTGCCTAGGATCTTTGCCCGCAACAAACATGGCGGCATCCATTACCGATGGAAACAAATATTTTTTCTCTCGAATTTCTGTAAGTTTTGATGGGTTTGTGGGATATTTTGCGAGGAAAAAAGGCAGGAGAAGATTGTAAGATTCCAAATATGATAAATAGAGGATATTACATGGCCGCGCGGAGATACGAATTTTATCTTCGTATCTCCAAGCGGTCATGTAATGTTCTGTTTATTATATAAACATCAATGAAATACCAAATTCGAATTTTATTTGAGTTAAGCTTAAAAATCGAGCATTGAGCAAAGGCAAGTGTGATATCTTCACATGTGAAAATAACATGTTATTTTCACGTGTGAAGATATCAAGTTTTCGCGCGGGAGATCACCCGGTATTTCATTGGTGTTTATATAATAAGTAAAAATTTCCATATGACAGGCCCGTCCGTAGCCAGGGGGGGGGGGGGGGGGGGGGGGGGGGGGTTCCGGGGTGCGCGACAAAAAGGTCCACATTTAAGGGTTGGAAAGCACTGTTTTAGTGACTAAATGGGCCAAACAGAAGACTGCAGTCACTTTGGCATACAGCCAGTTTCGTATATTTGCTTTTTCTAGTGAATTTTGACTAGTGGTTAATAAATTCATACCACATTGGTCCGCAAAACCTGTGGTGTTTGCGGTTGATAAATGTTAGTTGTGCGATCGAAGGAAGCTGCTATTAATGACACGGTTCGACTGTTGCCTCAAAGTCTCCGCCAATCAAAAACGCAAAAGATTGTCAAGCTAATCAACACAAAGAATGCGAACTCCAAACCATTTAGCACTCTTCCAAGTTACTGTACGTCTTACCATATGATCGAGGATCCAGTGTACTTATTTTCGTGTTCATCAAATACAGAGTGAGATCTTCGACCATGGACCTTAACCTGGCCGTCCCCATGTAGCGTGACGGTTACGCTATATGCGCGACAAACGTCACGAAACATAAATCAAGAGTTGGCCAGCATGTGTTACATTTTTTACTCTGTACTAAGAGTTCCTATACAGAAGCATCATGACTACTATTGTACGTCTTGATAAGCGCGGGCGAATTCCTCCCTTGGGAGGGCGGGGTCAAGTTGTGTTGTCCCAGGCGGGATTGCGACGTTAGGAGGTTTGCGCAGCTGCTCCACATGAGAGAAAGACGATTCTCCTAAAAGCGAAATCCGTGTGTCAAAACTGAGGTTTTGTGCTATTGTGCACCAGAAAACCTTTAGACTAGAATATTTGCAATGCTACCTTCAGTATCATCCTTGCAGGCCCCCGGCCACCTGCGCCGCTTGTAAGATGCCGCCGGCGCACCTGCATTAGCTAACGCTATTTAGGTTTCAGACTTCAGACAAATGTAACTATTTGGAAGCAAACAGAACAGCCCTCTATTCATTATTCTTTTCCGGCTCACTTACCGCGATCTCGAAAGTTGTGGACTTCCTGTGGACAAAGTTCAGGACTTCCCAGTGATTTTGTGGTCACGTTGGACCCAAAAGACTTTGAAATGGATGGAAGATTCTTTATACGCCACATTGTTTTTTGCGCGCCACTCACCCGCACTTTCTGATCTAGGCACGGACTCAGAATGAAATCCAGAGTCCCCAAATTCGGAGTCCATTCCAAAGTTGTGCTGTTCCACAATCGCTTTGACTAACTTCTCACTCGGTTTTGTACTTGGTGCAGCACTGGTCTGCACGGTTGTTGTTCCTGTGGAATACAAATTCAGGGCAAACTCACTATGTGTAGAAAAGATGCAAGTCAAGAAAAGATCCTCTTCTGTTTTGCATGGCAGTGATAATGGTCGAGAGAAAACGTGAATAACGTGAGATTTCGACAAGTGCATTATATTCCCTTAGCTGGACGCAAGCAACACTTACACATGTAGCTGTCAGTGCAACATGTGTTCATACCTTGTGCTGTAGCAGATGTTCTTTCAGTGACGGATAATTCAGCGACAGCTCCAGCAAGACGATCTACAAAGAGGAGCACATATTTCGAAGTCGAATAATGATTATCATAAAAGAATAATGAATAATGTCATCAAAGTGGAAATGAGAAATGAGATGAAGTTGGAGATGACGCCGAGTGCGATAATTGTGACGTTAATTAGACTGGTGATGATATAATGCATTGGTTGTTGGTCCATAAAGATTCTCACCTTCCTCGCTTGATGTTGGACTGGCAGGAATGACCTCTTCCTCTAATATAAGTCGCACCTTCTCTGTCGAGGCCAGGTCATATGGGGTTTCCTCATCATCATTGGTTGCCATGGTATCGGCGCCCGCGGCTACAAGTACAGCGGTCTGTGATTCTAGACCACGCCCTGAGGCCACGTGCAAGGGCGTGTGGTTGTCGTAAGTGGTCATGTTTACATCGCACTTCACCTGGGGAAATAAGGAGACGATTAAACAGAACAGATTTCGTATGATTGTGCTAACGTTACGGCGCGTTCCACGCCGTATCTGCGCTATATCAGTATTGTGCCGCGCCGTGTCAAAGCATTTTGATTGGTCGATCAGCCACTTCGCGCGATGTGATTGGCTAAATATTCACGAGAAGGCAAAGTTCCGTTCCGTGACGTGTCCCCGCGTATTGCCACGTGTCGTGTCTAAGCATTTTGATTGGTCGATCAGCCACTTCGCGCGATGTGATTGGCTGAATATTCACGAGAAGGCAATGTTCCGTCCCGTGACGTGTCCCCGCGTATTGTCACGTGTCGTGTCTAAGCATTTTGATTGGTTGATCAGCCATTTCGCGTGATGTGATTGGCTAATTGTTCACGAGAAGGTGAGGTTCCGTGCCGTGACCGTGTTCCGTGCCTTATCACAGTCATACGAAATCTGCTCTACGCGAATCGAATAGATTAGGCTTCAAACAAAGCGCGGACGATTCAATGGACGATTCCAGCTATAAGCGCGCGCGCTCAATTCTTTATTCAGAAATGTCCCACAACTACCAGAATGCAGCGCGCGCTACTTTAACAGTTTGTTCGACAAATGTCCCACATCTACCGACATGCAGCGCGCGCGAGCGTTATAGATAATATTATCTCTGCAATGGTTGTGATTAAACAAATTATTATTATTATTATTATTATTATAGCTGGAATCGTCCATTAGTAGAGCATTTGTAGATTCAGGGTGGTCGAGATTAGACAATAATCATGACTTGATTTCATCAAGTCTTGATTTGATGCAAACGTTTTGTACACTAGAAACTTTATCCTGGCATAAAGGTACCCTGTACCTTGATGGCCACCAATGTATGTCCTAAAGAATAACTCATGTGGTACTGGCATATGAATATTGTTTCGGTGTGTCAGAGTGTATACCTCCAGAATAAGGAATCCAGCAATAGCCAAGTTGTTGTTCTCTACAGCTAGATGTAGCGGAGTTCGACCACAAGTACCATCCTGGGAGGACAGAATACGGAAATGAGTATCGTACGTGTATGTGGCAAACAAGTTAACAGGAGTCCATTACCAATGGCGCTTTTTATTGGCGAGAGAGTAGACTGCTTGTAGCCCCTTCTTTGGCGAACGTCCGTAAATCGAGAGTAAAGTCCTAGTCCTAGATTGTAGTTTGTTTGCGCGCTCGTATTTCCAGCTCACGAGAGAGTCCTAGGTGTCCTTTTCTCTCTATTTACTGACGGACTCCCTTTCCTTTTCTCTCGATTTACGGACGTTCGTCAAAGAAGAGACTGCAAGTAGTCTAGCGAGGGAGTATAACCTTTGGTTTTCATTTCGTTGGAAATGATTTGCCAAACGGTGTTCTTCTTGTAGTTGACATCCCTGAATAAACCTGTGCTTCTTGTACAGAGTTATTAACAAAAGCGATTCCGAATGGTCGAAAGTGTACCCTGTTCTCCTCTCCAAGCTATACGAGTGAACTGCAACAAGCCGGTAAGGTAAGATGTACACTCTTAAAGGGACATGGTCACCGAAAACATCAAAATTATAATATCACCAATAATAAAATAACAAGTCAAGTTTGTAAAGAATGCTTTCAACTTGACGTGGTGAAAATTTGAGGTCATTTTGATGTGGGATTGCAAAGATATTCGTGGATTGTAATTACAGCTTACATGAGGAAATCCGACTAAATTTGCCATCTTAATTCGCTCATATCTCAGCAATCCTTCATCGTAATCCCATGAAATTTTCCGGAGTTCTTTCTTTAAACTGACTCTTTCAATTTCAGAGAATATTTTTGTATTTTGTGACAATAATTATTTTAGTGTTTGTAGTGTTTTCTAGGTGACCATGTCCCTTTAAAGCTACAATTTTCAGATGTAGTTTTCCATGTGCAAGTACGTACCCTTGCTTCCATGTCAGCTCCAGCCGAATGAAGAAGCTGCAGAATCTCTTTGTTGCCTCTCGTGGTCGCCAGATGCACGGGGGTAAACCCTGTGGTAAAAGATCACAACGTCAGAAACGAACGCCATTCTCGTGACACAGCCATCACAGCTAAATTCACTGCTTCGGGCTGCGCATTTCGAAACCGTCTAAGCCAATCACGTCCTTGCCCTGTTTCGCCAGAGCAGTCGCCTGGCTTCCCGTTGCTACGAAACCCCACGTGACTGCTCTAGGGGAAACAGGGTTTGATTGGCGGAACAGAAACAGCCGCAAACAAATGTCGTTGGATTTACTTTTTTTACTGCATGAAACAACGACTTGAGCTGTAATTTGGCAAATTGGAAAACAACAAGAATACATGCAATGGAAAAAAGAAAGCGTGTTTTTTATCCAGAGTCACACCATCATCATCATTTTTTTTTTGTTTCCTCGAGTGGCTAAACTAGGAAACATCGCACGCGTGTCTCGGAAAAAAAGGTTTCTTGTCTTGCGAAAAAAAAGGGTCCCAGCTACAAAATTTGTCGCGCGCAACAATATTCCTCGCGTGGCTAAATTGGGAAACATGTGTCCAGCTACATTATTGCGCGCTACATAAACCTAGTTTAGCCGGGGCCTTAGTATTTTTAATTTTAAGCGGTCCGAAATCCATCAAATCGCGCGCTCTGATTGGCTCGCGAGCGATCCGGAATCCTACGATCCAGACTCCGGACAACGCTTTCC
This sequence comes from Scolanthus callimorphus, assembly GCA_033964015.1. NCBI lineage: Eukaryota > Metazoa > Cnidaria > Anthozoa > Actiniaria > Edwardsiidae > Scolanthus > Scolanthus callimorphus. Next base: position 19,621 of record JAWWUD010000024.1, on the reverse strand, counting down.
GGAGCTGCGAAGGCTACGACTACTAAATCAGGTACCTGCGTAGTTTTGCCAGTCAAGTTCAGGAAGTATCCCAGTATTCTGCCGTAGATGAGGATTGAGCAGCACCCTTAAACAGCATGCATCTCCCTGAGTGCACGCGATATGCACGGGCGTGTTGCCATGGCGATCACGTATCGTGGCATCAGCACCTGCCCGTAGAAGGCAGTCGATAGTTAGCGGCTGTCGGGTTAGCGCGGCTAAGTGAAGAGGCGTCTGAAAAAGATTGCCAATAAAATACAGTCACTTTATGCTGGGGCATGATGGAGGAGCCAGTGTTAATTTTCACGGCCGCTAAATAGACCTCCTCGGCTTGGGCGTAATGTTCTCCCATTTCAGATCACGTGCGATTCATTTGAATAATCTTTCTTTGCTAGGGATGCTTCGATATTCATATATCCTTCGGTGCGCAGCAGAAGAAAGAAAGAAAGAATACTCATGGAATACCATGTGATCTGAAATGGGAAAACATTACGCCCAAGCCGAGAAGGATTCTATCTTCGGCTAGCTCTAGCAGGGGGGCTGGATCGATAAAGTTATTGGGAGCGCCCGTGGGCTGCGGGTCTTCGAACATGAAAAAGTAAAGCCACCATAAAAGTATCAGATCCAATAAAGCGAATTTCAGTGAGTGTCCAAAGGAAATCAGATTTACTTTGTGTTTGTGTTTTCTTCGCATTTCGATTTGCTTTCCCAGCCAATCAGGTTGCAAACAAAAATCAAACAAATGAGTACCTGAATGACCCTGAATTTAGACCTGCAATCGTCAGTGTTTTCTTGGGTCACGACTAAACGCAAGTCGTAATCAGTTCGCTTCCTGATTGGTTGGTTGTTGAATGGGTTTCGTTTCTGATTGGCTAAATGTATTTACTTTGCGTTTAGCTTTCGACGCTCATCTGAAATCCGCTCTAACGTAACAAAAAATCATAAAGCTTGGTTTTTTAGCAAATAAAAGGCCATCCACTCTTTTTGATCGTCAAAGGGCTTGTGTTTCTATCTAGAATTCTATCTAGAATCGGTTCAGCAGCAGATTTGGTGAGTTAAACTTATAGCCACAGCGAAGGTAATCCAGTTAATCATTCCGCAATAAATCTCGCTCTCCAAAATTGGCTATCCTAATCTCAATTTGTAGGAACAAAACTTCGACGAGAAGAGGTTCAGGAAAGGACAACGCCATCAAATAAAGGACAGGCGCAGGGAATTCTGCAGAAACCCATCCATTGGAAAAGCTGAATTTCCCAAGGCTGGAGCCTTTTATCAGTTTAAGTTCCTCCATTCTGCGCCCAATGTATATCTCAGAATAATGTAAGGCTCGTTTCCCAATGAACCCGACTAAAATCAAGATAACGTTGATACGAATGTGTAGCTGTAAAGGTCGGCACAGACTAGGGGACAAGTCCCAGGGACTAGTTCCACGAACCTGCTTCAGGAACAACTCCCCTAGTGTGTACTCCCGTTTTTTGCGTTGGAATTTCAGTCGCGGGGACTAAACATTTGCCCCAGGGATAAGTCCCACGTACCAAACTGATTTGAGTTTTGGGACTTGTCCCTGGGACAAATTGAGCATTTTTTCCAGTGTGTATGGTTCGTGGGGTTCGACAAGTTCCCGCTCGGTCTCCGCGAATTCTCCCGCAGTGTGTACGGTACATGCGACTTGTTTCGGGGATTTGTCCCTTCCACGTTCACACTAGCCCGGACTAATCCCCGTGACTAGTCCCTGGGACTTGTCCCATAGTCTGTGCCGGCCAGCCACGTGGGAAAAAATGATGATGATCCTTACCTGTTGTAGATCGTTATATTGGTTGATGACTTCAGATGGCAGGCTACTCATGACGGCCGCCAAACCCTCGATCGCCTCAAACTGACAGTTGATAATGGCAAGATGTAAAGCACTGCAGACAAATAACACAGGGTCACTTTCACGATGATTAATTCAAATGCAAAGTGTTTGTCATGAACTTAGAAGACCTTTTTGAATCATCATAAAGGAATTTCCGTCTCTTGTATTGTGTCTCACTTGCTTTGTTAGCGGTAGAAACTATTATTCCTATCAATTCCTATCAGTCTAGCGTCAGCTAAACACCTCGAAGTCTTTAAAAAACCCGGCTTTTTTCGTTGTTTCAACCCACTTCTCAGTGTTTGGAAATACTGATCAAACACGCTGTCTCGTGTTCGATATATTACAATGTGTCTCGTGTTTGGTATATTAGAGCGGATTTCACATGACTGTCGTGAAAGCAATTGCAATTGAGCAATCACTAGCCAATGAGAATCGAGAGAAATCACCACTTGTTCCTAAATGGCTTTTTTTCTCAGCCAATCACAAGCCGAACCAATTACTAAGTAATTACACAATTGTATTTACTAAAGAATTTGATTGGCTGAGAAAAACGAGTAGCCAATGAGAACGCAAAGCAATCGCAATTACATAACGAGTGTTGACAGTCATGTGAAATCCGCTCTATACTGTGTTTCGTGTTTGATATATTACACGCTGTCTCGTGTTTGATATTTTACAATCTGTCTCGTGTTTGGTATATTATACTCTGTTTCGTGTTTGATATATTATACTGTCTCGTGTTTGATATATTATACTGTGTTTCGTGTTTGATATATTACACGCTGTCTCGTGTTTGATATATTACAATCAGTCTCGTGTTTGGTATATTATATTCTGTTTCGTGTTTGATATATTATACTGTCTCGTGTTTGATATATTATACTGTGTTTCGTGTTTGATATATTACACGCTGTCTCGTGTTTGATATATTACACTCTGTCTCGTGTTTGGTATATTATACTCTGTTTCGTGTTTGATATATTATACTGTCTCGTGTTTGATATATTATACTGTGTTTCGTGTTTGATATATTACACGCTGTCTCGTGTTTGATATATTACACTCTGTCTCGTGTTTGATATATTATACTGCCTCGTGTTTGATATATTACACTCTGCCACGTGTTTGATATATTACACTCTGCCACGTGTTTGATATATTACACTGTCTCGCGTTTGATATATTACACGCTGTCTAGTGTTTGATATATTACTCACATCCCCACACAAGCCCTACCTGTCCCCTTCCTCGTCCTGTGCAGTTGTCAGATGCCTCTGAACGGCCAGCAGATATCGCACATCCCCCGTGCTTGCATAGTCTCTCATGGCAGCGGCAGCAGACTCCATCGCAGCCAGGGCAAGCTGCGGAAGGGTGGATTCCAAAGGCTTACTATCCGAGGGTGCTTGCCCAGTTGAATACTGTACCCCGCCGCCTCCGCCACCTGGAAAGAAAAGAACTGTGAAACGCTCTGTACAAAAATCCCACGGAACGTCAATGAAATCTTCAAGAAATATTAAAAATAATTTCCCTCATCAATAGCTTTGTCAACAATTCTGAACTGCAGGATGTTTTAGTTCTATGAAATATTTCAGAAATCCTTTGTACTGTAGAAGCTAGTAAATGTAATCTACGATAATTTGGAGTAATATATATAATAAAGGTTCATCAAATTGCAAATAATAGCCATTCGTAAATTAACAAATTGCCATCGTTTTTAATGTGCCAATTCAATAAAGTTGCTGCGCGCATTCGGCATATGGAACGTAATGCTTTGCTTGGGCGATCGTCAAAATGAGTTCCAAATGCCAAATGCCTACTGCTTAAACAATTTAATTTAAATTGAGCCACTCCAACTAGCTGAAGAGTGCAGGTCCACAGAATACCAACACGACCTGTACGAAACAGATTTGTATGTACAATAGAGTATTAAAGGAATAATCTTGCCAAATGTTCTAGTTTTAATTGAATAAGGTATATCTTGGCATGGGATATCTTGTTTGGGCTTAACACCTGAAAACTTCTTATTTAACATTGACAAACGTGTTCATCCTTTCTTCATTCACGGCATTGTTCAAGAAGAAATGCTCCCAGTTGTTTTCTACAGTACAAAACAAACAAAGTGAAATGAGAAAAAAAAAACATTTCAGCAAAGACGATTTTATATAACCAAATTCTTCTGCTATCTTCAATAAAAGGTTCATATAATGACGCCGTCTTCAGTTTTACAAAGGGGTGTCGGCTAAATTAAGACACAAAGACGACTTAATATCACATAGAATCATAGGCGTCTCATGGAGTTTCGCCAAGGGGGATTGGCTAATCTAAGGCTGAGGTCACAGCAGTTCAGCATGTCCATTCATATGGATATTTACAAATACTGAACGTTTCTTCACAACCAAGCTTTGACAAAACGTCGAAACGTACATATTTTCAATACATGTTCAGTGATGTTTACATACATAGAATTTTATTTACACACAGTTGCCTCTCACAACGAGTACAGTACTAATACAACTACAGTAAACGCTGGTTTCCAGGGGGCTGTGTTTATGTTTAACATTGTCTAATTTACTGAAAACGTGGTATCGTAAAAGTTTGATATATAAAAAAACTACTCGTGATTCTACTTGTGATTAAATTTTTAATAACGACAGTTACATTTGTTCTGAGTCAAATCATAGCGAAAACTATAGCTTCCTTTTCATTTGCTTTGCATTTTTAATTTGTCTTCTGTGCAGGCTCTATCCAGATGGCCTTGCTTCGACGAATATTTCACATGTCACCCTATAGGACGTTTTGCATAATTGAACTACACGTAGACTTTAATTCTCAAAGTTTGAAACGTTCTTTTTACTGGACTTGGGAAAAACTAACTGCGCATGATTCTCATCACTTCGCTGCTCATTTCATTTCACCTTTGCTTTGCTCGCTTTTGTCGGAATCCTTAGAGAGGTCGACTTGTGACAAGTCTAAGCTACACGTTTCATCGACGACACCTTGAGAATGATGACAAGGAGGTTGAATACGAGTACAAATTTAATAAAGCTCTAACCTTATACAGTATAGTATGTCACAATATATACACACAATCACTAGATTATCCAGTTCATACAATGTAAACATGGTTTTAGGTCACATGACGACTCCAAACATAGGTCACATAGACTTGCATTGTTCAGGAAAGATAACTTGATCCTGGCCCATGTGCTTATTCATGTCAGGAAGTAACACTTCCTTACTAGCAAGATTCCCTATGCTGCCTCACCAGCAACGTTACTTCAAACAGTCGTGGCGATATTCCATTTAAAACCTGTGTCAGCCCCCCTATCGGGGATACGGATTTACCTATACCAATACCTCTGTCCTAAAGAGTCACCTTGAAGAAATCCCAGGCTGTTACTTTTTACCCAAGGAAATTCATCATTACCCCTGTGGAAATGACAGCACCCTACACCCCAGTTTAGCAGTCAGGCCGGTTCAACAGCCTACAGCTACAGGAAAAAACTCCTCCCCTGCTGAAAGTCTTTATTAATTTTTATTAATCTAATACAGGATCCACTTTTTTCAAGGGGAAACGATAGTCGTACAAACTGCAGTTCTAGATACCTATTAAAGCATTAGAGCACAACTTTCTATGACTTTATCGGCGCAATAGAGCACGCGTGATGTTGGGAGAGACACGAGAACGTTGTAAAATAACGAGCCGCAGGTGAGTGATGTTAAAACGTTTCGAGCGGCTCTCCCAACATCACAAGTGCTCTATTCGCCGATAAAGTCATATAAAGTTGTGCTATAATGCTTTTATGATATAGCGGGGGAAAACCATTACTTTATCAGTGTAAAAGAGCATAGATTTGGACCAATCAGGGCGCGCGTTATACCGTAGCTATATTATAAAAGATGATAGGTTCTTTTCAAGATGTTCATTCTTTTCTTGCCAGGCCAGACCTCCATAGAATTTGAACGTTCTCCTATCTCAACTGCAACAGGGTCATCAATGGCGCTACCCGTTTCTCGTTAGTGCCCCTGCTGCATGTTCACGTTTGCCTTGAACTTCCTCTCCAAAAAACATGAGTTGAGTTATAAGACCTACAGTATTTGGTTATCATAAATCTGATCAACTGCAGTTAGCTCTGGTAAAACCTGCCACCTTCATAACAAAGACCACACACTAACAAGAGTTGTTTCTCAGTCATTGTCGGTCCGATTTGCTGACAAAAGGGTCCAGCATTCCATGTATAATAGTGAAGCGGTCCCTGCTTCCAAAACAGAGTCAATGTGGTATCACACCTCCCATCTCCCGTTCTCGTATCACCCCATTTTTCCTCACTGCAGTCACCATGTTATCGGTTGATAAACAGAGGTCTTGTGACTCCTAATGTAACATCACGGAACAGCTACATGTTCATAGGTGGAAAATCCTGTGTGCTGGTAGTGGGCAACATACCCTGTGTTTGTTGCGAAGTGGATGGCATGTTGCTAAATGCAGCAAAGGCACCAAAGTTGAAGCCGAAGAATCCACCTGCGCCAGCGCCCCCTCCATCTCCTGCCCCGCCTGCGGCAGGGGGGTCACCAGGGCCTTTGGGATAGTAGTCGGAAAAGTGCGGGACCTTTTTCCGCCTCTTGGCGCCGATCTGCTCCTTGTCTGTTGAGGAAACAGTAAATGATTAGCAAAATGAAAGTTCATTACTGGACAGTAGACCTTTGGGAGTTTCCAAACCGCGATTTAAAGCTCCTCAAATCAAACTAAACGAAAAACCCGTTAACAGTGACAGGGAGAGCATTTTACTTAGTGAACGGACAAGGTTTCATTGAGTCAGCTGCCAAACCGGCGGATTTGTATCGTTGGTTTTCAGTTGTCACGTGTATCTCCCCAAATATTCTCTTAACTCAACAGAACTGTAAAGAGAAAACAAAAGTATGTTTCCTTGGGTAGATTTTTAGAATTAAGTGTTTTCCAAGCGAAATATATGGAAATGAATTTGCGCAGTAAATGTATGGAGCCGCCGTGTTTGCGCCCAAGCAACGAAACGTGACACTTTTAGTAAAGGTGGTGTTACACGGGACGGATACGTTGTTGCGTGGAAAGTTGCTGACTTCGAGTCATTCGGCAACGGGCATGCTACACGAGACAACTCTTAGCGCAACAACAACTGGCAAACGACCGCTAAAACAACTTTCAGCGCGAGCTGCTGACGAATTTCACGATTGCCTCGCTTCGAGACAGAAATGTTGCGCGGAAAGTTGTTGACAAAGATAGACCTTTGAGGCCAGACAACAAGGCAGACAGGGTGACAAGCTGGTAGGACAAATTCATTATACTGACCAAATACTTGAGGTTGGTAGGTGAACTGGATTGGTTCACTGGACATCGAGTCTGATTTCCGCCTCAGCTCAAGCATCACAGTGGCTGGTTTCTCGATTGCTACATTCCAGTACCGAGGAGTTTTAAACACTATAGCAAACTAAAAGAAATAACAAGTGGCAACACAATTATATTTGTAATCTGTTAAGGTGGCTCCCGAGTATTTATTGCAGAAGTAGACCTCAACTTCTAGCGTATGTTTGACTCTGAAAAAATCTTCCGATTTCCATAATTGTTCTCACAGAGCTTAATCAACCTCTGCACTACCAAATGGTGTAGTTCATTTGATATCTTAAGCTCGTCTGTTAAGGATATTTAAAATTTTCCAAAGGAGGTGTTTTTAGAATAATTGTTATAACTTGAAAATTCGACCGTGAATGATCTTATTACCAGCTAAAATCGCTTCCATAGTAACAAGGGTTTACTCAGAGAAATGCCCAGGTCAGCTTTTCCCATGCGATTTAAGTTGTAAACGATGTAATAATTTTACCTCTAAAAATGTCTTATTCCGCTTCTGTTTAGTGTGCCGAGCGCGGATATCAGAAAAGCAGGGAAGCTCTTCAGGATTATATCGGCTAATGTTCACTCTTAATTATATAAAGAGAAAATAGAATCGAGTATCTACAAAAGCGATATTTAATAAACGAATGAGAGCAGCTTCTTGTCCAGAATGTGCTGTTGCTATAATATTCAATTCGAGCTCGAAATACCTAAATTGCTGGAATTGTTTCGCAAGTTCCTTTCGTGAGAGGTAGAGTACAACCAACTGAGAAGACTTACCAAGTTTGGGCTCGTCTTTCCAATACTATGTTGAGAAACATTATCCACAGGGAGTCAGTATTTCTTCGCTCCAACACAACGCCAAGAAACCCATATGTTTATGAACTCAGCGTTCTCGTCTCAGGCCCCGTCCACACTACGCCGGCTAAATTTGAAAACGGCTAATTTTTTATACGTTTGTGCTTTCCGTCCACACTACGCCGGCTAAATTTCCCACCGAAAACGGAGCTTTTCGAAAACGCTACCGAAAGTGGCTAAATTTGAAAACGCCGGCTACGCGTTTTAGTGTGGACGGCGAAAACGGATCTTTTCGAAAACTATGACGTCGTACCACACGTCTGTAAGGAAATTATGACCGCGGGCTCTCGTTTTTCTTTTTCGCACATGCGCTTAGCTGACGTTCTTGTGCGTTTTCACATTTAGCCGGCGTAGTGTGGACAGAAAATAGTTGTTCCGTTTTCGAGGCAAATTAGCCGTTTTCAAATTTAGCCGGCGTAGTGTGGACGGTGCCTCAGTGCACATGGTGCTAAATACTTCACGTGCGTCGCTTTCTCGACCCGCGGGATCGCGGAACAGGTACCGGTATTAACTTGTCTTACTTCGGGACTAGGAAGCGTCGCACGTGAAGAACTTAGCGAAGTGCACTGAGGCGAAAACACTGCGCTCATAACATGTGGATTTTCTTGGCGTTTGTGTTGGAGCAACGAAACACTGACTCCTTTTGGATAATGTTTCTCAACATAGTATTGGAAAGACGAGCCCAAACTTGGTAAGTCTTCTCAGTTAGTTGTACTCTACCTCTCACGAAAGAAACTTATGAAACAATTCCAGCAATTTAGTTATTTCGAGCTCGAATTGAATATTATAGCAACAGCACATTCTGGACAAGAAGCTGCTCTCATTCATTTATTAAATACCGCTTTCTGTAGATACTTGATTCTATTTTCTCTTTTATATAATTAAAAGTAAACATTAGCCGATATAATCCTGAAGAGCTCCCCTACTTTTCTGATATCCGCGCTCGGCACACTAAACAGAAGCGGAATAAGACATTTTTAGAGGTAAAATTATTACATCGTTTACAACTTAAATCGCATGGGAAAAGCTGACCTGGGCATTTCTCTGAGTAAACCCTTATTACTATAGATGCGATTTTAGCTGGTAATAAGATCACTTCACGGTCGAATTTTCAAGTTATACCAATTATTCTAAAAACACCTCCTTTGGAAAATTTAAAATATCCCAAACAGACAAGCTTAATATATCAAATGAACTACACCATTTGGTAGTGCAGAGGTTGCTTAAGCTCTGTGAGAACAATTATGGAAATCGGAAGATTTTTTCAGGGTCAAACATACGCTAGAAGTTGAGGTCTATTTCTACAATAAATACTCGGGAGCCACCTTAACTAGTCTCATACATGAGCGAACTACTACGTTACTCACGTTGAAAACAGCATCCGAAGCAATGACAGGGCCGTGTGATAACCCTACCAACTACAAATGCTATTTACAAAGCAGGTAAAGCTTGGTTTCTACTTGTTTCTTAGGTAACAGTTACCAAGGGGATTGTCTGAGTTAAAGAGCCTGTGTCAGCCGCTATTTTGACAGCATAGCAACATACCAAGTCAGAGAAAGCTTCCATTTCCATCGCGGGTGATTTATAGAATACAGAGCAGTTGTCTCGATTGAATTTGGTAAATAAAATCTGAAACTTTGTTTTTAGATGTTGGTTTAGAGGTTTCAACACGTAATTCGCCTTCTAATATCGAACGAAAACAATAACAAAGGAGTGACTGACGTGACAACAGGAACAGGAAATAGAGTTGAGTTAGGGGCCGACCATTTAACTTTTAGAGGGGGGGGGTGGGCTTTTTTGTCGGTGCAAGATTTTTTTTTTCTACCTCTGTTAAGCGGTGAAAATTTTTTTTTCCAATAAAAAGAAGGGTTTTAGTCATCATTTTGATGTGCAGGAAATTTTTTTCGGCCCTTCGGGCCGTGCAGGATATGTTTTTTCAAAAAGTCCACCCCCCCCCCCTCAAAGTTAAATGGTCGGCCCCTTAAAGTATTGGCGTAAAGGAAGTGGTTACAGGGGTGATTTTCAAAACTAAACGACCCATGACCCTACCACAGGGGTTGGAAATTCCAGTGGGTGGAGATCAGGGTCAATACACCTCTATTTTAACATACAATTACTGTATTTTTCACTGTAAACCAGCAAAACCGAAAACGTTTTAAATTATTTACTCTCTGAAACTTTCTCACTGAAAAGAAATGGAGAGAAGAATCCGTAATCTACAAACTCGTAGCTCAGAAAAATATTTGTTGCGGGCTTCCTGTGTTGAACACGCGCGCGCCAAAAGTGGCGGGAAAAAATCAGTCAATCACAAACGTTTCCCTGATGCTAAGGATTTTAATATATTATAAGATTATATGCAGGGTGGGTTCCTTAGGAAAATTCTCTCCACGCTAGGGGTATGGATCATTTCAGGAATCGCACTTTAAGTTAAAATACTAACAACTAACCTGTCTATGAACATCTGATGGTGAAAACACTCCTTGTTCTTCCCACGTGGGTTTACCAGTGTTGTCATCAAACTCATAAATCGCAGCTCAATGTCATCTGAGGACAAGATCAGTGTATTGTGGGTTGAACTTAGTTCTACTGTATTTCCTAAGTCTTTCGGATGAGACAATAAACCGAGGTCCCGTCTGCCTTTCCTTAGTTCAAGGTGGACGATAAAGAACCCAATGCACTTTTCGTAAGAGTAGGGGATCGTCTCCCGGTGAAATGGCCTGGCTCGCGGAGGCACTAATGATTGTAAGCTGTGCGGCAGCAATTTGCGCCATATCTTATGCAGCCCGTAAGTCCTCCGACCTCTTCTTGTCTAGCGGTCGTGTATTTCGACCGCTTGGAGTTCCCTCACGATGAGGAGAAGACCCTTTCATTCTTTCTTAATAACAGGTTATACAGGGCGAATCGATTTCGTGTGCGCCTCGTATCTGTCTCGAAAACACGACTCCTTTCGAAAACAAACACAGGGCCGGCTACGCAGGCTATAAGATAATTCCTAGTCAGGGGCGTAGCCAGGGGGGGTCCAGGCCCCCCCCCCCCTTTTCTCGGAAATTTTCCCAAACATTTACTGTATTTGCTGGAGAACATTTGCGCATTTTCGTCCCATGTTTTCACTATCCGGTCCCCCCTTCAGAAATTCCTGGCTACGCCGCTGCTAGTGATTTGCCAGACGTCATAGGGCAACTCAAAACACAGTGAACTTGCATGACACGGAGAGCACTGGTCTTATTATATAACATTTTGTTGAGTAAAGCAACTGTGAAGAACCAGGAACGGCGGGGCCGGGGGCTTTGCCCCCCCCCCCCCCCCCCCCCCCCAAAAAAAAAAAAAAGTTCACCAAGGTTTCATACATTTTCACTAAACTCAGCCCTCCCGTCTTGACATACAATCTTACTAATGAGCCCCCCCCCCCCCATTTGAAAACTGTTCCGCCGTCCTTGCGAAATTATCACAATTTTGTGATCCCTCAGTTTTTTACGTCTTTTTCTACTTCTCAGTACCTTTCTGAACTTTGTCACACAGTAAAAATATTTCATCCCCGCCAGTAACACTGCCAGAGTTTTTGTTCATGCGACATATCTTCAGCTGCGATGCTGATGGCGACTCTGCAACAAACAAGTTTACAATCAACAACTGGAAAGGTTATAACAATTTACCATGTGAGCAGAGGTGACACCAACACCAATTTCGAACTGCTGGGGGGGGGGGGGGGGGGGGGGGGGGGGGGGGGGGGGGGGTACTCCCTATATTCAACGATCTGGTATTTTTTCGGGTTCTTTGAATGAAAACGGTACGCCGAAGAAATTCAGTATTTTTTAGGGGTTCTTTGAAATTAAAGGGCAACCTGTCAAAAAATAAGTTTACCATGAATAACCAAAATAACAGTCCAGATTTGTTAAATTACCTTTTAGCTGTTAAATCAATACAAATCTATAGTGTTTTTCTCTTTTATCAAAGGATGGCATTGGGTTGCGATTTGAATTATTTGCTTGTCAGGCAAGCGTGCGAGTGCCCCTTCAAACGGTGCGCTGAAGAACGTATTTTAGGACCGAGAAGTATATTTTTAAAATATACTTCTCGGTCCTAAAATACGTTCTTCATAGGGTGGATTTTTTTCTGATCAGGTATTTTTGAGGGTGGAAATTTAGGCTTCACGACGGTCATCCCTATCATTTTAACCGTTAAGACCCCACCCCGGAGTTCAAAGAAACTTCTGCTAAACAATTTTCTTCATTCTATGTACCGGTAAATTGCTTGTGGTTCCATACTTGGTGGACGTCCGTAAATACAATACAAAAGTCTTTATTGCGCTCTCTTTTATTCATCTACATGCCTTATTTGGGCACGACTGGAAACTCAAGACCCAAACAAGGTGCGTAGGAGAATAAAAGCGCGCGCAGCAAAGACTTTGACCTTGTTTTTAGCGGAGCTCTCGCGGGCGCCTTAGCGGAGCCCCATAGCTACATGCAGGAGAAGAAGGAACAAAACAAAAAATGTATATGCATCGACGGATTCTGTCATGGACTTCCGGTTTGTGCGTCCGTCGTCCGTCGTCCGTCCGGAAAAGGTTTATATCTTAGGAAGGGATGAATCTCAGACAACCAAAGTTGTCTAAGTGGCAAGATTACATTACGGACGTTTGCCAAATAAAGGACTGCAAGCAGGAAGGCCGGTGCTCCCCCTTCCAAGAGTAAAGTTACAGGAAATGCATAAGCATTTCAGATATTAGTTTTTTCTTTTGCCTTCTTTGGTCGTATGCCCCTCCCTTCCCGACACTGTATACATACTATGTATCTAAGAAATTCCAATCGTGAGCGATAAAAATACTAAAGCATTTTAATATATGCATTTTGATGTTCTACATAGCACATCAACTACTAGGAGGAACTAGGAAGAAGGTGGTGAACTTTGGAATTTTACCAGCGCTATCCGTGACATAATTTTTTTTCTTACGTGGACAGCATCTTGCTAATATGGTCAATTTTAAGTTAAGAGCACGAGAAAAAAATTCGCCATAAGGAACTTTCTCTGGAGCCTTAGTTGTGTTCAAAATGATATTTCGCGAATTTGCTCAAAAATTTGAAGTTTGCATCAATGTTTATTTTTGAAAATCAAAAACACTTCCTGGCATCAAATTTGGAAAACAAGTAGTTGTATACCTTGGGATGAATTTTGCGGTAAGAGATTTCGCTAGCCTATTTCAAAGTCATTAAATTCATAATAACTAAGCCAGTGAAACATTTTGAATTTCAAAGGCAAAAAAGTCGCCTGGAATATCTTGAAATCGGCTTGATGAATTTTCTCTAAACTTTGTATACATGGAACTTTTGCTAATTAAAAACAGTGACCCCCCTGTTTCGTTGCTATGGAAACTCTGTTGACGATAAATCGTGTATCATCTTGAACTTTGATCTTTCTACAGCAAATGGTCAAAATTTGAAATTCACAGGTAAATATATTTCAGAATTGTGGTCGTTCAAAGTTGAGAGGTCATGTCCAGGAAAAACTGTAGGCAGCCTCCTTAAATAAAAAAACTATTGATCCCGATCCTTATGATCAAAAACAGTTGTTATTTCTACTCACTAGAATCTCTGACAACATTAGAGTAGACAGGCTTTAGAGGTTTGGTAAAGTTGCCAACAGTGTCAGGAAGGTATGCTTGAAAACATAACCTAACCGAACTGAGATCCATCTTGCTTGCCTGGTCTTCAACTGTTCTACGGATTTTGACTGCCTCTTCATCTGCAAATAAGGTTATTGATACATAAGATTGTAAATTGCAGCCATTCCAATCTTAAACCCATCTTAAATTGGAAAGTACAGTCACTGGAGTTTTGTATGCACCACTGTTTTTGTCTGTTGGCATTGTCTTCACAGAAACCTGCCTTTACAAAGTTTATGAACATCTTCCTTGTGCACCCAGTGGCCGATGCAAGAGATTAAACCATAACCACCTCCATCTGTTTGGGCAGACTATTAAAAAATATTTTGCTTTCGCTTTACTGCATCTTCTAATAGTATTGTTCCACACAAACATTATAATAGTCAAGACAACAAAAGAGAGAACAAAAGACATACATTTTGACAAAATTAATTGAGTATAATATGCTATAAACAGGGCTGTTGATGCCTATTCAGGGGTAGAGCAGAGAAATTCGAAACTGGACTATTGCCATATTTTTAAAGTGCTTGTCCGGCATAATTAGAAAAATACAGGTTTTTTCAGTAGCAATTCCTTTATTGGCCTATAATGATACTCAATCATGAATATGTGAGCTCAAATTTTTTTTAATGCACATTAACATTTAAATTCTGAAAATTTATACAAAGAAAGTTGCAAAGATAATAGTACAAAACTATTGTTACAAATTTTCTTATACTTCTGCAGCATTAAATAGAAGAACTTACCAGCAACTTGTTGTGCAATGTTCTTATCAAATGCCATTTGCTTCACCTCTAGGTCTGGCCCACCTCCCTGAACATCAAGAAGGGGAAGCCTGACCTCCCCTTGGTGTTGTCAGCCAACGCTGATAAAGTAGCATTCTGTAGAGCTTGGAGTTTGATGTATCTGTCCATCAACACCTTGATCACCATCTTTTTGGTTACATGCTGAATTCCTAAGTTAGGAAAACTGAAAAGGAGAAAGTGAGGTTACGAAGCTTAAAGGGGAAGATGTTTAAGTAAAGTAAAGTAAAGATGGGGGCGTAGGGTTGCACTACTTCGTTTTTCAAACAAAGGAAGCCTGACCAGGGATGGTGTGTTATTTGCTATTTTATTAATTTTGCCAGTTTTAAATTTATTTGTATGATTTTCTTTTTTCTCTTTTAATTTAAAAAAAATACTTATTTTCATTTAATATGTTTTTGCATTACATGATATTGTTTCATGGTAGTTAAAAAGAGGGGCAAAGGGACCCAAAGAAAACTTGATTGCAAAGTTTATCGAGATGGTCCCCTCCAATGACAGAGCCCCAATGACAAGTGTTGTGGGGAGGGGGAGGGGGTGTGGAATTACAGCATGGAAGGAATAAACCCATTACAATACAAGGCTCACAATGCCTAATAGTTTCTTTCACAAGTGAAGTGTTGTTTATCCCACATGGGCAATTGTTAGTCAGATCTAACCACTCTACCTTGCCGTCATGCCCTGATCAGGGCCAATCTGAACTGTAACAACTCCATCCTTAGCATTCTTTCCTGTTAAACTATGTGCATGAGGTACATATGGTTCCTCTGCTGTTACCAAGGTAACAACTATGCGGCATGGTCCTTTGTAGTTGTTTACCTGGAAAAGGAACAACACCGAGTCCCTTTATCTGTCCCTTTCAGGAAATCACATGCCTCTGGCCGAGACATTTTTTTGTTTTCTCTACCACTTTCCAGGGAGGGGTAGGGAAAATTTGTTTCACCATCATCTTGGGTCTTATGTAAAGAGAAAGTAATATTGTGGTAATGAAGTTTTTTTTCCTTTTAAACAATTAACTTTCTGATTCTTGGATGGGTTTGCTGCCCATCTTTCATCATGTTGAAAAGAAATTTGAAATGCACATAAACATTTAGCAATAGAAGAAGTCTCAATGTCTAAGATGACTGAATTTTCCCCCTATTTTTCTTGTTTTCTTTCTTTGCTTTTTAGAGCCAATAGCTATTTCAACTTAAAAGAGAATACTGTATGAGTTGGCTTCTCAAATTTTGGCTTACACAAGGCTTGTTTACAGCTAAAACCATTGCATTGTGACCCACATTTTCAAAAACATCAATTATATAGTTTTGATTTTTGACTAGTTTGCTGTTCCACCACCAATCAAACTATCTGAGCTAATGAAACCTCTCTGGACTAAAACCAGACAATGTCGTGACGGAAAGCCAGGCATCGGCACTAGACAAAATAGGGCAAGAATCTGATTGGCTCATAAGATTTGACTGTCTGGAGGAACACCACAGCCAAAACAAGTCGATGTTTTGAAAACACGGATCAGGATCCAATGATTTTAGATCTGTAATTTGATAAGAATAATTATCTATTACAGAGTTTACAATCTAATTTATGGTAATTACCTGTACAGAAGGATAGGACTTGTTCTTTGCATCAGAAAACTGCCCTGGTAGACCACCATGGGAAGCACCTTCACAGTCATATCGGAATCTGAACCCTCGCTAAACAAAAAGAAAGAAAAGGATGTTGGATAAAATTCTATTTCAATCTATGGAAAATGTTTTTGTTGTTTCAGCCATAGTTTTGAATCATTCTGTGTGAAAAAATCACTTTCTTACCGACTTTGGCTGCTCTAGTATTTCTAGATATGGGCCTGAAATAGATCAAATGTCAAAGGAGGGTTAGCACATGCCTCTATATTTAGTTAGAAATTGCAGGAATACTGTCTGAGTTTTACAGAAAAAAAAATAATACCCCCACAAAACAATCTCATGAAAATTGATCTCCCAACCCTCTGGAATTTCAAATTCCCTCAGTGTATGGACTTTTTGTGGAATTACACATTGTAGTCCCTGAGGTCATAATGAATGACTTAATGAGCTTAACAAGCAACAATCCAACAGTTACTTGACTACTATTTGCATTAATGGTCACAAATATGATCTTATTCCTTGAACTGAAATTGTGTGCTTCTCAGAAAAAATTCATACTCTGACCCGCAGAAGAGGTTTGAAATTACAGGTGGTTTGGTGTCAATTGTCCTTTCATTTCCCATACAATCTCTGTATTTTTCACTGAAACACTGAAACCCCAGAGGGGTGAGGGGGAAGGAGGTAATATTAACACCCTTCTGTGGGAGGAGTACATGTACGGATAATTTCTAGAATCATATAATACCAACCCGAGAACATCCCAGTGGCTTGTTCTCCACTAAATGGCAACTGCAGAGCACTAATGTCTGGTAAATAGCCTGGCTCCATGATTTCGTGTAGCATACTCTCTGTCAGAGTGCTACCTACTTGCTGTTCTGACTGACTCTGCATCCTGGTGACTTCTCTAAGTGTCTTTTTTGAGTAAAATGTTCATAGTAGAGTTTTAACAGATCCCTAGCCCTTCTTGCAAGGTCACTTAGCTGCATGATACCCTAGTGACAAAGAAGAAATTGACTAGTAAATAGAAATATTTTCCACAGAAAAAAGGATGATTTTTTCATGGGTTAAAGCCCCATAGTCAACCGACATCCTTTGCAGTCCTAGTCAGGGTAAGGGTTGACTTTCCATATGAAAAGTCGATGCAAATTTGTAGTTTGAACTTGTGAAATGCGAAGGACAATACAGTAGTAAACCCTTTTGGAATCAATCAGCTAAACACACAGTGGTCAGTAACATGAATAAATTTATTTACAACATCTCATTATATAACTAATTACAAGAATAATTAAAAAATACCAACCAATACAATAGATCCGAATAAAATAAAGCGCAAAGGTTGCTGGTTGACTATGGGCCTTTAATAGAGTCTGAGAAATGTATGGGCGTGCTGGAATATGGAATGTATCTTCGAGTGTTCAAATTTTGATATCAAATTATTTTGAAGATGAGAAGATAAATTTCATGCGCCCATGTATTATTCTGTTTATTATATCTTCTAATTATATAGCCAGCTCGAAATCCCATTGTGCCGGCAGATCGATTTTTCTTGAATCGTCCAATTTTTTTTTATTGGATCGCGCGCGCTTTAATTGGACAGTTCGCGCTAAAATTGGACAGTTTGGGTTTGAACATTGATGTTATATAATTAATAAATAACAGACTCCATGCTTGTCCAATTAAGGAAAAAATGGATGATTCCTCGAACTCCAAATTGGACTCGGCCTGCGGCCTCGTCCAATTTTGGAGTTCCTCTGAATCATCCAATTTTTTCTTAATTGGACAAGCATGGAGTCCTATTATATATACTTATTTGTTAAAAATTTTAGATTTGATGAATTTGCAATAGTGGGCATTATCATAATTCTTCACACGTGCAAATTATGATATTTCTCAGTGGCCGAAATCCTGATAAACCACTATAGTTTATGTAATAAATAAATTTACCCAAACGTCTGAGTACTGGTAAATCAAGAATATCGCTTGTGCTCCTTGGGGGGTTGGTGCAAGAACGACCTAAGTGACGATTTGGACTGTTTTTCGATTTTTTTATTTTTGACAAACAAACTGCGGAAACATTGTTAAAATAGCCTAAAACTAGCCTCTCTGCATTTTCCCAAAAAAAAAAACGCCGTGAGAACGCTGTAAACGGCCCTAACCAGTGGACCTAAGTGACTATTCAGACTGCGCAAATCATGTTCAAATAGTCTAAGTTTTTCCTAAAAATCGCGCGCCGAGAACGATGTAAACCGTCCTTAGCCTTAAACCCTAAACCCTAAACTCAATCTAACCCGAACTTAAATCTAACCCGAAGGCTAACCTAACCCTACTGGCGGTAAGCCTAGGTTTTTTGCTATAAATCGCATAGATTTGTCTATTGTTTTTGAATACAAAAGAGCTTTTCATCCTACCTGGCGCATTGTTAACCCTTAGCCCGAATTTATTTCTGTAATTTCGCTTATTTTGCAATGTTATTTTGTTCTTCCACTTGAAAAAAAGAAAGAAGAGGCCTCCTGCCCCCCCCCCCCCCCCCAAAAAAAAAACCCGCTGCTTGTAAAGACTAAGGGCTCACCCCTTTCAGTGAAGACAGTTGGATTCTTGGTTTCGCTTGTCGAACAGAGAGCGAGCCATGAATTCGCTTTATAAGCGCTTTTTTCAAGTCATTTTCTACTACGGAGCCGCTTTGCTTGCATCATAAAGCAAACAAAAGTCGGTAGAGACAAACTTGTGGAAGAACTCACGAGTGAGGAGCACTTTTACGAGCAAAATCGTCCACAAAGAATTGGCAGGCCGTGTGATGACTCTTTGAGTATTATGCGCTTCTCTGTTGTTCTGTAGCAGAATTTCTGCACTGTCAGACAATTTGGGTTAGTTTTGAATCCAAAAGAATGCATTCGGCGCAATATCATTTGACAGGTGCGAGTGACTAGGCACTTATAAAAAAATATCTAAAACTGGGGCTAGGGACAAAGTGCTGTCATTTTTTTACAGTTTTACCCATAATGCTTTGCGCTTGAAAAAAGGAAACACCGTTTTACAGCACTAGTGGCGATTTTTTTGGGGAAAATGCAGAGAGGCTAGTTTTAGGCTATTTAACAATGTTTCCGCACTTTGTTTGTCAAAAATCAAAAATCGAAAAACGTCCAAATCGTCACTTAGTCGTTCTTGCACCAACCCCCTCAAGTCTATCGTTAGTAATGATATGCGTGTTGGGGCACACGGAAGGAAAACATTGCATCATTACTATACGATAGATATGGGGGGGTTGGTGCAGAACGACCTAAGTGACGATTTGGACTGTTTTTCGATTTTTTTATTTTTGACAAACAAACTGCGGAAACATGTGTTAAAAAGCCTAAACTAGCCTCTCTGCATTTCCCAAAAAAAAACGCCGTGAGAAACGCTGTAAAACGGCCTCTAACCAGTGACCTAAGTGACTATTCA